>BTPG01000007.1:173293405-173463956 GCA_036245525.1 Semisulcospira habei | reverse complement strand
GTTTCTGTCTTTGTTTGATTCTTCTCTGGTCGCAAACAAACACAAGAACAGTTTGTCTGAACATGTGTGCTGCTTTGTAGTTTAGAACCTTGCGGCTAAGAAAAAATAAGAACAATAAAAAATAATGGCACCTTTTCTGTCAGTTTAGGTCTGTAGTTTTCCCCTCTACCTGGAGAACTTCGTGTGCTTGGGAATGATTCAATGAAATTGTTGCTTATACTGTCGCTGGATTTCTTAGTCGGGCTTAGACATTTTATTTTTACTGTGTAATATATATTATCAGTTATGCGGCAATAAAAATTCAATTTACTACCAGTGATGTTGAGTGTTGCTTTTTTATTACTTGACATACATTCTTTACTTCCGTGCTCTCAATTTTTTACTGTCGCTACCGGTTGCGCGCCGCTGTCGTTTCGCTGTGTGGAAACACGCATTAAACGAGACCTGGACAACGAAAAATGTGCTACAACTTCCTTGTTGAAATACTAGCCAACATTCTTACTTCGAGTGTTCGACACCCTGCAGCCAGCAACCCGCCCGACCCCGGCAGATCCATAGTCTACGATAATATATCGATCTGCAGGTTAAAACCCTGTCACGCGTTCAGACCCATACTCCGACAACTGGAGTCAACAAGAGACATAGCTTCGCATGAGCCCCTGCGGCAGCACCAGTACAGTACTGCGGCAGCAGGGGCAAATGCAAATTTATGTGTCTTGAACACGTCAAGGGTTGGGTGGAAGACTGTAGGTAAAGCTAAGCGCTTTGTCCGAGACTAGCAACTCGACGACGCGGATGTACTGAGTCTTCTCCACTCTCAGGCAAAGATAACGGGTTTCTATTGGCGGACCGAAAAATCGATATTTCACAACGGATTGATCTGTGTGAAAGCAAGGGCGATAACGTACCCGGGGGATATGTGAAAGTGTTGTAGCTGTTATCTTTTATACTCGCGATTTTTTCATGATTTGTATGACCGGTCCTTCCACTGTGGAGTGAGTCTCTCTTTTCGCTTTGTTTGATTTATTGATATGGGAAGACCTCCGTGGAGAATGAGTTCGTTCTTATACAGTTTAACCCATGTAGCTCCAAGGCCGCGTGTGTGTCGCCTAACGACCAGTGGCAGGAGATGGATCGACCATGATAAATCAAGGGTAGTACCAGATTATCTTGGCGCCATCAGACACTACCCTTGATTTATCATGGTCAATCATCTCCTGCTGTCGTGCGGCGAGGCTTAACCCTCTTAGCCCCAAGGTCCCATTTCTCAAATTTTTGGAGGTGTTGCCTAACGACTATGTACCAGTTGCAGGAGATGGATGGACCATGATAATTCAAGGGTAGTGCCAGATTAGCTTGGCGCCTGAAGGCGCCAAGCTGATCTGGCACGACCCTTGAATTATCATGGTCCATCCATCTCCTGCTGTAGGGACTCGGGGCTAAACGGGTGAATGTGTTACCCCGGGCCCAGCAAGTTACTAAGGCCGACTAGGCTAAAACTAGGGTCGTTTTTATGAAGAGAGTGTGTTATGCCTACATGTACAATGACAACGCGGCTACGCACATTTAAATAAATTATACTAATGGTCAAAACTTAAGGGCCACTTTTTATCGCAGACGCACCGACAACACCACACAAATAATGTAACAATACTTGGGGTCGGTACTTTGCTAATTTATTCAGTAACAATTTCATTTAAGTTTTGATTAAATCAAGCAATTGTAACAACAGCAGCACGTTACAATGTTCACCCACCCCTCATTTGAAAAGTCACACAAGACTGGTCCAGTCAGCAGCGAGTGTATCTACCGTTTGCAGTCCAGCATTCAATGCAGCGTTGCCGCATGGAGTTCTCATTTATATAGTTCTCATTTATACCGATCTGCTCCCGCCCAGTGCGGGGGTTGACTGTTACAATTCGAAAATACAACGGGTTCTCAATGTTGTCTTGCTTCAAACAAGACTTCTTTCTTCTTCTTTTTTACGATATATGTGAGTAGATACACGTAAAAGAAGTTTTCTTGACGTCGTTGGAACTCGACTACATACGATCCATGTGAGTAGACACACGTAATTGAAGTTTGCTACTGCCCTTGACGTTGGAACTGTCCTACGTACGATCCATGTGAGTAGACACACGTAATAGAAGTTTGCTACTGCCCTTGACGTCGGTGTAACTCTCCTACATACGATCCATGTGAGTAGACACACGTAATAGAAGTTTACTTCTGCCCTTGACGTCGTTGGAACTCTCCTACACGCAAAGGAAAAAAAGAGCAGAAAAAGTCTTTCAATTACTACATTCAAACAGCAAGTGCTGAGTTGGCGTTTTTCGTCAGCATTATTGTATGACATACTGAGATTTAAAGACCATTTTGAAATGAGATATTACGAACTATTTTTTTTTTCCCTGGAGTAGGTCGCTTTAATATTACTGAGGCTGCATGTTTAGGTCAGCGTACATCTGTTTGATAGAATGATGGAAATGTTGATCTTGTGATGTTTTGTTTGCCAGTCAGTCTGGATGGGCGTGTTTGTGTGCGTGCGTGTGTGTGTGCGTGCGTGCGTGTGTGCGTGTGTGTGTGTGTGTGTGTGTGTGTGTGTGTGTGTGTGTGTGTGTGTGTGTGTGTGTGTGTGTGTGTGTGTGTGTGTGACAGCGACTAGAGCCAGCGTTTGTGGACGGATAGGCTTCAAACTTTAGGACATCGGCTTTAAAAGAATTATCTCGAGACCTTTTTTTAAAAAAAAAAATTGGCTCACGTACGAAGCAAAAGTGAGTCTATATTTTGGGCTAGAGGTCGTCCGTCTGTCCGTCCGTCGTCCGTGGTAAGCTTTAACGTTGGCATTTTCTTTGAGACTATTCAAGCCACAATCTTCAAACTTGGCCCAAGGATACTTTGTGGCAAGACGTTTCCAAACATACCAATTTGAGTGACCTCTCACAAAGGTCAAGGTCACATGGTCTCAGGATAGGTCCAAAATAGCTATATTTTGACATAATATATTTTTTCTCAAATACTATTCACAACTTCAAACCCAAACTTGATACAAAGATACCTGATGGTAAGACCTTTCCATGCATACTAATTTGGTTGATCCCTCGGAAAGGTCAAGGGTCATAATAGTTCAGGAAATAGGTCCCAAATAGCCATATTTTGACAAAAGATGCGTTTTTCTCTCAAATACTATTCACAACTTCAAACCCAAACTTGCTACTGAGATACCTGATGGTAAGACCTATTTATGCATACTAATTTGGATGATCCTTCAGAAAGGTCAAGGGTCACAAGAGCTCAGGAAATAGGTTCAAAATAGCCATATTTTGACAAAAGATGCTTCCTCTCATACAATTCACAACTTCAAATCCAATTGATTGTACATTGCTTAACGTCCCGACAGCAACAAGGCTTTCTCAGGACGTGCCTGCACTGTTTGTGAAAATAAAAAAACTAAACAGAACATTGAATGTATGTCGCCAGCCGGTCAAATACATTAAATAAACCTAACACATGGGGCCTAAATAAAGCTAAGACCATTTAGCAACACACATCCAATATCAAGAGCTACAGGCAGTGCAGACAGTAGGGAGAGTTTTAAAAAGGAAAATACAGATGAATGGACAAAGGGTAGACAGAAACACATGCCCCAGAATAGAGAGGAAAACCCACCCTGTGGGGCTGACCAGGGTGACCCTGGGAACTAAAACGTAGTTACCCCACCCAAGTCCCCCAGGGCAAACCCAGGTGGGGGACTTCAAATCCAAACTTGCTACAGAGATAGTTAATGTGGTTAGTTCCCAGGGTCACCCTGGTCAGCCCCACAGGGTGGATTTTCCCTCAGGGTGGGTAGCTCTTGATGTTGGATGTGTGTTGCTAAATGGTCTTAGCTTTATTTAGGCCCCGTGTAGGTTTATTTAACGTGTTGGACCGGCTGGAGAGATACATTCAATATTCTGTTGTTTTTTTTCACAAGCAGTGCAGGCACGTCCTGAGAAAGTCTTATTGCTGTCGGGACGTTAAGCAATGTACAATCAATCATGATTCCTCAGAAAGGTCAAGGGTCACAGGAGCTCATTAAATAGGTCTAAAAGTCATATTTTGATAAATGACGTTTTTTTTTCTCAAATACTGTTCACAACTTCAAACCCAGATTTTGTACAGAGATACCTGATGGTAAGACCTATCTATGCATACTAGTTTGGCTGACACTTCGGAAAGGTCAAGGGTCACAGGCTGGCAAATTTGTGTAAAATGCCAATTTTTGATAAAATTGAAGGTATTATCAACATTTTCACAAATTGTTTAGTCAAATTTCCCACAAAGGTTGCTTGTGATAAGATCATCCTGTGCATATCAATTTAGTCAACACATTGCAACGGTCAAAGATCAGGGAGGGGGTAGGGTGGGGGGTGGGGGGTGGCAGATGTGTGAAAAATGCTTACATGTTGAGAAAACATTGATTTTGCTGGTGTGGAAGCCAGCCCTTTACTTATTGTCACAAAGGTCACACATATTTATATCAGTTGTCCACATCAGCTATAATGGCTTTGCCTTTATTGTTTAATTAGTTCGCATGTTTTTGAGAAAATGACCGTTTCACAAAAACCAGTTGATCCGCATTAGAGTAATTTGTCAGGGTCACGAGAGCTCAGGAAAATACTTTCAAAATAGCCATATTTTGACAAAAGATTTTTTTTCTCAAATACTATTCACAACTTAAAACCCAAATTTGGTACAGAGATACCTCATGGTAAGATCTATCTATGCATACTAATTTGGATGACCCTTTGGAAATGTCACGGATCACAAGTGGCTGGCAAATGTGTAAAATGCCAATTTTTGATAAAATTGTAGGCATTATCAACTTTTTGCACATTTTTCAACCAAATTTGGCACAAAGATAGTTATGATGATAAAACCTTCCTATGCATACTAATTTAGTCAACTCATCACAAAGGTCAAGGGTCACGGGAGGTTGACAGATGTGTGAAAAATGCTTACATTTTCAGAAAACATGGATTTTGCTGCTACTGAAGCCAGCCCTTGTCACAAAGGTCGCACATAATTATGTAAATTGGTCATACGCGTGAGCCATAATGGCTTTACCTTTTTTGTTTTCTTTATAATTGTTGCTATCAATATAATTGCGTCATTGTACGAGAACCAGGTCTCTTTCAAATTTACGTTGTGCACAAGTAATTGTTTAATTTTTCTGTGCATGTTTTAGCTGAGATACTCACAAGCCAGATAGGTGAGGCTAACGCTGGCAGAATTGTACAACAAACCAAGGGGAATTACTCAGCGCTGGACAGACGAACAGTTAGATCCCCTGCCAGGTAGGGATCTAACTGTTCGTCTGTCCAGCGCTGAGTAATTCCCCTTGGTTTGTTGTATGTTTTAGCTGAGACGTGTAGCATTGAGATATGCGGTATTATGCCTCGTATCCAGGCGCAGCAGGTCTCCAGTGAGCTAACCTAGTCAGCCCTGACAGCGACACGTAAGAGATGAATCAACCATGACTTTAACTCATCCTACCCCAGACACACCACAGCAAGATAAGGATCGACCATGATAGTTCAAGGGTGCTGCCAGAATAGCTTGGCGCCTCGGCGCCAAGCTATTCTGGCATCACCCTTGAACTATCATGGTCGATCTGTGTCCTGCACTGCAATGCAGTCTTCAGAGGACAACGGCAAAATTTGGGGATTTCGGTGTTCGGGTAGAATGAGTTAAGGACGACTGAACTATCATGATCAATAAATAACTTTAGTCGCAGTAGGACTCTTGTTTAATTTAATTTGGCAATTTAATCCCATCGGCTGAACAGTGTTTGTGGGCATGTTTGAATTGTAATCTATGGTCATTTTGCTTTTCAAAAATCAGAATTACACAAAATTACAAAATTGTGCATTGAACAGCAGACACACACACATGCACACACAACTTCAACTCTTTTTCCCACACACATAAATTGTTACAAATACAAATTAATGGACAGAAATTGAAATAAATTGTGTTTTTAATTTTTGTACAATCTCGGTCATTTTCGTGACAATGAGCAGAGATTCACAAATATAAATTATAGTGTGGTCTATACAGTATCACTGTGCCGCAACTGAATCATGACACTTTGGGCCTGAGCCAAACAACACGTTGCAAATAAAATATCAAGAATGACTGACATCATATTACTCTTCCTGAGATCAACAAAGCTCAAAGTCCTGCAAATCAAAGTCTCATGTGAGCTTAGTGTCTGCAATACAATGCAAATTTGCCATTTGGGAAAAAAATGTAAAAATATAAATTATAGTGTGGTCTATACAGTATCACTGTGCCGCAACTGAATCATGACACTTTGGGCCTGAGCCAAACAACACGTTGCAAATAAAATATCAAGAATGACTGACATCATATTACTCTTCCTGAGATCAACAAAGCTCAAAGTCCTGCAAATCAAAGTCTCATGTGAGCTTAGTGTCTGCAATACAATGCAAATTTGCCATTTGGAAAAAAAAGGCAAATTTTAAAAAAAAGAACTACAAAAAAGAGTGACCATTTAGCTGTTGATAGCACGTTTCATCACGAGATTCCTGCTGGGAGCAATGCGATAAAATGGGTTAGTGACAGCCAAAGGTTAAGAACTACAAAAAAAGAGTGACCATTTAGCTGTTGATAGCACGTTTCATCAAGCGATTCCTGCTGACAGCAATGCGATAAAATGGGCTAGTGACAGCCAAAGGTTAAGAACTACAAAAAAGAGTGACCTTTTAGCTGTTGATAGCACGTTTCATCACGTGATTCCTGCTGGAAGCAATGCGATAAAATGAGCTAGTGACAGCCAAAGGTTAAGAACTACAAAATAGAGTGACCATTTAGCTGTTTATAGCACGTTTCATCAAGTGATTCCTGCTGGAAGCAATGCGATAAAATGGGCTAGTGACAGCCAAAGGTTTAACTCATTCAAGACGTGCCACCTCTGGATAAGCAGCTTATGCTGCATATCCGAAAGCTGCACGTCTGGAATGAGTTAACACCATTGTGCTTGCATCTACAGGGCTGTAAACAGTACAGGTGGCTGCATGCACAATGGGATTAATTAATCAACAGAATCTGAGCCATTTCTGAAGGTACCCAGCATCTTATTTTTAACAAGCACCATCAATTTACCCTTCCTTTTACATTACAAGTATATCCTATACGTTCAGCTAAAATGAAAGAAAAAATACATAATTTAATAAGTAATAAATCATAAAACTGAAGAAGAGTTTAAACCTGACCACATTAAATTTAAATGACTAAAATGAAATACCTATAATTGATGTCCATGCATCTGTCCATTTAAATGAGTAAGGAACTTTGTTTACTCACTGACCAACCAAATCAAACCAAAATGAAACCAATCAAACCTTTGACTGTAGCATAATTAATGACAAAAATCAACATGGAAATATAAAGATTCTCAAATTTTCAACAGAAATGGAATCAAATTTTGCTTATCCCACCCAGTTAGCGAGGGCTTCCTGCCAATGTCAGCCTTACAATATATCCCACATGGTTCTATGCAAACCAACGAAGTCTGACACCAACAGGAAGACCTTTTTCTCTCCCACTTGACTCTGTACCAGGAACACTCATGCACACAGAAATTCTTGCACACACTAGTCTGCACACAATTGCACATACAATGAGGCAAGTGATGTTGATAACAAGGGGAGAGGTTAGTTTAGAAAGAAAGACAGGCTTACAGAAGACAGTAGTAGTCAGCTTTGAAAGAAAGACTGGCTTACAGAACAGAGCAGCTCAGAGAACATAAAACAAAGTTCGTACAAAATTGTAGTGCATTGTCCTTTTTCTTCTTTTTTTTAAACTCATTCTACATCGAAATCCCCAAATTTTGCTGTCGTTTTCTGAAGACTGCCTTGCAGTGCAGGACACAGCTCGACCATGATAGTTCAAGGGTGATGCCAGAATAGCTTGGCGCCCATAGGCGCCAAGCTATTCTGGCATCACCCTTGAACTATCATGGTCGATCCGTATCTTGCTGTGGTGTGTCTGGGGTAGAATGAGTTAATGAAAACAATGTTAACATCACAAAATCCAGCCCAAAGTACTAATATAACCATCAGTTCTAAGCAGAAAACACAATCACTGCTTATCACTTTCATGTCTCTTTCAACTTAGTCTGAATCAGGATTCAAAGTAAAAACTGGACAATATTGGTTCATGCAAGAAATGTATTTGAGCCCTTTGGCTGTCGAAAGCGCTTTTTCCTGCAGAAATCACCTTGATAAAAAGTGCTACCTACAGCCAAAGGCTATAGTGTGCTGGAGTGTGATTTGGGAATTTTGGCTCAACAGTAAGGTCCAAAATCACAGACCAGCACACTCTTTCATCACATCATTTTGTCACAAGTCTGGCAAGAGTGCAGTCTGTCAATTTCACTGTTGTAGACTAGAACAGAAGTCAAACTTTCCAAGTCTATGACTAAACAGTTCAGCACCAATCTAATGACGTCTGAGGATTCAAATTTCTAGTCCTGCTCATTCACCCGCCGTCACAAATACCCATACTCTCTTTTACTCAAACCTATTCTCACATTGGTTGTTTCCCTCGATTCGCTGGGAAGCTGCGAATCGAGGGAAACAACCAGTGTAGCCTATTCCTCAATTGAACCCCTTGTGCTTGCGTCCATCAGTACCGCATGCAGGAGGCCTAATGTTCCTGTTCACAAGTTAGCAAGGGTCTTGATATTGTCCTTGTCCTTCTTGTTGAAGTGTTTGAAGAATTTCTTAAACTTCTTGACCAGGGCTTTCTTGTCAAGAACTCTGGGTGGGTTGTAGGCACCATTCCTCTGGGCAACAGCAAACAGTTTTCTGCGCATCAGCGGGTCGGCACCATAGGCGGTGGCTATGGCGGACCCCGCTTGAGGTGTGACGGTATGAACAGCAAGTCTATTTCTAACAGTCTGGCATCTGGCAGACCACACAGGGCTGCGCGGCACCTTGAACACATTGTCTGCTTGCAATTTCACAGTGGAAGGGGTTGGGGGAGGGACAGCTGGGAAACAGTGTGTGCGGTGGTTGCTCTCGGAGGACCAGGAGCTGACTGTAGAGTAGCTAGCAGTTGAGCCAGCTGGGGAGGTGTAAGAGTTGCAAGGAGGGTGCACACCACTGCTGTCAACACTGTGAGGACTGTCTGTGAGAATCGAGTCCAGCAAGTCCATGTCACAAGACTGCCTGATGGGGGAGGCTAGGGACGCTACCTCGTTGCCATGACAAATCTGGCAGTGGGTGCTACCGGAACTTCCACTGGTGCTGGACTTGCCAGGCAGCTCGAGGCGCTCACGAAGAGGGGAGGACGACCTGTCTGTGACCGTCTGCTGCAGCTCGCTGCTCAGGTTGGAGGGTCCAATGGCACTGACAGCCATGTTCAGGTCTGGGTATGTGGGGTTGGTCAGCTCTGGAGCTGACGAGGATTTCTGCCCAACACCAGCCTCACTGAGGGTGGAGGAGAGGTAGATGCGGGTGCTGGTACGAGGAAGGCTTTTGGAGCGAGGGACGACCAGGCTGGCTTCATTACACATGCTATACACAAGTTCTCCAGTCATTGGCATGGCTGCGAGGTGCATACTCGAATACAGGGCATGCTTCTGGGGTGGTGAGTCAGCGCCAACTGACGTAGCAGGCCGACTGCCAGACTTGTGAGAGCGGCTTGAGTGTGAGGTGGTGGAACAGCGACGAGATCGTCGCTTGAGGCGTTTAGCGTGTAGCCTCTGACGGTTGCCTTTGCTGCGCAGGTAGGACTGCTCCAGGTTCTCAGTATCAGAACTGTCCTCAATGGACCACGTGTACACACTGCCCGACCCCAGGCTGCCACGCCCATTGTTGCTAGAGGGATTGGAGATGAGTGTGGAGGATGCCAGGGGGTGGGAAGAGCACCGGGAACCACGCGAGGATGAGGTACGCTCACGAGATGAGGATGAGACATCTCTGGAGAAGACCCGGGCGTGGCGATCACTGGATGAGTGGCGTGAGTGGGGCATGGACCCGGTGCCAGAGGAAATGTCAGATTCAAAAGATTCTGCAGAGGAGATTCGGCCATGCTTGCTCCTTACACTGGCAGACCGAGACACAGGGGGGTTCGGAGTGTTGAAGATTTTGGTTTGGGGAAGTCGAAAGATTACGTGAGGCCGAGTCTCGGAACCCTCAACACAGCGCTGGGACATACCTTCGCTTGACTGATCACTCAGTGTAGAGGGGACATGCTCGTCGTTGACATCAGCGATGACTGTGCCCTCATCAATTTTCTTCTGCCGATCGATGGTGAAGTCTGCGTAGTACTGCATGCGAGACATAAGCTCAGACTCCAGGTCGGGAACAACTTGGTTCTCTGAAGATCGATCACTGGAGGCCGAGTAGATGTCAGAGCTGGCTGAGCCAGGCAGGCTGTTGGAGGAGGTAGAGAGGACATCAGAGCCCAGTGTGCCATTGCCGTTGACACGGATGTTGGTGGCAGATAAACCAATTCGCCTTCTGGGCGTCTGGTGATACTCAGGTGGTACCTGGTAGTTGCCGAATTGCTTGTCTTTCCTGTCAGTGACTTTGGGAGTGCCAACGTTCACGTTAGTCACATTGGGTGAGGGCCAAGCAGCCACGGCAGCACCAGCCGCTCCTTGTCCCTCACTGGACGAAGCCTGCTCTGGAGGACTGTTGGAGAGGTCGGAAGAGTCCGTGAGGGAGGTGGCCTGAGCCAACAGCTGCTCGATCAGGAGGTCTGCATACATGCACCGCGTGTTGTCGGGAGTGCGGACTGGACGGCTGCCGCGTCGGGGTGGGGGCCTGCGCGGGGTGCTCATGCCAGAGGCGTTGGGGTCAGGGAGGTTGAGGCTGGCAAGAGTCTGGGAGAGCTGAGGCGCATTCTGCACACCACACGACTGCAGCAGGGTCAGGAAGCGCTGGCGGATGTCCACGATCTCACACTGCAAAACCTGCTCCTGCTTTTTTATTGTGTCCTGCACACAAAAACAAAAAATACAAGTATTCGTGAAAAAAACGGTTCAATTACTGTGTTGATATATGCTGCGGTATTGTGGACTAAAATACAACACATGCAAAATGTACACTGTTTTGCAGCATACAAACAAACTTAGAAAAAAAATCAATGGAAACACCTTTCAAACATTTGTTCCTCTTATAGGGGGGGGGGGGGACCTTTCTATAACTTAATGTAAAGAAACTACAGTACAGTTTCAACTTCTTTAAAAGTTTGCAACACATTGTAAGTCACTCATTATAGTCACTCAGTGCATAATGTTAAATATTTTTTTAAAAAAACATTAATATGTTTCATAATGTTAAGAAAAGGGGAGACTGCCAGTGCTAATATTTTAGGAAGGTTACAAAGTAAAGTAGGTTATAGCACTGTCAGGGGAGAGAAATGTGCATGATCGACCAGTGATCATAGATCTACTGTGGCCAAAGCACACACACACACACACACACACACACAAAAAAAAGAGATAGGAAAGAGAGGGGGCGCGAAGAAAGTGACTGAAAGCAATGCATATGGAAGCCCCCCCCCCCCCCCCCCCGAAGGGGGGCGTATCACATATCCACTGTTCCAGCCACTCAGTGGATGGAAATTTAAATCTAGGTCCCCCAAGGGGGGTCCAGATATTTAGCCGGTGTGGACAGCTGTTTCGGTCTTGGCGACCTCTTCAGCATACCATCGGCAATACTACAATATCGACTGCAACCCCTTCCCCCCTTTTGGTAGGTTCTCTTTTAGGGTGCATGGAAATTTAACTCTAGGTGGTGGCATGGAATGTATGCCCCTGCAGACACCACAGTAAAATGTGGTTGTTATTGCAGGTTGGCAGAATTTCCTGCCTCCTCCAGTATTGCCGAAGGTGTGCTGAAGAGGTCGCCAAGACCGAAACAGCTGTCCACACCGGCTAAATATCTGGACCCCCCTTGGGGGACCTAGATTTAAATTTCCGTTTATAATGTTGTAAGAAATGCCAAAAATTGCCTTACTTGAATTTCTTTACTTTATTTGTTTACCTCATGGCCCCATACACATAGAAAAATTAAAAAAACAATTCGTCATACCCTGCAAAATTGTGTACCATTCAACAAATAACATAAGCAATAAAATCTATATTACATGTAAGTAACTATCTGATCTTGGTCAACCAGTTGAATTACGCTGAAACCTCTTCACCTCGAGAGTGTGAGATGGAAGGAGGGGAGGGGAGGGGAGTGGAGCCAGAATCTCTTGGCTTGACTTCGCGAACGAAGATTCTATAGGGGTTGTCCACGACGTCTGCAGGCATGCTCGTGACTGCGGAGGCCAATCCGGGACAAGCAGGTTCGACCGCAGTGGCTGCAGAGGGAGGTCTGGCCAGGGTTCTGAGTTGCGGCATCTCTGTTTTTTCTCCTGAGCCGCTTGTCTTTAAGGCCAGCTCTGCGAGAGTCCTTAAAGGAGACAGCTGTCTTGTAAATTGGGGAGCGCCAGGTGTCACGGTCCGCAGCAAGTGAAGACCACTGGCCGTGGTCGATTTGGCAGGCACTAAGTGACTTCTTGAGACAGTCTTTGTATCTCTTCTTTGGTGCCCCTCTGTCTCTGTGTCCAGTGGCGAGCTCGCCGAACAGGGTGATCTTGGGTAGGCGATGATCCTCCATCCTGGAGACTGAGAATATCTGACAATGTTCAACCCAGGCAGCACGAGATCCTGGCACCATATGGGACCCATAATTATGTCCAGCCCACTTACACACAGGGCCCGTATAGCCTGCAAGGGTCCATCGTGGTACCAGGAGGCCTGCGCACTTCAAGCCCGCTGACCCAACGATCCACGCTGCCCGCTTACGCCCCACATGATCCCCATTTCATGCCTGCCATGCTGAGCCCCGCTGTCTTGCCCGGTAGCTATCACGGACCTAAAAATAGCACAGCTTCGCTTGCTGCGGGCTTGCGTGCCTGCCTGTAGCAGAACACTCAGACTGACATTCAAACTACAGCCGCTATGTTCCGTTTGATACAGCATAGATCCTCATAAGCTTCCGAGTCCGATGGTTCAAATTAATTTACTTGGTCCTTCCATTAACTTATTTACATCAATATTTTTAGGCGCGACGGAGTCTTGGGGGTTTACCTCGATCAGTTCTTGAAGAGCTCTGGAATCTGGAATTGATCGGAAAAAGGAAGCCCGCCATTTTCGAACGCACGTTTCTCTTCAATTCAGTTCTGCTGAGTGTGCTTCGCAAGTCTTCCAGCGCAAAATAAAACAGGTAAGCCTGCATAATTTACTTATTTTATTATTTGGTGCTTACTAAAGAACATGGCTATAGTAGCGACTGAGCATCTTACGATGCAAGGCGAAAGATCAGAGCGGGACCACAACACACACAAAATGTAGAACTAATGTTGTACGTACACAGTAAATGGCATTTCATTCAAAAGAGTGAATAATAAATAGTGATCACACGAAGAAAACAGAAGACTGAAACCCGTGCACTCGACGCACTGTGAAAAATGTATTTTTCTCTAAATGTTTTTTTTTTTTCGAAAAATACTTAGCGATGACATTACTATTAGGAAGGTACACTTAGCTTACCGACTTCAGCCTCCAAAACGCTGTGTGTTGCTACACAAGGCAAAGTGATTAACTCATTCAGCCCTGACACTACAGCAGGAGATGGGTCGACCAAAATTCAAGGGCAGTGCCAGATTAGCTTGGCGTCTGTTTGCGCCAAGCTAATCTGGCACTACCCTTGAATTATCACGGTCGATCCATCTCCTGCAACAGGTGTATTGTCGTTTAGATAATGCCTGCATGTGTGTGTGAAAATACATATTTTGTCAGTCAGATGAAATGTGAATTGATTTTTTGATCTTAGTAAATATGCTGTGGCATATCGTGATATCATTAATTACTTAATGCATGGTTGCTTGTGTGTGTGCAAATAAGTCCAGTGGAGAAACTAATGTGGGGGGAATTGCAGCAACGAGTTATCCGATATAAATCACAAGTACAAGACTCTCGTTTCTCCTTCTCTCTCTGGAAGAAAGGTGAATAATGCTCTGCTGAAGAATTATTGGCAATGGTGGAGGCAAGCAAATTGGCCACAGCCTTTTTATCCGTCACCAAACTGGCACCATCTATAAGATGGCCGCCGAGCCACCCCTGCCCCAAATTCTTCGAACAGCCTTCCAGACTTTTTGGGATGGAGTCCTAGAAGATAAAGATGAGACAAAGCGTCTCCAGGAAGCACGGCGTTAACGTTTAAAAATGTAATGGGTTTTCACCCTCTGTCTTTTAAAGGTTAAAATATTTGCTTGTGACGGATTGCGAAAAGCACGTCGCTAAACAGATTTGCGCGTTTTGGGGGTCTTGCGGCACTCTTCATTGAACCATGGTACTCTCGGCTTCCGAGGGACTGATGTGGAAGTTCTAGGGATAGTTTCACCTGCTACGTCCAACAAAATAGAAGTAAAACAAAAACAGGTTCTTCAGCTGACATGATCTCCTCTGCAATACGAGACTGACAGAGGGAGGCGAACAGAGGCCAGTTAGCTTTCTTGACATTCCAGCGCCCCACCGGCGGATCCTCCCCACAGCTGACCGATGACAGGACTACTGGGAAGTGGTCACTACCACACAGGTCGTCGTGAACCTTCCAGTCAAAGTCCAGCATGAGAGAAGGATCACACACAGTGAGGTCTAGAACAGAACTAGATCCTAAACCTCGGTTAGAGTAGGCAAGTGAGCCATCGTTAAAGACACATAGGTTAAGGTGATAACAATACATCTTCAAACATCTGACCTCTGCCATCATAGCACAGTGGTCACTGCCCCAAAGGTGAGCGTGAGCGTGACCGTTAAAATCCCCCATGAGAATAAAGGGAGGGGGCAACTCATCTACTAAGTTAAAAATATCATTACTACAGACTCGCAGGTATGGTCGCAGGTAAACACTGCATATGGTTATGGTCTTCTTCAAGGTAACCCGAGCTGCGACAGACTGAAGACAGGTGTCGATGCTAAGGGGCTACATAACATTTGGCTACTAATGAGAATAGCCACTCCACCCGAGCGCCTCTCCGAATCAGAGCTTTTATGTATAGAGTTAAAACCATTAAAGGACACAGGGTCAGAAGTCTTCAGGCAAGTCTCCTGAAGAGATATTACTGAGGGGTTATAGAACTTGACTAAAAGACGTAATTCCTCAAGTTAGCTTGAAAACCACAATTCCACTGAAGCGGAGAGTACATGATAATGTCTTATTTGGGGGTGAAGAGTCCCCCCCCCCCCCCTCCCTTTTCCTTTGCCTTGGAAGGAGTTGAAGAAACAGAGGGGGCCGGCTCCCGGGCCTCCTCTGGTTCTTCGGAGATGAAGGGAGTGGACCTGCCGCAGCACCAGCAACGACAACTTCCACTCCCTCCATCCACTCCTCTAATGCAGCATATTTGTTTTGAAGGGGGACATCAGTGTTCCTCTTCTGCGCCCGTGCGCACGGCGGTCCCATAGCTTTTTTAGGCTTCTGGTCCTGGGCAGCGTTCCTGCCGCTAGAGTTAGCGGCCTTAGAAGGCTAACCAGAGCCCGAAGCCTTTGTAGTAGCCAAACTGACAGGCTTGGGTGGGGGCTGAGGCTTAGGGGCAACAGAAAGCGCCTTCTGCGTTCCCTGGCTCCTCGTCACCACCGGAGGAGGGTTACTCTCCATGGGCAAGAGGAGCCGAGGTTCCGCCCCCAACCAAGAAGTTGGGGTTTGACATGAGAAGTCTTTGGTGGCGCTTGCCTGCCACTGCAGCACTGAAAGTATACACAGAGGTGTTAGAGTTTGGGGCAGCCGTAGCTGCACCAGAGCCCTCAACCAGCTTTTTTGCGTCCGCAAAAAAATAGCCCCTTCTCCACGCGCATCTGCTGAATCTTGCACTCGGATACCCAACGAGGGCACTTCTTGTCCGAAGCCATATGCGCCCCCTGGCAATTCACACACCAGGGGAGGGGGGGGGGGGTGGCTGTGCAGGACTCAGCAGAGTGTCCGGGCTGAGTGCAACGGGCGAATAGAGCCTCTGCCTGGCGACATGTCTTCTGCCCATGGCCATACTTTTGGCACTTAAAGCACCGGAGGGGGAGAGGGACGTACTTCTTCACTCTCAGGGAGTAATAACCTCCCCAGATGGTAGTAGGAAGGATTTGAGTGCCAAACGTCAGGATGATGGTAGGGAGACGTATCTCCCCAACACCTCGCTTGGAAGCGAAGCGCCTGACGTAAGTCACCCCCTGAGACATAAGGTTCCTTACAAGTTCATCTTCTGACAATTCTGCCAATGCTTGATCTTTTATCACGCCTCTTGCAGAATTCATAGTTTTGTCGGGTGTGACTTCCACTGATTGTTAGTAAGGCGCTTATCATGCCTTCTCCCCCTTCTTGGACTAGCTCTGCAGGGATGTTGTCTGCTCCTGCTGCCTTCCCTTTTTTCAGCGACTTCACTGCAGCCTCTACTTCTTCTCGGAGGATGGGATAGTTGTCATTGTTGGTCACGGGTGGGTTGACAAAAATGCCAGGGTCTCCTGCAGCTCGGTGGTTGTATAAATCTAAGCAGTAATATGTCCATCTCTTCAGTATGTCTTGGTCTTCCGTAAGGCAGTTCCCTTCACTATCGTGAATGATCGAGGAGCGTCCTTGTTTTACATTGGTCAGATCTTTCACCAGCTGGTATGCATTTTCGCTATTATTTTTGTTCAGATTTTTCTTCTACGTGTTTACACTGATTGTCACATAGAACAAAGATGTCAGCTGTAACCCAAGGTTTCTTTGCTTGTCTGTGTTTGCCAAGGATCTCATTGGCTGTTTGGGTTACAGCAGTGTTAAATGTGTCGATCAGTGTGTCCACGTCCGTGTCTTCTGCACCTAGAAGTAGCAGTGGTGCGAATTTACCTCCCATCTTGATCTGCAATAAGATCTGGCAGTCAGGGGATTGGCCCACACAATGGGCCCAATCACTTATAAAAACTCTCCCCAAAATAAGGCAACTTACATCAATGCCAGAATTATCGCACGATCAGTCTTATGTGCCACCCGAGCAAAGTCATGTTAAAGATCCTACTGAACAGGCTGAAGCCACAGGCAGAGGAAATCATAGCTGAGGAACAGGCAGGCTTCAGACCAGGGCGCAGCAGAACTGAGCAGATCTTCAACCTGAGAGTTCTATGTGAGCACCAGCAAGACCTCTATCATGTTTTTGTGGATTTCAAGAAAGCGTTTGACAGGGTGTGGCATGCAGACCTTTGGTTCACCATGAAGCTATACAACATCAATGCCAACCTGATCAAAATCATAGCAAACCTCTACAAAAAGGCCTCTAGCGCTGTCTGCTTTAACGGCAAAATAGGAAACTGGTTTAGGACTACAGTCGGAGTCAGACAAGGCTGCTTGCTCTCACCTACTCTTTTCAACATCTTCCTGGAAAGAATAATAATAATAAGTAATAATAAGAGTACTTTATTATCTAAAAAAGACAAATTCGTTTCGCCACCTCAGGTGCAACTCGCAATCACACACACACACAGTTTTCAAACAAATGGAAATGGCTCAGGACGAGTAAAGCCCGTCGCCAAGCGTCTAAAGGCCGGCGCCAACGGCCCCAACCCGACCTGAACCTCCCTAACACACTGAGCAAACTATAGACGGTTCTATCTTAGTATCTCTATAACACATAATATAATGTTTTTAAACTTTCTGCTTGGCAGAGACTAGTTACACAAATAACAAAAATACGCACAAAAAAAGACGAATACTTTCACAGTTGCTACCTGGGGGCCCGTCGCCATAAAAACAGCACCGGCTATTAGACAGTCGCTCCGGTATAAACAGTCACCACCTTAATTATAACTTAACTAGTATATAACTTCATAGTCATTTTTAAAGCAATGGTAGTAGAACTACATCTACATCATTAACGTAAAAGCAGTCCAAAATAATTTCTAAAGAGTACACACTGGAACGCTGTTCAGTAAGAAACACAGTCACTGCGTCTGGGAGGTGTCTGTCATCACATCATTCGGCTGGAATGTGGGGCCTGAAGCTAGCTGGTACTCGCTTCGTTGAATGCACTAGCGCTATTCCGTAGGCAATGATGTTGAGCGTGGCGTGGGAAGAGCCACTCCCGAGATGATGAAAGGGGAGGGAGGAAAGCACGTTGGTTGTATTGCCACAGCATAACGCGCGCTGTTCTAATATCCGCATGGTACAACAAGAATCGGCGTGTATCAACTCCCAGCATCGCACATCGGAGAAAAATATAAAATCCAATTAACAGTCACAGCACATCAAATTGCCAAAAGTCATCAAAAAGGAAATACCGGTCGTGATGCAGCATTGCAGGGCCTGAAATCGTATATCAAACGAAGGTACAACGTCTGTTTAGTACTGCCGGTGACGACCATTTCTGCCGAAGCGGGCGGCCTGGAGGTGTTGCATGGCCGCCATCATGACGGACGCTCTGAAAGATCATGAAGGAACTTTCAGTATTGGAGGCAGAACAATCACGAACTTGCGCTTTGCGGACGACATTGATGACCATGCAGGAACAGAGAAGCTCAGCTGGTGGAAAAGCTGGAGTAGTACAGCCATTGCGTATGGGATGGAAATCAGTGCATAGAAGACCAAACTGGTGACCAATAACGCCAGTGGCATTGGCACTGAAATCATGGTTGGAGGCCAAAAACTGGAAACAGTTAAGAAATTCATATACTTAGGAGCCATTGTGACAGATGAGGGATCAAAACCGGAAATACTGTCCAAGATTGCGCAGACAACAACAGCACTGACAAGATTGAAGACCATATGGAAGGACAGCGGAAACATCACACTCTGCTCCAAGATCAGACTGATGCGCTCCTTAGTCATCTCAGTGTTCTTGTATGCCTAAGAGTCATGGACCCTCACAGCAGACCTTGAAAGGAGCATACACGCCACTGAAATGAGATGTTTTCGAAGGCTGCTTGGAATCTCATACAGATATCACATCACAAACGAGGAAATGGGAAGCAGAATCAGGCAAGCCATCGAGCCCTATGAAGACTTATTAGCCATTGTGAAAAAACGCAAACTGAAGTGGTATGGGCATGTCACGCGTTCAGCAGGGCTTGCCAAAACAATCCTGCAAGGCACTGTGCAAGGAGGACAAAGGAGAGGACGACAGAGGAAAAGATGGGAGGACAATATCTCAGAGTGGACAGGACTGGGGCTGTGTGATACGCTGAGAATGGCAGAGAACAGAGAGGAATGGAGGGAGATGGTTGCCAAGTCATCAGACAGACAGACAGACAGACAAGATAAGATAAGATAAGATAAGCTACGCTCAGCTCAGCTCAGCTCAGGATAGGATAGGATTAGATAGGATTAGGGATAGATAGGGATAGATAGATAGACAGACAGACAGACAGACAGACAGACAGACAGACAGATAGATAGATAGATAGATAGATAGATAGATAGATAGATAGATAGATAGATAGATAGATAGATAGATAGATAGATAGATAGATAGATAGATAGATAGATAGACTTCCACTGGAGTGTGTCCGATGCGGAGAGCCTCAGCAGCCCGCTGGAGTGTGCCCGGGTACTGCACTCTACCAGCAAGTCACCAGACCTGAGGCGCTAGGCATCAGGCCTGCCAACACGGCTCCTGAGGGTCTTCCCCACCAGAAAAGGATGCAGCTTGGAAACAGGTTTCTCTTTCACCTTGCTATGGAGAATGAGGAAGCGAGGCCATACGGCCGACGCCTGAGGCGTCGCTTCCTCACAGTCCGAGTCACTGTCATGTTCAATGTTGGTGGCTATGTGCCGCTTCTGTGCAAGTTTTTATTTTTATTTTTGGTGTGTGTTTTCCATATTATAATAGTAGAGATATTCATCCCCCGGGGGTCCCTGCCCGCCACCGAGCCCAACAAGGGAAAGGGCAACTGTCGGCGGGTCTCCAGCCGAAGCACAATGGAGACTGCCCGAAAGATATACTCAAGTGGAAGCCCGATTGAACCATCTGAGCCACCGCCTTCTATCACACGGTTGAATGCAGGGGAGTACAGGCGTAGAGCACCTAATCAGCAGCAGAGGCTATAGCATGGTGCTCCGTATAGCGACCCGCATGTCAACAGTGGGATAGGGCTCAACGTGACAAGAGCCGATTGACTAGGCCGGTACGACTAGCCTCCCGTTTAGGTAGAAGTCAAGCACCAGTGAGCCGCAACCCACAGGGAGCCTCAGCCACCAGGATCCTCTTCTCCCCCGACACGGATCTCCAAGCACGGCAAACACTTGGGAGCCAAAGAACCAAAAACTCACGAGTATTTTTAAGGACCAGTCCAACATGATACGACCTGGGTTAGCACAGCTCCATAAAAACCGGATCAGTGAAAAAGACTGAACAAAATATCTGCTGACATCCAGTCCTAATTCTGGACAAAGATGGCACCCCTCTGCTAGCCCACTCAGTCCGTGACTGAGGAGACTACCCACCCACGCCACGTGGAGGCCGGTGCCGAGTGGGCAGCAGCACCCTAGCCTTTGGTTATCCAAAACCTAACCTGCAAGGCGGCAGGAAACTCGTGGAGGGCGGGGTCGTCTATGTCCCGTGCAGATGTGAACATCTGCCCACTGCCCAAGATAGGTCTTACCATCAGGTATCTCTGTACCAAATTTGGGTTTTAATTTGTTAATAGTATTTGAGGAAAAAAAACATTTTTGGTCAAAATATGGCTATTTTAGTAGACCTATTTGCTGAGCTCTCGTGACCCTTGACCTTTCCGAGGGATCAACCAAATTAGTGTGCATATAAAGGTCTTCCCATCAGGTATCTCTTTAGCAAGTTTGGGTTTAAAGTTGTAAATAGTATTTGAGGAAAACATCTTTTGTCAAATATGGCTATTTCAGACCTATTTCCTGAGCCCTTGTGACCCTTGACCTTTTTTAGTAGTCATCCAAATTAGTATGCATAGAAAAGTCTTAGCATCAGGTATCTCTGTACCAAGTTTGGGTTTTGAAGTTGCAAATAGTATAAATTTTTAGAAAAAACTTATTTTGTCAAAATATGGCTATTTTTCCACCTATTTCCTGAGCTCTTGTGACACTTGACCTTTCCGAGGGATCAACCAAATTAGTACGTATAGAAAGGTCTTACCATCAGGTATCTTTGTACCAAGTTTGGGTTTGAAGTTGGGAATAGTATTTGAGAAATGTCAAAATATAGCTATTTTTTACCTATTTCCTGATCCCCTCTGACCCTTGTGAGAGGTCACTCAATGGTCGACATAGCTGAAATTGTCTTCTCCTGCTGCCGTATGGTGTCGCTGCTCTTATAAGGGAAAAAGTCACTATTCTCGGTGTCTTAGGTGATACATGTTTGTGTGCATAGGCTTCAGTACTCGCGCTACACTACAGGCCGCAGGTATATCGCTCCTAAACTCGGTGCCCGATTGGATGGCTTTGGGACATGGATGGACGGCCACGCTAAACGCAGTAAACCACATTAACTAATCCTACCTAATCCGATATATACCAGATAAAAAGTAAAGCCTGTGAACAGAAAAACGACATACCCGTGGCATGCAGTATGTCGCGAGGACCAAAGAACACGGAAGGGATCAACTAAAACACTGATAATGTCAAGTTTAGCCCCAAATGTGTATACGCCACCCAGCAGTGAGCTAAGTCGCTTATTGGTATGTTTAGAAAGGTCTTACGACAAAGTATCCTTGGGCCAAATAGTCTCTGAGAAAATGCCAACGTTAAAGTTAACCACGGACGATGGCGGACGGAAGACCACTGACCCAAAACATAGACTCACTTTGCTTCGCACGTGAGCCCACCCCCCCCCCCCCCCCCCCCCCCCCCCCCCCCCCCCCCCCCCACAAAAGGGGGGGGGGGGGGTAATGTTACTTTTGTGGTTGTGTTATTCTTTGAATGGCATGTTTGTGTTAATCATAGGGAATACCCGGTGTTCAGTTGAGTTGTTTTGCATAAATATCACATACCTTTCGTTTACTTTTGCATGGAGAATTCTGATCGATTTTTGTTGTGTAGTTAGAATGTTGCGTATTTTCGCTAAAGTGTTTAAAATTCTGACCTACATTAGCGTAACGGTGGTGTACGTTGTAAGAGAAACGCATTTGTCAGTGTTGGTGCATTTGGAAATGCATTGTGTGGAGATCGCATCGCTGAAATAAAGTATTGTTGGAACTGTTACTCCAGTATTGTCTACAACCTTAAGCCACGTGTGACGGGTTGCAGCTGAATGAAGTTTCTTTAAAAAGAACCTTACGTGCGTGCGTCTGGTGTGATATCATACCGCTACAACTCAACACGTAACAGAATAACTCTTGACCTTTTTTTTTTCTCGATGTTTTGATTAAGATGCTCATTGGCGAGAAAATGGCCGTGTCCCAAAAACCGGTTGATCCACACTGGAGTCCATAATTATTCTTATTGTTACTAGATATTTTGCGTATAGTTAAATAAAAGGGACACAATGAATGAGTTCGTTAACCAGCATTGCACCTCTATAATTATATTCTTTTAGAAACAAATATATTTTCACGTTTTTGGAATTAATTTCAGGCATTATAATGGGTTAATCTTAAAACAATTCAATATTTTGTTTTACGAAAAAAGCAATCTTCTGGCGTGTATACGGCCGTATAATTTAGGCAAGCAATCAATATACAGCCGATCGCTGGGCTAGCTCAATGCTGATGTGTACGTCTTCTTCTCTCCCGTGGTGTAGTTGTGTTTGGGTCGCTTCCTATCGGTACCTCATCCCTCAAGTCCGAGATCGAGTTTATATGTAGAACCTTCCAGTCCGATTTACGCATTACGTAGACACTGCTACGTTTCGTCTACGCATCATGTGCTGCAGGGTGGTACCAGCACTGGGACAGCAAAATGTAATTGCTGCGGGTTAGGTTATCGATTATAATGTAGGAAGTGTTCTTCAATTTCCGCCTATGGAGAAGCACTAATTCAGTAACCTTTCTTGACACGAATCGCACGATCACCACTGGCTGTTGTTATCCATCTCCCTGTGATCACTGCTGTATTTGACCCATTCGAAGGCAGTCCTCAATATCTCCTGGCTGTACTGCTTCTGGTACCCCCAGTATGCTAACGAGTGTTACGATCACCACTGGCTGTTGTTATCCATCTCCCTGTGATCGCTGCTGTACTTGACCCATGCGAAGGCAGTCCTCAATATCTCCTGTCTGTACTGCTTCTGGTACCCCCAGTAGGCTAACGAATGTACTGTTCTAAATCGTTCGAACGTTTGTCAGCTACGGAGGATAAAAACTTTGCATCGGTTGCCAGACTGGTTGCCCCTCTATCTTCTTTGTACACTGCTCCAGCACCTTTCAGTGTCTGATTTTCCACTCTCAATTCGTGCAGCTCGCCCCTCAACTCCTGAACATCTCGCTTTGTAGACATTTCACGCAACGTCGCATTAGATAAGCTTTGGAAGGGTCACTGACCTGTACATCGTCACCAGTGGATACGACGACCGTAGCAGACGTCTGACGAAGCAGACGCCTTAGCAGACGACACATTCTTGTCCGCAGTATCCGCCATGCTGTTTCGCCGTGTAGTTTGAAAGTGACACTTGATCGATGCCCTGCTATCCGATGCCTGCTCTGTCTTATGTTTCTTCTTCCTGGCTTTCCTTAGATGTGCAGCTTTTCTCTGTCGGGCAGCATGGTATAGATTGATGAAAACTTTAGTCGGTCCTAGTACTGAGATTCAGCCTTCTGTTTAGCCTGGCCGAGCGGCATTACTGTAGACTTCAGTAGGGTCATCAGCATGTTGAGTATGAGAGATTTACTGTCCAACATGTCACACTTTAGAGGTAAAAATGATATCCCCGGATGGTTAACTCAATCTACCCCAACACCGAAATCGCCAAATGTTGCCGTTGTCCTCTGAAGACTGCATTGCGGTGCAGGACACAAATCGACCATGATAGTTCAAGGGTGATGCCAGAATAGCTTGGCGCCCATAGGCGCCAAGCTATTCTGGCAACAGCCTTGAACTATCATGGTCGATCCTTATCTAGCTGTGGTGTGTCTGGGGTAGAATGAGTTAAGAAGGCAGGGAATCGATTAGCACATCTTCGTTGTTGTACATGCTTTAAGGATGAAGTAATTAAAGAAGATCTGCATAAATCAGGAGCCCCTGAAAAAAATTCAACCTGCCTGTAGCATGAGCAGTGCTCAGCACCCGATGGCTCATTCTTACTTAGTCTGACTTAGGGGTGAGATGGTGTTGTTGTCGTTGCTTAGTCTGACTTTGGGGTGGGGTGATGTTGGTGTCGTTACGTAGTCTGTCTTTGGGGTGGGGTGATGTTGGTATCGTTGTTACTTAGTCTGACTTAGGGGTGGAATGATGTTGGTGTCGTTGTCACTTACTGAGTCTGAGTTTGGGGTAGGATGATGTTGGTGTCGTTGTTACTTAGTCTGACTTTGGAGTGGGATGATGTTAGTGTCGTTGGTGTTTTTGTCTGCCGAAAAGTCCATGGAATGTTATACTTCACGCGAAGAAGCGGGTGATGAAAACCGGGCATGCTACAGCAGGCAACAGGGGAAAATATTTTGATATATATGCATTATAATTTTCATGGCGATTGTTCCAGATTAAGAGTCTTACAGCGCCGGATCAATCAGTTTTCAAGGGGGTGGGGTGGGGGGGGTGCTCAAGTTTAATTTGTTTCTATTGCCCGGGTCTAGTATATATCAAAACACCACAACCGAAATTGTTTTTCTGACGTTTTTGAAAGTTTCTAACTGGTGTTACGTACGGCACTGAAACACAAGCGTTACAACTCAATTTTAAACACACTTATTTATAGTTTGATGCCAGCCGAGGGGGGGGGGGGGGGGCTGTAGTACCAAAGCACTCCCCCCCCCTGGATCCGGCCCTGACTTGAATGGAAATATCATTCCCACTCCATCAAGAGTAGACTGGTTATACCTAGGTGGTTGCTATTTAATGAGCCATGAATGCCTAACACCGCGCACAAATACGAAGCTATGACTGGTTATACCTAGGTGGTTGCTATTTAATGAGCATGAATGCCTAACACCGCGCACAAATACGAAGCTATGACTGGTTATACCTAGGTGGTTGCTATTTAATGAGCATGAATGCCTAATACCGCGCACAAACACAAAGCTAATAACACTGCGTTAGGCGATTCAAAATCTCATTACAGAGTCGGATTGTGGTGCCTGTCCGCTTTCGTCAGTGTGGATTTAGCCTTTGGCTGTAGGTAGCGGTTTCAGTGTCGCGATGATTTCTGCAGCGGAATCATGAAGACAAAAACCAATGCCAGTTTGTTACATATCTAGTTTTTTTTTTTTTTTTTTTTTTTGGTTTGACGTCGAACAGGCGACTTAGGTCATCTCACGGCAGTTACTGAGTACCGACAACCAAAGGGTTAATCATTAAGTGCGCACGTTATAAACCCCATCTCCCCGGTTCGAAAAAAGACGGCCCAGTAGGGCCGGGGTGGTGGAAAACAGACAAACAACATGCATGCAAAAAGTCGTCGCGATGCAAACCAGAACCAGAACACAGTAGACATTATGTTAACTCCAATGAATAAGGCCGAAGGCGAAGAGTGTGTGTTTACACAGACTGTACACACTAGACAATCCATTGTTGCTAGGAATGCAAATATAACTGATGAAGCATGCCGAATACTAAACATTTATCTACTAACGTTTAAAATGCGACAGTGACAGTTTACCTGTTCCAAATCCTATGCTTCCGGATGCTGCGTAGCAGACAACAATGATTGGCCTATACTACTTGTGTTTCCCGCATTTGAACTTTCAGTCATGAACTCTCCAGCCACGGAGGAGAAAAGATTATTCGCACATTATTTGCGCATGCGTGCATAGCCATGGGGTAAACAACAGTCCTACACGAATACTCCGACGTGTTGCAGATCTACACAACTTTGTATATAAAACCGTGTTTGGTTTATGATTTTTTCTTTTACTGGAATGTTTGATTTGATTTAATTTCGTGCAAAGTATTGTCTTTGCTGAAAAGAAATCCAAACAAAGAAAGAAGCGTAGTGCTTAGCGGACTCAGTATTGCCGTGTACACAAAATTAAGTCAGTTGTGGGGTCAAACCCATTTGTCTAAAGTGATATTCAGACCGCGGCGGCCGTGTTTATGTAGTACGTACTGCCTGGCCCGCCGACCTTCACTGTTGACAGATATTTCCCAACAAGCGGCATGCCAGCCGCGAACACTATGACTCTGTGTGTGTGTGTGTGTGTGTGTGTGCGCGCGCGCGCGCGCGCCCGTATTTGTGTGTGTGTGTATGTGTGTGTGTGTGTGTGTGTGTGTGTGTGTGTGTGTGTGTGTGTGTGTGTGTGTGTGTGTGTGTGTGTGTGTGTGTGTGTGTGCACGCGCGCATATACTGTTCAATCATTGTGGATAAACTTTAAATACAACTTTAAACGTTGACTCATTCAGGTGCCCCATAGTATCAATAGCTGCGAAGGTGTCATTGCTATACGGCACTTCCGCAGCCATGAGTTAACACAAAAAAATTAATACAACTTTAAACTTTGACACATTCCAGGCGCCCTGCATGGATAGCTGCGAAAGTGTCGTATAGAAATACGACACTTACGCAGCTATTCCTGCCGGGCGCCTTCAATGAGTTAACACAAAAAGTAACAGCCTCGCACCGTTCGAACAAAGTATTGCGATCCAGCCTAATCTGGACGTCTTTTGTTTAATCTCTGGTGCTCAGACACAGGGCCTTTGATCAAGTGCTCCGATATTACGTGTGACCCTGCATAATAACCAAAAAACAGTAAAAAAGACAAAACGGCTTGGAACAGTTAAAAAAGAGTAATTAGCATTTCCAAAATATTTTACTCTACTGTTTACCATGCAACCCCCCAAAAAAATAATAATAAAACCCCCAACAAGAACAATTGTTTGGAATGGAACCACATATATTCAAATTTTATCATCTGCACTGTGATCAGGAGAGTTTGGAGCTTTTTGGAATGTTAACCCCTTCACTGCCGAGGAAATAAAGTGAACACGATCCCACTGCAAGAAGCATAGATCCTCATGAGCCCCCGCGACTGCGGGGGCTCATGAGGATCTATGTCTCTCGCTGAGACCAGTTTGTATCGATGTTGCTGGGACGGTGTTGGCTGTTGGCCGTTGAATGAACCACCAAGGTTTCAGAAACAAATATGTACGTACAGCGCCAGCGATGGGGTTAATGTTTCATTTTTTTTTTCTTTTTTAGGAACTTACCTCCTTTGGTTCCAGAGGACGCAAAATCATATATTTGAAAGAAAGTCTAATTCAACACCAACTAATTCCGTCAACCTAAGTAACACGGATATGAATATGGTCTAAAAGAGGCAAAGTACCTCGTGAGTCATGCATCTGCGGGGGCTCATGAGGATCTTTGCCTCTGGCAGATGAGTTGTGTTCGCATTGACGGCGGTGATGTGGTTAAGCTGGGCTTTCGTAAGCAGAGTGACACATTATCTTAGTTTACTGACAAGTTGCCGTCACTTCCCATTGTTGAAAACTGCACACTCGAGATCGATCGTCATGTCATTAGAGGTATGTAATCTTTGGACAGGAGAAGAGTGCTGCCGTCCGGTTTAAGTCCTTTAGCACTGCTACACTGCAGCTATACACGGATCGACCATGATAGTTCAAGGGTGGTGCCAGAATAGCTTGGCGCCTAGAGCCAAGCTATTCTGGCACCACCCTTGAACTAAAATGGTCAGTCTGTCTCCTGGAGCGTAAGTTAGTCTTTACAGGATATTCTCACATGTGTGTTTAGACCCTAGTTCAGTCGTGATGTGTGTTAATCTGTCAACCAGCCCCTTTGGCGAGGTTTACTGATTGGATGATTTGTTAGTGACGTCGCCTTGCCCGTCGCAAGAATAAAATAATGTACTAGTCGCAAACTGGTTTGACGACAGTAAAGTAGATAAGCTTCTTGGCTTTCCCCCTCCCCCCCCCCCCCTCAACCCCCCTCAACGCCCACCCCCGTTTCCTGACAGGGGGTACACACGCACACTGCCTCTACTTCCATGTCCTTTTATAGTAGCCAAACTGCTATAGCGGCCACCTTGCTATACTGACCACATGTATAGAGCAGCCACGTAAGAAGTTAACATCCCCTTCAGCTGCTATATATCATCATCCGGTATAAAACGATCCACACCTCTCTCTCGCCCTAGCCTCACAAGCAGTGCAGGCCCGTCCTGAGAAAATCGTGTTGCTGTCTGGACGTTAAGCAGTGTACAACCAACAACCAACCCTCCCCTCTCACCACCCACTCACCCTTTGGCTGTGGGCAGCGGTTTTTGTCGAGGTGATTCCGACAGGAAGGGTTATAGTCCCACAGGAATCACCTCGACGAAAACCGCTGCCGACAGCCAGAGGGTTAAAAGCAATTCAAGCCGACCACACCGTTTCGTCTTCCTCCAGGGACGGAACCAACTGTAAGGCCGGCTGGCATCGGCCCGAAAACATTTTGCTCACCGGTCTCAGTCGTCTACCCCTTCCTCCTCCACTACTACGCCCTCGCTCACCCACCACTCTCCTTCTTGCCCCACACCCACACCCACCCCTCCCTAGTAAGCAAAGGTCTTCGTGCCCACGACAGCCGCAGTGGCCGGACCCGCGCACGGCTGTGCGAGGGCCCACTGCGGCTGTCGTGAGCCCTAAGATGTTTTGCTACAGGGGTGCCCCTCCTCTCGCACCCGAACATTGCCCTATCTAGAAGGAAGTTTTGATGTTTGATCAGTAGCTGTTGCTCATTCCCCCTGCCCGCGTGTTGGAATAGTGGCCGTGTGACAGCATGACCAGCCACAAGTGTTGATTCGGACCACAAACACAGGTAATTCGCAATTCTTATTTTCTTCAAAGAATTCTTTAAGGGATTTTTTTTTTAAACAGTGCATAAATCAAATAAAAATATAGTGTAAATAAAAAAAAATTTAATTTAAAAAATTTGAAATGTTCTCAAATGAGTGTGTTGTAAAAACACTGTTTCTAGCTTCCTTGTTTTAAAATGAAGAGTAAATTAATGTATAAACTAGCTTTTTATGATTTTATAAATACTCTTTCATACTGATGTATTCGTATCTACACACTGAATTTTTTTTTTCTTTAACGTAAGGGACATGCAATACATTTCAGCGTGAAAGTACAAAACTCCTCAACTTCATTTCGAATCATAGGTTTGAAACCCTTTGTCTACTCTGTATCACGACGACAGCAACAACCATACACGGCGCCAGAATGTGGTGGGTACGCCTGCTGGCGTGGGTGTGCATGCTCGGGGGTAGTGCCGGCTACTTCTTCGAGACCGGTTTCAGTCATCACTACACCTACTGGGCCAAAAGCAACATCCTGGCACAACGCAATGTCACCACTGTTGTCAAGGTCAGGGGTGAATTTTTTTTTTTTAATATGAGAAATTGTGAGCTGTAAGGTCCAAAATCACAAACCAACACAGGACTTGTACAACGGTGTCAATATAAGTTTAGTCTCCGTTTGTTTGTTTGTTTGTTTGTTTGTGTGTTTGTTTGTTTGTTTGTTTGTTTGCTTGTTTGTTTGTTTGTTTGGGTCTTTTGTGGTGTATTTGTCTTGTTTGGTGGGTTTGGGTTTTTTGTTTGTTTGTTTTGTTATGTTTTGGGGTTTTTTAATTGTTTTTTATTGCTTTGTATTTTTGCTTGTTTTTCTCTTTCTTTTCTTTTGGTTGTTTTTTTCTTGGGGGGGGGGGGGGGGGAGGGGGGCAGGAGGGTTGGTTTTTATTGTTTTGGAGGGGTGGGGTGGTGGTGGTGAGTACGGAGACGACGATTTGCGCGTTTCATTTTATTCATTATTTATTTCCCCTCGGACAAATCACTCTGTCCAGCAATCGACCAATAAATCAATCAATCAATCAATCAAGCAAGCAACCAATCAATGAATCACAGGTGTTTTATCAATCATATTTTTCATTCGTTTGTTAATGTCCGATTTTGGACCCGCGTCTACATCACTTGTTTGTCCATGTTGTTGTTTTGTTGTCAGTTCCATGTGGATCACCTGAATGAGAGCGAGGAGGGGAGCAGACTTCACGCTTTGACTGTGGACAGTCTGGTACAGTTCATGGAGAATGGAATGGGTGAGTGACGCGTTTTGCTGGTTGGTTGGCTGGCTAGCTTTCGGATTGTCGTGCAGGTTGTTTTGTTTACACATCCTCACCGTAGGGCGCAAAGTCACGCACTTGCACAAACATTCTATTGATTTCTCTAATTTTCTATTTATTTGTTACTTTCTTTCTTCTTCTAATGCAAACTGATTTAATATTTTCTCTTTCAGTTACGCAAAACCCGGCTGGTTGGAATCTGACGAAAACGTGAGTAGAGCCATGGTTTATTTTGATTCTGTGTATGAGTTTGTCACACGGTTTCATTCCTAGGGCCAAATGCGCCACGTTTTAGAAGGAAAAATAATTTTGTCGAACACTGCATGCACACGTATTGCGCTGAAAGTAGCCATTAAGAGATGTTACAAATAACGCTGATTGTAACCAGTAAGTTTGCTATAGTACTGTACTGTCCGGATAGACCCACTTGGGCAGTACGCCACAAGTGGCTTCTATTCAAATGAGATGCTTCGCATGGTGTCCTTGTGCTTTGTATCTCATTCGAATAGAAGTGTACTTCTGGCACACTCCCCGAGTCGGTCTAGCTGGGGAGTTTAACAGCAAACGGTTTGGGAAAGTTTGTAAAGTAGGTTCACTAAGCAGGATTTACCGTTCGAGGCGTGCGTGTGTGACGTGCCAGGTTTCTGTTCGTTACGGACGAGAGAGGCAGCGTGACCCTAGTCCACTGTCACCCCGAGGACCACGAGGAACTGGTCGTCATGAAGAAGGCCATGATCAGCGTCTTCTCCGTCCACGTCAAGGTGAAGGTCACACATACATAGACAGTCAGACAGACCAAAGACAGACAGGCAAATATGCAGACCAACAGATACAAATATTCAGAGGGTAAATATAAACAGGCACAAAGACATCCATTCCAAGGGGAACAATTCAACACTGGACAAAATACATGTAGAGAAACAGTTAGATCCCCTTTCATCTTCTATTCTGATACCAAATCGCTAGTCGGCCGTGTCGATAGTTTTTTCAAGCAGACAGATACACTTGATGGGGGGCAAACACTTCACAGACCGTCAGGTCAACACATACATAGGCAATGCAATGCAACACTACAGACAGACAGGCAATACAGGCAAACAGACAGACCAAAGACAGACAGAAGGACAGGAAAGCCTACACTAGATAATCAGCATACAAACATTGAGTTACAGAAGATAAAGAGTCGGATACAGGCAGTTGGCAGACAGATAGGCAGGTATGCAGATAGACTTGCAAACAGGAAAGCAGACAAACAAACCTTAAAAGTCCAAAACCACAATCCAGCTCATGTTTTATTTTCAGATAAAGGAGGACGCGGATACGTGGAGCTACACAGTGAACGAGACGGACCATCAAGGTCAGATTACGTCATTGTAGCAATGTCACACTACACAGGGACGAGGGCTGACGTCGGTCGCAGTGGGCCCGCGCACGGCCGTGCGCGGGCCCACTGCGACCGACGTCAACCCTAGGGCCTTTTTGCGTAGTGTGCTTGTACTCATGAAAGTAACTACTGTCAAAAAATCTAGTGGGTCTCTGGATTGCACAGTTTGGGGTTGGCGCCATGGATTGTATAGATACAACCACAGTTTGAATGACTCCACATTCTGTATGAAACATGCAGGGCGCCTGCAACATGACTACGCTGCCGAGAGAACGCCCTCTGGTCTCCGCCTGGAGAGGAAGCACTACAGTGTTGAGAGCGCTCACAGGCTGCACCACAAGGTACGACGCATTAGTTCGATCGATTATCATCTACTTAGTAATTACTTTCCTTATTTAGGTTCCTCCTTATCCCTGAAGTGGACAAATGAATAAAAACGTTCAGTCTTGATTTGTCCTTTACGCAAGCAGCTGCTGAGCGTCATATTTGACGTCACGCATGTGACGTCAAATTCTGACGTATCGCAGCTGTTAACACTTTGACTGTAAGTAGCGTTTTCGTCGAGGTGATTCCTGTAGGAATCACCTCGACCAAACACGCTACCGACACAGGGGCGGATCTGGCGGGTCCTAACACGCACGCACCTTCTTACCGCCACCCTCCCCCCCCCCCCCACAAACATGCTACCAACACAGGGGCGGATCTGGCGGGTCTTAACACGCACGCGCCTTCTTACCGCCACCACCCCCCAACCCCCCCTTCCCCCCCCCCCAACCCCCAACCCACCCCCACCCCTCCCCACAAACATGCTACCAACACAGGGGCGGATCTGGGAGGGGGAGTTCCAGGGGCTCCGCCCTCCCCCCCTCCCCCGACCCAAAATTGTTTAAAATGCTTTAACAAAGTCCCCCTTCCCCCGTTGTTAGATATTTTGGCTAATTAATGGTGAGAGTCTTAACACGCACGTGCCTTCATACCCACCCACCCCCCCACCCCCAACAGCCAAAGGTTACGGGTGGTACTGTTAACGTCATTCTATCTGTGTTTGCTCACTATCTTCAGACCATGAACTATGACGAGCTGGGCACGCTGCACAAGGCGGATGCGAGGGACCACGTGCTCATGAAAGACAGGAGCGGGGGCACGCACAGGAAGTCAGTAGCTGTGGCATCAAACACTTTCTGTCTGAAAACCAAATGTCCATTATGATGATTTGTTTCAACACTTAACCCGCTGCGTGCCGAGAATATCATTTGAACACCGACCCAACTGCAAGAGGTATAGATCCTCATGAGCCCCCGCAGTTGCGGTACAATACTGGTGCAGTTGCGGGGGCTCATGAGGATCTATGCCTCTTGCTGTCACCACGTTGAATCCATGTTCCTGGGAGATAACGGTCTTCTGGTCTTGATTTAACGAAGATCGCAGACACACAGTGTACGTCAGTAGGCACTGTACGGGTTAAATACTATTGCTTGCTTAACCCATTCAGCCCTGACGCACTACAGCAGGAGATGGGTCGACCATGATAATTCTAGGGTAGTGCCAGATTAGGTTGGCGCCTGTCGGCGCCAAGCTAATCTAGCACTGCCCTTGAATTATCATGGTCGATCCATCTCCTGCAACAGGTGCACAGTTGTTAGATGACGCCTCCAAAATTTGGGAAATACGTGCGCCGGACTGAATGAGTTAACCTTTACGACTTTGAACGTGTTTGATTTCATTTCATGTTTCAGTAAGCCACTGCCTGGAGAAAGACCACACAAAATCGTCACGTCTGGAGGTTTGTTACTGTAACTCATTCGAGACGCGGCGCATCCGGATACGCGGCTTTAAGCCGCGTATCTGGATGAGGCACGTCTCGAATGAGTTAAAAGTCTTCGTGTTACTCCTTCTGACTTTCCTCCTTTTGTTTTCTTGTTGTTGTTTTTTTTTTACTCTCTTCCGCGCCACCATATAAATATTTTCACACTCTACCCCTTCAAGCATTCCTTTGTTTCAAGATCCGCATATGTACAAGTACATGTTATTGGTCATATTGGTTGTAATAAGAGTACAGAAAATCCAATATAGAAAGAAACACGCTTAGAAAGGACATCACTTGTATTTGTCCTTTCTCAGCGTGTTTCTTTCTTTCTCGGCGAAAGAAGCGCGAGCTTGAGTGTCAGTGTTTTGTCTGTGGACAGATTTCCCTGACATCGAAGCTGAAGCCATCGTCAGCTTGAAACTGAACGGGAAAAGGTACGGAACTCGTCGCCTGTAGGTTGTCCAAGTATTTTGTCGTGTGTGCGTGCGAGCGTGTCTTTAACTCAATCAGCCTCGACGCCCTACAGCAGGAGATGGGTCGACCATGATAATTTAAGGGTAGTGCCAGATTAGCTTGGCGCCTGTCGGCGCCAAGCTAATCTGGTACTATCCTTGAATTTTATCGTGGTCGATCCATCTCCTGCAACTGGTGCTTAGTCGCTAGATGGCACCTCCAAAATTTGGGAAATTCGGCAGTCGGGCTGAATGATTTAAGAATGTTAAAAAATCGTTTTGCTGACAGTCCTCAAATGTCTCCGTGGATATTTTCAGTAACATTGTTAATTGGCAGTATCTAACGCCTTTCAAGAAATGCAATACAGACCAAACAGGTGACTGCCAAGCGTGTAAAATGCAGAGAAGTTGGGTACTTCTTTTCGAGAAATGCGTTACACACGCATGCGTTGAAACACTTTTCAATGCTTCCTCTGCTTGCAGACCGAACTCCGCTCCCACGGACAGTGTGGAAGGCTTGCACTCGCAGACACTTGAAACAAAGAAGGTGAAACTTTGTGTCTGTCTGTTGTTAATGCATTCGTGCGCGTTTGCATGCGTGTGTTTGTGTGTGCGTGCGTGCACATGCGCGTGTGCGTGTGTATGTGTGCGTGCGTTTGTGTGGCGGGGGTGGCGGGAGGGGAGTTGAAGATCTGAATGGGTTTATTTTCCTTGAGGGAGCCCTGAGGGATGGAGGAGTCCATGCGGATCACTTCAGGTGCTTACAGTTGTTTGATTCGGGGTGTTCGTGGTAGTTCAAGGGTGGTGTATTATATGTCAGACGCCTACTCTTAAACTGCTGCGGTCGATTCATCTCCCACTACATGCGTGTCAAGAATATTTGTTTTGTTACAGAAAATCGTCAAGTCGAGATTTGCGGCGCTCCAGCAAAATATCACCGAGAACTTAGAATGCCTCAAAAAATTCCCAAACGGTACGGTTTGTGTGCGAGCGTGCTTGTGATTATTCGACTATAATAGTTCAAGGGTGGTGCTAGAATAGTTTGGCGCCCCGAGGCGCCAAGCTATTCTGGCACCACCCTTGAACTATCATGGTCGATCTGCCTCCTGAACTGGTATGTAGTCTTGAAAAGACAACTCGAAATTTTGGGATTTGACCGAAGTGCTCAGTGTCATTTGTCTCAACTATGCATTTAATTTTCATTTTTTTATTATTATCTTTATTTATTTATTTATTTATTTATTTATTATTATTATTATTTATTATTATTATTATTACTATTTTTGTTTTTGTTTTTGTTTTTGTTTGTTTTTTGTTGTTTTGTTTTGGTGTTTTTTTGGGGGGAGTGAGTCGAATATTTTACAATTTTTGTATGTATGCCATTTGTATGCACAATAAAGCTGACGTAGCTCGTTTCAATTTATGTTGCAGATGACACAAACCGAACCGTCTGTGTTAACAAGCTTAGATCACTTCTAGAGAAGCTAAACACTGAAGATTACGAGCGCTTCGTCGAAACCATTCTGACCCATCAGTGCTTTAGTCAGCCTCCGGAATGTCGAGACAGGCGATTGGTCATCGTCGACGTGGTTGCCCGGATGGGGGATGTGACGTCACAGAGCCTGCTGGTGACGCACGTGCTGTCACGTGACCCACCAAACGATGAAGAGCTACGCAGGGTGTTCATACACTGTGCAGCCATGGAACGTCCGACTGAGGTAAACACTCTGTGAAGCGGGTCCGTAAGATAAACACGAATAGGAAATTTACTTCAGCATTCATTCATTCATTCATCCATCTATTCATTTAGTTTATTAATTCGGAGTTCAGGTGGTACCCAGTGCGCTAAGGCCATCGTGACGAGCTCGGCCGCTGTTGGCCCGCGCAGGGGGTGCGCGGGCCAGCGGCGGCCGACGTGGAACCGATGGCTTTTTGCGCATTGGGTAGAGACATCTTGTCGGTGCCCAGTCGTTAAAATCACCTCCGTGGTGGACAACATTAGTCAATAGTTGTCAGCGGTTCTTGTCGCCTCGATGGTCCGATCAGGGGGTCCAGTGTCGGAGTTAAAAGTCGAGGGATATCCTCGAAAGGACCCCACGCTGAGTACGTGTGACGTAGAAATTCAGGGGACGCAAGGCTGAATACTTTCTACTGTCAGTCAACAACAATGTCTCTCTGAGGTCTTTTCTCATAGAACACGTTTTCAGTTATACATTTGTACGAAATTGGTACCATAGGCCGAGCACTACGCGCACACATATTTATTGTGTTGGGCATAACCCCCTCAATTTTTAATTATCCAGCTTTTGTTTCTTAGTAGTTACTGACTACGATCAGAACGTACAGCCTACATAGGACTACGGTCAGAACGTACAGCCTACATAGGACTACGGTCAGAACGTACAGCCTAGATAGGGAGTTATTCAATAAACCTATTCGGCCTGTGGCGATTTGGAATTGTACGTCTTTGTGCCTTGTGTCGTGGCCTAGCGATTGTTGCCACGAGGAACGGGCAAAGGGATCTAACTGTTTTCAGACGAGCTTCCTGAACTTTGATTGTTTCCCTCGTGCATAAACCCCGCTATGACCTGACTACGACAAAATATGGTTTGACCATGATAGTTCAAGGTTGGTGCCAGAATAGCTTGGCGCCTGCAGGCGCCAAGCTATTCTGGCACCACCCTTGAACTGTCATGGTTGAGCAGCCTCCTCAACAGTACTGATACCTTCAATGGACAACTCCACATCCCCCGCACCAAACTCATCACTTTCGGCCCCCGCTCCTTCTCAGTATACGGTCCATCCACCTGGAACACTCTCCCACTCTCTCTCCGTCAGAAACATTCTCTCACCTCCTTCCAGTCCGCCCTCAAAACTCACCTATTTCAACAGTTCTAAGATTATATCACCACACTCCCCACCCCAAGCTGACTGTCGTAATGTATTTCACTATTTGTGGTACGTGAGTCGTTGTCTAAAGCGTGCGCATGCGTGCGCGAGTTGTGAGTGCGCGCTTAGAGTTATAATTATTATAAGATAAGCGCATTATAAATACCGTAATTATTATTACTATTATTTAAGGAGTTTGACTTTTCTTTTCTTTTTTGTTCAGTGTGATATGTCTGTTACACACGTCATTTTTTTGTGCGTTCAGGAGTTCGTCAAGGCGGTTCAAGACTACTGCTTCGGGAAGGACGGAGAAAACCACGGGGCTCGAACCCTCAACCCTACAGAGTCCAGGGCCTGCCTGGCCGTGGGCAGCTTGGCCAAGCACCTGGCCGTAAGCGGCAATTCTAGCCGGGCCGACCAGCTGGTGGAAAAAGTCGAGAATTGGTTGGAAGAACATGGCAAAGGTGAGGCGCTGGTTTCTTGAATGCTTAGATAGATATGTGTAAATAAAATGTTCGAGAACCATGAAACATATACGTGTCCTGAAATAAACACCTGATTCAATTACAATTGGGCGCCCCCACCCCTCCCACTCCACCCCTCCCAAAACAAATTTTCTTGTTTCTCGCGCGACACCGACCCGAGAAATCGACCCGGTTTGATTCTACATGGTGAACCCTCGTACCAACCACTAGAACCTAAAAGCCTAAAGATGGTCCGTGATCATCTCAAGCTTTGGTAGGTGGCACAACTGGTTACAAATACATTTCTCGTGGCGGTACCTTTGGACTCGTTCAGTGCCGAGAAAAAATTGAACGCCATCCAACTGTAAAAAGTATAGATCCTCATGAGCCCCCGCAGCTGCAGGGGCTTATGAGGATCTATGCCTCAAGCTTAAACCATTTTGAATCCGTTTTCCTGGGACAGCTGGGGCTTTCTGGTATTAAATTGACAAAGATTTCAGAAACACGGTGTGCCTCAACTGAAACCGAACGGGCTACTAATCACGAAACCCATCACGTGATTTGCAGGAGATTCACACGTGATGAAGCGAGAGATCGGCCCGTGGACGGCGCTGGAGCACGAGGACTACCACGTGACCAAGGGCGTGCTGCTGCACGTGCTGGGCAATGCGGCACTGCCGCGCAGTCGGCGGCACCTTCTGCGGCACGCAGCGGCCAACAGCGGACATCACGTCTGGAGACGCGCCGCGCTGGACGCTCTGAGACATTACAAGTGTGAAGAGGTCAGACAGGTTTCTTCCATTCCTTCCGCCGAACTCGCCTGCTCGGCGTTAACCCCTTCACTGCCGAGATAAAAGTGATCACGATGCAACTGCAAGAGACATAGATCCTCATGAGCCCCTGCGGGGGCTCATGAGGATCTATTCTCTTGCTGAGATCATTTTGTATCCATGGTACTTGGACGGTGTTGACTTTTGGTTGATGAACGATCCAAGATTTCAGAAACAAAAAAGTACGTGCAGTGGCAAGGAAGGGGTTAAACCCGGATAATTAACTAAAGTATCTGTAAATGTTGTGTTTAATTACTACAGTGCGCGTGGACCCTAATTTTACGTTGCAGAGTGCGCGTGTACTGCTAGACTGCATGTTGCGAGACGAAGTTCACAGCGTGCGGCGCATGGCTCTCGCGCATTACGTCAACCACCCACTCCGCCGTGACGTCACCACAGAGGAGGAGAATGATATCCTCAGGTACATAAACGTTGGGTGTGGCCCATAAGGTCCTAAATCACAGACGAGAACACAAACGCATCCTACTCTAACAAAACTGGAAACCTTCTGGCGCTTCAAGTAGCAGACAGTCGCCCACGCGTTCAGACAATGGCAGATTCGAAGCCTTGTTGGAATTACCCCTTTGGATGTCGGCAGCGGCCTTTGTCGCGAGGATTCCTTCAGGGATCATCGCGACAAAAACCGCTACCGACGGACAAAGGGTTAAATTGTGCACAGACTCTTTTTTACTCTACTTTGATTGAAATCGTGTTTTGTGTTGTATCACTTTCTTAGTCGCGCGAATTCATTGTCTATATACTTAACATACTTAGATACACGGCTTTTGCTACAAACGCTGAAATAATGTGTTGGGTTGGGGTTTTTTTACGGACCTAACTGTTCTCTAGTCAAAGTAACGTACGGTTAAAAATAAACGATATGCCGTCTGTTTTAAATCACATCACCCACCAGGTTTCAAACAGTATAACGTTTTGAGCACCAAGGTCCCATTTCTCAAATTTTGGAGGTGTTTCCTAACGACTATGTACGAGTTGTAGGAGATGGATTGATCATGATAATTCAAGGGTAGTGCCAGATGAGCTTGGCGCCTACAGGCGCCAAGCTCATCTGGCACTACCCTTGAATTATCATGATCAATGCATCTCCTGCTGCAGGTTCCCGGGGCTAAAAGGGTTAAATCTCACGAAACGTCCGTTTTTTTCTCAGTCGGAACTACACGTACGAAAGCGTGTCGCGAGTGAAAAGAAGCATCTTCGACAAGGTGTTGTTCCAGTTCAAACTGGAGCTGCCCGGTTACGACTACAACAAGCAGATCGGGTCCCCGGCGATTGGCGCCAGCTTCGGAGCGTCGTTCCACAACAGCGTGGACGGAATGTTCAGTGAGTTACAAATTAACACGTTGCGCTCTGACACACTACGGCACGAGATTGGTCGACCTCTACAGTTGAAGAACAGTGTCACATTAGCTTCGCGTCTTTTCTCGATATTCGCCGAGGATCTCTTTTCAACATATAACAATTTAGACCATTCACACCCAACTACAGCAGTAGATGATAGAGCATGATAATTCAAGGGTAGTGCCGGAATAGTTTGGCACTCCGGCGCCAAGCTATTCCGGCACTACCCTTGAACTGTCATGATTAATTCTTCTGCTTTTGGAACATTGTTCTCATAAGGCATTGTCTTATTGAAACCCGTTAAAGGTTGGTATCTGAGAACGGGTTTTAAATCTTTTTCCTAGGAAATCGCGAAATGGTTATCACAGTAAGCGCCGTGCCATGTCCGCCTAGATGTGAAAAGAACAGGAACAATTTAAATTCAGAACGGACAAATTTCACGTGAATGACTTCACTGTTTTACCAAACAGTTTATTAATCTTTTTCGTCCTGTTTTTCCTGAGCGTGTTTCTTTCTTCATCGTTAATTTGCTTTCATTATTTTTCAAACGTTTTAACTTTGACAGCTTTGGGGTTGTTAAAGCGTGTAGGAAATGAAACAGTTCAAATCATGCCACGTTACTTCGCTTTGTGACAGGGTTGCTCAGTGGCTACGCGAGCGTCAACGTTTTCGACAAAGTGTTCGCGGAGTTACACATCGGGCTGCTCCGCATCTCGCTGGATATCTTCCGCGCGGAGGTCTGCTACAAGGGGAGGCTATCCTACAACATGAACCTGGTCAAGGTACGTAACTCCATCCCTCTAGTTTCAGCCAGCCCGAGCCAGCGCCATCCAGCACGAGCCAGCTGAATCCATATTGGCAGGAAACGAGACTAATGTTCACTCTACTTTGTGTATTGGGGCTAGATTTCTCTTGACAAAGCATCTCAACTTGCAAGTTATAAATCAAATGCCGATAACTCAACAATGTCAAACTCAGTGATAGACCAATAATATTCAAGGGTCGAGCCTGGTTAGTTTGGCGCCTAAGGAGCTAAACTAATCAGGCACGACCAGTGAATTATTTCTATTTCTGACTGCAAGTCTATTTCTGACTACAAGAGCAAATGATTTCCAAACCACCAAGTTTTATATGGACGTAAATTCTGTAGGTTTAATGTGTGACTGTTGCTGTACAAACTGTTATTTTGGCTCATGGACTGTTCTGTCTTGTGAAGGCAGAAGACACTAAGGCTATATTTGTGAAACGTGATATTTTCATTGTAATGAATTAAAATCTTGCTTGTCACAAAAAAGGCTTACCGACTTTTGTTTTCACATTGTTTCAGTGTCGCTGACCATTCAACTCTTAGATTATTACAGGTGTGGTATTGTTTATTTATATTTTCTGTAGTTTCTGTTTTGTTTTCTCTGGAAGGATTTTACCGTGGGCATGTACGAAGACATCAGCAGCGCCTTCGACCACATCGCCAACCGCATCCTGGAGCCCATGGAGAAAGCCGCCAACGACCTGGCCTCGCGCTATCAAGACCCCAACACTCAGCAGCCCAAGAGCGGGTTTGACCCTCTCTCCACGGCGGTAAAGAACCTGCCCAAAATGACCGGCGACGCTCTCAAGTCCACGGAGGAGCTCAGCAAGGCTGCGGATGTGCTTAATGCTCTGCCTCTGATCAGCAAACTGCAGGCGATTGTTTCCCGTGCGCAGGCCATCATGGAGGACGTCCATACGGAGGCTACCGACTTTTTCAGTGTATGTTTCGGGATATTTTTTATGGGTTTATTTTGCTCACGTGCAAAACAAAAGTGAGTCTATGTTCTGGGCCAGTGGTCGTCCGTCCGGGGTCCGTCGTCCGTCGTCCGTCTGCCGTCGTCCGTCGTCCCTGGTAAACTTTAACGTTGGCATTTTCTCAAAGACTATTCAAGCTGCAGTCTTCAAACTTGGCCCAAGGATACTTTGTGGCAAGACCTTTCTAAACATACCAATCTAAAGGTCAAGGTCACTGGGATCAGGAAATATATAAAAAATAACTATATTTTGACATAATATATTTTTTTCTCAAATACTATTCACAACTTCAAACCCAAACTTGGTACAAAGATACCTGATGGTAAGACCTTTCTATACATACTAATTTGGTTGATCCCTCGGAAAGGTCAAGGGTCACAAGAACTCGGGAAATAGGTCCATAATAGTCATAATTTGACAAAAGATGTTTTTTACCTCAAATACTGTTTACGACTTCAAACCCAAACGTGCTACAGAGATACCTGATGGTAAGACCTATCTATGCATACTAATTTGGATGACCCCTCGGAAAGGTCAATGGTCACATGAGCTCAGGAAATAGGTTTTAAACAAAATAGCCATATTTTGCCAAGAAATTTTTTTTTCAATTACTATTCACGTCAAACCCAAACTTGCTACAGTGATACCTGATGGTAAGATCTATCTATGCATACTAATTTGGATGACAATTGGAAAAGCTCAAGGGTCACAAGAGGTCGGCAAATGTGTATAAAAATGCCAATTTATTATAAAATGGTAGTTATTATCAACATTTTTGCAAACTTTTCAATCAAATTTGGGACAAAGGTAACTGATTATAAGACCATCCTATGTATACTAATTTATTCGACTGATCGCAAAGGTCAAGGGTCACGGGGGTTTGACAGGTGTGTGAAAACGGATTAAATTTTGAGAAAACATGGATTTTGTTGGTGCAGATGCCGTCCCTTTACTTCTTGTCACATGTGTGGATCGGTCATACAAGTGAGCCATAAGGGCTTTACCTTTCTTGTTTAACTCATTCTACCCCAGACACCCCACAGCAAGATAAGGATCGACCATGATAGTTCAAGGGTGATGCCAGAATAGCTTGGCGCCTATGGGCGCCAAGCTATTCTGGCATCACCCTTGAACTATCATGGTCGATCTGTGTCCTGCTCTAGAGTGCGGTCTTCAGTGGACAATGGCAAAATTTGGGGATTTCGGTGTTGGGGTAGAATGAGTTAATTAAACGGCCAACGTTCCTGTGTCTAATGCCATGAACATTTCAAGACTATTATTCATTTCCTCTAGTGAGTTAGTTACAGTCTATGTCGATTATAACATGGTCGGAATTAACGAAAGTCGGATGTGACGTCTCTTTTTCAGAGGTCCCGACGTCACTCTTTCTATGTAAATTACTTCGTTTATAACAAACTTTGGATATAACAACACGGAAAATTGGGCTTCCCTGGCGTTTTGTTATATCAGAAGTTTAGTTACTTTGTTTGTTAGCTTAGTTAGCTTAGTTAGTTAATGCAGATAGATAGGCTGGTAGTTACAGACTGACTGACTGACTGACTGACTGACACTGACTGACTGACTGACTGACTGACTGACTGACACTGACTGACTGACTGACTGACTGACTGACTGTGTGGGTTGTGGGGGAACGGTAGACAGGAGGGTATGCATGTGAAGTCTGTGGTTTACTTTCGCTGTCTACTGTAGGAGATGAGTCGATCGTGATTTCTCAAAGGTAGTACTGCTGAGCTTGCCTTCGATTCATTTTTTTAATTTTTTTAATTTTCTGTTGACAGAATGTGGGTGACACCGCCATTACAGCCCTGCCCTTTGCCGAGAAGGAGATCCGTGGTATGATCAACACCGTCCTTGACAACATAGGCAAGGTCACGGAGTACCCGCAACAAGTCTTCAGCATCATCGATCGCGCCAAAATGGGGTACGGTCCTCTGTTTTACACAGTTTTGCCCTAGTATCTTTCAAGTTTTTACCTTGGTATTAGACATGTAAACTGATTTGTCTGCTGCTCTGGGATTTTGGACCTTGCTGCTGAAAGCCGTAAGGTGGAAAATCACAGACCAGCCCACATTTTAAGAAATGCCAGTACTTCAACTTACATATGAATGTACCAGCGCACATTTTAAGAAATGCCAGTGCTTCAACTTACATATGAATGTTTGAAATGATTTTTGTGGAAATTTATGGTTTTCAGGTATAAGTCAGCCATGCAGAGAATTTTGGAAGGCAACAGGATTATCAAACAAGCCATGTCCTTCCTGTCAGGTAACCAATGTCTTGATAGGCATGTGTCGCCCCCACGTGAATGCTGCCAGCGGAACTATTTATTGCATATCTACTGGTGACCGCATGCGCAAACCTCTTAACTGGCGGGGCAAGGCGAACGCCGCCCATCTGCAAGAGACATAAACCCTCATGAGCCCCCGCATTCGCGGGGGCTCATGAGGATTTATGTCTCTTGTTAGTTCTGTGTTCCTTAAGCCTATTTTTAGTCACATTTACATCTGTGTTCTTGGCGGGAATGTCGGTCAGTGTGCAGTGCTTTCAGACGCGCATTTCGCGATCAGCGGCAGCAAAAGGGGTCACAGATGGTTGCATGCACAAGGGGGTTGATCCGGTTAATTGGGCTGTATCTTATATCGTTGAATCTTTGGATGGCGAAAGTTGATTTCTGCTAAGCTTTTTGCTCAGGGAAATCGGTATTGGACGACGTACATAATTATATATTTCAATTTGACATTGCCACACTGTTTGTCAATCAACTTTTTGGAACTTGCGTGTAATTCAGAAAATCTATTTTCAAATTGGCATTTAATTACTACTGAATTGCCCTCTCAATCTCATGATATTAATATAGTAACATTTAATTACTACTGAATTGCCCTCTCAGTCTCATGTTAAATATAGTAACATTTAATTACTACTGAAATGCCCTCTCAGTCTCATGATAAATATAGTAACATTTAATTACTACTGAATTGCCCTATTAGTCTCATGTTAAATATAGTAACATTTAATTACTACTGAATTGCCCTCTCAGTCTCATGTTAAATATAGTAACATTTAATTACTACTGAATTGCCCTCTCAGTCTCATGTTAAATATAGTAACATTTACTGAATTGCCCCCTCAGTCTCATGTTAAATATAGTAACATTTAATTACTACTGAATTGCCCTATTAGTCTCATGTTAAATATAGTAACATTTTATCCTTGGTCTGTCGGTAGCCGTTTTACTCTCGATGATTCATGTCGGATTCATCGCGACAAAAACTGCTACCGACAGGCAAAGGGTTAACCTTATCTTCCATTATTTTATTTTTTCAGGAGGCAGATCTTCGTGGATGAACGCGGGGACTGAGATCCAGGAAATTGTGTCCAGCACAAAAGACCTGGTGGCGCGACTGAAAGCTGACTTTTCCCGTAGAAAGCGTGATGCCAGTCTCTTCGGTGAGATGGGGGCAGCTGCGGTGAGAACTGTTGCTTTATTTTGAGCACTTCTATTATTTAAAAACAAAAAATACCTGGGCGTACAGGGATAACAGCGGTATTGTCAGATCATTGTTTTCGGCAGATATTCTGACAAGAAAAAGAAAAACGACATCTTTGCAAGTGTTTCCGATGATTCTAGTGATGTTGCATTTTCTTTTTTGCCTGTCAGCATACAAGTGTTTTCGATGATTCCGATAATATCTCATTTCTTTTGCGCGACAATATACAACAATAGTCAACCCCCTTGTACATACAGCCATTGGTACTATCCACAATTCACATGTTGATTGTACCGTTAGTGTCACACCGGTACACCCCTTGTACATACAGCATGACCCAATCATGGTGGTCACCCTTACTACCTGGACTATCCACAATTCACATGGTTGATTAGTCAACCCCCTTGTACATACAGCCATTGGTACTATCCACAATTCACATGGTTGATTAGTCAACCCCCTTGTACATACAGCCATTGGTACTATCCACAATTCACATGGTTGCATGCACAAGAGGGTTAACCCGTCTTATATTTCATTCATTGCTGGTACCTGTTGTGGGAGATTGATTGATAGCTTAATGGCGTGGCCAGAAATTTTCCTCTAAAAAATTAAAAGTCAATTAATAAGAGATGTTGACCATAATATTCCAAGGATTGCGTTCGCTTAGTTTCGCGCTTCCAAACGCCAGTACTATCCCTCTCATGTTGTAGAGTATCAATGATGGTTAGATTTCCCGACGCCAAGTTGATCTGGTACTACCCTTGAACTATGATGGTGTCGGTGTGCAGCATTCACGTATTGACACCGCGCTCGTCGCCCTCTTCGCCAAGAGCGACGCCATGATGAATCACCTGAACAACGTGTCTCAGAACGGGCCGTCAGAAATCCAGCACGGGTTCGACCAGCAGCAGGTGCAGGTGGAGATCCTCAAGGCCAGCTTCCAGTCCTTCAAAGAGGCGTGAGTATTTAACCCCGAGAAAACGTAAACAACACACAACTGCAAGAGGCATAGATCCTCATGAGCCCCCGCAGTCGCGGGGGCTCATGAGGATCTATGCCTCTTGCTGACACCACTTTGAATCCGTGTTCCTGGGACTAGCTCGGGCTTTTTGGCGTGGAATCAACGAAGATTGCTGAAACACAGTCCGCGTCAGCTTGCACGGAACGGGTTAGCCCTCTTGTGCATGCAACCATGTGAATTGTGGATAGTACCAATGGCTGTATGTACAAGAGGGTTGACTAATCAACCATGTGAATTGTGGATAGTACCAATGGCTGTATGTACAAGAGGGTTGACTAATCAACCATGTGAATTGTGGATAGTACCAATGGCTGTATGTACAAGGGGGTTGACTAATCAACCATGTGAATTGTGGATAGTACCAATGGTTGTATTACACGGGAGTTGACTAATCAACCATGTGAATCGCGAGACGATTGTGTCGTACCCCCATATTACTATTTAGGTTGTAGAATAACACAGATAATTCACTGTAAAATTAGACTCAAAATGAGCGACCTCAATTATGACCTGGTTAGTCGTCACCTCTCAAATTCTCCTGCCTGCTCTTGTGGAGCCAGTTCTGAAACCGACCATTTTTTACTCCAGTGTAGTAATTACGATGTAATAAGACGTTTAACAATACTTACACTTCCACCAGAATACACCAATATACACTTACTCCTTAATGGAAGTAAAACCCTGCCATCCACAGTGAACAACGATATATTTTCAGCTGTTCACGAGTTTATTACTGCAGCAAAAATATTTCACTAAGTTATAAAATAGGACTGCAGGAAATAAAGGAAACAAAGAAAATCTAATGACCAGTTGAGACAACTCTCTCTCTCTCTCTCTCTCTCTCTCTCTCTCTCTCTCTCTCTCTCTGTCTCTCTCTCTCTCTCTCTCTCTCTCTCTGTGTCTCTCTGTGTCTCTCTCCTCTCTCTCTCTCTCTCTCTCTCTCTCTCTCTCTCTCTCTCTCTCTCTCTCTCTCTCTCTCTCTCTCTCTCTCTCTCTCTCTCTCTCTCTCTCTCTCTCTCTCTCTCTCTCCACAATAATAATTGAAATGTTTTCCTCTATTTTCATTTTTTTTTATGTATTCATATGTATTGATATATATTTATTTACTTACCTATATTGTATTTAAAAATCTGCATAAATATATGTGTATATATATATATTGATTTGCTTACCTATATTGTATTTAAAATCTGCATACCACCGCCATGCAAATTTTGCAACTAGTATATTTGAGTGTCCAGATCATCTTATAAGCCTGTGGCTTGTTTTGATCTGATGATAAGTGATGTATATTCTTTTATGTATTTTGCAAAGTAATAAACTGTTTAAACCAACCATGTGAATTGTGGGTAGTACCAATGGCTGTATTACAGGGGTCAAGGGGTCTCTGCCTGACTCAAAGGGTGGAGGCCCCAGGGGACGAGTTGTGTTGGAGGTGCGGGTAGTGGGGAACTCTTACAGCGCCTCCCCCAGGATTACCCTAGTCTAGGGCCTCTTGGCCTTTGTGAGGCACCCTCGTGTGTAATCCCTCCGGACTAGCATGGCATCCCTCTATCCCAAGAACGCCCGTGCGTGGTCCCTGGCCACATCCTCTCCGAGGTGACCCCAAGGCGACCCCAAAAACTGGGCAGCACTAGCCCCCATGCTAAACACGGCGGATCTAGAGGAGAGAACCTTGAAAATAAATCATTGTCCTGCAGCCTTGCAGGCCTGGCCGCTTGGCTGCGGAAAGGCTAAGGGAGGAAAACCCTGACATCAAAGCCCCCGTGTCTCCGGGGAAGGTTTTTGAGCCAGAGACTAGGACAAGGACAGTGATATAAAACCTACGACCCGAGGACCTCGATGCCACCGTCCCAGCTTGCTAGGCCATGGCAGACGAACCAAGGGTTTAAAGGGTGAGACCAGTACTGCGCACACTGCACTCCACCAAAAAGCTCCACAGCGCAGGCTTTAGGAAACGCCCACGGACCATGACACCGACCTTTCCAAGTCCTGTAGCGATTGGCAAGGGGCGAAACGGCAGGTGAAAGATGTCACTGGAAGCCGCAGTCTCAAACCTGCATGCAGGCGGTTCAGGATATTGGTCGCCTGATGTTGACCTGGGGATGACAACGTCACTCGGCACACCCTGAACGACCAAGCAGCCTTCTCTAGGGACAGCACTGCTTGCTCCATACGGAAAGGGGCCTAGAAAAGGTGCCCTAACCAAAGCTCATCCCCTCATAACCCCAGTTTGCTAGCCGCGGTCAGAAAACAAGAAAAAACAACGGATCCACTCTCATGACGGCCACGACCGGACTCAACGTAGCATGCTGGAACATCCGAACCATGCTTGACACAGCAGACAGCGGACGCCCTGAACGTCGCTCCGCCCTCATTGCCCATGAATTGCGGAGGTTAAACATCGACATTGCCGCGCTCAGCGAAGTACGCCTCCCGGAGGAAGGCAGCCTCCAAGAACTTGGCGCCGGCTACACCCTCTACTGGTCAGGCAGGCCTGCATCAGAAAGACGGCTCTCAGGCGTGGGCTTCATGGTCAAGACCCCCATTGCGACTAAGCTGGAAAACCTACCAACGGGTCACTCCGACCGCATCATGTCCATGCGCCTCCAACTGAGACACCAGCAATACGTCACCCTTCTCAGTGTGTACCCCCAAACCCTCCTGGCAGAGCCTGCAGAAAAAGACAAGTTCTACTCTGACCTGCGCAGCCTCCTACAGAGCATCCCTGCAGACGACAAAGTCATCATCCTTGGCGACTTCAACGCCAGAGTGGGCCAAGACTCTGAAGCCTGGAAAGGAGTCCTCAGCAAACATGGCGTTGGGAATTGCAATGACAATGACCGCCTACTGTTGGAGTTCTGTGCAGAGCAGCACCTTGTCATCACCAACACTACTTTCCAGCAAAAGGACAGTCGAAAGACCACCTGGAAGCATCCTCGCTCCAAACACTGGCACCTTATCGACTATGTCCTAGTGCGTCAGAGGGACCACAGTGACGTCCTCCTCACCAGAGTGATGCCCAGCGCAGAGTGTCACACTGACCACCGCCTTGTCCGCTGCAAACTCAGGCTCCACCTCAAGCTGAAACCCAAGAAAGCCCCCCCCCCCCCCCCCTAAGATAAAGCTTGATCTTGCCAGCCTTCAGCGTGACGACAAGAAAGCTGCCTTTCAGACAGATTTACAGCGCATGCTCAAAGACAGAGTTGATTCAGCAGACTCCTCCCCTGAAACACTCTGGGAACAAATGAAAACTGCTATTGTAACATCTTCTGTGGAAGTCTTGGGCTTTGTTAGAAAGAGGAACAAAGACTCGTTTGACGAAAATGACGTAGAGATCCAGGAACTTCAAGCAAAAAAAGGAGCCGCCCACCAGGCCCACCTAGCCCAGCCTTCCTGCCCTGTGAGGAAGTCTGCCTTCCGCCTCATCTGCAGCAGTCTCCAGCGCAAGCTTAGAGAACTCCAGAACTAGACTCGCACAGAGGACCCAGTTTTGCGCTGACAACGGTGACTACAGGGGCTTCTACGAAGCACTGAAAGCAGTGTATGGCCCCAGGCACCTGGTACAAAATCCCCTGCGAAGCGCTGATGGACAGGCACTCCTCACAGATAATACCTCCATCTTAAACCGCTGGTCGGAATACTTTCAGGACCTCTACAGCGCTGAGCGCACTGTTCAAGAAACAGTCATCCTCCAAATCCCACACCTCCGACTAAAGGTTGAATTGGACGAACCGCCCACTGCCGAAGAGACCCTCACAACCAGCTGAAGAGTGGCAAAGCAGCAAACATTGACGGAATCCCGCCAGAGATCTGGAAACATGGAGGCCCAGCACTGCACAACAAGCTCCACGACCTCTTTCTCTGCTGCTTGGAGAGAGGAACACTACCAAAGGATCTCCGTGATGCAGTCATCATCACCCTGTACAAGAGCAAAGGAGAGAAGTCTGCCTGCTCTTCTTCTTCTTGGCTTGACTTCGCGAACGAAGATTCTATAGGGCTTGCCCACGTCGTCTGCAGGCATTTTCGTGGCTGCGGAGGCCAATCCGGGACAGGCAGGTTCGACCGCAGTGGCTGCAGGGGAAGGTCTGGTCAGGGTTCTGAGTTACGACAACTCTGTTTTTTCTTCTGAGCCGCTTGTCCTTAAGGTTAGCTCTGCGAGAGTCCTCAAAGGAGACAGCTGCCTTGTGAATGGTGGAGCGCCAGGTGTCACGGTCCGCAGCAAGCGAAGACCACTGGCGGTGGTCGATTTGGCAGGCACTAAGTGACTTCTTGAGACCGTCTTTGTATCTCTTCTTTGGTGCCCCTCTGTCTCGGTGTCCAGTGGCGAGCTCGCCGAACAGAGTGATCTTGGGTAGGCGATGATCCTCCATCCTGGAGACGTGCCCCGCCCAGCGAAGCTGTGTCCGCAGCAGCAAAGCCTCGATGCTCACAGTTTCCGCCTGTTCAAGGACCTCGACGTTGGTGACATAGTCACTCCAGTGAATGCTGAGGATGGTACGCAGGCAGCGCTGGTGAAAGCGTTCGAGGAGTCGTAATTGGCTGCGGTAGAGGGCCCAGGACTCGGAACCGTACAGCAGGGTGGTGAGGACGACAGCTCTGTACACGCTGATCTTGGTGCCTTTTTTCAGCTGTTGATTGTGCCACACCCGCTTGAATAGTCGCCCGAAAGCACTGTTCGCTTTTGCCAGCCTGTTGTCCAGCTCCTTTTCCAGCTTGGCGTCTGACGTGATGATGCAGCCAAGGTAGGTAAACTGGTGTACAGACTTCAGTTCGGACTCGCCGATGGTGATGTGGGGAGGGCGATGCTCTTCCTTGGGTGCCGGCTGATGAAGGACCTCTGTCTTTTTCAGACTGACCTCAAGTTCAAAGAGCTGGGCAGCATCTGCGAAGCAGGACGTAATGCGATGCAAGGCTCTCTCTGTGTGTGCAACGAGGGCAGCGTCATCAGCAAAGAGCAGCTCACGAATCAGTTGGTCTAGGGTTTTCGTGTGGGCCTGCAGTCGTCTGAGGTTGAACAGGCTGCCATTGAGACGATACCTGATGTACACTGCGTCGTCATCGTCGAGATCCACTGTGGCCTGCTTCAACATCATGCTGAAGAAGATGGTGAAGAGGGTCGGTGCCAGCACGCAGCCTTGCTTCATGCCGTTGCGAATGGGGAATGGTTCTGAGAGGTCACTGTTTAGTCTGACCTAGCCTTGCTGGTCCTCGTGGAGCTGGACGATCATGTTGAGGAACTTTGGGGGACAACCTAGTCGCTCCAGGATCTGCCACATACTTTGCCTGCTCACAGTGTCAAACGCTTTTGTTAGGTCGACAAACGTTACGTACAGCCCTTTGTTCTGCTCGCGGCACTTCTCCTGAAGCTGTCTCAGCACAAAGACCATGTCGGTGGTACTCCTGTTGGCTCTGAAGCCACACTGGCCCTCTGGGAGGTGGTCTTCAGCGATGGCAGGTACCAGCCGATTCAGGAGCAACCTTGCGAGAATTTTCCCGGCAATGGACAGCAGGGTAATTCCACGATAATTAGAGCAGGCAGACTTCTCTCCTTTGTTCTTGCACAGGGTGATGATGACTGCATCACGGAGATCCTTTGGTAGTGTTCCTTTTTCCCAGCAGCAGAGAAAGAGGTCGTGGAGCTTGTTGTGCAGTGCTGGGCCTCCATGTTTCCAGATCTCTGGCGGGATTCCGTCAATGCCTGCTGCTTTGCCACTCTTGAGCTGGTGGATGGCTGTGAGGGTCTCTTCGGCGGTGGGCGGTTCGTCCAATTCAACCTTTAGTGGAAGGTGTGGGATTTGGAGGATGACTGTTTCTTGAACAGTGCGCTCAGCGCCGAAGAGGTCCTGAAAGTATTCCGACCAGCGGTTCAAGATGGAGGTATTATCTGTGAAGAGTGCCTGTCCATCAGCGCTTCGCAGGGGACTTAGTACCAGGTGCCTAGGGCCATACACTGCTTTCAGTGCTTCGTAGAAGCCCCTGTAGTCACCGTTGTCAGCGCAGAGCTGGGTCCTCTGTGCGAGTCTGGACCACCACTCGTTCTGGAGCTCTCTAAGCTTGAGCTGGAGACTGCTGCAGATGAGGCGGAAGGCAGACTTCTTCACAGGGCAGGAAGGCTGGGCTAGGTGGGCCTGGTGGGCGGCTCTTTGTTTTGCTAGAAGTTCCTGGATCTCTACGTCATTTTCGTCAAACCAGTCTTTGTTCCTCTTTCTAGCAAAGCCCAAGACTTCCACAGAGGATTTTACAATAGCAGTTTTCAGTTGTTCCCAGAGTGTTTCAGGGGAGGAGTCTGCTGGATCAACTGTGTCTTTGAGCATGCGCTGTAAATCGGCCTGAAGGGCAGCTTTCTTGTCGTCACGCTGAAGGCTGGCAACATCAAGCTTTTTCTTGGGGTGGGGGGGCTCCCTTTCTTGGGTTTCAGCTTGAGGCGGAGCCTGAGTTTGCAGCGAACAAGGCGGTGGTCAGTGTGGCACTCTGCGCTGGGCATCACTCTGGTGAGGAGGACGTCACTGCGGTCCCTCTGACGCACTAAGGTGCCAGTGCTTGGAGCGAGGATGCATCCAGGTGGTCTTTCGACTGTCCTTTTGCTGGAAAGTAGTGTTGGTGATGACAAGTTGCTGCTCTGCACAGAGCTCCAACAGTAGGCGACCATTGTCATTGCAGTTCCCAACGCCATGCTTGCCGAGGACTCCTTTCCAGGCTTCAGAGTCTTGGCCCACTCTGGCGTTGAAGTCGCCAAGGATGATGACTTTGTCGTCTGCAGGTGTGCTCTGCAGGAGGCTGCTCAGGTCAGAGTAGAACTTGTCTTTTTCTGCAGGCTCTGCCAGGAGGGTTGGGGAGTACACACTGAGAAGGGTGACGTATTGCTGGTGTCTCAGTTGGAGGCGCATGGACATGATGCGGTCGGAGTGACCCGTTGGTAGGTTTTCCAACTTAGTCGCAATGGGGGTCTTCACCATGAAGCCCACGCCTGAGAGCCGTCTTTCTGATGCAGGCCTGCCTGACCAGTAGAGGGTGTAGCCAGCGCCAAGTTCTTGGAGGCTGCCTTCCTCCGGAAGGCGTACTTCGCTGAGCGCGGCGATGTCGATGTTTAACCTCCGCAATTCATGGGCAATGAGGGCGGAGCGACGTTCAGGGCGTCCGCTGTCTGCTGTGTCAAGCATGGTTCGGATGTTCCAGCATGCTACGTTGAGTCCGGTCGTGGTCGTCATGAGAGTGGATCCATTGTTTTTTCCTTGTTTTCTGACCGCATGAGAAGATGCCCGTTGACCGCGGCTAGCCAACTGGGGTTACGAGGGGATGAGCTTTGGTTAGGCCACCTTTTCTTGGCCCCTCCCCGTGTGGAGCAAGCAGTGCTGTCCCTAGAGAAGGCTGCTTGGTCGTTCAGGGTGTGCCGAGTGACGTTGTCATCCCCAGGTCAACATCAGGCGACCAATATCCTGAACCGCCTGCATGCAGGTTTGAGACTGCGGCTTCCAGTGACATCTTTCACCTGCCGTTTTGCCCCTTGCCCATCGCTACAGGACTTGGAAAGTTCAGTGTCATAGTCCGTGGGCGTATCCTAAAGCCTGCGCGGTGGAGCTTTTTGGTGGAGTGCAGTGTGCGCAGTACTGGCCCCACCCTTTAAACCCTTGGTTCGTTTGCCATGGCCTAGCAAGCTGGGACGGTGGCATCGAGGTCCTCGGGTCGTAGGTTTTATATCAGACTGTCCTTGTCTTAGTCTCTGGCTCAAAAGCCTTCCCCGGAGACACGGGGGCTTTGATGTCAAGGGTTTCCTCCCTGAGCCTTTCCGCAGCCAAGCGGCCAGGCCTGCAAGGCAGCAGGGGACTCGTGGGGGCCGGGGTCGTCTATGTCCCGTGCAGATGTGAACATCTGCCCACTGCCCAGACGGTGACACTTACCAGAGGAGAAAAATCCAACGCCGGAACCCGGTATCGAACCTCGCACCTTTGGCATTGGAGGCAGACGCCTTAACTACCCGTGGAATTACCCTTCTGTCCATTGCCGGGAAAATTCTCGCAAGGCTGCTCCTGAATCGGCTGGTACCTGCCATCGCTGAAGACCACCTCCCAGAGGGCCAGTGTGGCTTCAGAGCCAACAGGAGTACCACCGACATGGTCTTTGTGCTGAGACAGCTTCAGGAGAAGTGCCGCGAGCAGAACAAAGGGCTGTACGTAACGTTTGTCGACCTAACAAAAGCGTTTGACACGGTGAGCAGGTAATGCATGTGGCAGATCCTGGAGCGACTTGGCTGTCCCCCAAAGTTCCTCAGCATGATCGTCCAGCTCCACGAGGACCAGCAAGGCCAGGTCAGACTCAACAGTGACCTCTCAGAACCATTTCCCATTCTCAACGGCGTGAAGCAGGGCTGCGTGCTGGCACCCACCCTCTTTACCATCTTCTTTAGCATGATGTTGAAGCAGGCCACAGTGGACCTCGACGATGACGACGGACGCAGTGTACATCAGGTATCGTCTCGATGGCAGCCTGTTCAACCTCAGACGACTGCAGGCCCACACCAAAACCCTAGACCGACTGATTCGTGAGCTGCTCTTTGCTGATGACGCTGCCCTCGTTGCACACACAGAGAGAGTCTTGCAGCGCATCACGTCCTGCTTCGCAGATGCTGCCCAGCCCTTTGGACTCGAGGTCAGCCTGAAAAAGACAGAGGTCCTTCATCAGACGGCACCCAAGGAAGAGCATCGCCCTCCCCACATCACCATCGGCGAGTCCGAACTGAAGTCTGTACACCAGTTTATCTACCTTGGCTGCATCATCACGTCAGACTCCAAGCTGGACAAGGAGCTGGACAACAGGCTGGCAAAAGCGAACAGTGCTTTCGGGCGACTATTCAAGCGGGTGTGATACAATCAACAGCTGAAAAAGGCACCAAGATCAGCGTGTACAGAGCTGTTGTCCTCACCACCCTGCTGTATGGTTTGAGTCCTGGACCCTCTACCGCAGCCAACTACGACTCCTCGAACACTTTCAACAGCGCTTCCTGCGTACCATCCTCAGCATTCACTGGAGTGACTATGTCACCAACGTCGAGGTCCTTGAACAGGCGGAAACTGTGAGCATCGAGGCTTTGCTGCTGCGGACCCAGCTTCGCTGGGTGGGGCACGTCTCCAGGATGGAGGATCATCGCCTACCTAAGATCACTGTGTTCGGTGAGCTCGCCACTGAACACCGAGACAGAGGGGCACCAAAGAAGAGATACAAAGACGGTCTCAAGAAATCACTTAGTGCCTACCAAATCGACCACCGCCAGTGGTCTTCGCACGCTGCGGACCACGACACCTGGCGCTCCACCATTTACAAGGCAGCCGTCTCCTTTGAGGACTCTCGCTGAGCTAGTCTTAAGGACAAGCGGCTCAGGAGAAAAAACAGAGTTGTCGAAACTCAGAACCCTGACCAGACCTTCCCCTGCAGCCATTGCGGTCGAACCTGCCTGTCCCGGATTGGCCTCCGCAGCCACGAACATGCCTGCAGACGACGTGGGCAACCCCTATAGAATCATCGTTCGCAAAGTCAACCCAAGAGATGTACAAGGAAGTTGACTAATCAACCATTTGAATTGTGGATAGTACCAATGGCTGTATGTACAAGGGGGTTGACTAATCAACCATTTGAATTGTGGATAGTACCAATGGCTGTATGTACAAGGGGGATGTTGACTAATCAACCATTTGAATTGTGGATAGTACCAATGACTGTATGTACAATGGAGTTGACTAATCATCCATTTGAATTGTGGATAGTACTAATGGCTGTATGTACGATGGGGATGACTGATTAACCTATGGCTGTTGGTAGGGCTTTTTGTCGAGATGATTCCTTGAATCATGGCGACAAAATGCGCTACCGCCAGCCAAATACACAATACACACTATAATTATCTACACTGGCGCTACATTGTCATGTTGTTGTTGTTAGTGTAGTTATGGTGGTGGTACCGTTGGGTTTGTTGTTGTTGTTGCTTTGTTCTTGTTATTGTTCTGGGTTTTTTTACAGATAGGCATGTATTGTATCGTGCTTACTATGCCTATATATAACAATTTCATATCTCCCAGGGGAAAAAAAATTTTTAAAGTCCCCGAAATTATCTTTATGATCCCACTTAAATATTGGGTTGTTTGTGCAATCATTTTCATGTTTCAGAATCGATATGGTCAAGTCCAGAATCCACGCCTTGTTTGGAGTCAAATTCCACCCTTCCTTTCCCAACCAGCAACGTGACTGTGACGACACATGCAAATGCGGCACGTTCCCAACAGACTGCACGCGCTACGGACATCCGGGCGTCGACCTAATTTGGGACCGAGGCTTGAGGGTACAAAATGACATTTCAATCATAACCTTAACCGGAATAACGTCCTCAATTTGATAAACAGCGGGAGGCGACCTTGGGCAACAAGACGCATAAAAGCATACAGTAAATCATCCGAACTTTGTTCAATAATGTATTTCCTTTTGTTTTGAAAAAGGCATACAAGCCTAAAATCCGGAAATGCACAATCTGTTCTTAACCTCTCGGCTGTTTAACCCATTGTACTCCAAGACCCAAATCCCCCAATGTTGCCGTTGTCCGAAGACTGCAGTGCAGTGCAGGACACAGATCGACCATGATAGTTCAAGGGTGATGCCAGAATAGCTTGGCGCCCATAGGCGCCAAGCTATTCTGGCATCACCCTTGAACTATCATGGTCGATCCGTATCTTGCTGCGGTGTGTCTGGGGTAGAAAGAGTTAAAAACGTGAACACGATCCAAGCGCAAGAAACAAAGATCCTCATGAGCCCCCGCATTCGCGGGGGCTCATGAGGATCTATGCCTCTTGCTGAAACCACTTTGAATCTCGTTCCTGGGAATGACTGGGGCTGTTTGGCGTTGACCTGATGACAAATTCAGACAACACAACCTGCGTCAGCTGCCAGAGAAGGGGTTACTCTTTAGATGTCTGCTGGTCTGTGCGTTTGATCCTTGCAGCTTCAAGTCGCACGGTGCAAAATAGCAGACCAGCACACACATAATAAGCAAATTACACAAAATGTTTGTGACAGGTGCCGAGTCCTGTGATGGGCATGATGTACTGGGAGGATGGCGCCATTCGCCTGGAGCCCAAAACACCGGACTTGCAGGACTATCAGATCTACATTTCCAACGTGGACATTCACGGGATCTTCACTGAAATCGACGAGACTGGTCAGTCACTTTGGGTTGATACTGGATGAGCGAGTGGAGGTAGGGTGGTGATGTAGGGGATCGGGACGGGGGAGACGAGGGGGGTGGGGTGTGGAGATTATTGTGGGTCGATGCGATGAGCAAGTGGAGGGTAGGGTGGTGACGTAGGGGATCGGGACGGGGGAGGCGAGGGGGGTGGGGCGTGGAGATTATTGTGGGTCGATGCGATGAGCAAGTGGAGGGTAGGGTGGTGGCGTAGGGGATCGAGACGGGGCAGGCGAGAGGGGGTGGGGCGTGGAGGTTATTGTGGGTCGATGCATCCAAAAGATTTCCTCCCGTACCTTTTGTAGGAACACCCCCCCCCCCAGATAGACCCAATCGGGGAGATGTTTATAGTATCTCATTTGAATAAAAGTGTACTTGTGGCGCACTCCCCGAGTGGGTCAATCTAAGCAGTACTCCCGTAAACGTGCGGGCAGCGATGTGAATCATGTGTGATGGGTTTGCCATGATAGTTCGAAGGTTTCATTTTTGCAAAAATAAGGCCAAAGGATTTCCCAGATTAATCACCATTACATTTCTGTTATTAGTTAGTTTTCACACGCAGAAGATACAAGAATTCCTTCACAGCTTCCATGTATCGGTTTCATGGAACAGATCGACAACAAAAAGCGGATCCATTGCCTCGCCTCAGCTGTACAGATTATGCCTCGCCTCAGCTGTACAGATTATGCCTCGCCTCAGCTGTACAGATTATGCCTCGCCTCAGCTGTACAGATTATGCCTCGCCTCAGCTGTACAGATTATGCATGGTTGACTTACTGATTTTGAGGCAAGCCTATTTTTGTCATTGTCGTAAACTCATTTGGTGGTAGACGTAGATGAGTCTTTATTTTGGTGTTCCTCACAGGGATTTTCGTGGAGGCAGGACAGATAATCGGCTATTCCAAGGGAGACAGCGGTTGTAACAAGGACCATATTCACGTGGCCATGAAGCGAACCTCTGAGGATACCGGTATGTGTTTCTACACCGACCCCTCGCCATTTCTCGACAGCATGCAGGCCATACCCACATGGCACCAGGAATGCAAAGAGTTCACTTTCAAGGTTGGGACTTTAAATTTACGCTTCTTCACACAACCCATGGAGACACCAGGCATCCTTCCTTCGGGAACGTGCCTGGTGTCTCCATGGGTGGTCTGACCTTTCCGTCGATTAATGGGGTTAGATTTTATTCACTCGCTCTGATCTTCTGTAATATATACCGTGCGTCCATGTGATTTCTGCTTCGAGATTTTTCCATCAAATATTATTTAAGACGCATTGGTGCGTATTTAAATGCCGCTTTCGTTGTGTGTTGTTGACTTCTTCTTAACAGTTAATTTGACTGTTTCTACTTTTACGATCATTTCTTTCCATTCCAGCACATCGGGCAGGTGATAGACTTCCGCAACCCGTCGGCGGGCTTCGCCAGTCTGATGACGGTCCTCAAGCGAGCCGCTCTGAGCGCGGGCAAGGACCTCGTAGTCAAGGCCGTGCAGGACCTGATCCCTGATGACTCCCTGCTGACGCCATTCAAGGGCATCGCCCTGGAGTTCGTCAAAAACATCGACGTCAACGCCAGCGACCTCAAGCACATGTTTACCCCGGGGAGGTGAGTGTAGTGGGGGGAGAGTGACTCGGTGAACGAGTTGGTGGATAAGTTTGTTTTTTTTTTTTAATACTTATTTGTTGAATATCAGTTGACGTTTTGTTTTCCTTCAATACTACAATCACTGTTTACCCATTATCCCATTAAAGGCCCACTACCGCCGTATCTGTTCAAAGATACACTTCTGTAACAGATGGTTACGAAACGCTACACACAGGTCTAGATATGGTTCATTTATCTAGACCAGAAGATCCAGCAAATCGGAGTTCCAGAGGCATTGTGCCTCTGGACCCTCGATTTCCTGTTGATGGGACCACAGGTCGTTAAAATTGGTGAAAATGTGTCATCCACCCTCATTTTATCCGCGGGCACGCCTCAGGGGTGCGTGCTCTCCCCTATGCTCTACTCCCTGTTTACTTATGACTGTGCTTCATGCCACGCCAGTACTAAAGTTCTGAAATTTGCAGATGACACCACAGTGGAAGGGTGCATTACAAACTCAGACGAATCCGCCTACCGTAGTCAGGTTGAGACTCTAATTACTTGGTGTAATAACAACAGCCTTGAACTGCACTCTGGCAAAACAAAAGCAATGATTGCGGACTTTAGAAAGAAACAGCCCCCTCCCCCTCCCCTTCTTGTGATCAATACTGAAATCATTAAAACAGTCCAGAACTTTAAGTTGCTTGGCACTACCCTGTCATGTGAACTTAAGTGGGAGGAAAACACTCGCCTCATCGTCAAAAAAGCACAGCAGCGCTTGTTCTTCCTGCGACGTCTGAAAAGTTTCGGTCTCGGTGCCCACATGTTGATGCAATTTTACCGAGCTGTGATTGAGAGCGTGCTCACCTTTTCGATAACGGCTTGTTATGGTTCCATCACGGCCGAAGAGAAAATCAGAATGAGTAGGGTGGTCAAGACCGCTTCAAAAATCATAGGCAGAGATCTTCCTAGCCTGGACTCACTGTACCAGCAGCGTCTCTTACTTTGAGCAAGTCTTATCTCCAGTGATTCCACCCACCCCGGCAATGAGCTTTTCCAAATTTTACCATCAGGGCGCAGGTACAGGTCCATCAGTACCAGCACCAGCAGATTCCGCAACAGTTTTTTTCCCTCTGGCTGATTGGAGAGAGCGCGAGTGGCGAGTGAGAACGAATGTGTACAGTCAGCTTTTAACTGAATCAGATGTTACTGTTTGTCTCTCTCTCTCTCTCTCTCTCTCTCTCTCTCTCTCTCTCTCTCTCTCTCTCTCTCTCTCTCTCTCTCTCTCTCTCTCTCTCTCTCTCTCTCTCTCTCTCTCTCTCTCTCTCTCTCTCTCTCTCTCTCTCTCTCTCTCTCTCTCTCTCTCTCTCTCTCTCTCTCTCTCTCTCTCTCTCTCTCTCTCTCTCTCTCTCTCTCTCTCTCTCTCTCTCTCTCTCTGTGTGTGTGTGTGTGTGTGTGTGTGTGTGTGTGTGTGTGTGCGTGTGCGTGTGTTTAGTCTTAGTAACTGACATCAAGACAAATTCCAATGTTTTTATTGTTTTATACATGGAAACATGGCAATATACTATCTTATCTTATGTTATCTTTAGACACAGGACAATCCAGTTCAGCACATGTCATTTCGAAATCAATTAATTTGACAATGACTGCACTCCATTCTATAAATAAACGTTTTCAGTACGAGAAACAACTAAAAATAGATTGACACCTGGGCAGAATAAATAAGTTCGATTACGCGTGTGCTTTTGCTGCGTGTCCCAACTGCTGTGAAAGTTCATTAGGTGTGTCGACAAGGCATAACAAACACAAATGGTGCTGAAATGTGTCTTCAGATTTACGCGTAATGCTACTTTAAGCCTTGCCCCACTACAGCCGGAGATAGATCGACCTTGATAATTCAAGGGTAGTGCCAGATTAGCTTGGCGCTAATCTGGCTCTGTCCTTGAATTATCAAGGTCAGTCCATCTCCTGTTAACTCATTCAGCCCGACGGTCGTATTTCCCAAATTTTGGAGGCGTCATCTAATGACTTTGCACCAGTTGCAGGAGATGGATCGACCTTGATATTCAAGGGCAGTGCCAGATTAGCTTGGCGCCTGATGGCGCCAAGCTAATCTGGCTCTACCCTTGAATTATCAAGGTCAGTCCATCTCCTGTGACTGGTACACCGTCGCTAGGTAACACTTCCGAGGTTTAGGAAATGCGGCCGTGAGGTTTAATAGGTTAACCCATATGAGACATGCCGCATCCGGCAGAAAGCCGCGTATCCGATGCAGGACGTCTCCAATGTGTTAAAACTGCCATAGAACTACAGGATATCATTATAGATGGACCATGATAGCTCAAAGAATGCGTAAGAATGGCTTGGCTGGTGTAGACGGCATTCTTGCATCACCGTGAACTAGAAGGGCCGGGCTATTCTGCCTCGCGAAGGCAAAAGACGGTAAGTACGTTTTTGTGAAAAGCGGGGTATATATATTTATTACAATGAAAATCTCGCTTATCACAAACATTAACTTGGTGTCGTTTGCCTTCACTGGGCAATATTCACGCACGTACCTTGAACTGTCATGGTCCATCTGTCTCCTGAATCGAAACGGATGTCAACTGCTCTTGGCGGAAATGGGCGCACTCTGAAGAAAAAAAACTGAACATCACCCAACTGCAAGAGGCATAGATCCTCATGAGCCCCCGCGACTGCGGGGGCTCATGAGGATCTATGCCTCTTGCTGGGATCACTTTTTGTGCATGTTCTTTGGGACAGTTGCGGCTTTTGGTCGTTCAGTGAACACGGATTTCAGAAACAAAATGTGCGTAGGTTAGCAGGGAAGGGGTTAAAGGCTGACTATATTTCCACCCAAAGTTCATGACGAAACACCGTCTATCTGCCTCCAGGGACGCGGCCAAAGCCTTCTTCAACAACATCCGGTCCACTCAGTTCACCTTCAAGGGCATCATGGACATGGCCGCCAACAGCGACTTTCTGAGCTCCAAGCTCCCGCGCATCAGTAACTCCATCAGTACGGCACGTGACATCATCAACAGGCCCCCATTGGCCATCGCCAAGTCACTGGCCCTTGGCGTCATGACCAGGGTGCTCACCAAACAACCAGTCACGTAAGAGCAGCCTCGCTTAGGGTTTCAGATTATGATAATGTATGTAGATCACGTAACAGCTAATCACGTAAGAACAGCCTTACTTTGGATTTCAGATTATGATAATGTATTGAGAGATCACGGAACAGCTAATCACTTAAGAACAGCCTCACTTTCGATTTCAGATTATGATTATGTATTGAGCTATCACGGAACAGCTAATTACGTAAGAACAGCCTCACTTTGGATTTCAGATTACGATAATGTATGTGAGAGATCACGTAACAGTCCTTTACGTGAGAGCAGCCTCGGTCTACGTGTCAAGCTAACGTTGTCTACGCTCAAGATCTGTTGCCATCAACACTGGTTGTCTCCCTCGATTCGCTACAGCTGATCAGCGGTAGTGAAACGAGGGAGACAACCAGCGTATTGCTGACTAGATCAGTTTTGCTCAGTGCCCAAAAGCTACCATTGGAGATTGGGGCACGTAAACGACCTGAACTATTGTGTTTGTCTGTGATCGGGAACCAATTTGTTCATAATAACAAATATATATATATATATATATATATATATATATATATATATATATATATATATATATATATATATATATATATATATATATATATATATATATATATATATATATATATATATATATATATATATATATATAGTGTACTGTACTGTGTTTTCTTACTAGCTGATTATCAGTTAAACCTATTATCCCCATGGGTGCATTTCCCAAATTTTGGAAGTGTCACTTAACGACTATGTACCAGTTGCAGGAGGTGGATTGACCATAATAATTCAAGGGTAGTGCCAGATTTGCTTGGCGCCTGAAGGCGCCAAGCTAATTTGGCACTACCCTTGAATTATCATGGTCAATCAGTCTCCTGTTGTAGTGCGTGGGCTAAATGGCTTAATGTGATCAGGTAGTTTGGCTCTGCGCGGTACCAAATGAAATCAGGAGATAGATTTGAAATTCATTCTAGTTTTCTCATCACGTGCGTTTTCGATTCGCCACAAACAATACTGATAATTGAAAAAAAGCGACGACAGGTGTGATTAGTCGATCACAACAATTTAAAAATAGTGCCTGATTAACTTGGAGCCTGGAAAGGCGCCATGTTAATCACGCACAACCCGTGAACCTTCATAATCGATCCGTCACCCGCAGTATGCACTGCGATTGAAATAGCTAAAATTACGGTTTGTTTTGTATCTCTTATTCAGGTTTTCAGGACTAGACGGCATGGCGGCCGGTCACACTTCCGGAAAACAGGGAATGCTGGTAGACTTTCAGGCGGCAATAGCGGAAAGTGAGCGTAGCATTTACACTCTTCCCTACCCCTCCCACTCCCAGTTGTTTTGATTTTTCGGCCAGTGAAAAATATTATAATGGTTGCTCTTCCCTACACACGCACACACACGCTCTCTCTCTCTCTCTCTCTCTCTCTCTCTCTCTCTCTCTCTCTCTCTCTCTCTCTCTCTCTCTCTCTCTCTCTCTCTCTCTCTCTCTCTCTCTCTCTCACACACACACACACACACACACACACGCACACACACACACTCTCACACGCACACACACACTCACACACACGCACACAAACACTACCTCTCACCTCTCTTTCACACACACACACACGCACACACACAAACACTCTCATACGCACACACACACACACACTCACACACACACACACACACACACACACACAAACACACTATCTCTCTCTCTCTCTCACACACACACACACACACACACACACACTCACATGCCCCACTCCACCCCACCCCCACACCCTTTCTCCCCTAAAATCCCACCACCCAAAACTACCATAGCCGATCCAACTCCCACAGCTTGCACAGTAAGCGAAAGATTGGTCAAGGCGCTAACAGAACTTTCCGAAGACAGAGACACGTGAAGTCTTGACCTTACTGACAACACAATGACAATCTCACTTCTCACACAAAGTGCACTAACGTTCTTTGCTTTCACACGGCAGAACTGAACAAGACTTATGGTTTCAGGGTGTCCGGACTTCCAAGGCGCGGTGGCTAGAGGGACCGGGTCTTTGTGTCACGTTCATGACGACTGCCTCGGTTTGGAGTGCGCCGTCAGCGTGCAGAATGACCTCATTTCCGACAGCGTCAACGTCACAATCAGAGTTGACCTTGAGAACAAGCAGGTCACGATCATCGCTAACGGAGAGGAGCACTCGGCATCTGAGCATGGTAGGAATATTCATAACTATTTGGCGTATGATGCACTTGAGCAGTGTGTCTGTGTTCATAAATAGGCCTAAACATCTTAATAATATTATGAATATTCATAGTGATTAGCAAGTAGTATGGTACAGTAATGTGCGCGTTGGTCTGTGGTTTTGGGTCTTACGGCTTCAGCCGTAAGGTCCAAACTCACAGAGCAGCTCGCATCACATTTCGTATCATACAGGTTAGCTTGAATCGGAGATGGTTGCATTTAGAGAGACTTCAGTTCTAGCCGCTGGCGTTAAAGGGGTTGTCAAAAGCGAGTTAACCCCTTTGTATTCATGCAGCGACAGTAATAGTGGATATGGCGTTAATCCGATATAGCAGTATTAGTAGTGTATTTCACCCCTTTATTTCCAGTCAAATGTGCTTTTCAAGTCATTGTTGTTTCAACGTCTGCGATCCCTATCCGTCAAAGGAACGTGGATTCAGCAAGAGGCATAGATCCTCATGAGCCCCCGCAACTGCGGGGGCTCATGAAGATCTATACGCTAAATCTTTCTCGGCAGTGAAGGGATTAATTACGAAGTCACTCAATATCAACGGTGACGTCATCTCGGTGAAACTGTCATGGAGATTCATTCAGGTTTGTCTGTTTTACAGAACAACAGAAAACTATCGCCACGAAATTCAGAGTTCTGGGGTTGTTTTCCGTGCAACTGAAACTGAGCGCCATCTGGCAAGGGAAAGAACTGCAGCTGTCCCTCGGCGTGCTGGCGTGCGGGCTGGACATGTTTTGCCTGCGGGAAATCCCCATCACCAAGAACATCAAGTTCGGGGGCGCGGGGCCACCAAATGACACCGAGGACCGACGGAAGAGGTCGTTTGCCGGTGAGTCTCGTTCACACCTGAACACAAAATTCACACATATGCGCAAGCCCTATCTCCGTATCAGCGCGTGCTGGTTTTCAATCCAACACCCCATGGCGCCGAGCCAGCGGACACAGTTTGTGTTATTGAAATCCTAAATTGAACACCTAAGATTCCCAGCCGTCAAAGGAGCGTGGATACAAGATGGTTTCAGTAAGAGGTATAGATTCTCATGAGCCCCCGCGACCGCGGGTCCTCATGAGGATCTATACCTCTTCCAGTTGGGTGTTGTTTATTTTTTTCTCGGCAGAAATTGTGTTAAATATAGCTCTTGCTTGTTCAGACTTGTTGGGTGGCGTGATGACGGACTCAATGGAGTTCATGGAGTCTCTTCCCCTTGAATCCATCCACAAGTTCGTCACTGACGTCAGCGTCAACGCCGAGGAGCTGGTGGACCAAGTGGTCGGGGTCAGGGCCGTTGTCATGGAGAAGGTCAGTGAGTCGACGATCTTGCCCGAATGGATGGAGGTCAAATTACTTATCTCGATAGAGATTAGGTCTAAACTTTTACACTGAAGATGGAATTTCCTTGTATCTTTGAAGGGCATTGCCAGATTAGCTTGGCATCTTTGCAGTAGTCAAGCTAATCTGATAATGGTCTGGATCCTTGGAAGGTCGAGATCTAAGTCAGCTCATTCGGTCTTCAAAGCCCAGACACACAAAGCAAATAGCTTTCGTTGTCTGATTTGTCAAGACTGGGTGTAAAACGTTTGGAGAGTAGCTGCAGTCAATAACGCGTCATTCAAAGCAAAATGGTTTCTTGCGCATGGGGGTACAGTCTCGTTCTGAGTCCCGCCGTCTCTGCCTCCCCAGTAAGCATGGGTCCTCGGGCCCACGACGGCCGAAGTGGGCCCGCGCACGACTGTGCGCGGGCCCACTGCGGTCGTCGTGGGCCCAAAGACCTTTTGCTACTGGGGTCCTGCCGTTTTCCACTCTTATCGTAGTCGTCCCCTCATACTTTCCGTTCCCTACCCAGCTGGAGACGGGCAAGTGGCCCAAGCCAACCTTCACCGCCGAGTTCAAGAACCCCATGGAGAGCATGGACCAGGGCAACTACCCGGAGGATAAGTCGGATTCGAACATACACGTACCCTTCTTCAATTTCACCACTATCTTCATGCTGGGACCCTTCCCCCTGGACATCAGTAAGTTGGGCACCGCTTCACGCCAGCGGAAATGACGCACGTGTATATTTTAAGTTACCCCCGTTCAATGCCGAGAAAATTGCAACACCACCCATCTGCAAGAGGTATAGATCCTCATGAGCCCCCGCATTTGCGTGGGCTCATGAGGATCTATACCTCTCGCTGGCGTGTTCTAGGGACAGCCAGGGCTTTTGGGTGTTGTATTCGCAAACCAGATAGGTGAGGCTAGCGCTAGGCAGAACTGTACATGATACTTGTATTTGAGGATGTAGATGATCGTCTTGTTCTCATACCTGCGTATTTCTCTGTGGGCTGGTGGTTGGGTGCCTGATAGGCGGGGGCCAATCTACCTGTTTGTCTGTCCAGCGCTGAGTGATTCTTTTTGCTGCTGAACCAACGAAGACTGCAGAAAGACAGCCTGCGTCAGCTCGCGCGGAAGTCTCACACTGCTATAATGCTTCTTTCAGAACGCTCTCGTTTTCGTCTTGCTTGGCAAGCTTTCACCTTTCCCGACGTGAAACGGACTTTGTTCGGCGTTAAATCCCAATAATTATAGCTAACCAACTGCTTTGTTAACCCGCTTGACCCGACGACCGCCTTTCCAAATTATGAGAGTGTTACCTGACAACTATGCACCATTTGCGGGAGATGGCTCGACCATGATAATTCAAGGGTAGTGCCAGATTAGCTTGGCGCCTTCAGGCGCCAAGCTAATCTGGCACTACCCTTGAATTATCATAGTCGAGCCATCTCATGATATAGGGCGTCGCGGGGCTGAATGGGTTACACCGAGCCATTTTATTTTCTTTTTCTCAGGTTTCGTCGCAGGAGGAGTAATGGGGATGAAGTTTGACTTCCAGGTGAAGGCGGTGGACTCCTTCATGCATGTGAGTCTGCCCCTAGTTTATCTGTGTGCGTAGTTTGGCTGTCAGATACCATCTTTTTAACTCCTAAACTGCCAGCCATGCATGTGAGTCTGCCCCTAGTTTATCTGTGTGCGTAGTTTGGCTGTCAGATACCATCTTTTTAACTCCTAAACTGCCAGCCATGCAGGTGAGTCTGCCCCTAGTTTATCTGTGTGCGTAGTTTGGCTGTCAGATACCATCTTTTTAACTCCTAAACTGCCAGCCATGCAGGTGAGTCTGCCCCTAGTTTATCTGTGTGCGTAGTTTGGCTGTCAGATACCATCTTTTTAACTCCTAAACTGCCAGCCATGCATGTGAGTCTGCCCCTAGTTTATCTGTGTGCGTAGTTTGGCTGTCAGATACCATCTTTTTAACTCCTAAACTGCCAGCCATGCAGGTGAGTCTGCCCCTAGTTTATCTGTGTGCGTAGTTTGGCTGTCAGATACCATCTTTTTAACTCCTAAACTGCCAGCCATGCAGGTGAGTCTGCCCCTAGTTTATCTGTGTGCGTAGTTTGGCTGTCAGATACCATCTTTTTAACCCCTAAACTGCCAGCCATGCATGTGAGTCTGCCCCTAGTTTATCTGTGTGCGTAGTTTGGCTGTCAGATACCATCTTTTTAACCCCTAAACTGCCAGCCATGCAGGTGAGTCTGCCCCTAGTTTATCTGTGTGCGTAGTTTGGCTGTCAGATACCATCTTTTTAACTCCTAAACTGCCAGCCATGCAGGTGAGTCTGCCCCTAGTTTATCTGTGTGCGTAGTTTGGCTGTCAGATACCATCTTTTTAACCCCTAAACTGCCAGCCATGCAGGTGAGTCTGCCCCTAGTTTATCTTTGTGCTAGTTTGGCTGTCAGATACCATCTTTTTAACTCCTAAACTGCCAGCCATGCAGGTGAGTCTGCCCCTAGTTTATCTGTGTGCGTAGTTTGGCTGTCAGATACCATCTTTTTAACTCCTAAACTGCCAGCCATGTAGGTGAGTCTGCCCCTAGTTTATCTGTGTGCGTAGTTTGGCTGTCAGATACCATCTTTTTAACTCCTAAACTGCCAGCCATGCAGGTGAGTCTGCCCCTAGTTTATCTGTGTGCGTAGTTTGGCTGTCAGATACCATCTTTTTAACCCCTAAACTGCCAGCAGACGCAGCGTGTTTCTGAATTTTGTGTGCATTATCGGAAGTTCAAGAAACGTGCATACAAAGTGGTGTCAGCTGGAGACATAGATCCTCATGAGCCCAGGCACTTGCGGGGGTTCATGAGGATCTATGTCTAATAGCTTACAGAGAAAGGGTTAAGTCATTTTCTGCGTAGCGTTACAACTGTGTTTATATTCATGCTTTATGGCTGATTGGTTTAGCTGGAGACTAGAACATCACGTGACTTAACGTGAAAATTCTCGCACGAATCACTGCAGTTTTTCTCAGCTCCGTGCTTTGTCCAATTCCAGACAACTCTGACGCCGTTCGTGGCAGGGGAGATAGTTGCTTCAGCGACAGTGTCCGCAGTTATCGCCTCTGGCGGAATCAGGCTGGTTGGCTGGATCATGAAGACAAGCTTCCCCCTCAGTCTCATCACCAACTTCTCCAAGCAGCCGGTCGTGTCCACGTCAGTAACATCAAACATTTTCTCCGCCTATAATAACCATTACCGCGTGCGAGAGCTTAGGGCTCGGGAAGCTGACGTCATCACGCCAGTCAGTCGTGGCGGCCATCTTGTGAGGATACGGGACTGAGCGCTCATAGGGAAATCGCTGTTTTTGTAATGTCAGAAAGTCTTACCATCACTATAGGAACCCCTCACCAGAATCTGTTTTTGTTTCCAAAAAGGCAAAATAAAATGAAGAAAAATGTGTTGAAACACTATTTCGCTACTATACGATGACTATGGTATTCTCTTAAGATGGCGGCTGACGCGCCGATGCTGCTAGGCAACGCGCCGCGGGGACCTATCCGAGCCCTATTCCCCAGAGAGACCCGCTCGGGGAGTACGCCACAAATACACTTCTATTCAAATGAGATGCTAAGCATCTCATTTGAATAGAAGTGTACTTGTGGGGTGCTCTGTCTGGGATGTATTCAAGCTGTTTGTTTATCAGCCATCACGCACCCTCGGTTCCTCCAGTGAAAAACTTTTTTAAATCCCGAAGCTTAACATGACAACTGTCGGGGAGCGTTCTTTCACCTTTTTAGCCGCAAGTGTGTGGAACTCTCTGTCAACTGAAATGCGGAATCTGCCCACATTGTCACAGTTCAAAGCTCACTTAAAGACTTTGCTTTTCTGTCGAACATTTAACGTTTAGCTCACCTTTAGCTAAATGTTGACTGTCTTTTATTTTGATTCTGGAGGGAAGTTGATGTAAGGTGTTGGGAAGGGATGGGGTGGTTTAAAGTAGTGTATAATTGTGCGTGTGTCTGAGAGAGAGGGTGTGCTGTTGTGCATGCGCAGTGAGTGCTATACAAGATCTATGTATTATAATTATTATTATTTTTATTATTATTATTATTATTATTATTATTATTATTATTATTATTATTATTATTCCCTCAAGCAGTACGAATTTACGTTTTCATGGATTTCTGGTGATGTGGCCATATAGTCAGCCCTAGTTAAGTTCCCTGGCAGCGCTGCGCTACATTTTCAAAAGACCAGGTTTGTGTACAGCGTGATTTTTATTACAATGGAAACCTGACTTTCACAAAAATGGACAGATTTTTAATACAGTAATAAATAGAAAGAATTTTTGAATCAAGCGCCTTTTGGATGGGCCGTTACTGGCACATAGTAGTTAACCAATGGATCCATTGATTGATGGGTGGGTGGGTGGGTGGGTGGGTGTTTGGGTGGGTGGGTGGAGGGGTGGGTGGGTGAGTGAGTGGCTTGTGGGTGGGTGGGTGGGTGGAAGAACGGATGGATTCATTCATTCATTCATTCATCCGTTCGTTCGTTCGTTCATTGATTGATTGATTGATTGATTGATTGATTGATTGATTGATTGATTGATTGATTGATTGATTGATTGATTGATTGATTGATTGATTGATTGATTGATGATTGATCGATTTTTTCAGCAAAAAGCTTGAGGTGGAGCTGGTTCCTCTAGAGTTTTGGCTGACGGGCTGGATGGAAGTGAATCTGTTTCTATGGAAACAATCATGGGAGATGAGCCTATGGCACTGGCAGGCCGAACCCATACGCGGCACCATCTGGGAGGAGGTGAAGAGACAGGACGATAACGGACCGCCCAGGTTCCCCTACTGCGACAAAGTTCATGAGAACTGGTAAGTTGTACATTCTTCTGCAAGCTGCCAGAATGATAGGTGGTGTCACGTGAACTAGGGTGGTATAGGGAAAAGATCGCACTCACGTTCAGGGTGACGCAGGGTGAGACAGGTTGCGCTGGGCGACGATTTGTCACGTGTCTCACCCAACGTCACCCTGAACGCGAGTGCTATCTTTACCACATTCTTTACACACACACCCCCTCCCCCCTCCTCACGCCCCTTCCCACCATCCCTTTTCACCTGATAGCAAAAACATTTTGAAAGAGGACTGCAACCAGCACCCGCAGTTAGCTCCCAGCTTTATTCCTGTGTTTCTGCGCATGTGCTTGTCAGCTGTACATCGCCTGCTACGACGTTCACGTGCTACTGTTGGGGTTATTTCCCTTTCCTTTGTGAAAAATAGAGGTTCAACCCGCTCCGTGCCGAGAAAATGGGAACACCACCCGACTGCAAGAGGTATAGATCCTCATGAGCCCCCGCAGTCGCGGGGGCTCATGAGGATCTATGCCTCTTGCTGACACCACTTTGAGTACGTGAACGAAGGCTGCAGAAACACAATCAGCGTCGGCTGGCTCAGGGCGGATTAAGATCACTGACCTGAACACTGGTAGGATAATAATGACCTGTTGGTTGCTCCTCTTGTATGTTTCCTCCAGCCACCGCACCACAATGCTGACACCCACCACCACCATGCGTGCACTCACATCCACCATCCCTCCACCCCAACCCTCCTGCACCGCCCAGCAGTTAACAGGGCGACACCCCCGGGACGTCGCCGTCAAGCTGGAGTTTCGGGCCGTGGACGAAGACAGCGATTTGAAGTTCGCCCACGCCATCGGCGACTACCCTGGGGGCACCAGCATCCGACCCTGGACAGACATGCGCGGATCCAGTCTGGTCATCGTTGACCTACCATGTAACCTGTCTGGCAAGGCTTTGTATTTCACAGTTAGAGCGACTAACTCGCAAGGGCAGAGCACCACCGCGCAGTGTCCGCTGGTAGTCATGGATCGTGCAAACCCGTTTGACTGTACTCCTCCTGAGGGGGAGGTAGTGGCAAGTTACCGCTGCACGAGTCACCCCAGCAAATTGTCGGCCAGGGTGACGGTGAGAGATGAAACGCCGCTGCTGCCTTCAAGTCTGCGCCACGCTGTCGGGTATAGTCCCAGCTCTTACGGGCACGAAGTTTTTGACTGGCACACGATGACGCTCGCAGCACGTGGCACAAGTGAGTTTTAGTTGTTTGGCCCACACCGTTTGCGGGAGTACTCTCAACCCCCAAGGGAGTACGCCACAAATACACTTTTATTCAAATGAGATGCTTATCATCTCATTTGAATAAAATTGTATTTGTCGGATACTCCCGGAGCCAGTCTCATTTTTTGGTTGAAAGTATCTGTCACTGTCTAACCATTTCTCTCGAAGAGCACTGTGGGTAAAATACTGATTATTTGACATTACACACAAGAAAATCAGTGTTACGTCATCTACACTTCTGTTATCAACGTTACGTCATCAACACATTTATTGCAGGCTGGACCGGCGTGCTCAACTACACCACACTCCCATTACGTCATGGCGTCATGTATTACGTCAACGTTGACGTAGAGGACAGACTGGAGTATCGTTCCATCCTGTCCTCACAAGGCACGATGGCGGACCACACCCCTCCAGAGCCCGGGCCCCTGGGGGAGGGGTGGAGGGAGGTGATGCAGGCGGACAGATGCAAGGCCTCCGTCATTCAGCGATGTGACGACGTCATTGTCACATCTAATCATAGGCAAGGACTCAAAATCTGTATGTCTGTGTGTTATCTATTGGCTGGCCGCTGGGTGTTTCTAAAATCTGTGTAAATTCAACGAAAACAACGAGCCGTCCAAGGAATGCGGAGACAAGGTTGGGCCAGCAAGAGCATAGATCCTCATGAACCCCTGTAACTGCGGGGGCTCATGAGGATATAATATGTCTCTTGCAATTTGATCATGCTTAGTTTTTCTCGGCAGTGACTGGGTTCATAAATGTGACGTCATTTATTGTAGTCAGCCAAGCACATGCCTTTGTCACATGTCTAGGTCAACATGAAATGTTAGACATGCACGTTCAGAAACGTAGTTGGTACGTAGACATCAGCTGATCTGTTTCACCAGTGAAACAGCCCCGACACACCCCTGCAAGACATGGATCGAGCATGATAGTTCAAGGGTGGTGCCATAATAGCTTGGCCAAGGCGCCAAGCTATTCTTGCACCACACTTGAACTACCACGCTCGATCTGTCTCTAGAATTGTAATACAAATTTGGGCAAATTTGGAGATTTCGGTCCTTGGTGTAGAACGTTCATGACGATTTGTACTTTGTACTTTCAGGAGGGTGATGGACGGGAAGAACGCGGGTGCCGTATTTAACGGGAACAGAAAGGGAGAGGATGCGTTGTACACAATAGAGAACTACCACGCAGCGGGTGAGACAGCTTTCTACTAGTCATGAGTACAGCAACACAGACAAACAAATAGAGTTAGTTGGTCATGTGCAGGCGACAATGGCCATCTCGCGGCAGGTAAACAAATACAGCAGTAAAGAGTGTGGATATCATATTAGCCGTATGCAGTCTATCAGAAGCAATACTTATTCTTATAGTTCTAATTGTAATTATAACTTGCAGAACTGTTAGCATCTCCTGCAAAGTATCTTTGCTTCCTCGAAATCAGGGACAGTTTAACCCATTCAGCCCCGAGTTCCTACAGCAGGAGATTGATTGACCATGATAATTCAAGGGTAGTGCCAGATTAGCTTGGCGCCTTCAGGCGCCAAGCTAATCTGGCACTACCCTTGAATTATCATGGTCAATCCATCTCCTGCAACTGGTACATAGTCGTCAGGCAACACCGCCTCCAACATTTGAGAAATGGGGCCTTGGGGCTAAAAGGGTTACGTGTGAAAATATAGTTTCAGTAATTATTGTCATTGGTTGTGCTAATTGTTTCTGTTGATATCATGGCTGATTTCCAGCCTCAATCCCTCCTCCTCCCTTCTGTGCTAAAACTGATTTTGAAAGAAGACAGATTTCCTAGAAACCAAAATGGCAGTCAGGTGTGTCAATACTCGGTCTCACTAACCTAACTAGTCCATTCGTTTGTCCGTCCGTCCGTCCGTTCCTTTGTTCGTCGATCCATTCATTCATCCATCGTGTATTTATTCATTGATCCATACAGTCAGTCAATCAGTCTACCTTTCCAGGTAACTGGCTGCCGTTTAAGGACGAAGAATGCGGGGTGTTTGGCTACACGTGGGCTGTGGGCAGTACGATCTGCGAAAGTGACGTTTCTCCCTTCCGGGACCCCCACGTTCACTTCCAGGACCGCGACGACTGGACCATGACGGGGCTGGCCAGCAACCTTCACCTTGCTGACGGAAATTACTACGTCTCTGTACAGGTAAAATAGTGTCATTATTACTTGACATACATTGTCCATATATCACGATACCTTGATCCCGTCACTGCTAGTGGACACAGATTGTGTGTTTGGAATCATGTCTTAATTCAGTATCAAAGACCCGCAGCCGTCAAAGGCTGGAGGAAACATACAACAGGAACAACCAGCAGGTCATAATTATCACACCAGTGTTCAGGCCAGTGATCTTAATCCGCCCTGTGACAGCCGACTCAGGCTGTGTTTCTGCAGCCTTCGTTCATTCAGCACCAAAAACCCCTACATGCCCCATGCATTCAAAGTGTTTTCAGCAAGAGGTATAGATCCTCATGAGCCCCCGCGACTGCGGGGGCTCATGAGGATCTATACCTCTTGCTGAAAACACTTTGAGGATCGATAACTCTTGCAGATAGGTGGTGTCTATGTTTTTCGGCATCGAAGGGGGAAAGTTGCGCTAGGGCTTCATTGTTGTTGTCGTCGGTTAATTTTATATTCTCAGACTGTGATGCTTTTTACCAAGGGAAGCTACTAGATAATGTTGTTGTAGGGGACAGCACTCCCGTGCTAAGCAACGCGGAAATGCCCACCTCAAAACGATTTTATTTTTCACAAAAGCCTGGGAGATCATTTACAGGCGATCATGCAACGATGTGATGTGCATGGGTGACTCTGCGACAATATGAAATGAATGAAAACGGTCCATAAATATGCCCCATAAATCCATGGCCAGCAAGAGACATACATTCTCATGAGCCCCTGCGGATGCAGGGGCTCATGAGAATTTATGCCTGTTGCATTTGGAACAGGCTGGCTGAAGGCCTGTTCTGTCTGAACCAAACAGCTGAAATTCAGCTCTCCGGGATTTTGAAAAGCTGAATCAGTTTCTAGGACTGAAGACTGTCACCCATTTATGTGATTGTGCCTGTTCGTGTGTGTTACACGGACATAAAATTTGATTACATAATAAGAATCTAATAGAATCTAAGCACTAGGTAATATTTGCTTTGTCGATTACTTCTCATCTTGTTTTTGTTGTTGTTGTTGGTTTGTTGTTGTTTTTTTTTGTATCACAAAAGATAATTACTGTCTGCAAACTTGCTGAGTTCAGTGATAATATTTTCTCCCCAGACCAACGGCTGTTTATGCACATGCAATGCACCCTGCCCAATGCGTACCTCATGCAAGTGCCTGACAGCAACCAACCATACACTAACTGCAAGCTAAAGGGTGCACAAACAAACGAGAGGCAAGTTTCAAAATAATTAGATACAGGGTTGCAACAAATGGGTCCAGCCTTCGCCATACCAATAATCTATACCTTTTTTTTTAAAAAGACCATATAATTATTTTTTATGCCCCCGATCCAAAATACTTAAATGTTATCTAATTTTCCCATTTTGGGGGGTTGGGCGAACTCTCCCCCCCCACCCCCCCCCCCATGATTGATTATAGGAGGCAGATGAAAGCAAGCTGGCATCATTCACCCTTTTGGCTGGAGCATTAGGCTTCTTTCATCTCATGCTATGGTTATGAGATACAAAATAAATGTTAGTAAACAGATATATGTAATTGGTATTCTAACCACAATATATTTGATTCATAGTTTATCTATGTTTGCACTGACAGAAAACCATGTGGGATTTGTTTTTGATCACTTCATATAACAATGTTCTCTATCAGAAAACTGAAATGACTCAACCCGCAAAAATAAATATCAAGGAAATATATCAGTTCACAACAGCAAGAGATATATCTTACTTGATCTTTATTTTGTGACAAAAACATTGTTTTCAAATACACTTCAACATATGGCTTATTTGTTTATGTCTGTACTGAGTAAAACTGTCAAAAATGCCTTTCATTGTGAGGCTTCTCTTATGAGTTCACCAAAATTGTCAAGTACATCAATAAGTGTATACATAAATAAAAGCACAATGACCATGATGATATAGTAAAATACAGTTGATTTTTTAATGAAATGAGTACGTCCATTCTCAACAAGACCAAGTAGTTTATGTATCCTACAGAACCACATGTCCAGACTAAAATGGTGACTGCGAAGCGTGTGTAATGCAGAGAAGAACTTAACGAAGAAAGAAAGACGCTTTGAAAAGACAGCTACAACACAATTTTATTCATATTATCTAGTAAAAAAATTATGTTGTAACTGTCATTTCTAAGCGACTTTCTTTCTGCATAGGGTTCTTCTCTACAGAACAACATACATGTACACTTTTACTTCCAGCACTATATATAATTGTAATGATACATGAGGCAAAAACACAAACAGAACAGAGACAACCATTTTAATTATAAAGAAACAATTTCAGTGATGTCATTGAATCATATGCATGGTATATTTTGCTTATGATGCTGTCTTTCAAACTTGGTCTCTGTGTTTTGGTAAGTGGGGGTGAAATGAGGGGTGGGGGGGGGGGGGAGTATGGAGGGGTGGGGTGAGGTGGGGGGGCAGTTAGGAAGTTGAGAAACAGTTTGTATCATGGTGACTGCTCAGTTTACATGTTGGCGCTGCTGCCAGTTCCAGCTGACAAACACCAGTGCGTCCGTGGTGTGTGAAAAGCAAGATTTTCACTGTATGGACACTGACAGTGTCACATTTCACTCGCATGGGTACACATATATATATATGCTAAATTTTGCTATCCACCAAAATGCTAATATTGCCATGACTCCACAGCAGACAGACAGCCTTCATGGACAGGTCCAACCAGTGAAGAGACAAAAGACTGGCCAGTGTCAAACATGTCACCAAACTGCAGGGGCGTTAGCAGCAACGTTACAGAGAAACTTTGGAACAGCAAAATGCCTGATGCAAGTGCAGAGTGCCCCAATTTGCTCTCAGAAGGCAGCTGCAAGACAAGAAGCAAAGGTCAGTACATGTAAAGATATACTGCAAACACTGTTCTAGAGGAGTTTACTTGGCTACCAGGTATATGCCAGTATAATCTACTCATCATGAAAACAACCGTAAATAGTTTGCAATGCTGCTTGGTAACATGATATTATATGAATATGTTTTCAGGCCAACATAGCCAAATTTTCCCTGGGGGAGACTAAAAGACGCACTCAACCGATGAGCAGCCCCTGGTGACCATATCGTATGTGGGAGTAGAGGTGACACCTTATCAGTGCATCACCAGTGAAGACAATCCGGCCTACTGTTTGTGTGGGAATTGTCTAATAATAATGGACAACAAGAACTACTGAATTTGATCAAGCTGATCGAGTTAACAGAAGAACCAACTTTTCTAAATATTTGTAAGAAGCAGAACAAAGTCAAATTTTGCAGCATCAAAATTTATAGCAGCACATTTGCAAATAAAAATCCCACATTATAATGGCATTCAAAAATTACCAACACTGCATACAGATTTTTTTCAGTTGTGGCATGAGAGCCATATGGGGCCTGGCAACAGAAAACACTGTCGCTCTTGTCAGGTGGCCATAATCAGATGGCGGTTTCCAAGCCCCAATCTAAACTACCTGAGGGCACTATCTGGTTGTGTATGTGTGCAACCAACCTCCAAGTCTTTGCTTCTGCTGAAAAACCACATCCACTCGTCGCTCACTCTATCATCTGTACTGCGTAGATACTGTAACAAACTGCAGAGCTTTCCATCAGTGAGGCATTGGGGATACACGGCCACAGAGCATTCCTTTATGAGAAAAAAACAGAATGAAAAGAACATTTTCATTTACATTTAAAATTTACTTTCTGTCATGGGTGTGGAGATTGTTTACATCTGTTTGTACAAGTAGTTGGGACATGAATAAATAAACACATGCATGTAATGATACTCCATATTGTGCACTTTGTACTCTCTACACAAGAAAGTATTAAAGTTGAATGTAAAAGAAAAGTGTTGGACATTCTTTGTTTTCAATACATTTGGACATTCTTCTTCATAAATCGCATACATGTCTGCTTTCTGCTTTCATTTTCCATCCTTGTCATAACTACATACTGTGAACAGTGCACACAAACAGGAATTCGGCACCCGACTTGCCATAACAAAAAATTAGTTTGCATGGTCAGTGTCACAATCCTAAATAGTATATTTATACAAATACATGTACTGTAATGATACTGAAAATGACATGTACAATACTGCACTTGTAACAGAAATTGCACACGTGTGTAACATACTATATGCATGCATATTTCTGTTCTGCTACCTGGTATGCCACAGAGTGCCTGTTGCTAGTCTTGGTATACTGCTTGCAATCTTGGTGGTTGAAGTAAGTCAAGGATGGTAAGTATGTTGTGCATTGTGTAGCCTTCGTAGCCAATTGAAGTTTTTTTGGGCCATTTCAACCACATAGATACATCCCCTTGACTAACACTCAATGATGAGACTGAAACATATCTAAACTCTAAGTCAAAATAAGTGCGTAAATAAGACATGATACCTTGATTGTGCCTGGCAAGGAAGCTCGTAATGTGTGGTGATGCTTGATAACAGGCTTTATCCATTGTTTCAAGTGGTGTTTAGCCTTTGGCAGCAGCAAAGAAACTGAAAACAGATGGCCAATGAATAGATAAAGCAAAACAAACTGACAAAAGCACAAAAGTGAAAATACACGAGCAGCAGTTTATACTGAGTAGGTTGTTTCGATGACAGAACAGCGTCATGTGTTTTTGTTTTGCATACACTCAAGGATATATCCTCCATGTAAACACACAGCTCAACTCAACTTCATGCAATTTGCTTGCCTTTGTGCAACACATCAAGGTAATGATCCAATAATATACAAATCTATTTGATACTGGAATAAAAGATACATGCATTACAGAGTGGCAAACTGACAGGTAGCTAGCACTAGCTGTTATGAAGACTTGGGAGAAAAAAACACCATGGCACCATGATAATTATGTTTACTGTCAACTTGTAAATATACTTACAGTGTGGAGGAAGCAGTCACATATGTAAATCATAACTTACAGTATTGTGACAGCAATATTTCCATGACACTATATGCTACTTTATGTGTGCTGTGATTGGACTTTTACAAGCAAAAATGATTTTGTGAAATCAAGAAGGTGTACCATACTTCAAAATCAAATGCCACCAAACTGATCATCATTACCTGAAAGTAGCAGGAGATTACAGTAGAACTCTGTCGGTGACAACTTATCGGACAGGTCTTGCTGTCTTCAGAAACTCGATGCCAGTCTGTGCATTCACCAGTTCCATGTCACCTGACCTTGTGGCAGCCCTGCTGTCCAGAAAAAAAGCATAAACACAGTAATGGGGAAAATGAAAAAGAAATAAATACACATGTGTGCATGTGGCTTTCTAAAAATGGCTTAGTCACAAAATAGAAGCACATTTGAGTGTTATGATATGGAACAATATAACAATACATATATGATTTACAGTAAGACTCGCAATAGAATATTTTTATATACAAACATAATATTATAAGTTTTTGTCACTCATATTTCTCCTGTTCCTAAGCCTGTGGTTTCAGGAAAAGAAGAGTGCATGCTGAATATGAGAAATACATCATGTATCAGTGGCAACTAAGCCAACTTACAATAGCCCACGCTGATTGAGAGTTTACTTTCATAATGAATTATGTACATACATGTATTGCTCTATTTCATCACACTGAAATGTGCTGTTTTTGTGAACAAATATGTTTTAGGTTGATCCTAGTTGTATATTGTATATCTATACCTGTTTATTATATTCTCATCCAGACAATTGCTGATGTTGTTTTTATACAGAGAGCAGCTGTACATTTGTTTTCATTCAGACATGCATCTGAACACTTTGTGTTCAGACAACTGCAGGCATATTTTGTTTTTTTATTCAGACAGCTGTATATTTAATTCTATTCAGACAGCTGTACATTTTGTTCTAAATATAAGCCAGCTGTACACTGTGTCCCAAGCCACACACACACATGTACACACACACACACACACACACACACACACACACACACACACACACACACACACACAAAGTTCACAATTTACCTTGCCATTGCCAATGCGATTATATGTTATGTCTTGTGATGGGATTGGGTGGTGTTCCATTACTGATGCACTTTCACTTTGTACTAGCTTCACAAATGTATCCACAGAAATAACACACTGCTTGCTGCTCTGTGAGCTCATTTGGTGTGGCACTGAAAAATAATCAAATGACTGGTATTTGTATAGTTATGTAATACACACAAGGGTTTTGTACTAGAAAACGCTGTGGCGTTCTGAAGATATTTACACAAAAACAACCGCCATCAACCCCCAAAACAAATCGCAACTAAGAGTGGAAACTTCTGAATTTACATCAAACCTGAGCTCAGAATATATCGCATATTTCATTTATGTATATAACACAAATATGTGTAATAGCAAAGTGCCCAGAAAATATTACAATTATTTATAAAAGAGAGAAAATTTAAAGAACAGTTACAAGCTGTTATGCTGTAGTGACCGAGTAACTACGGAAGAGACGAACAGTGAGGCTAAGATTACCAATCTATTCTTCGTCTTGTTCATCGATGTATTCTGCCAACTTCTCAGCACTGTGGTCTGCAGTTATTTCCTCAGTCATCACTTCCTCCGAAATTATTGTCCTGTACGCCAGAACACACAGTCATAACATTACGATCGCTATAGGTCTACCTGTTGTTGACAAGGAAGTGGGCATTAGAGTGGTGTCCCCTGTAATATACATATTTACGAGTAGCTTCCCTTTGTAAACACGACGTCAACTACATTCGGCATGGGTGTTTGTTGTTGTTGGAAATATACTTGCCAACACAAGTAATATTTGTACAAGAAACGTGAAAAGACGACGCCATATCATGTTGGACTTACCGCCACCATTCGCTGAACCATTTTTGGACGTCGGCTCGGCCGTACCTCCCCAGTTGGCAAAACTAGTGAAAGTTGGATATTCTTCGTAGTTGCACGGGAATTGGATGTTACCATGCACGGACAGATGCAACTGGAAGTGACCTTAGGCAGCTGGGTGGTGTATACCTGTTTGCGTGAACTGTGACAGCCGTCAGGGACGTCTGACACTCTACAGCAGCTATAGTAACGTGCGTGTTCGGGGACCCCATCTAACGGGGCCCTGTCAGGGTTGCACTGACTTTCTGTGTCAGGTAGGGACTTTGACATTTTTTTTTCGCTGTCCTCTACACACTAATTGCTGAACCAGGACCTTTAACTGTCGAAACACAGCGAGCAACACCCAAATGGGAAAGGACGTGGTTACGCTACAACAGGAAAAAGAACGACCTTGACAGATTAAGGGTAGTGCTAAAATAGCTTGGTGCCTGTAGGCACCAAGCTATTTTGGCATCACCCTTGATCTATCAAGGGTTTTCTGTCTCCGGAATTGATACACACAACCATCGGAGGGCAAATCTTCATGTTCGAAATCTCAGGGCTCATGTTGCTAAAAAAATGATAAAAAATTCTGAGAAAGTTCTGTTGATAGCGATTCGTTGCTGAAAATAGCAATCACAATGGCGTTGAGTATTACGTCACTTTTCAGGCTGTGAGTGACATCATTCACGGGGGAGATCTCGTCACCACTGTCTGTCATTCCACCCCCCTCATCGTCGACACTTCTCCTCCCAACCTGCACAGCGTCTTGGATCCTCTTTTTGACGAGGACTTCCGTTTCCTGGCAGTTTACTTCGAGGCCAGTGACGACATTTCCGGCGTGGCGCGTGTAGAGTTTGGGCTAGGGAAAACCAAATATGACGTCATGATACGACGTTACATCGAGTACGAAATACGCGGCACGGACAGAAGCACGTATGTCCTGAACGAAGAGTTTGAAACTGAAGACGGGGTGCCGGCCTGGATTCGGCTCAAAGTCGTCAACAATGGTAGGTGCTATAACACATTTATGTCTGGTGCATTTGCAAATCTTACAAACTCTTTTTTGTTGGGTTTTTTTATTTGTGAAAATTATCGATCGATCGATCTTTGGATTGATTGGTTGATTGGTAGATTGATAGATTGCTTTCATGCTTGATTGCACGATCCATCCATCCATACCCCCCTCCCCCCCCACCCCCCACCCCCCACCCCCCACCCCTTCCTTTCCGTTCTTCCTTCATTAATTCATTCAATCAATTATTTATTCATCTATTCATCATATTTTAAATTTTTTGCGTGACTTTCTTGCAGTGGGCATGTCAGTGACCGGCTCCTCGGACGCCCCCATCCTGATCGACAGCACGCCCCCCGCGCCTGGTCACGTGATGGACGGGGAGGGACTAGGGCGGGACAGCTGCTGCCAATCAAAAGCCGACCGGATCTGCGTACAGTGGCAGGACTTCACAGACCCGGAGTCCAACATTGGAAAGTGAGTCCAGCCCACTGCCGTCAGGAGATGAGGCGGTCACGATAGCTGAAAGGGATTAGTAAAGGGTAGTGCCTAATTAGCTTGGCGCCTAGAAAGACGCCAAGCTGATCAGGCACTGCCCTTGAGCTATCACGGTCTATCCGTTTCTTATGGTTACGTTAGCAGTTAATCATTGCAAGTATGCGTCGTAGATGTGCCTGTGGAAAAAGTGGCTTTGATGTCATTCCTTGTTCTGGGTATGGAACAAAAGATCGAGCCATTTGCACTTCAAACAATTAACTCATTCGAGACGTGCCGCCTCTGGATACGCGGCTTAAGCCGCGTATCCGGAGACGACACGTCTCGAATGAGTTAACGACAGATCTTCGGTATTGAGAAATCTTCGTAGTTGTACTTTGGTTGCTCCCTTCGCTGCAATAAAAAAAAAATCTGCAGCAATATCTCCCTCTTGGTATCCAGCTTTTCTTGGGGTGTTGGCCTCTCCCCCGGGAAGGATGACGTCATCGCTTTCCGGACATACGACCAGTACCAGCGACAGGCGTGCCAACAAGTGCCGGGAATGCTCCAACACAACACCACCTACTTTTCCACAATCAAGGCAGACAACAAAGCGCTCAACATCAAGTCTTGCAACGCATCGTCTGATGGAGGTCAGTCTGAGATCACACACGCCTTGAGAGTGACCGTGAGAATTTCGGGTAAAGGGGACGGGGTGCTGCTGAGAGGGGCTATATAGGAGGGTGTGCGTGTGTAGAGGAGGGGGGGGTCGGGGGGGGGGGGGTCGGGGGGGGGGTAGTACGATATCGCATGATTCTCCATGCTTTTGATGCACTTTTTTCGTCAAAAAACGTTCAACTGACCCACTTTCCGAAAAACGTCTATGTCGATTGAACGGCTCGAAATCAACACATGTACACATATAATTTTGTCTATTATTGCATGTATAGTTCTGGTCGATCTGACTCCCCCGTCCACTGGAATCTTGGTGGATGGTGATGACATCAGCTGTGACGTCAACTTTACGTCAGAGACGGCCACGCTGGTGACGTCATGGCGAGACTTCGTTGACCCGGAGAGCGGCATCGAGTCCTACTCACTCACTGTCTTCATAAACGACCAGTCAGAGCGCGACTTTTCCAGTCTGCATGGAGAGCAGTTCACCGACCATTCCTTCTCCTTGCACGTGTGTCAAATTCAACTTTTTATTTTCACTGTACAAAACTATTATTATCAAAATCACATACCGGCACTCTCATTTGTGTCTACTGCTCGTTTGTTGTGATAACATTGAACATGTGTATTATTTTAATAAAATCGAACTGTTTTACCACCAATCACGTAATCAGCAAAGGACTATATTGTTCCTATGATAGTTATTTCATTTCAGTGGAAAGTCTTCGCTTCATTATTTTATCTTTAAAACTACTAGTCATGTGAAACGTCTGGTGCACAAGAACATGTATAAAGTCAGAATCCACCCTTTCAGCACGGCGACAGAGTTCACGTGAATGTCAAGGCCACCAACAACGCCGGCAGCGACGTCACGGTGAGGTCAGACGGTATGGAGGTCGACCACACTCCCCCGGTTCTGGAACTTCTGACAACGGTCAACGGAACACTTTACCAGCTGAGTCAGGACGCGCTGGACTTCGTGTGGAAATTCGCCGACGAGGAATCAGGCATCGACGAATACAGATGTGTTGTCTATGAACAGTTTCAGGGTAGGCACATTTCGAGAACAAGAACTGTTTAAAGTACGTACATTTTGAGAACAAAAACCATTTGAGGTGGTAGATTTTAAGAAACCTGTGTTGGAAGAAACCTGAATTTAATTGTCTTACGTACATTTTCAACACGGAACTTGTATTTGATGCAGTATTTATTTAACCCTGTGTGTCTTGGTAGCGGTTTTTGTCGCGATGATTCCTGTCGGAATCATCGCGACAAAAACCGCTACCAACACGCAAAGGGTTAATAAGACTTAATCTGACCCCTGAATGCGTCAAATCTGAAAGTAAATCACAGGTTATTTCAATTATTCTAATACCCGATATTACATGTGTATGCAGGTCGCAGAATCAAATTCTGGCCTCAAACAGAAAATCATTACCAAGTCCTCCCCAACGATACGTCGGCCGGCCACGCAAAACTGTCCCTCCCACTGCACGGAGAGCACGTGCAGTTGACAAACGGGGCCAGATACACTGTCAAGGTCACAGCAGTCAACAGAGCGAAACTTGCCACATCTGAGGAGTCGGCAGGTGTCACTGTGGATTCCACTGCTCCCGACATTTTGCCTGTGGCGGTAATTAATAAACGTATTTCAGTTTTCTACCAAATGAGCCAACTACAGAATTGGCCAGAACTGATACATTTAGCCCCAGCGCACTATTACAAGAGATGGATCGACCATGATAATTTAAGGGTAGTGCCAGATTAGCTTGACGCCAACTACAGAATTGGCCAGAACTGATCCATTTAGCCCCAGCGCGCTACAGCAGAAGATGAATCGATCATGATAATTCAAGGGTAGTGCCAGATTAGCTTGGCGCCTTATGGCGCCAAGCTAATCTGGCGCTTCCCTTGAATTACCGCGGTCGATCCGTCTTCTGCAACTAGACCAAACCTCCCAGAATTTGGGAAATAAGGCCGAGGGGTTAAATGGGTTAATGGACTGTTTTTTTTTTCAAAAGTAAAGTGCGGTCTCTGCACTCATAATGAAAAGTAAAGTGCGGTCTCTGCACTCATAATGAAAAGTAAAGTGCGGTCTCTGCACTCATAATGAAAAGTAAAGTGCGGTCTCTGCACTCATAATGAAAAGTAAAGTTCGGTCTCTGCACTCATAATGAAAAGTAAAGTGCGGTCTCTGCACTCATTATGAAAAGTAAAGTGCGGTCTCTGCACTCATAATGAAATGTAAAGTGCAGTCTCTGCACTCATAATGAAAAGTAAAGTGCGGTCTCTGCTATCTATCTATCTATATCCCGTAGTCTTGCCGACCGTTGGGGCACCACTGATGATTTGGCAACCAGCTATCTCCATTCCTCCCTGTTTTCTGCCATTCTTAGCAGTCTCTGCACTCATAATGAAAAGTAAAATGCGGTCTCTGCACTCATAAAGAAAAGTAAAGTGCAGTCTCTGCACTCGTAGAGAAAAGTAAAGTGCGGTTTCTGCACTCATAATGAAAAGTAAAGTGCGGTCTCTGCACTCATAATGAAAAGTAAAGTGCGGTCTCTGCACTCATAATGAAAAGTAAAGTGCGGTCTCTGCACTCATAATGAAAAGTAAAGTGCGGTCTCTGCACTCATAATGAAAAGTAAAGTGCGGTCTCTGCACTCATAATGAAAAGTAAAGTGCGGTCTCTGCACTCATAATGAAAAGTAAAGTGCGGTCTCTGCACTCATAATGAAAAGTAAAGTGCGGTCTCTGCACTCATAATGAAAAGTAAAGTGCGGTCTCTGCACTCATAATGAAAAGTAAAGTGCAAGTCTCCGCACTCATTTAAGAAGATTGGTGCCGGAAAGGTTACTAAGTTACAAAGAGATGAAAATCACATCTACTCGTAATTCCGCTTTGTTATTGTACTTGATGGTGTTGTTAAAGGTAGACAGTATTGGAGACATACCTTTGTTGAAGCCTTGTGCAAACGCTTGTCTGTTAACTCTTTGTGCCCGAGATACGAAATATCCACATTTTGGAGTTATCCTCTGAGGACTGCATTACAATTCAGGAGACAGATCGACGATGGTAGTTCAATTGTGGTAGCAGAATAGCTTGGCGCCTATAGGCGCCAAGCTATTCTGCTACCACCCTTGAACTATCACGGTCAAGCCATATCTTGCTGTGGTGTGTCGCGGGGCAGAATGAGTTTAATAACAAGTCGGATGGGTACGAGCAGGCTGCTTGTAAACCACTGTTTCCCGATCTGCATCTCGGGCAGCGTCCGAAATACAGTGGAAATACAGAAAACTTTCTCTTCATTGCGTGCGAGTTTTTTTTTTTTTGTTGTTTTTTTTTCCAAACTAATGTCTTTTTAACATTTTTCACACAGTCTCCACTGGTCCGGGTGTCGCGACCAGGACAAGAAGAGGAAATCAACGACGAAGGGGAGGTAGAGCAAGTGGACAAACAGCCACTTCCGGTCTCGTGGTCTCCTCATGACCCCGAAAGCGGCATCGTCGAGTCGTGGCTTTGCATTGGTCTGTTTGGCGCGGGCTGCGTGCTGTCAGACGGGCTGCGATTGGACGGAGCTTCTGGCTTCACGGCTGTTCTGGACGATCTCAATCTGACAGTGTCGAAAGATGGCGCGAAGATTCGGTACCAGGTACGAGGGGAAAATGTTTCATTTTTTGTGAGTAGTCGCTTCGACTGATCTGCGTGTAGTCTTTTTTTTTTGTTTTGTTAACCCCTTGATAGCTACTGACGATACCACTCGGCGGAAAAGACGTGTAACTACGTCATGACCTAACTTCATGACAACGTCATGACCTAACTACGTGAATACGTCATGACCTAACTACGTGACTACGTCATGGCCTAGCTACTTGACTACGCGTCTTTTCCGCCGAGTGGTATCGTCATAAGCAGACAAGAGGTTAAAGGCCCTCCACCGCCGTAACTGTTCAAAGGTATACTTCTGTAACAGATGGTTACGAAACGCTACACACAGATCTAGCTATGGTTTATTTAGACACAGGAGAATCCAGTTCAGCGCACGTCGTCTTCGTATCACGTAACCTAACAATGACTCCGTTCTATAAATACAACGGTACCAGTACGAGAAACAGTTAAAAAGAATATATACACGCTGACAGCAGCGCAGAATAAATCAGTGCGATTACGCGTGTGCTTTTGCTGCGTGTCCAAACTGCTGTTAAAGTTCATTAGGTGTGTCGACAATGCATAACAAACACAAATAGTGTTGAAGTGTGTCTTCAGATTAATGCGTAAAGGTAAAAGCGTGCTCCTTAGTAATAATAATAATAATAAAGGAGATTTGTTAAGCGCTTATACTAACAGTAGCTCTAAGCGCTGATACAATGGAAAGGCTAACACGCACGCACACACACACACACACACACACACACACACACACACACACACACAAACACACAACATACGCACGCACACACACACACACACACACACACACGCACACACATACGTGACAGTGGTGATGAATTGTGCATGGCTGGGGAAATGAACTAGTGAAAGGCAGCGTTGTAGAGGTGTTTTTGAGAAGTGATTTAAATGAGGAGAGCTTTTGACAGTTATGGACAGGGGCGGGGAGGCTGTTCCAAGTGGCGGGGCCAAGATGGGAGAAGGCACGACCGTCACGTGTTTACGTTTGAAATTGGGAAGGCGAAATTTACGTGTGTCAGAGGAAGAGCGGAGGGTGCGAGATGGAGTATACAGATGGAGTAAGTCAGAGATATAAGCAGGAGAAGTCAGGTTGATAGAGTTGAAGCACATGCAGGACAGTTTATACAGAATGCGTTCTTGTAGGGGCAGCCAGTGGAGTTTTTCAAGGGCGGGGCGGATATGGTCACCCTTACGCACACGCAGAACTAAACGGGCAGCACTATTTTGCACTCTCTGCAGTTTATCTAGCTGGGTTTTAGGCAGGCCGGAAAGGAGGGAGTTACAGTAGTCTAAACGTGACAAAACAACGGAGGAGACAATGATTGCAGTTGTCTGTGCTGTTTTGGACTTTGCGGCCGAGCACGCCAAATACGCACTTAATTATAATCAGTGTCAGTGCTGCCGTTAGCTCATTCTCGAATGAGTTAACGAAGGCCAACAAACAGAGAAAACAGATTCATGTTAAAGAATATGACCCGCTAGCTGTGGTTACCGACGTCTCAGTGCGCAAAATATATTCGGACCGACATCGGCCGCCGCTGACCCTCGCACATCTGTGCGCGGACCATCTGCGACCGCCGTCCGTCAGACAGTCTGCTGCGCACTGGTATCTAAAACAGGCGCCAAACACTCGGGCCTCGAGTCGTCAAGATTCAAAAAATGTATTGTCCATAACCCGCGCGGAGCCACATTCTGCAGGCCGTGTTTCAGCAATCTTAGTTAACCCTTTTAGCCCCACGGATGCTTTTCCCAAATTTTGGAAATGTTACTGAACGACTGTGTACCGATTGCAGAAGGTGGATTGACCATGATAATTCAAAGGTAGTGCCATATCAGCTTGGTGCCTTCATCTCATGCTGTAGGGACTTGGGGCTAAATGGGTTAATTCGAACACACACAAACACGCAGCTGTCCCAGGAAGATGGATTCAGAGTGGTGTCAGCAAGAGGCATAGATCCTCATGAGCCCGCGCATTTGTGCGGGCTCATGCGGATCTATACCTCCTGCGATTGGGTGGCGTTTAGATTTTCTCGGCACTAAATGGTTTTAAATGACATTTCACGGTTGCCCTGTTTCCCGATGTGGGTTTTCCCCTGTTTCCCGATGTGGGTTTTCCCCTGTTTCCCGATGTGGGTTTTCCCCTGTTTCCCGATGTGGGTTTTCCCCTGTTTCCCGATGTGGGTTTCCCGATGTGGGTTTTCCCCTTGTATCCGTATGTGGGTTTTTCTCTGTTTCCCTATGTGGGTTTTCCCCCTGTATCCCTTTGTGGGTTTCCCCTGTTTCCTGATGTGGGTTTTCCCCTGTTTCCCGATGTGGGTTTTCCCCCTGTATCCCTATGTGGGTTTTCCCCTATTTCCCGATGTGGGTTATCCCTTGTTTCCCGATGTGGGTTTTCCGCTGTTTCCCGATATGGGTTTCCCCCCTGTATCCCTATGTGGGTTTTCCTCTGTTTCCCGATGTGGGTTTTTCCTTTTTTCCCGATGTGGGTTTTCCGCTTTTTCCCGGTGTGGGTTTTCCCCCTGTATCCCTATGTGGGTTTTCCCCTGTTTCCCGATGTGGGTTTTCCGCTGTTTCCCGATGTGGGTTTTCCCCCTGTCCCTATGTGGTTTTCCCCTGTTTCCCGATGTGGGTTTTTCCCTGTTTCCCAATATGGGTTTTCCCCTGTTTCTCGATGTGGGTTTTCCCCTGTTCCCCGATGTGGGTTTTTCCCCTTTTCCCGATGTGGGTTTCCCTGTATTCCGATGTGGGTTTTTCTCTGTATCCCGATGTGGGTTTTCCCCTGTTTCCCCATGTGGGTTTTTCCCTGTTTTCCGCTGTGGTTTTCCCCTGTTTCCTGATGTGGGTTTTCCCCTGTTTCCCGATGTAGGTTTTTCCCCTGTATCCCGATGTGGGTTTTCCCATGTTCCCCGATGTGGGTTTTTCCCTGTTTCTCGATGTGGTTTTTTTTTTTTTGTTGTTGTTGTTTCCCGATGTGGGTTTTCCCCTGTTTCCCGATGTGGGTTTTTCCTTGTATACCGATGTGAATTTTTCCTTGTTTCCCGATGTGGGTTTTTCCCTGTTTCCCGATGTGGGTTTTCCTTGTTTCCCGATGTCGGTTTTTCCCTGTTTCCCGATGTGTGTTTTTCCCTGTTTCCTGATGTTTCAGTAATAATAATAATAAATAGCTCTTGTATAGCACTGGATCTGTCGTATAAATTGAATTGTTTTCCTCCCTATGTCACACGACCAGTCACTTTAGCGCAAACCTACCATGTGACCGTGATATAAAACCTCTGTTGCGAAAAATGGCGGACGTTTTGTAGCCCTCTCGATGACGCATCTTGGATGCCAGTTTTGTTCTATAAAAGATCGCCAAACGTTCTAAAGTACAAAGTTACTTAGTGTTGTTCAAACAACAAGCATACTCAGTACTGGAGACGGCAACGTCATGAGATATTTTAAATTACGTCATAAGTCTTTGATGTATAAATGTATATTCCTTTGACGTCAGTCATATCTGGCGTGATCCAGGTCGCAAGATGTCTCAGTTCAGTCTTCATTTCTTTTACGAAAATAGTGGAGTAATGAAAACAAATACGTTATTGGTCGGAGGGGTTTGCTGCACGGACCCTTGTAGGCCTTCGGGAGGTCAAAGGAACCATTGTACCCCTCAGGCCTCCGGGGTACAATGATTCCTTTGACCTCCCTCAGGCCTACAAGGGTCCTTGTAGCGAACCCCTCCGACCAAAAACTTATAATATCTCGTCCATGTCGCTGGCACCATATCAGTTGAATCCATGCAGTCTGTGTTTCAAAATGTTCCTCAATTTCTCAGGTGTCCGTCGTAGTAGTGAACGGCGCCGGAATGACGTCATCAGTAGCCAAATCCAAGCCAATCGTCATTCTGCCCGGGAACATGGCTGGCGTCATCGTTGACGGGCAAGACGTAGATGACGTGCAGTTTTCTAACGACAGGTCAGAATGTTTTGTGCACGTATTATGTTCAACTGTTTTCCAACGTGTCCCTGAACTTGCTTATCAATATAAATATTAACCCTTTCAGCCCCAAGGTCCTATTTCTCTAACGACTATGTACCAGTTGTAGGAGATTGATTGATCATGATATTTCAAGGGTAGTGCCAGATGAGCTTGGCGCCTAAAGGCGCCAAGCTCATCTGGCACACCTTGAATTATCATGATCACTCCATCTTCTGCTGCAGGGTCCCGGGGAAAAGAGGTTAACAATCTGATGATTTGACTGTCAAAACTGATATAGACTTAGTCAGGACCAAAAGGTTGCTATCAAGAGCGCGAAATGCAAAAAAAATATAACAAAAAAAAAAGAAACACGCGTTCAAAGTGTGTTTCTTTCTTTGTTGGGTTTTGTTTGACGTAAACTGAGCAGTTCCTGCACAACCTTACATCAACAGGAGCGTCTGACCTCTATTTCCTCTGAAGGTTCCTCTGACGTAAATTGACTTCAACTATATTTTTTTTGTGTCTGCAGGTTCACACTCTCTGCATCCTTTTCTGGCTTCAGCAGCGAGGCGTGTGGCATCGTAGGGTATGAGTGGGGGGCGGGCACCTCCCCCTTTGCCACCGACATATTATCTTACACCGAATACGGACTGGGTGTCACGGACGAGGACAGCGGAACAGGGGTCATACAAGCACCCGCCATGCTTTTCGAAGGCGTGACCTATTACGTCACTGTGCGCGCGGTGACGGGACATAACTGTCACGAACCTTACATCGTGTCGTCATCAGATGGCGTCACTATCGACTCCACGCCACCTACAGTGTCCTACTTCGTTCTGACATCGGATGACGTAGAAGCCACTGTTTCTGCATCATCAGCTGACGTCGGAACGGGTGTGTCTTCTGCGTCATCAGTAGATACTGGCCGTAAGCTGACGAGCTTTGACGTGGTGTACCAAACACTGGGCGATAAGCTGGCTGTCGGGTGGGCCGTGGAAGACAGAAGCGGAGCCAACCTCACCACCATCACCACAGACGTCTGGGGTTCGAATCCACACACTTCACAGGTCCCGGCGGAGTCCAAACAGCTGTACTCACTTGTGCACCACCTTTCGTCAGGAGATTCGGTTTTCCACATGATCTCCGTCCGAGACAATGCTAACAACGAGATGAAGTCATGGCTGCCTGTTGTGACGGTTGACGTCACCCAACCGTCATTCGTCGACCTGCAGTGCACCAAAGTTGTATCCGCGATGGCCTCGCTTGTGTCTTGTGCCTGGTCGTCGGTTTCTGAGAGCCACAGCGCGCTGCAATCTTTAGAACTAGGAATCGGCAGCGGACCGTCTTTCGCTAATTTGTACAACATGACGTCACTTCCGCTGCACAGCAGAGACTGGACAATCGACGCGACGGAGTTCATCGCTGCAAATGACGTCACAGAGTTTTACGTCATCCTGGAGGCAAGCAACGGCGCGGGTCTGGAGACACGGGTTTCCATGAAAGTTCAGCGCGACCTGACCCCGCCTTCTTACGGTGAAGTGAAGATCGTGACGTCACCGGAAGCTGGGTATCACGTGACAGAGCAGAAATGCCAGACGTCAGAGGACTACATGGAAATCATCGTGTCAGGCCTGGAGGACAGCGAGTCTGGAATTCACAGGCAAAATTAATGCACCATTCACCCATGTATTCCTGATACATTGCAATAGGAGATAGATCGACCATGATAGTCTAAAAGTGGTGTCATCGATACTGTATACAGAAACAGTGGCTACCTGCACAAGGGGTTTACACTGAGAAATTTTGTGGACGTAACATGAATAATTCATGGTCGTATTTGCAAGTTTACTCGAACGTCACCCCAGCAGGAGATGGGACGACCATTATAGTTCAAGAGTAGTGATGTCGACAGATTATTTTGGCGCCTGAAAAGGTGCCAAGCTAATCTAGGACTACTATTGAACTATCCATCTCCGTTAGATAGAATATTGACGAGCAGAGGAAATGCGACAGTTGTGGAATCATCGGAAACACTTAAGTGTGTGATGTAGTAAACACTTAAGTGTTTCCGATGATTCCAAAAATGTCGCATTTCTGTTGCTCGTCATTACTTACAGCCTGTTTAGACGCTTTGTGAAGTTACGCATTTTCATTATCATTCGGTGTGACTGAGCTGTGATTTGATAAACGTTCCCTACCCATCATTTCTCTAGTGTGGAAATCGCTCTGGGTTCATCGGTGGGGAGGTCCGATCTTCTCCCTTTCCGCGCCTATCCCAAGGTCAAGGACATGTACACGCTTGGTGGCTTGGGTCTGGCACGAGGATCCTCCGTCTTCGCTACAGTCAGGATCACAAACAGCGTCGGGCTGTACTCCGTCGCCAGGTCAAAGGGTGTTGCTATCTCACCTGAACCACGTCTTGAGGTAGAATCCCTTGATAATATTTTAATCCCTTGATAGTGTTTAATCCCTTGTTAGTATTTTAATCCCCTGATAGTGGTTTTAATCTCGCGATAGTTTTTTTTAATCCCTTGATAGTGTTTAATCCCTTGATGTTGGTTTTAATCCTTGTGTAGTGGGTTTAATCCTTGATAGTGGTTTTAATCCCTTGTTGGTGATTAATCCCTTGATAGTGGTTTTAATCCCTTGATAGTGGTTTTAACCCCTTGATAGTGGTTTTAATCCCTTGATAGTGGTTTTAATCCCTTGACAGTGTTTTTTAACTCTGTAAATTTGAGATATGTCCAGAACAATGCTGCCCGCCTCGTCCTCAGAAAGAACAAAATCCGAACACATCACTTCCCTGCTCAAACTCCTTCACTGGCTTCCCATCCCCCAACGCATCCAATACAAGATTCTGTCTCTCTGCTACAAATCCCTGAACAACTGCGCTCCTGCCTATCTCTCAAACTTACTTCACCCCTACACTCCTCCCCGCTCCCTCCGCTCCGCCTGTGACCCTCTCCGCCTCCACATCCCCCGCACCAAACTCAGCACTTTTGGCCCCCGCTCCTTCTCGGTATAAGGTCCATCCACCTGGAACACTCTCCCACTCTCTCTCTCCGTCAGAAACACTCTCTCTCTCTCTCCTCCTTCCAGTCCGCCCTCAAAACTCACCTCTTTCAACAGTTCTAGCACTATATCACCACACTCCCTACCCCAAGCTGACTGTCGTAATGTATTTCACTATTTGTGGTACGTGAGTCGTTGTCTAAAGCGTGCGCATGCGTGCGCGAGTTGTGAGTGCGCGCTTAGAGATATAATTATTATAAGATAAGCGCATTATAAATAGCGTAATTGTTATTTATTATTTTATGTCGCGTGACAAACGTTTCTCAGCTAAAGGAGATGAGTTGACCTTGATGAAGGGTAGAGAAAGGTTAAATGCCCGCGAGCCTTATTTTGATTCTCCACAGCACAGGATTCATTGGCATGATATGTTTCAGAGGAGCTGCTAGCTCAGTTGGTAGCGCGTTCGACGCTTCTCCGAAAGGTCGCGGGTTCGAACACAACTGGGGTCTAAATCTGTTCATGCCCTTTTCGGTCTTTGAAATCACCTTTGTGGTGGACAAAGAAGCCGGTTAAGCCCTAAACATTTAACTCCTTCAGCCCCGACACACCACATGAGCAAGTCATGGATCGAGCATGATAGTTCAAGGACAGGGCCAGAATAACTTGGCGCACATAGGCGCCAAGCTATTCTTGCACCACCCTGACGCCTGTCCAGATGTACGTCCTGAGGGCACTCACAGTGGGATTTCGTCTGGGTAGAACGTTTTCATGATATTGTTCAATAATACTCCAGATTAACCTAGCACAGAAGTGTTAACGTTTCTGATAGTCATACTCAGAACGAGCCAAGACGATTTCCGTAAATCAGCAGTAGGTCGAAAACTGTACGTCGATAGACGAAAACAGTGGAATAAAAGACCGGACAAACACGCGAGGGTGCATGTTTGTCCGGGCTTTTACTCTTTGTGCCCGATGTACGAAATACCCACATTTTGGAGTTATCCTCTGAGAACCGCATTAAAATTCAGGGGACAGATCGACCATGCTAGAACAAGGGTGGTAGCAGAATAGCTTGGCGCCTATATTCTGCCACCACCCTTGAACTAGCATGGTCGAGCCATATCTTGCTGTGGTGTGTCGCCGGCAGAATGAGTTAATCCACTGTTTGATTTTCTTCCGACTTTTCACCGCCAAAGCAGATGACGGTTTAAGGGAAGTTCCAGATTAGCTCGGCGTGTTAGAGGGCTATAAGCTAATCAGGCACTGTCCCTTTAGTGCAATATAGTCTATCAATATTATACAGCGGTGTTAGACTTCGTTTTCTTTACTGCACCATAGAAATCTCCTTCCACTTCTGAATGCCTGCATGCCTTTGACAGACTGCATTTGACCTTTGGCCTGTTTGGCAGGTTTGGGACGGCCTTGACACTAAAGGTGACCTTGACGGCCAGAGCGAGCTGAACGTGATTCAAGGTCAGTGGCGCTATTCGGACGAATGCCCCGTCATCAGCGCTGAGTGGAGCGTGCAGGAGATAGGCGGGAAAGTGGTGACGAACTACACAAAACTCGCTGACGTCAGCCGCGAATTTCAGAACGACCACCTTCAGCTGGAGAACTTCAAGACCTACGTTATTTGGGTGAAGGTCAGAGTTCTTAGCGAGCACGTATCGTTTAACCTTTCACTGTCAGAGAACAACGACTAGCACAGACAAATTGTTTGCAATCACACGCACACCAAAGCTGTTTCCGCTGTATCAGTGTTTCCTTTCCGTGTTTGGCTGCATGTGGCATTACCACAGACAAATTGTTTGCAATCACACGCACACCAAAGCTGTTTCCGCTGTATCACTGTTTCCTTTCCGTGTTTGGCTGCATGTGGCATTACCACAGACAAATTGTTTGCAATCACACGCACACCAAAGCTGTTTCCGCTGTATCACTGTTTCCTTTCCGTGTTTGGCTGCATGTGGCATTACCGTGAAATCTCAAAGGTAGCGCCAGATTAGATTGGCGCCTTTGACTCAATCGAGGTGTTCCGCTTCCGGATACGCGGCTTATGCCGCGTATCCGGAGGCGGCACATCTCGAGTGAGTTAATGCTTTAGAATAATTTGACACAATAATGTTGAAATACGATTTTTGTTCCACCCCCTCCCAAGTCTACATCCGCAGATGTAGTCATTAATCGTTGTGATATAATAACTGTAATCAATGCGTGCTGGTTTAGTCTGTGACTTTGTACTTCTACATGTCTGCTGGTCTGTGGTTTTGGACCTGACGACTTCAAGCCGTAAGTCCAAAATCACAGTCCAGCACACACAAACATTCTCGTCACTTTTTGGTGCAAGACGGAGGACGCAATGGGCAGAAGGCTGACGGCATTTTCCGACGGAGTGACCGTGCTGATCAAGGAACCCAAAAACGCGGTAGTGAGGGACGGGCTGGGACAGCACGATATTCAGTATCAGAGGTCCGTGCACAGTTTGTCCGCGAACTGGGATGCTTTCGGTGACCCGCGCTCCACGCTGCCCTCTGACCAGATCGTCAGGTAAAGAATTGGGCAGGGGAGTGTGGGAATTGGGCAGGGGAGTGTGAGAATTGGGCAGCGGAGTGTGGGAATTGGGCAGCGGAGTGTGGGAATTGGGCATGGGAGTGTGGGAATTGGGCAGGGGAGTGTGGGAATTGGGTAGGGGATGTGGGAATTGGGCAGGGGAATGTGGGAATTGGGCAGGGGAATGTGGGAATTGGGCAGGGGAGTGTGGAAATTGGGCAGGGGAATGTGGGAACGCTGGGGAAGGGAGCAGTGTGAGGGGAGGGTGGAAGGTGTACTGTAGGAACCTCACTACTTGTATATGTGTTTAAATTACGTGAATTACTTCAGCCCTGACGCACTACAACAGGAGATGGATCGACCATGATAATTCAAGGGTAGTGCCAGATTAGCTTGGCGCCTATCGTCGCCTAGTTAATCTGGTACTACCTTGAATTATCATGGTCGATCCATCTCCTGCAACTGGTGCATAGTCATTAGATGACGCCTCCCAAATTTTGGAAATGCGGCCGTATTTCTTTGTATTTTTGTCATACGCGAGTAGAATGTGTTTCAATGTTTTCATGCATGCATGCCATTCTCTCGTTATTAGTTTACGCTGTATAAAACGGTACCAAAGTCACGTTTTCTCTGCTAGGGAACAATTCCCACCAACTGCAAGAGGTATAGATCCTCATGAGCCCCCGCAGTTGCGGGGCTCATGAGGATCTATGCCTCTTGCTGAAACCACTTTATATCCATGTTCCTTGGACGGCTGGGGATGTTCTAAGTTGATTTTACCATGATTCAAAAGGCGCGAACTGCGTCCAATTGCAGTGAAGGCGTTATAATGTTCTTCATTTCCGCTGGTCGCTTTTATCGTTGCGAAGGTACTATCTGAGTCATGGCTTTCATACGCCATTTGCAGCCTATTCATGACGTGATGCTGAGAACAGGGTTTTTTTGTGTTCGTAGTATTGTTGCACGAAATGTCAATTGCTTTGCAGTTACGAAGTGGCGGTGGGAACAGACAGACGCTATCCCAAAACCCGGGCCGACATCCACGCTTTCCATGACGTCGGCTTGGCTACTAGCTACACCTTCCAGGGTCTCAATCTGACGTCACACACCGTCACCTATTACGTCACGGTGCGCGCGCACAGTGCAGCCGGAAGTTTCGCGGAGAGCTCGTCCGACGGAGTGCGTGCTGGATATTCAGGGGAAGTAACTCCCGGCCGGTTGATGACAAGAGCCTACCAGAGCGAGAAGGGAAGTGTTAGTGTCACGTGGTCCGGGTTTGTGTCGGACATGGGCAGCCTGAGGTTCTACGCGGGAATAAGCTCCGCCCCTCCACACTGGGACAATATAACGCACGATTGTCAGGGTCTGCTTGAGGGGAACTTTTCTTTTGACACAAGCGAGTTGAAACTGACACCAAGACAGGCAGCCGGGGACTATGCCGCTATAATCAAGGATCTGAACCTGACGCACAAGGGCGAGTACTATGTCACAGTCATAGGAGAAGATCGGATGGACAAGCGACAGGATTCTCGTCGACACCACGCCACCTGTGTCCGGTGACGTCATGACGGATGGTTACGTCACAAGCACCGCCATATTCTTACGCTCTGAACAGACACTGACAATTGTGCTTGATTCTTTCCCGGACCCCGAGAGCGGGGTGGAGGAAACGGAGGTTGAGCTGATAGCGAGCGAGGACTGCAGCCTTTCCCCAGAGAAACTCACCGTCATTCGCCGCGTTACTGCCGTGGGTCAAAACCGCGTGACCATGAGAGGTCTGCAGCTTAACCCTCTTGCGCATGCAGCCATCGGTACGGAAAGCGCTGGTGGCAGCACGCACACGAGGGTTAACGAAGGTGAGGTCTATTACGTGCGTGTAACCGTCACCAACGGCGCGGGTTTGAAGACAACGGCCACGAGCAAACCCATCTTGCTGGATCTGACCCCGCCCTCGCCAGGTGTGGTGAAGGTGGGAGGGGACTGGACGGCCGGCGTCAAGCAGGTGTTTCTCAGGCAGACCCACACCGTTACCGGCGTAATCGCTCTCAGGTCCCGGCAGTCCGACTCCCGCTGCCTGACTCAGGACGACCTGTTGTCCACCGAGGATCTCCTCAAGTGGGAGGCGATGGGGAGAGAGGGCGGGTTCTCGCCGGGCTCCGCCTTTGTGGACAGTTCCGGGCTGTCCGTAGTCCTGCAGCACAATGCGCACCTGGACGGCGTGGACAGAGGTGCGGTGAGGTACAGTGATGCCGCGTGGCGCGAGGGCAACTACACCTTCCGTCTGGCTCCCGGCAAAGGCTCGCACGTGCTGAGTGGCGTGGCTCTGACGTCACCTGAACTACTGCCCCCATTCCTCTTCCAGAACGGCCTGCTCGCCGACAACGAATCCTCCCTTCCCTGCGACCCTTCCACTTCCATGTGTCAGACTGACGTGACTAATAGCACGGCGGAGGGTTCTCTGTTCGCGGAGACGGACTACGGCGTCGGGTTGTCTTTCCTGGATGTGAACGGAAGCCTGCAGGCGCTTTTCTGGGCTCAGGATCAGTTCAGACTCAAACAGCAGTGGGTGCCTCTGGGCTTCGACCCGTCCTCTGTGGCGGCCGAGTACATCTTCAGCCTCAGCAAGCTGCGTTACAACGCGGGCGACGTTTGGCAGGTGTCCGTCATGGTGAACGACAAGGTGATTGGCGTGTTTAGTGGCCTGGTGTTCCCGGCAGACGTGACGGTCAGCCTCTACGCGTGGAATGTGCATGATTACGTCCCGCCTGTCGACGATCCCCTGGACCCCTTCAAAGCCGTCACGCAGCTAACCCACGTGGCCATGCCGTTACCGCGCCGACCTGACTGCTCGTACGGCACGCCATTCCAAGACGCGCAGAGCGACATCAAAGAGGTGTTAGTCGGAGTCTCAGATGACGTCAATCAGACCGCGAACGTTGCTCCCTTCCGGAAGGTCATGACCTTCTGCGTGCCGTGTTTAATGGGGTGTGCCAAGATTTGTTCGGACACCTGCCATGCAACGTACCTGACCTCCGACTACTCCATACGCAATTTCTCAGTGCCCGGTCTGAGTCTCCAGGCCGTCAACGCTTCTCAGATTTCCAACATGTCCTTGACCTCTCACACGACGGTCAACGCTACCGACTCTGAAAACAGCTTCAAACTACCGATGTACTACATGGACGTTCGCGTGGTCAGCCACAGCGGGCTTGTCACTGACGTCAAATCCAAGCCCATCCTGATTGACGTCACGCCGCCGAAGCTGAACTACCTGTTCGCTGTAGACCCGACGTACGCCGACGACGAAGCCATGGAGTTCCTGGGCAACAACTACACGGTGGGCATCCAGTGGGACGTGTCTGATAACGTATCGGCCATCCACGAACAATGGGTCAGCCTGGGCACGCAGCCAGGGCGGGATGACGTCGTCGCCAAGGTCTCTGTGGACAGGTGAGGTGCCTCTATCTCTTCAGCCATGTTAATCGGGGAATACCCGTTAGCTTGGTCGGGCCACTTTCAGACGCGGAAATATACTGACTAAGACAGCTTAAGGGTATTGCCTGATTAACATGGCGCCTGAAGGCGCCATGTTAATCAGGCAATACCCTTAAGCTGTCTTGGTCGGTCATCTTTCAGTGACTCGTAGGCAGTACCTAGCGGATGATTCTAAAATGCGACCGTTTGACTTTTGACATGAAAAACGTTTTCACCTGTGTGTATGAATTTTACAAACAAATCAACATGACAGTCTATCTGGTTTGAAAGTCTTAAACGTGCCAGAGGGCATGACCTTGAACGTGACATTGAACGTGATTTTGCTTTCTCAAGGTCATCTCAACATTACACATTCGAAGAGCTCGACGGACTACTTCAGGAGCACCGCGTGTATCACGTGACACTGCGCGCCATCAACGAGGCCGGCCTGACCACACAGGCGTCCGTCAACTTCACCGTGTTCACCACCCCTCCCGACGTGTCTGGGTTGTCCGTGTCGATAGCTGGCGCGTCCGTGGTGGAGATAGACGGGACGAAGGTGGCGCTCTCTGACAGCACGGACACCCTGGCGCTAGACGTTCGGCTGGATGTGTCTGTGGAGAGGAACCTGGAATATCTGGGTGGGTTAAGACGTGTTTCCATATAGCGACACAGATCGAGGCAGAACCCTGTAAACAAAGGTCGTTGGACCGACTTCGGCCGCAGTGGACCCGCGCACGCAGTTACGGCAGTAGATTGCACCAACACGGCAGTGCGCGAGTCCATTACAGCCGATGTCGGGCCGGGGGTCTTTCGCTTACTGAGTAGCAGGATTTCAATATTCGCGAGTTTGATGCAGTGGGCGGACTGAAAGAGCTGACACACATGCGAGAATGAACTCATCTGCTTTTGTATGCAGGCTATGGCGCATCTTTGTCCGCCCTTTTAACCCATTGGGCATGAATTCGCGTATTAATTATCCGGATGCGGCATGTCTCGAATGAGTTAATTCACTGTTTAAAGACAGTAGTGCTTTATTCACTTTTCTTGACTTACGGACAACGCTTAGTCGCGAACTTTGCTGTGTTTTAGTAGGTTTTTAAATAGTCTGTAAGATTGGCCGTTGAGATGTAAACTTCCAAAATCACAGACCAGTGCACCCTATTAATTTGGATTTTTGTTTTAATCGTCAAAGGACTCAATTCTTTCTTCTTGTTTAGACCATAAGTTTGTTAAAAACAAAGTGGTTTACTATACAGAGTGATGTCGGGACCTCCGAAAAAGTGTCATAATATATATCCTGCCTTGTTATAAGATAACTAGACGGTATTTTTTTCTGACGCCTACAGAATGGACTGTGGGAGCGGCAGACAGCGCCGAGGGCAACATCTTCCCCAAGACACGCGTCGCCACGTCCGCTACCCCCCAGACCCAGGTCGCCATCGTGGCCGGCTACATGCAGCTGGAGGGGGTGACCGCCAACATCACTGTAGGGGACTTTGCCGGCAGAAACATGACTGACCCGGCGGGCGACACGTCTTCTGCGCCTAGGAGTGAGACGGCGAGGTTCATGCTGGAGCCGGGCAGGTGTCTGAAGCAGCGAATGTATGGTGTCAGCAAGTCACACACGCACAACCACGTGGACGTCATTCCTACCTGCATCAAACGTCAGTGGTTATTACCAGGGCCTTGACCCTGTCGGCAGCGGTTTTTGTCGCGATGATTCCTGCAGGACAAAACCCTCTACCGACACCCAAAGGGTTAATCCCCATCTACATGCATGCAGCCACTGTTCACACTGCCGGTTGTTGCATGTACAAGAGCGTTACACTGTTTTCGGTAGTGGGGGGTGGAGGGGGGACGAATGGTTGTCCGTGGCGCAGTGGTTAAGGCACCTGCCACCAATGCCAAAGGTGCGAGGTTCGATACCGGGTTCCGGCGTTGGACCTCTGGTAAGTGTCACCGTTAATTCGGGCGGACCGTCGGGGGTTCTTTCTCCGGGTACTCCGGTTCTTCCACCCCCACCCCCCCCCCCCCACCCCCCACACTTTGGTACCGGTTTCAGGCCACTTTACAAATTTCAAATACAAGCGATAAAAAATCTCTGTAACTTCAGTAGCTGACTGGCCCTTCGTTTGTCTTGTACTGTGTTTGTCTTAAATGGCGTAAATCCGTGTCTGTTTCGTGAGTGTGTGTGTTGGGTTTCAGGCGCGGCGCTTTGAGTCGATTTCCCCAAAAATTGAGAAAAAGCGCCTATATAATAACGGTATTATTATTATTATTATTATTATGGTTGTGCGCTTCCGCTAAATAATACTAATACTAATAAAGAGCATTTATATCGCGCTGAATCCCCAGGAGCAGTGGGCTCTAAGCGCGTTACAAAAAAATATATATATTATATGCAGAATCTCACTACCTTTAAAAATATACAAATGTTGATTTCTCTCTATTCATGTTAATGTTTTCCGCTGCAGCAGAAAAACAAGAACATGAACAGAAAGAAATCAACGTTGCCATTGGCGATTTACATGTGCGGTATGGTGGTCCTGGAACACTCAGAAAAGCCAGCGAAAGGGGCGAGAGAGGGTGATGTGGCCACAACAAATTGCGGTCCAGCTCAGACATTAAAATCGCGTATCATTGATTGATTATCTATAGGTGTCTCTTCGCGCCGAACTTTGTGGTGTATCATGGTCGATCTGCACTGTAGTTTCAAGAAGACAGACATGGGAGTTAGATCTTAGAGGTCAGCGTGTCATCAACCATATTTCATGTGTTTGTTCCCAGGCAAGACAGATGTCATGCTGCAAGCGGACAACGCGCTCCACACAGTGTGGGTACAGGGACAGACTCTGACTGACTCACCCCCAGCAACGTCAGACGCAAAACTAAAACTGAAACGTGAGTACACACCGTGCGCGTAATAGCCGGCCGTCTTTTCGGGTGAGTAACAAACTGTATTGTTTTCATCCCTACGTCACACGACCAATCTCTTTAGCGCAAACCATACCATGTCACCTTGATACAACAACCCTTGTAGCGACAAATGGCGGACATCTTGTAGCCCTCTTTGTGACGCATCTTGGATGCGAGTTTTGTTCTATAAAAGATCACCAAAACGTTCTAAAGTAAAAAGTTACTTAGTGTTGTTCGAAACAACAAGCACACTTAGTACTGGAGACGGCAACGTCATGAAATATTTAAAATTACGTCATCAGTCTATTGTGTATAAATGTATATTCCTTTGACGTCAGTCATGTCTGGCGCGATCCAGGTCGGAAGATGTCTGTTTGATTTCTTTTTACGAAAATAGTGGAGGAATGAAAACACGGACCCGTGTATGCCTTCGGGAGGTCAAAGGAACCATTGTACCCCTCAGGCCTACAAGGGTCCGTGTAGCAAACCCTGCTACCAATAACTTATAGTGTACCATACATATACTGTTTTAATCCTTTAAGCCCCGGATCCCGCAAGCAGGAGATGGATCAACCATGGTAATTCAAGGGTAGTCCCAGATTCGCTTGGCGCCTGAAGGCGCCAAGCGAATCTGGCACTACCCTTGAATTATCATGGTCACTCCATCTCCTGCAACTGGTACATAGTCGTTAGGCAACACCTCCAAAATCTGAGAGATGGGACCTTGGGGCTGACGGGTTAAGTGTGTTCCGTCAAAGGGAAGACCTGCCCACGTTGATTATGTGTATTGCATTCAAATAACTTAATTCTTCTGTCGAATGTAGTCTTGAGCATGTTCTGCCCGTATGTCGTCGTGCCATGTCATCTCCCAGTAAAACAACAGTAATAATTTCCCTTTGTTCCCCAGGTCCCTGGGATGGATTTTGTTGTTGTTTTCTGGCCTATTGCTTATTTAACGGCAACGTTACATGCATTTGCTAATTATGATTATTTATGACTCATTTTACACATAAGGTGACGTATTAAATAAATGTATCCCACAGTGAAAAAGGGCGCCATGACCTTGGGGTTGCTAAGCAACCGTGATCTTGATACGCAGTACGGCAGCGCCGCCTCCACGAATTATTCTCCCTTTATCGTCAGGCCAGACGTGCAAACGGACCCTACCTCTCGGCTTCTGAGAAAGAGGTGAGCGTCCGAGTATGTGTGCTTTTTGCGTGTGCGCGTGCGTGCGTGGTTTCTATGTGCATGCACGCAGTTATTGCGAAATTATCCGTACACTTTTCCGCAGTTCTAGCAATATGGCTGTGAATAACAAATCATGTGACTCTTTTGTATTTTGGTTAATTACACGCGTGATTGTGATTTACCTCTTTTAACTCATTCAAGGAGCTCCGCATCAATAGCTGCGGAAGTGTCGTATAGCGTTGCCGCCGGCAAAGCGATACGACACTTCCGCAGCTATCGATGAGGGTCGCCCGCTTTACTGAATGAATACAATGGTCATACACCGGTGTTTCTAGTTTCTTGTTACTTTTGTTCTATCCTAATGTTTCTGTCGTCTGTCTGTGTGCTGGTCTGTGATTTCGGACCTTACGGCTTGACAGCCGTAAGGTCCGAAATCACAGACCAGCACACATTTAGCTATTAGATCCAAGCTCACGTTCCAGTTCACAAATTTTAATGATTGTTTTGCAGGCTTCTCAACTTTCCGGGACCGCACATGTTCCTGGCGCCGATCGTGTCCGCGGATTTATCGGAGGATGTTGACGTAACCCTGACAGTGCCTCCCTCTGTGAACGTACCGCCCGACCACGAGCCGAGACTACTGTACTGGGACAGAGGTGACTCTCTGTTTGGGTGGTTGGCTGGGTGGATCAGACGTGGCTATGGGGTGGGTCAGGGGTGGTTGGTTGGTGGCATGACTTAGTCGGGATTTTGGATTGAATTCGTTCCTTTGAGTCGTTCCTTCGTTCGTTGGGTTCGGTTTGCTTTGGTGATCATTGTTATGTTGATGGCGTATTATCTTGGCTGCTTCCATCGTTCCTTCGTTTGGTTCGTGCGTGCGTGCGTGTGTGCGTGCGTTCGTTCGTGTGATTTAGACTGGATTTTGGACTGAATTATTAATTACTTGCAAACTTTGTACTGTTTGGAGTCCCTGTAGCAGGAGATGGATTGACCATGCTATTTAAAGGGTAGTGCGAGATTAGCTTGGCGCCTGAAGGCGCCAAGCTAATCTGGCACTACCCTTGAATTATCATGGTCAATGCATCTCCTGCAACTGGTACATAGTCATTAGGCAACACCACCATAATTTCAGAAATGGGACATTGGGGCTAAAAGGGTTAAGGGAATTTGATTAATGTTCTTTTTTGTGTGGCTACGCGCGCACAGGATTACAAATGCGTGCGTGCTGTACGTGTGTGCACGCAGGCAAGCAAACATGCAGTATTCTGCAGTCTGACTTTTGACCATTGACCACGTTTGTTTCACTCTCATATTTTCACAGACGTTGGCGAGTGGAGGACACCAGTGGAAGTTTGCGACCAAGACGCAGTAACGTACAACAGATCCTCCAGAACCTTACACGAAAAGGTAACCCTAGAACCGTAATGTCCAAAATCACAGATCAGCACACGTATGAATCAAGCGTTCGAGACAGTTACAGTATGGTTAAATTTGAAATGGTATTCGCCGCAATTTAGAGAAGGCGTATTGAATCGTTAGTACGGTCAATTGTTTTGATCAAATGTTGCTGTTTTTTTTTTTTTGGGGGGGGGGGTTTTGTTGTTTTTTTTATATGTTGATAATGGTATTAAATGATGTTGATACATAACACTCTTGTTTGTCGGTAGCAGTTTTTGTCGAGGTGATCCCTACAGGAATCACCTCGACAAAAACCGCTACCGACAGCCAAAGGGTTAGACAGAAGAGGGCCTTCCAGTAATTTCATTCTGTCCAAGACTGTGATAAAACGTTATTACTTCCAGCTGTGCTCCAACGTGTTTGCCCCCGCCACAGACGCCCCTTCATCGCGAGCCAGACGTAGCCCCACCTCCCCCACCGCACCCCTCGCCACCCTCCCCCGTATGGTGACCGTGGCCCTGATTCGCACCGCCCCACCCAACGCCCCTCCCACAGTCCAGGCCACCTCCCTCCTGATGAAAGAGGACGCTGGGACCGCTGACGTCGCGCTGAGCTACAACGACGCCGAGGGGGATGTTGTGCAGTTCGTGGTGGTGACGCAGCCGCAGCATGGCACTGCCACCGTCAGCGCTGACGGAAGACTACAGGTATGACAGCTTGAAATGCATGGCGTGTGTGTAACTGGGAAACCTTGTATCTGACACATAACTCTTTGTGAGATACGAACCCGTACCGTTTGCAGGGACACTTCCCAGATAGACCCACTCGGGGAGCACGCCACAAGTACAGATAGACCCACTCGGGGAGCACGCCACAAGTACAGATAGACCCACTCGGGGAGCACGCCACAAGTACAGATAGACCCACTCGGTGAGCACGCCACAAGTACAGATAGACCCACTCAGGGAGCACGCCACAAGTACAGATTGACCCCCTCGGGGAGCACGCCACAAGTACAGATAGACCCACTCGGGGAGCACGCCACAAGTACAGATAGACCCCCTCGGGGAGCACGCCACAAGTACAGATAGACCCACTCGGGGAGCATGCCACAAGTACAGATAGACCCACTCGGAGAGTACAGATAGACCCACTCAGGGAGCACGCCACAAGTACAGATAGACCCACTCGGGGAGCACGCCACAAGTACAGATAGACCCACTCGGGGAGCACGCCACAAGTACAGATAGACCCACTCGGGGAGCACGCCACAAGTACAGATAGACCCACTCGGGGAGCACGCCACAAGTACAGATAGACCCACTCGGGGAGCACGCCACAAGTACAGATAGACCCACTCGGGGAGCACGCCACAAGTACAGATAGACCCACTCAAAGAGTACAGATAGACCCACTCGGGGAGCACGCCACAAGTACAGATAGACCCACTCGGGGAGCACGCCACAAGTACAGATAAACCCACTCGGGGAGCACGCCACAAGTACAGATAGACCCACTCGGGGAGCACGCCACAAGTACACTTCTATTCAAATGAGACGCGAAGCACAAGTTCACCATGCGAAGCATCTCATTTGAATAGAAGTGTACTTGTGTAAACATCTCATTCAAATAGAAGTGTACTTGTGACGTAAACATCTCATTCAAATAGAAGTGTACTTGTGGCGTAAACATCTCATTCCAATAGAAGTGTACTTGTGGCGTAAACATCTCATTCCAATAGAAGTGTACTTGTGGCGTAAACATCTCATTCAAACAGAAGTGTACTTGTGGCGTAAACATCTCATTCAAATAGAAGTGTACTTGTGGCGTAAACATCTCATTCAAACAGAAGTGTACTTGTGGCGTAAACATCTCATTCCAATAGAAGTGTACTTGTGGCGTAAACATATCATTCCAATAGAAGTGTACTTGTGGCGTACTGCCCGAGTGGGTCTGCCTGGCCAGTACTAGTGAGGTTTTGATTTCAACGAACGACTCCCAACAACGAACGAGAGCGAAACACGGCGGATAACCAGCTTGTTTCATAGGCAAATGCTACACTCCAAACATCTCCAAGAGGCATAGATCCTCATGAGCCCGGGGGGCTCATGAGGATCTATGCCTCTTGGAGATGTTTGGAGTGTTGTCTGTCCGCCGTGATTTCGCTCGTGTTCGTTGTTGCGAGTCGTTTGTTGCAAACGGCACCTCGCCACTGTCGCATATTTATTTCGGAAGGTTTTACAGTTTCACCGATATTAGGTCACCCTCATTTAGATTCCAAATGTTAGGCGTGAACAGCGGAAGGTGGTTTGACCCATGAGCGCATCGTGGACAGCGCCTGATTCGCTCAGGGAGATGTGGCAAGAATAATAGCTCAGAGGTAGTGCCGCATTAGTCTCACGGAACGTACTACATGTTCTTTGTAGGCGTCTTCCGTCGTTCTTTTATTCGTTCTTTCCTTCCCTCGTTCCGTCGTTTCTTTGTCCACCGAAGAACATTGAGTTTGTTTGTTTTTTCAACAGTACGTCCCAGATCCTAACTACAGCGGAAGTGACGTCATCACCCTGCAAGGGACAGAAGTCCTGGACCCCGCGTCTCTGGCGGCTGGCATTATACCTAACGTTGTTGACGTCACAGTCAACGTCACTGTCAGTGACGTCAATGATCCACCTGCTTTGTTTTACCTTCCAGGTAACATGACTGACTCAGGTTTATTAACTGTGTCGTCTCTATATTTCTGAAGGAGGGGGGGTGGTCTTTTGGGATTGTTTGTTGTTTTTTCACCGTTTTGTGTTTGTTCGGGTCTGATCCGGAAGATGGATCAAGGATCAACCTCTACTCATTAGATTACCCCAAGCCCAGTCCCGAAACGTCTGTTTAACTCTTTAAGCCCCAAGGTCCCATTACTCAAATTTTGCCTGACGACTATGTACCAGTTGTATGAGATGGATTGATCATGATAATTTAAGGATAGTGTCTGATGAGCTTGGCACCTGAAGGCGCCAAGCTCATCTGGCACTACCCTTGAATTATCATGATCAATCTATCTCCTGCTGCAGAGTTCCAGGGCTAAAAGGTTAATTGGCGCTCAATGTTTGTTTACTCTCCACGTGGCGATTTTGTAAGTGCATGTGTTGGCAGTGGAACGTGTAGTTGCTTATCGCGTGCGTATTACATGGTATCAAGGGAAATAAATCAATTAAGAAATAAATAAATACAAATTAAATGTTTTGATTTGCTTCCATTTCCAGAAGCCAACAGCAGCGACGTGTCCCAGACACTATTAGTGGGCCCATCGGCCGGCACTGGCCTCAACATGTCTGTCTTGATCGAGGGGAATACCACCACATACATAGCACTCGGGCTTATCGTTTTTGGTGACGTGGACCGCAATGATTCGCTCAACTTCCACAGCGCAATACGCGGCAGCAGTGACGTCACCTTCAGCGTCTCTGACGTCAGCCCAAGTGATCCTCGCCTGGCTGCGTACGGCATCACAGGCGCCCCTTCGGGAGTCGGAGCGAAGGAAATTTCTGTGACGATAAAAGATGGAGGGGGAGGGTTAGCGGTGTATGAGGCCAGGCTTAAAGACTCTGTGAACGCTTTCAGTCTTCAGCTCACTCTAAACGTCCACCTGCTTATCAACCCTTGTTTCCATGGCCACTGCCAAGGGATGCAGCCGTCCCAGGCCTGCCATGACGCACGAAGAACCTTCACCTTTGACCCGTTCGTCTGTCAGTGCGACCTAGGGTACGAAGCCGAGTGGTGTCAGACGGAAACTAACGAATGTAAACAAGCCACGTGCAGCCCCATCCACGACTGCGTGGACCTGATTGGTAGTTACCGGTGTGACGTCAACACTTCCAAAATGGCTGCCATCACCGTGTGCTCCATACTGGCCATCGTCCTAGTTGCCGTGGGCATATACAAGCTGAAGAGAAGGCCTTCGAAAGTGGATGCCATGTAAGGCTATTTTGCATAGTATGAAATATTTTCAGGAGCGGAACAGTTACCTCGGTTACAGTTACATATCCGCCTTAATTTTGCCCAGTATATAGCGATATGTCTGCTGGTCTGTGATTTTGGACCTTACGGCTGAAAGACGTAAGGTCCAAAATCACAGACCAGCACATTTAGATAGGTCGGGATGTGTAACATGTTAGCAACTTCGGTTTCTCATCGTGCGCTGACAAACGCAAGACCGGAAGTTGTGACTGTAAAGTGTCTGATGGACCTCACGGCATCATACCGTAAGGTGGAAAATCACAGACCGGCACACAATTATGAATTATGTTTTTTTCTATGGCGAGATGTAAACGTAATGTCCTATTTGTGTCATTGGAACAGGAAAGGGTCGTCATACAGCGATGAGTTCGGGAAGCCTGCCAAGCGAGGGCTGGACAACATAGTATTTGTCAGGTAACAGTTCATAGTTAACTCCCATAAGTGCCGAGAAAAACAAACAATCACTGCCCACCTGCAAGAGACATAGATCCTCATGAGCCCCCGCAGTCGCGGGGGCTCATGAGGATCTATTCCTCTTGCTGATATCACTTTGTATATATGTTCCTTGGACATTAGCAAAGATGTCAGAAACACAGTCTGAGACCACTTGCAGGGAAAGGGTTAATTCAAGAACAGAACAAACAGCAATGGGACAGGGTTCGACCGTGATAGTTCAAAGGTAGTGCCTGATTACCTATGGGATTTAAAAAAACACAGAATCATGATATTTATTTTAATTGTTGTCGCCCTGTTCCTGGACAAGATTCTTCAGGGATAGCGCAGGACTGGCTTGGTCCCTTGGATGTTAGTAATAATACAAAATACGTGTAAAAATATGCTGCTTCTACTACTAATACTACTACTACTAATACTACTACTACTAATACTACTACAACTAATACTAATACTACTACAACTAATACTAATACTACTACTAATACTACTACTACTACTACTAATAATAATAATAATAATAATAATAATAATAATAATAATAATAATAATAATGTATATTTCTAACCCTTTGTCTGCCGAGGAAAACTGAGCAAGATCCATCTGAAAGAGACATAGATCCTCATAAGTCCCCGCATTTGCTCATGAGGATCTATGCCTCTTGCTGACACCACTTCGCATCCTCCGCCGTGAGATGGCCCTAGTCGCCTGCTCGGCGTTAAACCCCAATAACTAATTAACCCTTTTAGCCACAAGGTCCCATGTCTCAAATTTTGGAGGTGTTGCCTAATGACCATGTACCAGTTGCCGGAGATGGATTGACCATGATAATTCAAGGGCAGTGCCAGATTAGCTTGGCGCCTTTCAGGCGCCAAGCTAATCTGGAACTACCCTTGAATTAATATGGTCAATTCATCTCGTGCTGTAGGGACTCGGGGCTAAAAGGGTTAACTTGGTATCCATGTTGTTTGGACGGCCGGGTGTCCTTGGCGCTGATTAACGAATATCGCGGAAACACAAACCGCGTCCACTGGCTTTGAAGGGGTTAAGGTTTCTATACTTGCACATTGGGGTCAAGGGGTCTCTGCCTGACTCAAAGGGTGGAGGCCCCAGGGGACGAGTTGCGTTGATGGTGCGGGTAGTGGGGAACTCTTACAGCGCCTCCCCCGGGATCACCCTAGTCTAGGGCCTCTTGACCTTTGTGAGGCACCCTCGTGTGTAATCCCTCCGGACTAGCATAGCATCCCTCTATTCCAAGACCGTCCGTGCGTGGTCCCTGGCCACATCCTCTCCGAGGTGACCCCAAAAACTGGGCAGCACTAGCCCCCAGGCTAAACACGGCGGATCTAGAGGAGAGAACTTCGAAAATAAATCATTGTCCTGCTGCCTTGCAGGCCTGGCCGCTTGGCTGCGGAAAGGCTAAGGGAGGAAAACCCTGACATCAAAGCCCCCGTGTCTCAGTGGAAAGGTTTTTGAGCCAGAGACTAGAACAAGGACAGTCTGATATAAAACCTACGACCCGAGGACCTCGATGCCATCGTCCCAGCTTGCTAGGCCATGGCAGACGAACCAAGGGTTTAAAGGGTGAGGCCAGCACTGTGCACACTGCACTCCACCAAAAGGCTCCACCGCGCAGGCTTTAGGAAACGCCCACGAACCATGACACCGACCTTTCCAAGTTCTGTAGCGATGGGCAAGGGGCGAAACGGCAGGGAAAAAAGCTTGCACATCAAAACATTAAGTTCTGTGCCTAATTAACCTGGAGTCCTTTTGATCCACAATAATAGTTCAAAGGTATTCCTGATTCGGTAGGCATTCCCTGCTTTCATAGATGGACCATGATATGTCGATGTTAGTGGGAGAGAAACTTGACAAATACCTAATCTGGCACTACCCACCACCAACTTGAGCCGTACAGTCCAATTCACACATCACATTTTCTTTTCCATTCAGAACGCAGTCGTCGGAGCAAGGAGTCAGTTCGCCAAGACGCCCGGATGACGCCATCGGTATGTGTTAATTTTTTTAACATTGGTGTTAGTGACGCCACCGCTCGGCGGAAAAGACGCGTCACTACGTCAGGACCTAACTACGTGACTACGTCATGACCTAACTACGTGACTACGTCTTGACCTACATACGTGACTACGTCATGACCTAACTACGTGACTACGTCATGACCTAACTACGTGACTACGTCATGACCTAACTACGTGACTATGGGTCTTTTCAGTCTAGTGGTATCGTCCGTAGCAGTCATGGGGTTAAATGTGACTTGATATTATATGGTCCGTTCCGCCTTGTTCGCTAATTTTTTTCTTCTTTTTTTGGGGGGGTTGGGGGGTTGGGGTTAGGGGTGTTGTTTGTTTGATGGTTTGTTTGTGTGTTTGTTTTAAACACAATAAACGTTTTTGGCATGACGTCTTTTACCACCAAGTAGGTGATTTCAAACAAGGGCACCGAAAGGAACTTTGACTTGGGTTCGAATTCACGTCCGTTCAAAAGAGATTGACTTGGGTTCGAATCCACGGCCGTTCAGAAGAGAGTCCAACGCTTGACCGTCTTAGCTACATTATTCCCTGCTTCTTGCGCAAAAAAATAATTGTTGTCCGTAAACCTGTCTGTTGCTTACCACTGCATACCGTACTACCGCATTCCATTTTAGAAACAAAACGAAAGTGTCATGACGCAGTATCAGCTTATCAAATTTCCCGTAGCTCTGCTTATTAACTTCAGACCAGAGGATCTCTTTGGCTTTCTCTGCTTGGTTGCTTTGAATGTGCTCATGAGGATCTTCTGGGTTGCTTACAGATGTCCAGGCCAGCACTTCCGATGTTTTCCTCGACAACGGAATCAAGGACGTTGTCCCCTCGTCCACTCCCTTCAGCTACAAGTTTGATTTCAAGTCCTTCGAGCTCTTCACCTTCCGACCGGCGCCCAACCCCACACGGACCCTGCCTGCCTCACTGTCCGCGGACGTCATGGGATCCAAGCAGACGACACAGGGGAAAACGGAGAAGTACGGCACACCTTTTACCAAGCCGACAGCGAGTGCTAGAGACAAGAGAGTAGAAAAAGAAAGAAATGCGACGGGAGAAGAAGACAGGAAGAAGACGTCCAAGCGATCTACCCACGAGGCAACGCGCTTGGGCTCCCCCTTCCTTTCTGAAAGCCCGAAGAGCACACCCAGAGAGAGTAACCTTGAAGCCAATGCCGCGGTCGACGTTAACCAAAGCCAAGACGTCCCCGAGGGTTCGTCGCCTCACAGTAGCCCGCCATCTCCTGCCTTGCATGCCTCTCCTGGCGCATCGTCGTCACCCCGGTCTCCACCAGCCGACCACTTCCAGGAGATCCACGTGAACGTGGAGGCGTGTTCTGGAGGCGCTGTGTCCGTCAGTGGTGGCGTTGACCAAGGTCCGTCTATGCGCCCTGGCTCAGTCAAAGTAACCACTGCGGGAATCGGCGCGTCTGAACGCCTGACCAACATCGAAGCGTAAATAGACAGCAGCGTACCATCGACGACTGTGCAACATGAGCTACCACGAACGATCCATCAGTGCTCAGTCGACGTTTTTGATGACGACATACGCAACGTAACAAGGACCGCCCGACTGTTTTAGTTGTCAGCTACTTTAAATTTTTTTTAAAACAGTTTCTAATTAATATTGCGATAATGTAAATCGCTCACCTGATTGTATATTATGTGAGCTGATCTTGGACGAAAACAGCAACACAGAGGAGAAAATAACTGTTGAAGGGAAGTCACTGAACTTAGATCAAATAACATGCCGCTTTAACTCTGTTACGTTTAAACTGTTACTGGTCTGGATGTACCTCAGTGACATAGGAAGATTTTCAGGGGACAGTAGGCTTGGAGGAGGTGTGGGTGTGGGAGGGGGCAGCCATTTAGTTTTCGTTTTTCAAAAACAAAAGTGTAACGCCTTCACTGCCAGTGATTGTGAATTTCGCGTCTGACGCGACTGTACAAGAAGAACACACATGTAAGTGGGACACAATTAGGCAAACTATTTCTTAAAAAATAAAATAATAATAATAATAATAATAGTTATAAATCTCATTTATTTTCTTAATAATAATAATAATCGAATTTCGCGTCTGACGCGACTGTACAAGAAGAACACACATTTAAGTGGGACAAAATTAGGCAAACTATTTCTTAAAAAATAAAATAATAATAATAATAATAATAGTTATAAATCTCATTTATTTTCTTAATAATAATAATAATCGAATTTCGCGTCTGACGCGACTGTACAAGAAGAACACACATGTAAGTGGGACAAAATTAGGCAAACTATTTCTTAAAAAATAAAATAATAATAATAATAATAATAGTTATAAATCTCATTTATTTTCTTAATAATAATAATAATCGAATTTCGCGTCTGACGCGACTGTACAAGAAGAACACACATGTAAGTGGGACAAAATTAGGCAAACTATTTCTTAAAAAATAAAATAATAATAATAATAATAATAGTTATAAATCTCATTTATTTTCTTAATAATAATAATAATCGAATTTCGCGTCTGACGCGACTGTACAAGAAGAACACACATGTAAGTGGGACAAAATTAGGCAAACTATTTCTTAAAAAATAAAATAATAATAATAATAATAATAGTTATAAATCTCATTTATTTTCTTAATAATAATAATAATCGAATTTCGCGTCTGACGCGACTGTACAAGAAGAACACACATGTAAGTGGGACAAAATTAGGCAAACTATTTCTTAAAAAATAAAATAATAATAATAATAATAATAGTTATAAATCTCATTTATTTTCTTAATAATAATAATAATCGAATTTCGCGTCTGACGCGACTGTACAAGAAGAACACACATGTAAGTGGGACAAAATTAGGCAAACTATTTCTTAAAAAATAAAATAATAATAATAATAATAATAGTTATAAATCTCATTTATTTTCTTAATAATAATAATAATCGAATTTCGCGTCTGACGCGACTGTACAAGAAGAACACACATGTAAGTGGGACACAATTAGGCAAACTATTTCTTAAAAAATAAAATAATAATAATAATAATAATAGTTATAAATCTCATTTATTTTCTTAATAATAATAATAATCGAATTTCGCGTCTGACGCGACTGTACAAGAAGAACACACATGTAAGTGGGACAAAATTAGGCAAACTATTTCTTAAAAAATAAAATAATAATAATAATAATAATAGTTATAAATCTCATTTATTTTCTTAATAATAATAATAATCGAATTTCGCGTCTGACGCGACTGTACAAGAAGAACACACATGTAAGTGGGACACAATTAGGCAAACTATTTCTTAAAAAATAAAATAATAATAATAATAATAATAGTTATAAATCTCATTTATTTTCTTAATAATAATAATAATCGAATTTCGCGTCTGACGCGACTGTACAAGAAGAACACACATGTAAGTGGGACAAAATTAGGCAAACTATTTCTTAAAAAATAAAATAATAATAATAATAATAATAGTTATAAATCTCATTTATTTTCTTAATAATAATAATAATCGAATTTCGCGTCTGACGCGACTGTACAAGAAGAACACACATGTAAGTGGGACACAATTAGGCAAACTATTTCTTAAAAAATAAAATAATAATAATAATAATAATAGTTATAAATCTCATTTATTTTCTTAATAATAATAATAATCGAATTTCGCGTCTGACGCGACTGTACAAGAAGAACACACATGTAAGTGGGACACAATTAGGCAACAAGAACCCAGGACCAACAAGAGACATAAATCCTCATGAGTCCCCGCTGTCGCACTAACTTACCGCTGTCGCGGGGACTCATGAGGATTTATGTCTCTTGCAGATGGGCAGCGGTCGCCTGGCCCCCATAGTGAAGAGCTTAAGGCTCAGACATGATAGGGCTGTATCGAATTGAGGTAGGACCCAGTTGTTCCACGACCAGCCTTTTCCTACACCACACTATTTAATATTTGTGGTCGCAAGCGAACTCTTTGTCTCAGTGTATCTGCTGGTTTGTGATTTCGGACCGTATGGCTAGTCAGTAAGGTCCAGTATCAAAGATTTCCGCACACACGTGTTATTGTCAGTGTGGGTCTGGAGTTCACGATGCCGTCAGCCTGCAGAACTGTGATGATGTCAGAATTTCCTTGATATTGTCTCGTGATTTTTTTACATCAAAACTATTTTTGTAATAAACAGTAGGTTGCTTCCATAGTTGGTGTGCGTGCATGTACGTGTCTGATCGTTTGTGTGTGTGACACCGGTTACCTCCCTCAATCCAAGTAAATGACGGAAGTAACCAGTTGGAGGGAGAGGGACTGGAGGGGGGGGGGAAGGGGGGCAGGTTTTCCGCGCGTGCGCACTCAGTAACACACAGTACACACAGACAAACACATTCAACAGTTTGCACACCTCGGTGCATTGTTTTGCTACCCAGGGTGGAATAGGGCTCGGGAAGCCGACGTCATCACGCTAGTCGTGGCGGCCATCTTGACGGGATTCGCGACTCATGCGCTCATCGGGAGATTGCTGTCAGGACAATGTCCTGACGTTCTATAGGCAATAACAGCAAGTCTTGCCATCACCGTAGGAAACCGCTAACCAGAATCTGTATTTTGTTTGTTTCCAAAGAGGAAGAAACATGAAGGAAAACGTGTTGAAACACTACTTCGCTACTATCTGAAGTCTATCGCCAGTCTAGCGTGTCCTCTAAAGATGGCGGCGCGGCAGCGGACGCTCCTAGACAACTCGGGGAACATCCCGAGCCCTATAAACTCAAGCCGTAAATATCACAGAATAACCTTGATGCACAATTACGCCAACCCCCCCCCCCCCCCACACACACACACACACACACACACCCCCTCCCCCCCCCCCCACACACACCCCTCCCACCCACACCGCCACACCCCACCCACACCCCCACACCCCACCCACACCCCCACACCCCACCTACAACCCCATCCCCCACCCACACCCCACACCCACACCCCACCCACACCCATCCCACCCCCACCCCCCAAACCCTCCTCAAACCTCAGCCTGCCTGCAACGTATCAGGCATTATGAATGAACAGTTAACCCTTTGGCTGTCGGTCACGCTTTTTGTCTAGGTGATTCCGGCGGTATGTCAGGTGTTTGTTATTCCGGCAGGAGTCACCTTTACAAAAAGCACTACCGACATCCAAAGGGTTATGTTTGTTTTAATATAATCTATACGTCTGCCATACTTGTACGTAGCAATAAATAGAGAAATGTGAAATGGTGTCCGTTTGCTGAGCACGTGGTAGGGTGACGGTCTTCACGCGTCCGTCCGTTTATCACTGTCCCGGTCGTCTGCTTGAACACTGAGTGTGGTGGGTGGCACAACGGTCCGCTGGCTCAGGAGACGTATGTATACCCTGCCCAAAAACAACGCAGTCATTTCTACACATGTACAAATATGCAAGATAAAACACGTTAGTTATTCCCATTTCACGCCGAGCAGCTGTCCCAATGTGCAAAAGGCCATAGGGCCGACGTCGGCCCAGTGGGTATACTAAGTAGCTGCCATCCTGGGACGGGTAGGACGTGGGATGAAAATGACATTAACAGCAACAAATTAGCGACAGAACAAAACTATACCCAGAGGCGGATCGGGGGGGGGGGAGGCTGAGGTCACAGGGGTTCCAGACCCCAACCCCCACCCCCTCCCCGCCCCGCCCCAAAATTCTTTAAAATGCTATAACAACGTCCCTTTTTGGGGTGTTTGGACACCCTACCCCCACCCCACCCTGTTTGATATTTTGGCGAATGGTGAGAGTCTCTAACACGCACGCGTCTTAACTTCCCCCCCCCCCACCCCCCACCCCCACCCCCTGCTTTTCGATCTTTCGGACCCTGGAAGCAAGGTCTAGCGTCGGGGAGGCCTTTTGGATCAGGTTGAAGGTTTCAAACAAAAATTTGGAATCCCAACCCCCCCCCCTCCACCCTCGAAGTAACTGATCCGCCCCTGATACCTATTGGGGGTTACGACGGCGCATGTACTGATAAAAGTGCGTGCGGCATGTCTATTTTGAGACAACCAACATCGTGTTTCATTCTCCACAAGGGCAAATCCGACCGATGGCCTTTCCTGCATTGGGCAGACGGGCTAAATATTATTTTGATTTGCATGTTTCCACAGTTTTACTATAAACACACTTCTTTTTTATTTTTTAAAAAGATGAAGAAATCCGCGATGTCACCAGCTCTGGAGAAAGACACAGAAGGCAATACAATACCCGAAGTTTCCGAAGGTGCTTTGAAAACACGAGACCTCGAAGTGTGTGAACACTCGTCCCAGCATGCAGTACTCCGAATGGGTGTATTCAACTCACTTACAGGAAATAATTTCAAACATCGAACTTCATTTTCCTATAATAATAATAATAATTATTATTATTATAAACACCATTTATATTTATATCTGTACGATTCAAGCAGCGTGATATTTTTAGGTACCCTACGTCATTTTCCACCCTAGAACCGATGACGTGACATAATGATGACTATGACAACACAAAACGCTAACGTACTACTCACAAATAGATGAATACGATTGAGAAGTAAAGGCCGGCGACGATGAAGTAGACAAGGCCCTTGGAGAAGGTCAAGGTGGCCGTGTAGATGGAGAGAAAGGTCACCTGACTCGTGCACGTGCACAGACTCTCCACCACCGCCAGACCAGCAAACATGGCGCCTGAGAGAGCGAGGACAAAAACGGCCTGGTCTGCATTAAAATGAAAGTCTTGCGTTTCACGAAACTTATCTTACTGTCTTGTGCTAAATTAGGTTGGCTTCGACCCATGTTCCCAGTCACGTGACAGTGGTAATGCTTTTCATTGGCTTACCTTGTTTATCGGGCGGCACCATGCGAGACATCATGGAGCGGAGTGACGGAGTGAGCATAGAACTAGGGGCGAGAACCGCGGCACCTGTACAAAATACATAACTCTGTGTCGGTACGGTATTCGTAGTTCCTTGCTGTGCTGGGAGGCACACGTTTTCCGAATTCAATTATTATTTTTTTTATTATATTATTATTAACGTCTTGACTGCCGAGGAAAAGTGAACGCGATCTAACTGCAAGAGGCATAGATCCTCATGAGCCCCCGCGACTGCGGGGGCTCATGAGGATATATGCCTCTTGCTGTGACCAATTTGTATCCCTGTTTCTTGGACGGTGTTGACTTTTGGTGGTTGAATGAACAACAATTTCACAAACAAAAAGTACGAACAGTTGCGGGGAAGGCGTTGACCGCTCGCTTGACCTTATAGAAACTTGGGTGCGTTGTTTTCTGATCATCCGTGTATGAAATGCGACACAACGAAGAGGGGCGAGTACTTCCAGTACGGGGAATACACGGCGGCCGGTGTGAAACCTAGCGTACCGTCAAACGACTGCGTTGCGCGTATTGTTTTCATTAGTTTGATTTCAGCCAATGAGCTGAACCAACAAACGTAACCCCTTAACTGCTAACGCTACCGCTCGGCGGAAAAGACGCTTAACCCTTTTAGCCCCAAGGTCCCATTTCTCAACCCCCACCCGGGTCTGCCCTGGGGGACTTGGGTGAGGTTAACTACTTTTTAGTTCCCAGGGTCACCCTGGTCAACCCCACAGGGTGGGTTTTCTCCTCTATTTCTGGGAAGTGTGTTTCTGCCTACCCTTGGTCCATTCACCTGTATTTTCCATTTTTTAACTCTCCCTACTGTCAGCACTGCCTGTAGCTCTTGATATTGGGTGTGTGTTGCTAAATGGTGTAAGGTTCATTTAGCGTATTAGACCGGCTGGCGACATATATTCAATATTCTGTTTAGTTTTTATTTTTCACAAGCAGTGCAGACACGTCCTGAGAAAATCTTGTTGCTGTCGGGACGTAAAGCAATGTACAAACAACCAACCAACCATTTCTCAAATTTTGAATGTGTTGCCTAACGACTTTGTACCAGCTGCAGAAGATGGTTTGACCATGATAATTCAAGGGTAGTGCCAGATTAGCTTGGCGCCTGAAGGCGCCAAGCTAATCTAGCACTGCCCTTGAATTATGATGGTCATGCCATCTCCTGCTGTGGCGGACTCGGGGCTAAAAGGGTTAGCGCGCCTTTTCAGCCGAGCGGTATCGTCAGTAGTTAAGGGGTTACATTTGTCTAAATTAGATCATTGACTGAAGTTAATCTTCTCAACAAATCTGTGCTTTAGAGTTCAAGAAGGGAAAAAGGACTACATACGGACGTAAACTACAAGGTTAGTTGTGGCCAGCCCCATCATGACTGCCCCAATGACCTGTGACATCACGCCGATTATCGCGAGAACGGGCGTGGACAGGACCTTCTGCAGCACCTTGATCAGAACGAGGCTGATCATGTGACTTCCGCCGGACTCCACCGATCCCAAGATGCCGATCTGTAGCGAGCCCCAGCAGAAGGGCTGACTCATCAAAATCAGGCTTTTGATCTGAAAAGGTCGTTTGATGCATTCAGCTGTAATAATAATAATAATAATAATAATATAATAATAATTACGGTATTTATAATGCGCTTATCTTATAATAATTATAACTTTAAAACGCGCACTCACAATTCACGCACGCATGTGCACGCTTTTAACAATGACTCACGTACCACAAATACGTAAGTTACGACAATCAGCTGGGGGTGGGGTGTGTGGTGGCTTTAGAGTGCTAGAACTGTTGAAAGAGGTGAGATTTGACCCATGACAGTTCAAGGGCGGTTCTATATAAAGTGTATGGAGTTCGTATTGTGCAAAAATAGTCATATAAAATAACACGATAAACGTGTTCAAGCCTAACACACAACAAAAAGTATATCTGGGCCAAACTTACTCCCACGCCATTTGAATTTGCAAAAATTAATACAAACAAATAAAAACATCAGCAGAAAATAACTTTGATCGAAAACCTTAGAAATCGCCACAGCCGGGAAAATGATGATGAAAAATGCCAGGAGATTGAGCAAGAGTAGCGTCGTCTGATAGGGATGGTCACGTGTCAGGAACACCATGCACGTGCGCTTCACGCTCGCTACAGGGGAGATAAGTCTCTTCCGGCCACGTGGTACGGTTTCCGGTAGCCACAGAATGACGATCAGGCAGACGAGCAGAAGACCGGATGCCAGCAGAGACGCGTAGAGAAACCCTACGAAAGCGGTCAGTCAGTAAGCGAGACCCTCGGGCCCACAACAGCCGCAGTGGGGCCCGCGCACGGTCGTGCGCGGGCCCACTGCGACCGTCGTGGACCCGAAAGACGTTATGCTACTGGGGTTATCAGTCAGTCGATCGATCAATCAACGGTCAGTCAGTCGATCGATCAATCAACGGTCAGTCAAGAACACGCAATAAAAAGACTCCCTGGCCGCTAGTGTCCAAATTTCTTAATTTCGTGGTTGTTGGGGTGGGGGGATGAGGTGTATGCTTTGTCTTTGTGGTGGTATTCCACAAGTGCGTTCGTTCTTCCCAGTGAGCAACGGTCTTCGGGCCCACGACGGCCACAGTGGGGCCGAGGACGTTTTGCAACTGCCAGGTTTCTATCTTCTTTCCATCGTTCATTGGCAGAAGGAAGAAAGACGTGTGATATGACGCTCGAGAACTGAGGTTCCTTCTTGGTTTTTCTAACCTGTGTCCTGAATGATAAGCCCTGCGGCGAACTCTGTGGTGGCGTCAGCAAGTCCGATGGCCGCCTCCACTAGAGCCATGCCCAGGGTTCGCTGCTTGTCGCCACGAGTGATGTCCGCCGTGTACACGTAGAAACCCAGCAGGATGCCTACGTAGAGAAGAAACTGAACAAAAAGTACTAAGAAGATACCTGGAAGCTGTAGGCTCGGACCGCGATAGGTTTTCGCGTTATTGTGGCGATGAACATGAATTAACATAAACGTGAAGGCAAAAAAAATGTAAGCAAAAGGTATTCTGGCGACGTAAGCCTTAATTGACCCGCGCACGACTGTGCTGACTGGGCTGACGTCGCCGAATACATTTTGCTAACCGGGTGTCCGCTTTGGGAGCAAAGAAATGTATGGCCACGTTGTATATCCGACTCAGTCAGCGGTATTGTTGGTCATGTTTTGTCGACGTCGTCGATGTTGGATGTTGTTCGCAGTGTCTTTCCAGTGAAGGGGGTTCAAATCCCGTGGCCGGCAGGAATGGAATGTGGATTTATTTTTCTTCCCATCGAGTCAAATTCACATACGTGCCTACCGGTCTCGCCTCGTGTTCGCAACTTTTACAGGTATCAAGTTTGCACGTTCCACAAAATAAATAAATTTTAAAAACAAACACATCTCCGCTGTTCGCAAAGAGTAGGGCCCAATTTTAGGCTCTTAGAATGTAAACAGCATAAAACTTTACGCGTGCGGGAGGTTATTTATGAGACAGTCGTGATGCCTTTACCTGCTCCTTTGTTTCTACGTTTGCGCACAGAGCAGATTGTCCCACGTGACGCTCTTGTCAGACTGAAACACGTCACACAAGGCGTCTCAGTCTATCCACAGCAGCTGCCAGGAACGACCGTCCGCTATTTGCCAAGCAAATATTTTATTTTTCTCGCGCGTCCGTTTTCTACATCTTACTCTTTTGTCCTCGCGTCATGTCACATCGCCGCACCGGACGAGGTTTACGTACACAGCAATGTATGGCAGGGTGGAGGTATGCACGTAAAGCAACGCTTGGTAGCAGCATAATTTCAAAGCTCCAGCCACGCCTTGAGTATATATTTTCGAAAAACTTTATTAGCTCGCTTGAGCTTGCCCCGCTTAGCGCCTCGTGAATGTTCTGTGTTTATGTACAGTGTGTGAGTGAATGCGCGTGATTCACGTGAGCGTGCCTGTTGGGTTCAGTTTGCGCTTATGTCCTGCGCATTGAGTTATATTATAAATATGAGTAATGCGCCATATAAATACTATGTAATATTATTATTATTATCTTGAAAAAAATGGGTTTGTGTACCTGGGAGATAACAAACCACATCGTGCCAGTTTTGTGATGGTCACAGAGCATAGGTGTATTACGATTAACTCATTCGAGAAGTGCCGCATCCGGACACGCGGCTTAAACCGCGTATCCGGATGCGGCACTTCTCGAATGAGTTATTAGATAATGGACTTTTACACAGAAACATACTTTTCGTGGCCGCCGGTACCCAAGGGGTTAATTGACTCATTCGAGTCGTGCTTCATGCGGATACGCAGCATTAACCCTTTCCCTCCCACGGTACGCACTGCTTTTATTCTGAAATCTGCGTTCATTCCACGACCAAAAGCTAAAACCGTCCGAGAAACATGGATGCCAATTGGTCTCGGCAAGAGGCATAGATCCTCATGAGCCCCCGCTGTCGCGGGGGCTCATGAGGATCTATGCCTCTTGCAGTTGGGTCGTTTTCTCGGTAGTGAATGAGGTTAAGCCGCGTATCCAGGCGTGTTAAGAATGGGCTTACCCGCTGAGCCACCGCAGAGTCCGTCCAGAACGTAGCCAGCGTAGAGAGCCACAAGTCCCAAGTCCCAGTATATGATCACAGGAACTGTCAGAATATACGAATTCTTTTCTTTTTTTAATTTTTTTTTTAATAGATGTAAGAAAAAGGTTGAGGACATGTTAGGAAGAGAATACAGCGGAACCTGTCTGGAGCGACCATCCTTTTCAGAGGTCACCCGTCATTAAAGACCATGATTTAGGTGGCTACTGCCACAGTCTCAGCTACAGCCACCTAAATACAATACTTGATTATCCCCGAGGGCGCAGCGGTTTAACATACACAATAGAAACAAGAATACAAGTAATAAAAGCTACATGTTCACGTAATCCGCAACACCACGACCCCCACTCCCCCCCCACCCCCCCCACCCACCCCCCACCCCACCCCCCACCCCCCACCACCCACCCCCCCACCACCCCCCCCCACCCCCCACCCCTATTATTATTATTATTATTTTGCGATCACCTTATTGTCTGGATTTTGATACCATTGACAGGAAATAGCCGTGCCTTACACATGAAGCTCGTCTCTTCGCCGGACTGCTTTGTGTGACTTTGCCAAGCCCTGCGTTTCTCCTTCCCACTTTCTTTGTCTTCTTGTACTCTGCGTTCCTGAGCGCTGTGAGCATTTCACAATATGGAAGTTGATGCGCTATACGAGTGGACTTGGATCGTATGGGACTAGACTGCCCTGTGAAAACGGGATCACCACTCTTTCGTCAGAGGAATCAAGGTCCTGTTTTAACCCATTCAGCCCCGACGCCCTACAGCAGGAGATGGATCGACCATGATAATTCAAGGGTAGTGCCAGATTAGCTTGGCGCCTGTCGGCGCCAAGCTAATCTGGCACTACCCTTGAATTATCATGGTCGACCCATCTCCTGCAGCTGGTGCACAGTCGTTAGATGGCGCCTCCAAAATTTGGGAAATACGGCCGTCGGGCTGAATGAGTTAACAGGAGCGGGCAATGGGTTTCTTTCAAGGGAACACGTATCGTCGGTCCCTATCGCAAGATCAGCCTCCAGCAGCTTCCCCCCTTCCACCCGCTACTCCCCCACCCACTTCACTTACCGGTGGCGTTGCGTAAGAAGTGTCCGGCTATAGGCAGAAGGAGGACAAACTTGCGTCCCAGCACGTCCGAGTAGGCGCCGAGGAACAGGTTGGACACGATGGCGATTCCTCCAGCCACCAAGTCCAGCATCATGTAGAGGTCCGCGCTTTTCTCCTGGACCTACACTCACCGGCAAAAAGAAACACCTACACTCACCAGCAAAAGAAACACAGTCTGTGTGTATTCGACGCACTCTAAAAGCACAAGAAACCAACTTTTTCGTCTACAATTATCTACAAGTATACACAATTGTAGACGAAAAAAAATGGTTTCTTGTGCTTTTTAAGCGTGCAAATACACCAATACTGTAGTGCACGGAAAAATAAGAGAACTCGGTACCTTTCATGCACCTATACTCGGGAGCAAAGAACTGCATATTGTTTTTTTATGGTTTATGTATCTTTTACAATCCAGCGGTACCTATCCAGCATAACTTTTTCGTAGTAAACATTGTAAACATTTCCGGAATTAAACAAGCATTTTCTGGAACGGATGTTTTTCTGATTTCTGTTAAATTCCCAGAATGCAATGTTACGCCGCTGTAATTTTCCGCCCCAGTTCTAGCAGCGTCCATTCTCAAACGTACACATTTCATCGTCAAACACCCGCGAAAAGGTTCTTCACCTTCTAAGACGTACGTACCTCATCTCTGAGCGGATCGTCTGACGAGTTGTCGGCAGTGTCGTTGATGCAAGGCTCCTTGCTGACCTCCACGCCGATACTGGCGTTGCCGTACACACTCTCCGTGTACATCTGGTAGATGTATTGCGTCATCAGGGGACTGTGGAACTTACCGGCACACGACATCAGGAAAGTGATCACGGCTATCAGAACCATCCGAGAATTCTGGTTATACTGTTTGGTCACAGGTGTATCGGATGAATCGGTCAGTATTTTGGAAGCATTGTCGTGAGGAGGGGTTGTAGGACTGGTCGGATTTGTGTCTTGGTGTCCATGTATGGCATTGCTGGCGCTCTTTAAAGATTTCTCTTGATGCAGAACTGTGGAATTATAATACCATGGTGTGTACATCCACAGGGATAGTTCGCTCTTCTGAAATAATTATCGCCTTGCGGGCACGATAGTATCATGAAATCTGTCTTAGGCTTGACAGCGAAGTTTCAACTTTTTTGTCGAGTTGTTGGTGTCTAGTATTACTATATAATAATAATAATAATACCGTTATTATATAGGCGCTTTTTCTCAATTTTGGGGAAATCGACTCAAAGCGCCGCGCCTGAAACCCAACACACACACTCACGAAACAGACACAGATTTACGCCATTTAAGACAAACACAGTACAAGACGAACGAAGGGCCAGTCAGCTACTGAAGTTACAGAGAATTTTTGATCGCTTGTATTTGAAGTTTGTAAAGTGGCTTGAGACCGGTACCAAAGTGTATTATGTGTGCGGGTCTGTGACCAAATCACAAACAGTTAACAGGACATGTGTGAGCGGTACTGATATTGATATTAAAGGAGACGCTCATCAAGACATTTTGCGGCTCTTTGCCTTTCAGCCTGTGTTAGATTACTTCCCCCTAGAACACTGTCGGTGGCCAGATCTGCTATCCACCCAGCCAAGGTTCACTTGCAGTTGGTTGGTTGGTTAGTTCGCGTTTAACGTCCACGGCCCCGAAGTGATAATGGACGGCCCTGACGGGTGGGTAATGGGGAACAGGGAAATCTATTGCCTATGGAGTACGACCTGAACACTGATCAACTTAGGCGCACTCCAACTGTGCCACTTTGATTTACCAGGACCTTTCAACGGACATGCTATTGAATAAGTCCGTCTTTTTCCCCTGGATAGCGAGTCAAGCTACCGGGGCCGAGATGGGATTCGAACCCACGACCCGGCGATTCCCTTCGCTCTCCTGCTCCGACGCTTAACCGCCTGAGCTATTTCGGACTCGTCTTCGCTTGCAGTGCGTGTGCTTGGCTATTTTTAGTGCTGAATGTGTCCCTACAAGCGGCCGTTACGTGGCATGCGCACTCGATCCAAAAATGAACTCCCAGCAAAAATACTTAGTAACGGAGTACATAGTACCCACACACACAAAAAAATTACTTCGCAGGCAACTGCGATACTAGACACAAACTTTTCGAACAAAATAAGCTGATGCGTGTACTGTAAATCTGCTCACAGTATTTACCCATTCAACCCTGACTCGCTCCAGCAGGAGATGGATCGACCATGATAATTCAAGGGCAGTGCCAGATTAGCTTGGCGCCGACAGGCGCCAAGCTAATCTGGCACTGCCCTTGAATTATCATGGTCGATCCATCTCCTGCAATTGGTGCATAGTCATTATATGACACTTCCAAAATTTGGGAAATGCGGCCGTCGGGCTGAAAGAATTAAGATGGTCCTTTTCGACTGAATCCTGTGGCGTACCCTGGTCATTGTCTGGGCTTTCTTGCTTCTGTCTACCGGCAGTCAGAGAAGCCTGATGCTGATGTTTTGTATCGCTCGGTCCAGTCGCGCAACAGTTGCTGCGGCTTGTTTCTGAGTCATGCCAGAGAGCGTTGTGCTCTCCGTGCGCACTTTCTTCCTGGCCGTAGCAGTGTTGCAGTATGGGGGATTTATCACTGCTGTCGTAGCAATCCATGTCGAAATCAAACCTGAAAAGTGACCATCAGAATCATACCGGTTGTCTACTTCAGTTCGCTACTACTGATATCAGCGATAATAATAATAATAATAATAATAATAATAATAATATTAATAATAATAATAATAATAATAATAATAATAATAATAATAATAATAATAATAATAATAATGGGTATTTATATAGCGCCTAACCGCCTGACAGAGCTCTAGGCGCTGACAATGTTTGTTTATTTCCTTGTTTTTTAAACATAGTGCAAACATAAATATACAAATAAATAACTATTAACAAAATAAAAGAACGAAACCAAGCAGTCGCAAAAACACTATTTATGCGTGTGCACATACACGATCACACACAAACACTCACACACACACTCACACACACACACACACGTCATGGTAGCCGCACTTGAATTGCTTGCTTGCTTGATTGATTATTGGTGTTTAACGCCGAGCAGGCGACTAAGGCCATCTCACGGCGGGATGGGTAAAAATCTGGTCGGCCAGACTAAAAGCAAGGTCTTAAGACAAGAGCACTTGAATTGCGGAAGACAACCAACTTGAATGGGGATCAGACTGATAGTTTAGAGCTGGTCAACACTGAAACCAGAGCAAAGAAATAGCTTTTACTTCGCCACTACACACCGAGTGGAATCGCGGCAACTCAGATTTGCAGTGGGTGAATACACGCCTGTGTGGATTGGCGCAGGCTATATTTTTGCTGTGTGGATCTACTCACCTAAGTATATCGAAGCTGACATCTTCAGCGTAACTGAGGTCCGAAATCACTGTTCTAGACAATAAAGGGTGCATAGTTTGCAATATCTCCATGATAAATGTTCCTAGGATGTCTTACAACGCAGGACATAACTGTGCAGCCTGTGAGTCGGAGAACGAAAGACTTTTCCGCTGTTCTTCTCCGTCCTGTGTACGCAGGGGAGTTGCACCGACTCGCACCAGGAGCAGTCAAAACAATACTTGTGCGTGTGCATAGTAACTGCCGTAAGGGCCTGACGAGTGGTGCTTTGACTAAATGCGAATCCGCCGCAGCGGATTTGCATTTAGTCAAAGCACCACTCGTCAGGCCCGTATGGTAACTGCCTACTCACTATGGACTGTGAAATAAAGGGTACAAAAGTCTTAGATGATACAAGACAGTACCGATAACCAGTTATATCGGCCGAGTTTTAGCAATACTGCAAAGCCCGTCATGGAGCCCATTGTGTTAACCCGCTTGCGTGGTTGAGTTCTAGACCGTCCATAGTAGTGCTTGCGGCAGTCGCAAGCAGTCCTGTGCACACAGCCTCAGCCCATAATACAACTGAATACAGCAACGATTTGACGTGATCAAAATACATTTTGGAAACAAAAATTCAAAAACGTACCAGATTGCAGACAAGGTCTTTGTTTCAAATGTCCTCAGTACTCGAAAACGGACAGTCACGAGTGGCGGTAGATTTGCTTTATCGTTCTCTTTGTGTAGTGACTAGTACGACGGGCTCGGTTCACGGCCGTATCAGTCGATTATCTGTTAACCCATTCAGCCCCGACGCCCTACACTGAGGAGGAGATGGGTTGACTATAACAATTCAAGGGTAGTGCCAGATTAGCTCAGTCCGTTGCGCCTTCAGGCGCCTCGCTAGTCTGGTGACTACTCTTGAATTATCACGATCTATGGCATATTAGTCCTGCAACTGATGCTGAGTTGGTATACCTCGCCCTGTGCCTAGGTTAAACGCACCAGCGGCGCCATTGTTGCACTGACCGTCGTTGTTGAAGTAAATGAAAGATGATCACACTACAAGTCCGGGACTTGATTCAGGGGTGTGGGGCGTGACACGAGCCTCCGCCATCTCCAAGTCTACACAAAACTGGATGTTTTCTGGACGAACGCCAAAACATACAAAATACACATATTTGTGATACACAAAACATTAAAAGGAACATATGTTCCGAACAGAAGCGTCCACTCAGACTATTGTTGCCTTGCCTACTGTGAAAGCCTTTAGTGTGAAATAAGCGACGCGCAGCGTCAACCCAGTCGCTCGCTCGCTGTTAGCCTCGTGCGCTCCGCATAGATAGATACGCAGTGCGCGCGCAGCGGAAGTCCGCCGAAAACAAACTCGCTCAGAAGTATGACTTGACCAAACGTTGATTTAAACCCGAGTTGAATTGTTAATGTAGTATATACACTTAAAGTTCTATCATCTTAGAATTTCATCGTCTCGCATCGTCAATCGTATTTTAAATTGGCTACAGCAGACTACAAGTTTTAACAAGCGGATACAGTAAAAACTGCTGAACATGTCTCACACTGACACTCTCACCACTGAAAACTAGGATGTTTGTTTAATAACCCGATATAATCGTTTCTGATTGGCAGAGAGCGGACGGTCGTTCCTGGCAGCTGCTGTGGTACGGACTGAGACGCCGCCGGCGTGCTTATATTTACACGCCTTGTGTGACGTGTTTCAGTCTGGCAAGAGCGTCACGTGGGACAATCTGCTCTGTGCGCAAACGCAGGAACAAAGGAGCACAACAAAGGCCTCACGACTGTCTCATAAATAACCTCCCGCACGCGTAAAGTTTAATGCCGTTTCCATTCTACGAGCCTAAATGGGTCCTACTCTTTGCGAAAACCGGAGAAGTTTGGTTTTTTCTTTTAATTTATTTATTTTGTGGAACGTGCGTGCTTGATACCTGTAAAAGTTGCGAACACGAGGCGAGACCGGGAGGCACGTATGTGAATTTGACTCAATGGGAAGAAAAAAAATTCCACATTCCATTCCTGTCGGCCACGGGACTGATTTGAACCCAGGATCTTACGACTGCGCTTCACTGGAAAGACACTGCGAACAACATCCAACATCGATGACAGTCGTGCACGGGTCAATGAGGGCTTTCGTCGCCCGAATACTTTTTGCTTACTTTTTTTTTTTTTTTTTTTTTTTTTTGCCTTCACGTTTATGTGAATTTATGTTCATCGCCACAATGACGCGAAAATCTAACGGGGTCCGAGCCTACAGCTTCCAGGTATCTTCTTAGTACTTTTTGTTTTCTTCTCTACGTAGGCATCCTGCTGGGTTTCTACGTGTACACGGCGGACATCACTCGTTGCGACAAGCAGCGAACCCTGGGAATGGCTCTAGTGGAGGCGGCCATCGGATTTGCTGACGCCACCACAGAGTTCGCCGCAGGGCTTATCATTCAGGACACAGGTTAGAAAAACCAAGAAGGAACCTCAGTCCTTGAGCGTCTTATCACACGTCTTTCTTCCTTCTGCCAATGAATGATGGAAAAAAGATAGAAACCTGGCAGTTGCAAAACGTCCTCGGCCCCACTGTGGCCGTCGTGGGCCCGAGGACCGTTGCTCACTGGGAAGAAAGAACGCACTTGTGGAAAACCACCACAAACACAAAACATACACCTCATTCCCCCTCCTCATCACCCACACACACGACGTTATGGAATTTTGACACTAGCGGACAGCCACTGCGGTCGAACCTGCCTGTCTCGGATTGGCCTCCGCAGCCACGAACAAGCCTGCAGACGTCGTGGGCAACTCCTATAAAATCTTCGTTCGCGAAGTCAAGCCAGAGAGAGAGAGAGAGAGAGGGGACAGTCTTACTATTCTGTGTTCTTGACTGATCGTTGATTGATCGATTGACTGACTGACTGCCCCAGTAGCATAACGTCTTCGGGTCCACGACGGTCGCAGTGGGCCCGCGCACGACCGTGCGCGGGCCTCACTGCGACCGTTGTGGGCCCGAGGGTCTCGCTTACTGACTGACCGCTTTCGTAGGGTTTCTCTACGCGTCTCTGCTTGCATCCGGTCTTCTGCTCGTCTGCCTGATCGTCATTCTGTGGCTACCGGAAACCGTACCACGTGGCCGGAAGAGACTTATCTCCCCTGTAGCGAGCGTGAAGCGCACGTGCATGGTGTTCCTGACACGTGACCATCCCTATCAGGCGACGCTACTCTTGCTCAATCTCTTGGCATTTTTCATCATCCTTTTCCCCGCTGTGGCGATTTCTAAGGTTTTCGATCAAGTTATTTTCTGCTGATGTTTTTATTTGTTTGTATTTTGCAAATTCAAATGGCGTGGGAGTAAGTTTGGCCCAGATATACTTTTTCTTGTGTATTAATAATAATAATAATAATAATACCGTTATTATATAGGAGCTTTTTCTCAATTTATGGGCGAATCGACTCAAAGCGCCGCGAACTGAAACCCAACACGCACACTCACGTAACAGACACGGATTTACGCCATTTAAGACAAACACAGATACAAGACAGACGAAGGGCCAGTTCAGCTACTGAAGTTACAGAGATTTTTGATCGCTTGTATTTGAAATTTGTAAAGTGGCCTGAAACCGGTACCAAAGTGTGGGGGATGGGGGGGAGGGGGTGTGGTGGGGGGATGGAAGAACCGGAGTACCCGGGGAAAGAACCCCCGAACAGGCCTGAACACGTTTATCGTGTTATTTTATATGATTATTTTTTGCACACTAGAGTAAACTCCATTCACTTTATATAGAACCACCCTTGAACTGTCATGGGTCAAAACTCATCTCTTTCAACAGTTCTAGCACTCTAAATCTACCACACACCCCACCCCCAGCTGACTGTCGTAACTTACGTATTTGTGGTACGTGAGTCATTGTTAAAAGCGTGCACATGCGTGCGTGAGTTGTGAGTGCGCGTTTTAAAGTTATAATTATTATAAGATAAGCGCATTATAAATACCGTAATTATTATTATTATTGTTATTATTATTATTATTATTATTATTATTATTATTATTATTATTATTATTATTATTATTAAAGCTGAATGCGTCAAACGACCTTTTCAGATCAAAAGCCTGATTCTGCTAGTCAGCCTTTCTGCTGGGGCTCGCTACAGACCGGCATCCTGGGATCGGTGGAGTCCGGCGGAAGTCACAGGATCAGCCTCGTTCTGATCAAGGTTCTGCAGAGGGTCCTGTCCACGCCCGTTCTCGCGATAATCGACGTGATGTCACAGGTCATTGGGGCAGTCATGATGGGCTGGCCTTACCTAACCTTGTAGTCTACGTCCGTATGTAGTCCTTTTCTTGACTCTAAAGCTCAGATTTGTTTAGAGGATTAACTTCAGTCAATGAGCTAATTTAGATAAATTTAACCCCTTAACTACTGACGATACCGCTCGGCTGAAAAGACGCGCTAACTCTTTTAGCCCCGAGTCCGCCACAGCAGGAGATGGCTTGACCATGATAATTTATGGGTAGTGTCAGATTAGCTTGGCGCCTTCAGGCGCCAAGCTAATCTAGCACTACCCTTGAATTAGCGGCGAAATATCTATTCTTGCACTGACTGTTAGACCTATCTGCTGCCTTTGATACGATTGACGATGACATTTTGCTACAACGTCTCTATTCTGTGTATGACATTCATGAAACTGCTTTATCGTGGTTTAGATCATATCTGACAATCAGAACTCAGTGCATAGTTGTTAATTATAAACTATCCAGCCCATCCACCGTGCGCTTTGGCGTCCCACAAGGTTCAGTTCTTGGACCAGTCCTCTTTACCCTGTATGTTAAGCCACTGGCCAGTGTCTTTAACCGTTTCTCTATATCACATCATGCATTTGCAGATGATACTCAACTCCATGACTCGTGTTCACCTGATCAGATCATGGACACAATCGAGAGCCTTCAGGAGTGTGTCTTGGATACTAAGATGTGGATGACTTCAAACAAATTACAGTTAAATGACGGGAAAACTGAGGCCATGATCATTGCATCTCCGATGTTGACGAAGACGCTGACACTCCCCCAGTCATTACAAATCTGTGGTGCCACTGTCCCCTTCTCCCCCCATGTAAAAAATCTGGGTGTCACACTTGATAGTAGCCTGTCCATGCGCTTTCATGTGAACAACGTTTGCAGATCCGCCTATACTGAACTGCGACGTATTGCTTCAGTCCGCCACTATCTGACACCTGAAGCAACTAAAGTACTTGTCTGCGCTTTTGTTTTGTCTAAATTAGACTATTGCAATGCTCTTTTGGCTGGCTGTTCCCAGTGTCTGATTGGCAAACTCCAGAAAATTCAAAACTCAGCTGCTAGGTTGATTCTTAGAGTCCCTAGATCAGATCATATCACACCCCATCTGTCTGCTCTTCACTGGTTACCTGTAACAGCTCAAAATTTCATGCATGACTCACAGTTGTATTACCTGTTCCTGCCCACACTACCTTGCCTCTTTTCTCTAGCTGTATACGCCATCAAGACAGAATTTGCGCTCTGCTGCCGACTCTCGAGTTTTATGTATCCCTCTTGTCAAAACAAAGTCGTTCGGTGAGAGGTCATTCAGGTACCAGAGCCCAGTTGTTTGGAATGATCTCCCAAGCGAACTGTGGTACGTGGATTCGAGAGAGACATTCAAGCGAGCCCTAAAGACCCATATGTTTTCTGTCAGCTACAAATGACTTTGTCACACACCTGTCATGTTAATGTCATCTCTATCTATGTTAGAAGTAGTGTGTGTGTGTGCGTGTGTGTGTGCGTGTGCGTGTGCGCGTGCGCGTGCGCGTGCGTGCGTGCGTGCGTGCGTGCGCGCGTGTGCGCGTGTGCGCGTGTGCGTGTGCGCGTGTGCGCGCGTGCGTGAATGCGAGTATGAGTCCATAAGCGTAGCACTTTTGAATGGTGACTTTATAGCTTGTTTACAGAGTGCGTTGTATTTTGTTTTAGTACTTTTTGAAAAATTGTTTTAGTACTTTTTGTAAATTGCGTTTTTGTAATTAGTTATTTTTGTACAATTAGTTTTTGTTAAGCGCCTAGAGCTCTAATCTGAGGTTAGGCGCTATACAAGTACTCATTATTATTATTATTACTATTATCTTCTGCAGCTGGTACATAGTCGTTAGGCAACACCTCCCAACTTTGAGAAATGGGACCTTGGGGCTAATAGGGTTAAGCGTCTTTTACACCGAGCGGTAGCGTTAGCAGTTAAGGGGTTATGTTTGTTTGTTCAGCTCATTGGCTGAAATCAAACTAATGAAAAAAATACACGCAACGCAGTCGTTTGACGGTACGCTAGGTTTCACACCGGCCGCCGTGTATTCCCCGTACTGGAAGTACTCGCCACTCTTTGTTGTGTCGCATTTCATACACGGATGATCAGAAAACAACGCACTCAAGTTTCTATAAGGTCAAGCGAGCGGTCAACGCCTTCCCCGCAACTGTTCGTACTTTTTGTTTCTGAAATTGTTGTTCATTCAACCACCAAAAGCCAACACCGTCTAAGAAACAGGGATACAAATTGGTCACAGCAAGAGGCATAGATCCTCATGAGCCCCCGCAGTCGCGGGGGCTCATGAGGATCTATGCCTCTTGCCGCAGTTGGGTCATGTTCACTTTGTCTAGGCAGTCAAGGCGTTAACATAATTTAAAAAATTAGTAAATGAAATTCGGAAAACGTGTGCCTCCCAGCATAGCAAGGAACTGTGAATACCGTACCGACACAGAGTTATGTATTTTGTACAGGTGCCGCGGTTCTCGCCCCTAGTTCTATGCTCACTCCGTCACTCCGCTCCATGATGTCTCGCATGGTGCCGCCCGATAAACAAGGTAAGCCAATGAAAAGCATTACCCCTGTCACGTGACTGGGAACATGGGTCGAAGCCGTACATCCACCCTAATTTAGCAAAAGACCGTAAGATAATTTTCGTGAATCGCAAGACTTTCATTGTAATGCAGACCAAGCCGTTTTTGTCCTCGCTCTCTCAGGCGCCATGTTTGCTGGCCTGGCGGTGGTGGAGAGTCTGTGCACGTGCACGAGTCAGGTGACCTTTCTCTCCGTCTACACGGCCACCTTGACCTTTTCCAAGGGCCTTGTCTACTTCATCGTCGCCGGCCTTTACTTCTCAATCGTATTCATCTATTTGTGAGTAGTACGTTAGCGTTTCGTGTTGTCATAGTCATCATTATGTCACGTCATCGGTTCTAGGGTGGAAAATGACGTAGGGTACCTACGCTGCTTGAATCGTACAGATATAAATATAAATGTGTTTATAATAATAATTATTATTATTATAATGGGAAAATGAAGTTTGATTTTTAAAAAAAAATATTTCATATAAGTGAATTGAATACACCCATTCGGAGTGCTGCATGCTGGGACGAGTGTTCACACACTTCGAGGTCTCGTGTTTTCAAAGCACCTTTGGAAACTTCGGGTATTGTACTGCCTTCTGTGTCTTTATCCAGTGCTGGTGGCCTCGCAGATTTCTTCTTCTTTTTTAAAATAAAAGAAGTGCGATAATAGTAAAACTGTGGAAATATGCAAATCAAAAATAATATTTAGCCCGTCTGCCCAATGCAGGAAAGGCCATCGGTCGGATTTGCCCTTGTGGAGAATGAAACACGATGTTGGTTGTCTCAAAATAGACATGCCGCACGCACTTTTATCAGTACATGTGCAGTCGTAACCCGCAATAGGTATCAGGGGCGGATCAGTTACTTTGAGGGTGGGGGGCTGGTTCCAACTTTTTGTTTGAGAATTCAACCTGATACAAAAGGCCTCCCCGACGCTAGACCTTGCTTCCAGAGACCAAAAGATCGAAAAGATAGGGGGGGGGGGGAGGGGGCTTAAGGGTGGGGGAGAGGAGGTAAGGGTGGGGGGTGGGGAGGAGGTTAGGATGCGTGCGTGCCAAAATATCAAACAACACGGTAGGGGTGTCCAAACACCCCAAAAAGGGACTTTGTTATAGCATTTTAAAGAATTTTGGGTCGGGGCGGGGAGGTGGGTGGGTGGTCCGGAACCCCTGTAACCCACTCCCCACCCCCCGATCTGCCTCTGGGTATAGTTTTGTTCTGTCGCTAATTTGTTGTTGTTAAAGTTATTTTCTTCCCACGTCCTGCCCGTCCCAGGATGGCAGCTACTTAGTATACCCACTGGGCTGATGTCGGACCTATGGCCTGTTGCACATTGGGACAGCTGCTCGGCGTGAAATGGGAATAACTAACGTGTTTTATCTTGCATATTTGTACATGTGTAGAAATGACTGCGTTGTTTTTGGGGCAGGGTGTACATACGTCTCCTGAGCCAGCGGACCGTCGTGCCACCCACCACACTCAGTGTTCAAGCAGACGACGGGGACAGTGATAGACAGACGGACGCGTGAAGACCGTCACCCTACCACGTCCTCAGCAAACGGACACCATTTCACATTTCTCTATTTATTGCTACGTACAAGTATGGCAGACGTATAGATTATAACCATAACCCTTTGGCTGTCGGTAGTGCTTTTTGTAAAGGTGACTCCTGCCGGAATAACAAACGCCTGACATACCGCCGGAATCACCTAGACAAAAAGTACTACCGACAGCCAAAGGGTTAACTGTTCATTCATAATGCCTGATACGTTGCAGGCAGGCTGAGGTTTGAGGAGGGATGGGGTGTGGCGGTGTGGTTGGGGTGTGGGGGTGTGGGTGGGGTGTGGGGGTGAGGGTGGGGGATGTGGTTATGGGTGGGAGGGGTGGGGGGAGGGTGTGTGTGTGTGTGTGTGGGGGGGGGTTGGCGTAATTGTGCGTCAAGGTTATTCTGTGATATTTTCGGCTTGGGTTTATAGGGCTCGGGAAGTTCCCCGCGTTCCCTATGAGCGTCCGCTGCCGCGCCGCCATCTTGAGAGGACACGCTAGCCTGGCGATAGACTTCAGATAGTAGTGAAGTAGTGTTTCTCCATGTTTCTTCTTCTTTGGAAACAAACAAAAAACATATTCTGATTAGCGGTTTCCTACGGTGATGGCAAGACTTGCTGTTATTGCCTATGGCACGTCAGGACTTTCCTGACATTGTCCTGACAGCAATCTCCCGATGAGCGCATGAGTCGCATATCCCCCCCCCCCCCTCCAGTCCCTCTACCTCCAACTGGTTACTTCCGTCACTTACTTTGATTGAGGAAGGTAACCGGTGTCACACACACAAACGAACAGACACGTACACGCACGCACACCAACTATGGAAGCAACCAACCGTTTATTACAAAAATAGTTCTGATGTAAAAAATCACGAGACAATATCAAGGAAATTCTGACATCATCACAGTTCTGCAGGCTGACGGCATCGTGAACTCCAGACCCACACTGACAATAACACGTGTGTGCGCTCTTCTTTGATACTGGACCTTACTGCCTAGCCATACGGTCCGAAATCACAAACCAGCAGATACACTGAGACAAAGAGTTCGCTTGCGACCTCAAATATTAAATAGTGTGGTGTAGGAAAAGGCTGGTCGTGGAACAACTGGGTCCTACCTCAATTCGATACAGCCCTATCATGTCTGAGCCTTAAGCTCTTCACTATGGGGGCCAGGCGACCGCTGCCCATCTGCAAGAGACATAAATCCTCATGAGTCCCCGCGACAGCGGTAAGTTAGTGCGACAGCGGGGACTCATGAGGATTTATGTCTCTTGTTGGTCCTGGGTTCTTGTTGCCTAATTGTGTCCCACTTACATGTGTGTTCTTCTTGTACAGTCGCGTCAGACGCGAAATTCGATTATTATTATTATTAAGAAAATAAATGAGATTTATAACTATTATTATTATTATTATTATTTTATTTTTTAAGAAATAGTTTGCCTAATTGTGTCCCACTTACATGTGTGTTCTTCTTGTACAGTCGCGTCAGACGCGAAATTCGATTATTATTATTATTAAGAAAATAAATGAGATTTATAACTATTATTATTATTATTATTATTTTATTTTTTAAGAAATAGTTTGCCTAATTGTGTCCCACTTACATGTGTGTTCTTCTTGTACAGTCGCGTCAGACGCGAAATTCGATTATTATTATTATTAAGAAAATAAATGAGATTTATAACTATTATTATTATTATTATTATTTTATTTTTTAAGAAATAGTTTGCCTAATTGTGTCCCACTTACATGTGTGTTCTTCTTGTACAGTCGCGTCAGACGCGAAATTCGATTATTATTATTATTAAGAAAATAAATGAGATTTATAACTATTATTATTATTATTATTATTTTATTTTTTAAGAAATAGTTTGCCTAATTGTGTCCCACTTACATGTGTGTTCTTCTTGTACAGTCGCGTCAGACGCGAAATTCGATTATTATTATTATTAAGAAAATAAATGAGATTTATAACTATTATTATTATTATTATTATTTTATTTTTTAAGAAATAGTTTGCCTAATTGTGTCCCACTTACATGTGTGTTCTTCTTGTACAGTCGCGTCAGACGCGAAATTCGATTATTATTATTATTAAGAAAATAAATGAGATTTATAACTATTATTATTATTATTATTATTTTATTTTTTAAGAAATAGTTTGCCTAATTGTGTCCCACTTACATGTGTGTTCTTCTTGTACAGTCGCGTCAGACGCGAAATTCGATTATTATTATTATTAAGAAAATAAATGAGATTTATAACTATTATTATTATTATTATTATTTTATTTTTTAAGAAATAGTTTGCCTAATTGTGTCCCACTTACATGTGTGTTCTTCTTGTACAGTCGCGTCAGACGCGAAATTCGATTATTATTATTATTAAGAAAATAAATGAGATTTATAACTATTATTATTATTATTATTATTTTATTTTTTAAGAAATAGTTTGCCTAATTGTGTCCCACTTACATGTGTGTTCTTCTTGTACAGTCGCGTCAGACGCGAAATTCGATTATTATTATTATTAAGAAAATAAATGAGATTTATAACTATTATTATTATTATTATTATTTTATTTTTTAAGAAATAGTTTGCCTAATTGTGTCCCACTTACATGTGTGTTCTTCTTGTACAGTCGCGTCAGACGCGAAATTCGATTATTATTATTATTAAGAAAATAAATGAGATTTATAACTATTATTATTATTATTATTATTTTATTTTTTAAGAAATAGTTTGCCTAATTGTGTCCCACTTACATGTGTGTTCTTCTTGTACAGTCGCGTCAGACGCGAAATTCGATTATTATTATTATTAAGAAAATAAATGAGATTTATAACTATTATTATTATTATTATTATTTTATTTTTTAAGAAATAGTTTGCCTAATTGTGTCCCACTTACATGTGTGTTCTTCTTGTACAGTCGCGTCAGACGCGAAATTCGATTATTATTATTATTAAGAAAATAAATGAGATTTATAACTATTATTATTATTATTATTATTTTATTTTTTAAGAAATAGTTTGCCTAATTGTGTCCCACTTACATGTGTGTTCTTCTTGTACAGTCGCGTCAGACGCGAAATTCGATTATTATTATTATTAAGAAAATAAATGAGATTTATAACTATTATTATTATTATTATTATTTTATTTTTTAAGAAATAGTTTGCCTAATTGTGTCCCACTTACATGTGTGTTCTTCTTGTACAGTCGCGTCAGACGCGAAATTCGATTATTATTATTATTAAGAAAATAAATGAGATTTATAACTATTATTATTATTATTATTATTTTATTTTTTAAGAAATAGTTTGCCTAATTGTGTCCCACTTACATGTGTGTTCTTCTTGTACAGTCGCGTCAGACGCGAAATTCGATTATTATTATTATTAAGAAAATAAATGAGATTTATAACTATTATTATTATTATTATTATTTTATTTTTTAAGAAATAGTTTGCCTAATTGTGTCCCACTTACATGTGTGTTCTTCTTGTACAGTCGCGTCAGACGCGAAATTCGATTATTATTATTATTAAGAAAATAAATGAGATTTATAACTATTATTATTATTATTATTATTTTATTTTTTAAGAAATAGTTTGCCTAATTGTGTCCCACTTACATGTGTGTTCTTCTTGTACAGTCGCGTCAGACGCGAAATTCGATTATTATTATTATTAAGAAAATAAATGAGATTTATAACTATTATTATTATTATTATTATTTTATTTTTTAAGAAATAGTTTGCCTAATTGTGTCCCACTTACATGTGTGTTCTTCTTGTACAGTCGCGTCAGACGCGAAATTCGATTATTATTATTATTAAGAAAATAAATGAGATTTATAACTATTATTATTATTATTATTATTTTATTTTTTAAGAAATAGTTTGCCTAATTGTGTCCCACTTACATGTGTGTTCTTCTTGTACAGTCGCGTCAGACGCGAAATTCGATTATTATTATTATTAAGAAAATAAATGAGATTTATAACTATTATTATTATTATTATTATTTTATTTTTTAAGAAATAGTTTGCCTAATTGTGTCCCACTTACATGTGTGTTCTTCTTGTACAGTCGCGTCAGACGCGAAATTCGATTATTATTATTATTAAGAAAATAAATGAGATTTATAACTATTATTATTATTATTATTATTTTATTTTTTAAGAAATAGTTTGCCTAATTGTGTCCCACTTACATGTGTGTTCTTCTTGTACAGTCGCGTCAGACGCGAAATTCGATTATTATTATTATTAAGAAAATAAATGAGATTTATAACTATTATTATTATTATTATTATTTTATTTTTTAAGAAATAGTTTGCCTAATTGTGTCCCACTTACATGTGTGTTCTTCTTGTACAGTCGCGTCAGACGCGAAATTCGATTATTATTATTATTAAGAAAATAAATGAGATTTATAACTATTATTATTATTATTATTATTTTATTTTTTAAGAAATAGTTTGCCTAATTGTGTCCCACTTACATGTGTGTTCTTCTTGTACAGTCGCGTCAGACGCGAAATTCGATTATTATTATTATTAAGAAAATAAATGAGATTTATAACTATTATTATTATTATTATTATTTTATTTTTTAAGAAATAGTTTGCCTAATTGTGTCCCACTTACATGTGTGTTCTTCTTGTACAGTCGCGTCAGACGCGAAATTCGATTATTATTATTATTAAGAAAATAAATGAGATTTATAACTATTATTATTATTATTATTATTTTATTTTTTAAGAAATAGTTTGCCTAATTGTGTCCCACTTACATGTGTGTTCTTCTTGTACAGTCGCGTCAGACGCGAAATTCGATTATTATTATTATTAAGAAAATAAATGAGATTTATAACTATTATTATTATTATTATTATTTTATTTTTTAAGAAATAGTTTGCCTAATTGTGTCCCACTTACATGTGTGTTCTTCTTGTACAGTCGCGTCAGACGCGAAATTCGATTATTATTATTATTAAGAAAATAAATGAGATTTATAACTATTATTATTATTATTATTATTTTATTTTTTAAGAAATAGTTTGCCTAATTGTGTCCCACTTACATGTGTGTTCTTCTTGTACAGTCGCGTCAGACGCGAAATTCGATTATTATTATTATTAAGAAAATAAATGAGATTTATAACTATTATTATTATTATTATTATTTTATTTTTTAAGAAATAGTTTGCCTAATTGTGTCCCACTTACATGTGTGTTCTTCTTGTACAGTCGCGTCAGACGCGAAATTCGCAATCACTTGCAGCGAAGGGGTTACACTTTTGTTTTTGAAAAAACGAAAACTAAATGGCTGCCCCCTCCCCCACCCACACCTCCTCCAAGCCTACTGTCCCCTGCAAATCTTCCTATGTCACTGCGGTACATCCAGACCAGTAACAGTTTAAACGTAACAGAGTTAAAGCGGCAAGTTATTTGATCTAAGTTCAGTGACTTCCCTTCAACAGTTATTTTCTTCTCTGTGTTGCTGTTTTCGTCCAAGATCAGCTCACATAATATATAATCAGGGGAGCGATTTACATTATTTTTTAAAAAATGGCAATATTAATTAGAAAATGTTTTTAAAAAATTGAAAGTGACTGACAAGTAAAACAGTCGGACGGTCCTTGTTACGTTGCGTATGTCGTCATCAAAAACGTTTGACTGAGCACTGATGGATCGTTCGTGGTAGCTCATGTTGTACAGTCGTCGATGGTACGCTGCTGTCTGTTTACGCTTCGATGTTGGTCAGGCGTTCAGACGCGCCGATTCCCGCAGTGGTTACTTTGGCTGAGCCGGGGCGCATAGACGGACCTTGGTCATCGCCACCACTGACGGACACAGCGCCTCCAGAACACGCCTCCACGTTCACGTGAATCTCCTCGAAGTGGTCGGCTGGTGCAGACCGGGGTGACGACGATGCGCCAGGAGAGGCATGCAAGGCAGGAGATGGCGGGCTACTGTGAGGCGACGAACCCTCGGGGACGTCTTGGCTTTGGTTAACGTCGACCGCGGCATTGGCTTCAAGGTTACTCTCTCTGGGTGTGCTCTTCGGGCTTTCAGAAAGGAAGGGGGAGCCCAAGCGCGTTGCCTCGTGGGTAGATCGCTTGGACGTCTTCTTCCTGTCTTCTTCTCCGATCGCATTTCCTCCTTTGTCTACTCTCTTGTCTCCAGCACTCGCTGTCGGCCTGGTAGAAGGTGTGCCGTACTTCTCCGTTTTCCCCAGTGTCGTCTGCTTGGATCCCATGACGTCCGCGGAAAGTGAGGCAGGCAGGGTCCGTGTGGGGTTGGGCGCCGGTCGGAAGGTGAAGATCTCGAAGGACTTGAAATCAAACTTGTGGCTGAAGGGAGTGGACGAGGGGACACCTTCCTTCATTCCGTTGGCGAGGAAAACATCGGAAGTGCTGGCCTGGACATCTGTAAGCAACCCAGCAGAACCTCATGAGCACATCCAAAGCAACCAAGCAGAGAAAGCCAAAGAGATTCTCTGGTCTGAAGTTAATAAGCAGAGCTACAGGAAATTTGATAAGCTGATACTGCGTCATGACACTTTCGTTTTGTTTCTAAAATGGAATGCGGTAGTACGGTATGAAGTAGTAAGCAACAGACAGGTTTACGGAAAACGATTACTTTTTGCGCAAGAAGCAGGGAATAATGTAGCTAAGACGGTCAAGCGTTGGACTCTCTTCTGAACGGCCGTGGATTCGAACCCAAGTCAATCTCTTTTGAACGGACGTGAATTCGAACGCAAGTCAAAGTTCCTTCCGACTCCTTTCGGTGCCCTTGTTTGAAATCACCTTCTTGGTGGTAAAAGACGTCATGCGAAAAACGTTTATTGTGTTTAAAACAAACAAACAAACAACAACACCCCTAACCCCAACCCCCAACCCAAAAAAAAAAAAAAAAAAAAAAAATAGCGAACAAGGCGGAACAAGGCGGAACGGACCATATAATATCAAGTCACATTTAACCCCATGACTGCTACGGGCGATACCACTAGGCGGAAAGGACCAGTAGTCACGTAGTTAGGTCATGACGTAGTCACGTAGTTAGATCATGACGTAGTCACGTAGTTAGGTCATGACGTAGTCACGTAGTTAGGTCATGACGTAGTCACGTAGTTAGATCATGACGTAGTCACGTAGTTAGGTCATGACGTAGTCACGTAGTTAGGTCATGACGTAGTCACGTAGTTAGGTCATGACGTAGTCACGTAGTTGGGTCATGACGTAGTCACGTAGTTGGGTCATGACGTAGTCACGTAGTTAGATCATGACGTAGTCACGTAGTTAGGTCATGACGTAGTAACGCGTCTCTTCCGCCGAGTGGTATCGTCACTAACACCAATGTTCAAAACGTAACACATACCGATGGCGTCATCCGGGCGTCTTGGCGAACTGACTCCTTGCTCCGACGACTGCGTTCTGAATGGAAAAGAAAATGTGATGTGTAAATTGGACTGTACGGCTCAAGTTGGAGATGGGTGGTGCCAGATTAGCTCCACGTCAAGTTTCTCTCGCACTAACATCGACATATCATGGTCCATCTATACAAGCAGAGGATGCCCACCTAATCAGGCGGAATACCTTTGAACTATTAGTGTGGACCAAAAAGACTCCAGGCTAATTAGGCACAAGACTTAATGTTTTGATGTGCAAGTATAGAAACCTTAACCCCTTCAAAGCTAGCGGACGCAGTTTGTGTTTCCGCGATATTCGTTAATCAGCGCCAAAGACACCCGGCCGTCCAAACAACATGGATACCAAGTTAACCCTTTTAGCCCCGAGTCCCTACAGCACGAGATAAATTGACCATGATAATTCAAGGATAGTGCCAGATTAGCTTGGCGCCTGAAAGGCGCCAAGCTAATCTGGCACTACCCTTGAATTATCATGGTCAATCCATCTCCGGCTACTGGTTCATGGTCATTAGGCAACACCTCCAAAATTTGAGACATGGGACCTTGTGTCTAAAAGGGTTCATTAGTTATTGGGGTTTACCGCCGAGCAGGCAACTAGGGCCATCTCACGGCGGAGGGTGCGAAGTGGTGTCAGCAAGAGGCATAGATCCTCATGAGGAAATGCGGGGACTTATGAGGATCTATGTCTCTTTCAGATGGATCTTGCTCAGTTTTCCTCGGCAGACAAAGGGTTAGAAATATACATTATTATTAGTAGTAGTAGTAGTCGTAGTAGTATTAGTAGCAGCAGTAGTAGTCGTAGTAGAATTAGTAGTCGTAGTAGTAGTAGTAGTAGTAGTCGTAGTAGAATTAGTAGTAGCAGTCGTAGTATTAGTAGTAGTGGTAGTAGTCGTAGTAGAATTAGTAGTCGTAGTAGTAGTAGTAGTAGTAGTCGTAGTAGAATTAGTAGTAGCAGTCGTAGTATTAGTAATAGTGGTAGTAGTCGTAGTAGAATTAGTAGTAGTAGTCGTAGTAGTAGTAGTAGTAGTAGTCGTAGTAGAATTAGTAGTAGTAGTAGTAGTAGTAGTCGTAGTAGAATTAGTAGTAGTAGTCGTAGTAGTAGTAGTAGTATTAGTAGTAGTGGTAGTAGTCGTAGTAGAATTAGTAGTAGTAGTAGAATTAGTAGTAGTAGTAGTAGTCGTAGTAGTAGTAGTAGAAGTATTAGTAGTAGTGTGAGTAGTAGTATGAGTAGTAGTAGTAGAAGCAGCATATTTTTACACGTATTTTGTATTATTACTAACATCCAAGGGGCCAAGCCAGTCCTGCGCTATCCCTGAAGAATCTTGTCCAGGAACAGGGCGAAAACAATTAAAATAAATATCATGATTTTGTTTTTTTTTTAATCCCATAGGTAATCAGGCACTACCTTTGAACTATCACGGTCGAACCCTGTCCCATTGCTGTTTGTTCTGTTCTTGAATTAACCCTTTCCCTGCCAGTGGTCTCAGACTGTGTTTCTGACATCTTTGCTACCAAGGAACATATATACAAAGTGATATCAGCAAGAGGCATTGATCCTCATGAGCCCCCGCGACTGCGGGGGCTCATGAAGATCTATGTCTCTTGCAGGTGGACAAGAATTGTTTGCTTTTCTCGGCACTTATGGGAGTTAACGAAGAACTGTTACCTGACAAATACTGGGTTGTCCAGCCCTCGCTTGGCAGGCTTCCCGAAGTCATCGCTGTGTGACGACCCTTTCCTGTTCCAATGACACAAACAGGACATCACGTTTACATCTCGCCATAAAAAAACATAATTCTTGATTGCGTGCCGGTCTGTGATTTTCCACCTTACGGTATGACGCCGTGAGGTCCATCAGACACTTTACAGTCACAACTTCCGGTCTTGCGTTGGTCAGCGCACGATGAGAAACAGAAGTTGCTAACATGTTACACATCCCGACCTATCTACATTTGCTGGTCTGTGGTTTTGTACCCTACGGCTTTCAGCCGTAAGGTCCAAAATCACAGACCAGCAGACATATCCGCTGTATACGGGCAAAATTAGGGCGGATCTGTAACTGTAACCGCGGTAACTGATCCGCCCCCGAAAAGATTTCATACTATGCAAAATAGCCTTACATGGCATCCACTTTCGAAGGCCTTCTCTTCAGCTTGTATATGCCCACGGCAACTAGGATGATGGCCAGTATGGAGCACACGGTGATGGCAGCCATTTTGGAAGTGTTGACGTCACACCGGTAACTACCAATCAGGTCCACGCAGTCGTGGATGGGGCTGCACGTGGCTTGTTTACATTCGTTAGTTTCCGTCTGACACCACTCGGCTTCGTACCCTAGGTCGCACTGACAGACGAACGGGTCAAAGGTGAAGGTTCTTCGTGCGTCATGGCAGGCCTGGGACGGCTGCTTCCCTTGGCAGTGGCCATGGAAACAAGGGTTGATGAGCAGGTGGACGTTTAGAGTGAGCTGAAGACTGAAAGCGTTCACAGAGTCTTTAAGCCTGGCCTCATACACCGCTAACCCTCTCCCTCCGTCTTTTATCGTCACAGAAATTTCCTTCGCTCCGACTCCCGAAGGGGCGCCTGCGATGCTGTACGCAGCCAAGCGAGGATCACTTGGGCTGACGTCAGAGACGCTGAAGGTGACGTCACTGCTGCCGCGTATTGCGCTGTGGAAGTTGAGCGAATCATTGCGGTCCACGTCACCAAAAACGATAAGCCCGAGTGCGATGTATGTGGTGGTATTCCCCTCGATCAAGACAGACATGTTGAGGCCAGTGCCGGCCGAAGGGCCCACTAATAGTGTCTGGGACACGTCGCTGCTGTTGGCTTCTGGAAAGGGAAGCAAGTCAAAACATTTAATTTGTATTTATGTATTTCTTCATTGATTTATTTCCCTTGATACCATGTAATACGCACGCGATAAGCAACTACACGTACCACTGCCAACATATGCACGTACAAAATCGCCAATTGGAGAGTAAACAAACATTGTGCGCCAATTAACCGTTTTAGCCCTGGAACTCTGCAGCAGGAGATGGACTGATCATGATAATTCAAGGGTAGTGCCAGATGAGCTTGGCGCCTTCAGGCGCCAAGCTCATCAGACACTATCCTTAAATTATCATGATCAATCCATCTCATACAACTGGTACATAGTCGTCAGGCAAAATTTGAGTAATGGGACCTTGGGGCTTAAAGAGTTAAACAGACGTTTCGGGACTGGGCTTGGGGTAATCTAATGAGTAGAGGTTGATCCTTGATCCATCTTCCGGATCAGACCCGAACAAACACAAAACGGTGAAGAAGAAAAAAATCCCAAAAGAAGACACCCCCCCCCCCCCCACACACACACACACACACACACACACACACACACACACACACCCCTCCCTCGGAAATCACATAAAGACGACACAGTTAATAAACCTGTTAAATAAGTCATGTTACCTGGAAGGTAAAACAAAGCAGGTGGATCATTGACGTCACTGACAGTGACGTTGACTGTGACGTCAACAACATTGGGTATAATGCCAGCCGCCAGTGACGCGGGGTCCAGGACTTCTGTCCCTTGCAGGGTGATGACGTCACTTCCGCTGTAGTTAGGATCTGGGACGTACTGTTAAAAAAAATACTCAATGTTCTTCGGTGGACAAAGAAACGACGGAACGAGGGAAGGAAAGAACGAATTAAAGAACGACGGAAGACGCCTACAAAAAACATGTACTACGTTCCGTGAGGCTAATGCGGCACTACCTCTGAGCTATTATTCTTGCCACATCTCCCTAAGCGAATCAGGCGCTGTCTTCGATGTGCTCATGGGTCAAACCATCTTCCGCTGTTCACGCCTAACATTTGGAATTCAAATGCGGGTGTCCTAATATCGGTGAAACTGTAAAACCTTCCGTAAAAAATGCGGCAGTGGCGAGGTGCCGTTTGCAACAAACGACTCGCAACAACGACTGACACGAGCGAAATCACGGCGGACAGACAACACTCCAAACATCTCCAAAAGGCATAGATCCTAATGAGCCCAAATATCTCCAAGAGGCATAGATCCTCATGAGCCCAAACATCTCCAAGAGGAATAGATCCTCATAGCCCGGAGGGCCCATGAGGATCTATGCCTCTTGGGGATGTTTGGAGTGTGGTATTTGCCTAGGAAACAAGCTGGTTATCCGCCGTGTTTCGCTCGCGTTCGTTGTTGGGAGTCGTTCGTTGAAATCAAAACCTCACTAGTACTGGCCAGGCAGACCCACTCGGGCAGTACGCCACAAGTACACTTCTATTGGAATCAGATGTTAACGCCATAAGTACACTTCTATTTGAATGAGATGTTTACGCCACAAGTACACTTCTATTTGAATGAGATGTTTACGCCACAAGTACACTTCTATTGGAATCAGATGTTAACGCCATAAGTACACTTCTATTTGAATGAGATGTTTACGCCACAAGTACACTTCTATTTGAATGAGATGTTTACGCCACAAGTACACTTCTATTTGAATCAGATGTTTACGCCACAAGTACACTTCTATTGGAATGAGATGTATACGCCACAAGTACACTTCTATTGGAATGAGATGTTTACGCCACAAGTACACTTCTATTTGAATGAGATGTTTATGCCACAAGTACACTTCTATTCAAATGAGATGCTTCGCATGGTGAACTTGTGCTTCGCGTCTCATTTGAATAGAAGTGTACTTGTGGCGTGCTCCCCGAGTGGGTCTATCTGTACTTGTGGCGTACTCCCCGAGTGGGTCTATCTGTACTTGTGGCGTGCTCCCCGAGTGGGTCTATCTGTACTTGTGGCGTGCTCCCCGAGTGGGTCTATCTGTACTTGTGGCGTGCTCCCCGAGTGGGTCTATCTGTACTTGTGGCGTGCTCCCCGAGTGGGTCTATCTGTACTTGTGGCGTACTCCCCGAGTGGGTCTATCTGTACTTGTGGCGTGCTCTCCGAGTGGGTATATCTGTGCTTGTGGCGTACTTCCTGTGTCGGTCTATCTGGGAAGAGAACCTGCAAACGGTACGGGTTCGTATCTAACAAAGAGTTGTGTGTCAGATACAAGGTTTCCCAGTTACACACACACGCCATGCATTTCAAGATGTCATACCTGTAGTCTTCCGTCAGCGCTGACGGTGGCAGTGCCATGCTGCGGCTGCGTCACCACCACGAACTGCACAACATCCCCCTCGGCGTCGTTGTAGCTCAGCGCGACGTCAGCGGTCCCAGCGTCCTCTTTCATCAGGAGGGAGGTGGCCTGGACCGTGGGAGGGGCGTTGGGTGGGGCGGTGCGAACCAGGGCCACGGTCACCATACGGGGGAGGGTGGCGGGGGGTGCAGTGGGGGAGGTGGGGCTACGTCTGACTCGCGACGAAGGGGAGTCTGTGGCGGGGGCAAACACGCTGGAGCACAGCTGGAAGTAATACCGTTTTATCACAATCTTGGTCAGAAAGAAATTAATGGAAGACCCTCTTCTGTCTAACCCTTTGGCTGTCGGTAGCGGTTTTTGTCGAGGTGATTCCTCTAGGGATACCTCGACAAAAACTGCTACCGACAAACCAGAGTGTTATGTATCAACATCATTAACAAACATTATCAACATTTAAAAAAAATATTTGATCAAAACAGTTGACCGTACGAACGATTCCATACGCCTTCTCTAAATTGCGGCGAATACCATGTAATAATTAACCAGACTGTAAAAGAACTGTCTCCAACGCTTGATTCATACGTGTGTTGATCTGTGATTTAGGGCATTACGGCTCTAGCGTTACCTTTTCGTGTAAGGCTCTGGAGGATCTGTTGTACGTCACCGCGTCTTGGTCGCAAACTTCCACTGGTGTCCTCCACTCGCCAACGTCTGTGAAAATATGACAGTGAAACAAACTGGTGTCAATGGTCAGACTGCAGAGTACTGCCTGTTTGCTTGCCTGTGTGCACACACGTACAGCGCGCACGCATTTATTATCCTGTGCGCGCGTTGCCACACAAAAAAAGAACATTAATCAAACTCCCTTAACCCTTTTAGCCCCAAGGCCCCATTTCTCAAATTCTGGAGGTGTTGCCTAATGACTATGTACCAGTTGCAGGAGATGCATTGACCATGATAATTCAAGGGTAGTGCCAGATGAGCTTGGCGCCTTCAGGCGCCAAGCTCATCTGGCACTACCCTTGAATTATCATGGTCAATGCATTTCCTGCTGCAGGGACTCGGGGCTAAAAGGGTTAAAACAGTACAAAGTTTGCAAATAATTAATAATTCAGTCCAAAATCCAGACTAAATCATACGAACGAACACACACACGCACGCACGCACGCCGCACCAAACGAAGGAACGATGGAAGCAGCCAAGTTAATACGCCATCAACATAACAATGATCACCAAAGCAAACCGCACCCAAACGAACGAAGGAACGACTCAAAGAAACGAATTCAATCCAAAATCCCGACTAAATAGTCATGCCACCAACCAACCACCCTTGACCCACCCCATAGGCACGTCTGATCCACCCAGCCAACCACCCAAACAGAGAGTCACCTCTGTCCCAGTACAGTAGTCTCGGCTCGTGGTCGGGCGGTACGTTCACAGAGGGGGGCACTGTCAGGGTTACGTCAACATCCTCCGATAAATCCGCGGACACGATCGGCGCCAGGAACATGTGCGGCCCCGGAAAGTTGAGAAGCCTGCAAAACAATGATTAAACATTGTGGACTGGAACGTGAGCTTGGATCTAATAGCTAAATGTGTGCTGGTCTGTGATTTTGGAAGTTACGGCTGTCAAGCCGTAAGGTCCGAAGTCACAGACCAGCACACAGACAGACGACACAAACGTTAGGATAGAACAAAAGTGACAAGAAACTAGGAACATCGGTGTATGACCATTGATGATGCATTGATTCAGTAAAGGCGGTCCGCGTCGATAGCTGTGAAAGTGTCGTATCGCTTTGCCGGCGGCAACGCTATACGACACTTCCGCAGCTATTGATGCGGGCGCCTTGAATGAGTTAAAAGAGGTGAATCACAATCATGCATGTAATTAACCACAATACAAAAGTCATATGATTAGTTATTGAGTCATATTGCTAGAACTCCGGAAAAGTGTACGGGTAATTTCGCAATACCTGAAACCACGGACGCGCGCACGTAAAAAGCACACATACTCGGACGCTCACCTCTTTCTCAGAAGCCGTGAGGTAGGGTCCGTTTGCGGGTCTGGCCTGACGATAAAGGGAGAATAATCCGTGGAGGCGGCGCTGCCGTATTGCGTGTCAAGATCACGGTTGCTTAGCAACCCCAAGGTCATGGCGCCCTTTTTCACTGTGAAATACATTTATTTAATACGCTACCACATGTGTAAAATATGTCATAAAATAATCATAACTAGGAAATACAAGCATTTTACGTTGCCGAAAAAAAATAAGCAAGAGGCCAGAAAACAACAACAAAATCCATCCCAGAAACGGGAAATTATTACTGTTGTGTTACTGGGAGATGACATGGCACGATGCCATAGGGGCAGAATGTTCTCAAGACTACATTCGACAGAAGAATTAAGTTATTTGAATGCAATACACATAATCAACGTGGGCAGGTCTTCCCTTTGACGGAACACACTTAACCCGTCAGCCCCAAGGTCCCATCTCTCAGATTTTGGATGTGCTGCCTAACGAATATGTTGCAGGAGATGGAGTGACCATGATAATTAAAGGGTAGTGCCAGATGAGCTTGGCGCCTGAAGGCGCCAAGCTCATCTGGCACTACCCTTGAATTATCATGGTCGATCCATCTCCTGCTGTAGGGATCCGGGGCTAAAAGGGTTAAAACAGTATCTGTATGGTACACTATAAGTTATTGGTAGCAGGGGTTTGCTACACGGACCCTTGTAGGCCTGAGGGGTACAATGGTTCCTTTGACCTCCCGAAGGCATACACGGGTCCGTGTTTTCATTCCTCCACTATTTTCGTAAAAAGAAATCAAACAGACATCTTCCGACCTGGATCGCACCAGACATGACTGACGTCAATGGAATATACATTCATACACAATAGACTTATGAGGTAATTTAAAATATTTCATGACGTTGCCGTCTCCAGTATTGATTGTGCTTGTTGTTTCGAACAACACTAAGTAACTTTTTACTTTAGAACGTTTTGGTGATCTTTTATAGAACAAAACTCGCATCCAAGATGCGTCACAAAGAGTCCGCCATTTGTCGCTACAAGTGTTGTTGTATCAAGGTGACATGGTATGGTTTGCGCTAAAGAGATTGGTGGTGTGACGTAGGGATGAAAACAATACAGTTTGTTACTCACCCGAAAAGATGGCCGGCTATTACGCGCACAGTGTGTACTCACGTTTCAGTTTTAGTTTTGCGTCTGACGTTGCTGGGGGTGAGTCAGTCAGAGTCTGTCCCTGTACCCACACGGTGTGGAGCGCGTTGTCCGCGTGCAGCATGACATCTGTCTTGCCTGGGAACAAACACATGAAATATGGTTGATGACACGCTGACCTCTAAGATCTAACTCCAATGTCTGTCTTCTTGAAACTACAGTGCAGATCGACCATGATACACCACAAAGTTCGGCGCCTATAGATAATCAATCAATGATACACAATTTTAATGTCCTGAGCTCGACCGCAATTTGTTGTGGCCATATCACCCTCTCTCGACCCTGTCGTTGGTTTTTCTGAGTGTTCCAGGACCGCACATGTAAATCGCCAATGGGAACGTTGATTTGTTTCTGTTCATGTTTTTTGTTTTTCTGCTCAGTGCAACGGAAAACATTAACATAACTAGAAAGAAGTCAACAGTTGTATATTTAGAGCAAGCGCACAACCATTCGCCCCCCCCCCCCCCCTCCCCCACTACCAAGAACAGTGTAACGCTCTTGTACACGCAACAACCGGCACTGTGAACAGTGGCTGCTTGCATGTAGATGGGGGTTAACCCTGTGGGTGTCGGTAGCGGTTCTTGTCGCGATAACTCCTGCAGGAATCATCGCGACAAAAACCGCTGCCGACGGGGTCAGGGTCCAGGTAATAACCACTGACGTTTGATGCAGGTAGGAATGACGTCCACGTGGTTGTGCGTGTGCGACTTGCTGACGCCATACATTCGCTGCTTCAGACACCTGCCCGGCTCCAGCATGAACCTCGCCGTCTCACTCCTTGGCGCAGAAGACGTGTCGCCCGCCGGGTCAGTCATGTTTCTGCCGGCAAAGTCCCCTACAGTGATGTTGGCGGTCACCCCCTCCAGCTGCATGTAGCCGGCCACGATGGCGACCTGGGTGTGGGGGGTAGCGGAGGTGGCGACGCGTGTCTTCGGGAAGATGTTGCCCTCGGCGCTGTCTGCCGCTCCCACAGTCCATTCTGTAGGCGTCAGAAAAAAATACCGTCTAGTTATCTTATAACAAGGCAGGATATATATTATGACACTTTTTCGGAGGTCCCGACATCACTCTGTATAGTAAACCACTTTGTTTATAACAAACTTAGGATCTAAACAAGAAGAAAAATTGGGTCCTTTGACGATTAAAACAAAATCCAAATTAATAGTGTGCACTGGTCTGTGATTTTGGAAGATAACAGCTCAACGGCCAATCTTACAGACTATTTTAACAGCTCAACGGTCAATCTTACAGACTATTTACAAATCTTCGAAAACACAGCAAAGTTCGCGACTAAGCGTTGTCCGTAAGTCAAGAAAAGTGAATAAAGCACTACTGTCTTTAACTCATTCGAGACATGCCGCATCCGGATAATTAATACGCGAATTAGGCCCAATGGGTTAAAAGGGCGGACAAAGATGCGCCATAGCCTGCATACAAAGCAGATAAGTTCATTCTCGCATGTGTGTCAGCTCTTTCAGTCCGCCCACTGCATCAAACTCGCGAATATTGAAATCCTGCTACTCAGTAAGCGAAAGACCCCCGGCCCGACATCGGCTGTAATGGACTCGCGCACTGCCGTGTTGGTGCAATCTACTGCCGTAACTGCGTGCGCGGGTCCACTGCGGCCGATGTCGGTCCAACGACCTTTGTTTAAAGGGTTCTGCCTCGATCTGTGTCGCTATATGGAAACACGCCTTAACTCACCCAGATACTCCAGGTTCCTCTCCACAGACACATCCAACCGAACGTCTAGCGCCAGGGTGTCCGTGCTGTCAGAGAGCGCCACCTTCGTCCCGTCTATCTCCACCACGGACGCGCCAGCCATCGACAGGGACAACCCAGACACGTCGGGAGGGGTGGTGAACACGGTGAAGTTGACGGACGCCTGTGTGGTCAGGCCGGCTTCGTTGATGGCGCGAAGTGTCACGTGATACACGCGGTGCTCCTGAAGTAGTCCGTCGAGCTCTTCGAATGTGTAATGTTGAGATGACCTTGAGAAAGCAAAATCACGTTCAATGTCACGTTCAAGGTCATGCCCTCTGGCACGTTTAAGATTTTCAAACCAGATAGACTGTCATGTTGATTTGTTTGTAAAATTCATACACACAGGTGAAAACGTTTTTCATGTCAAAAGTCAAACGGTCGCATTTTAGAATCATCCGCTAGGTACTGCCTACGAGTCACTGAAAGATGACCGACCAAGACAGCTCAGGCGCCAAGTTAATCAGGCAATACCCTTAAGCTGTCTTAGTCAGTATATTTCCGTGTCTGAAAGTGGACCGACCAAGACAGCTAACGGGTATTCCCCGATTAACATGGCTGAAGAGATAGAGGCACCTCACCTGTCCACAGAGACCTTGGCGACGACGTCATCCCGCCCTGGCTGCGTGCCCAGGCTGACCCATTGTTCGTGGATGGCCGATACGTCATCAGACACGTCCCACTGGATGCCCACCGTGTGGTTGTTGCCCAGGAACTCCATGGCTTCGTCGTCGGCGTACGTCGGGTCTACAGCGAACAGGTAGTTCAGCTTCGGCGGCGTGACGTCAATCAGGATGGGCTTGGATTTGACGTCAGTGACAAGCCCGCTGTGGCTGACCACGCGAACGTCCATGTAGTACATCGGTAGCTTGAAGCTGTTTTCAGAGTCGGTAGCGTTGACGGTCGTGTGAGAGGTCAAGGACATGTTGGAAATCTGAGAAGCGTTGACGGCCTGGAGACTCAGACCGGGCACTGAGAAATTGCGGACGGAGTAGTCGGAGGTCAGGTACGTTGCATGGCAGGTGTCCGAACAAATCTTGGCACACCCCATTAAACACGGCACGCAGAAGGTCATGACCTTCCGGAAGGGAGCAACGTTCGCGGTCTGATTGACGTCATCTGAGACTCCGACTAACACCTCTTTGATGTCGCTCTGCGCGTCTTGGAATGGCGTGCCGTACGAGCAGTCTGGTCGGCGCGGTAACGGCATGGCCACGTGGGTTAGCTGCGTGACGGCTTTGAACGGGTCCAGGAGATCGTCGACAGGCGGGACGTAATCATGCACATTCCACGCGTAGAGGCTGACCGTCACGTCTGCCGGGAACACCAGGCCACTAAACACGCCAATCACCTTGTCGTTCACCATGACGGACACCTGCCAAACGTCGCCCGCATTGTAACGCAGCTTGCTGAGGCTGAAGATGTACTCGGCCGCCACAGAGGACGGGTCGAAGCCCAGAGGCACCCACTGCTGTTTGAGTCTGAACTGATCCTGAGCCCAGAAAAGCGCCTGCAGGCTTCCGTTCACATCCAGGAAAGACAACCCGACGCCGTAGTCCGTCTCCGCGAAAAGGGAACCCTCCGCCGTGCTATTAGTCACGTCAGTCTGACACACGGAAGTGGAAGGGTCGCAGGGAAGGGAGGATTCGTTGTCGGCGAGCAGGCCGTTCTGGAAGAGGAATGGGGGCAGTAGTTCAGGTGACGTCAGAGCCACGCCACTCAGCACGTGCGAGCCTTTGCCGGGAGCCAGACGGAAGGTGAAGTTGCCCTCGCGCCACGCGGCATCACTGTACCTCACCGCGCCTCTGTCCACGCCGTCCATGTGGGCATTGTGCTGCAAGACTACGGACAGCCCGGAACTGTCCACAAAGGCGGAGCCCGGCGAGAACCCGCCCTCTCTCCCCATCGTCTCCCACTTGAGGAGATCCTCGGTGGACAACAGGTCGTCCTGAGTCAGGCAGCGGGAGTCAGACTGCCGGGACCTGAGAGCGACCACACCGGGGACGGTGTGGGTCTGCCCCAGAAACACCTGCTTGACGCCGGCCGTCCAGTCCCCTCCCACCTTCACCACACCTGGCGAGGGCGGGGTCAGATCCAGCAAGATGGGTTTGCTCGTGGCCGTTGTCTTCAAACCCGCGCCGTTGGTGACGGTTACACGCACGTAGTAGACTTCACCTTCATTAACCCTCGTGTGCGTGCTGCCACCAGCGCTTTCAGTACCGGTGGCTGCATGCGCAAGAGGGTTAAGCTGCAGACCTCTCATGGTCACGCGGTTTTGACCCAAGGCAGTAACGCGGCGAATGACGGTGAGTTTCTCTGGGGAAAGGCTGCAGTCCTCGCTTGCTATCAGCTCAACCTCCGTTTCCTCCACCCCGCTCTCGGGCTCCGGGAAAGAATCAAGCACAATTGTCAATGTCTGTTCAGAGCGTAAGAATATGGCGGTGCTTGTGACGTAACCATCCGCGCTGACGTCACCGGACACAGGTGGCGTGGTGTCGACGAGAATCCTGTCGCTTGTCGCAGCGGCGCAGTGGCCCATCCGATCTTCTCCTATGACTGTGACGTAGTACTCGCCCTTGTGCGTCAGGTTCAGATTCTTGATTATAGCGGAGTAGTCCCCGCCTTCCTGTCCTGGTGTGTAGTCCTCCGTCAGTTTCAAATCGCTTGTGTCAAAAGAAAAGTTCCCCTCAAGCAGACCCTGACAATCGTGCGTAATATTGTCCCAGTGTGGAGGGGCGGAGCTTATTCCCGCGTAGAACCTCAGCCTACCCATGTCCGACACAAACTCGGACCACGTGACACTAACACTTCCCTTCTCGCTCTGGTAGGCTCTTGTCATCAACCGGCCGGGAGTTACTTCCCCTGTATATCCAGCACGCACTCCGTCGGACGAGCTCTCCGCGAAACTTCCGGCTGCACTGTGCGCGCGCACCGTGACGTAATAGGTGACGGTGTGTGACGTCAGATTGAGACCCTGGAAGGTGTAGCTAGTAGACAAGCCGACGTCCTGGAAAGCGTGGATGTCGGCCCGGGTTTTGGGATAGCGTCTGTCTGTTCCCACCGCCACTTCGTAACTGCAAAGCAATTGACATTTTATGCAACAATACTACGAACACAAAAACCTGTTCTCAACATCACATCATGAATAGGCTGCCAATGGCGTATGAGGATGCAGATGATCGTCTTGTTCTATACCTGCGTATTTCTCTGTGGGCTGGCGATTGGGTGCCTGATAGGCGAGGGCAGGGGATCTAACTGTTTGTCTGTCCAGCGCAGAGTGATTCCCCTTGGTTTGTGTACAATTCTGCCAGCGCTAGCCTCACCTATCTGGTTTGGGTGTATGAAAGCCATGATGCAGATAGTACCTTCGCAACGATAAAAGCGACTAGCGGAAGTGAAGAACATTATAACGCCTTCACTGCCATTGGACGCAGTTCGCGCCTTTTGAATCATGGTAAAATCAACTTAGAACATCCCCAGCCGTCCAAGGAACATGGATATAAAGTGGTTTCAGCAAGAGGCATAGATCCTCATGAGCCCCCGCAACTGCGGGGGCTCATGAGGATCTATACCTCTTGCAGTTGGTGGGAATTGTTCCCTAGCAGTGAAAACGTGACTTTGGTACCATTTCATACAGCGTAAACTAATAACGAGAGAATGGCATGCATGCATGAAAACATTGAAACACATTCTACTCGTGTATGACAAAAATACAAAAAATACGGCCGTATTTCCCACATTTTGGAGGCGTCATCTAATGACTATGCACCAGTTGCAGGAGATGGATCGACCATGATAACTCAAGGGTAGTGCCGGATTAGGCTGGTGACGACAGCCGCCAAGCTAATCTGGCACTACCCTTGAATTATCATGGTCGATCCATCTCCTGCTGTAGTGCGTCAGGGCTGAAGTAATTCACGTAATTTAACACATATACAAGTAGTGAGGTTCCTACAGTACACCTTCCACCCTCACCTCACACTGCTCCCTTCCCCTGCGTTCCCACATTCCCCTGCCCAATTTCCACACTCCCCTGCCCAATTCCCACATTCCCCTGCCCAATTCCCACATTCCCCTGCCCAATTCCCACATTCCCCTACCCAATTCCCACACTCCCCTGCCCAATTCCCACACTCCCCTGCCCAATTCCCACACTCCGCTGCCCAATTCCCACATTCCCCTGCCAATTTCCACACTCCCCTGCCCAATTCCCACACTCCCCTGCCCAATTCCCACACTCCCCTGCCCAATTCTTTACCTGACGATCTGGTCAGAGGGCAGCGTGGGGCGCGGGTCACCGAAAGCATCCCAGTTCGCGGACAAACTGTGCACGGACCTCTGATACTGAATATCGTGCAGTCCCAGCCCGTCCCTCACTACCGCGTTTTTGGGTTCCTTGATCAGCACGGTCACTCCGTCGGAAAATGCCGTCAGCCTTCTGCCCATCGCGTCCTCCGTCTTGCACCAAAAAGTGACGAGAATGTTTGTGTGTGATGGTCTGTGATTTTGGACTTACGGCTTGCAGCCGTCAGGTCCAAAACCACAGACCAGCAGACATGTAGAAGTACAAAGTCACAGACTAGACCAGCACGCATTGATTACAGTTATTATATCACAACGATTAATGACTACATCTGCGGATGTAGACTTGGGAGGGGATGGTACAAAAATCGTATTTCAACATTATTGTGTCAAATTATTCTAAAGCATTAACTCACTCGAGACGTGCCGCCTCCGGATACGCGGCATAAGCCGCGTATCCGGAGGCGGAACGCCTCGATTGAGCCAAAGGCGCCAAGCTAATCTGGCGTCACCTTTGAGATTTCACGGTAATGCCACATGCAGCCAAACACGGAAAGGAAACAGTGATACAGCGGAAACAGCTTTGGCGTGCGTGTGATTGCAAACAATTTGTCTGTGGTAATGCCACATGCAGCCAAACACGGAAAGGAAACAGTGATACAGCGGAAACAGCTTTGGTGTGCGTGTGATTGCAAACAATTTGTCTGTGCTAGTCGTTGTTCTCTGACAGTGAAAGGGTTAAACGATACGTGCTCGCTAAGAACTCTGACCTTCACCCAAATGACGTAGGTCTTGAAGTTCTCCAGCTGAAGGTGGTCGTTCTGAAATTCGCGGCTGACGTCAGCGAGTTTTGTGTAGTTCGTCACCACTTTCCCGCCTATCTCCTGCACCCTCCACTCAGCGCTGATGACTGGGCACTCGTCCGAGTAGCGCCACTGACCCTGAATCACGTTCAGCTCGCTCTGGCCGTCAAGGTCACCTTTAGTGTCACGGCCGTCCCAAACCTGCCAAACACGCCAAAGGTCAAATGCAGTCTGTCAAAGGCATGCAGGCATACAGAAGTGGAAGAAGGTATCCACGGTGCAGCAATGAACACGAAGTCTAACACCATTATATAATATTGATAGATTATAATGCACTAAAGGAACAGTGCCTGATTATCTTATAGCCCTATGACACACGAGGCTAATCTGGAACTTGCCTTAAACCGTCCTCTGCTGTGGTGGGGAAAAGTCGGAAGAAAGTCGAACAGTCGATTAACTCATTCTGCCCGCGACATACCACAGCAAGATATGGCTCGACCATGCTAGTTCAAGGGTGGTGGCAGAATATAGGCGCCAAGCTATTACGACACACCACAGCAAGATATGGCTCGACCATGCTAGTTCAAGGGTGGTGGCAGAATATAGGCGCCAAGCTATTACGACACACCACAGCAAGATATGGCTCGACCATACTAGTTCAAGGGTGGTGGCAGAATATAGGCGCCAAGCTATTACGACACACCACAGCAAGATATGGCTCGACCATGCTAGTTCAAGGGTGGTGGCAGAATATAGGCGCCAAGCTATTACGACACACCACAGCAAGATATGGCTCGACCATGCTAGTTCAAGGGTGGTGGCAGAATATAGGCGCCAAGCTATTACGACACACCACAGCAAGATATGGCTCGACCATGCTAGTTCAAGGGTGGTGGCAGAATTTAGGCGCCAAGCTATTACGACACACCACAGCAAGATATGGCTCGACCATGCTAGTTCAAGGGTGGTGGCAGAATATAGGCGCCAAGCTATTACGACACACCACAGCAAGACCTAAAGGCGCCAAGCTATTACGACACACCACAGCAAGACCTAAAGGCGCCAAGCTATTACGACACACCACAGCAAGACCTAAAGGCGCAAAGCTATTACGACCCACCACAGCAAGACCTAAAGGCGCCAAGCTATTCTGCCACCACCCTTGCACTATCATGGTCGATCTGTCTCCTGAAATTGTAATGCAGTACACAAAGGATAACTCCAAAATGTGGGTATTTCGTACCTCGGGCACAAAGAGTTATAAGCCCGGACAAACATGCAACCTCGCGTTTTTGTCCGAGCTTTTATTGCAAAGTTTTCGTTCAACGTCGTACAGTTTTGGATCTACTGCCGATTTGCGGAAATCGTCTATTGGCTTTAGGTTTAATCTGGAGTTATTATTGAACAATATCGTGAAAACGTTAACACTTTCTACCCCAGGACTGAAATCCCCAAATTGTGAAGTTGCCCTCTCAAGGACTGTATTACAATAAATTATTCTAGAGTCAGATCGAGCATGATAGTTCAAGGGTGGTGCCAGAATGGCTTGGCGCATATGGGCGCCAAGCTATTCTGGCATCATCCTTGAACTATCATGCTGGATCCATGTCTTGCTGTGGCTTGTCGGGGCTGTACGAGTGAAATGTTTAGGGCTTAACCGGAGTCTTTGTCCACCACAAAGGTGATTTCAAAGACGGCCCGGCACAGAAGAGGCCATGATCTGGTTGGTTAGTTCGGGTTTAACGTCCACGGCACCGAAGTGACAATGGACGGCCCTGAGGGTCGGGTTATGGGGCAGCAGGAAAATCTATAGCCTATGGAGTACGACCTGAACACTGATCAACTCAGGCGCACTCCAGCTGTGCCACTTTGATTTACCAGGACCTTTCAACGGACATGCTATTGAACAAGCCCGTCTTTCCCGCTGGATTGCGAGTCCAGCTACCGGGGCCGGGACGGGGATTCCAACCCACGACCCGGCGATTCCCTTCGCTCTCCTGCTCCGACGCTTAATCGCCTGAGCTATATCGGACTCGAGGGCATGAATAGATTAGACCCCAGCTGGCTTCGAACCCGCGACCTTTCGGAGAAGAGTCGAACGCTCTATCACCTGAGCCATCTAGCTCCTCTGAACAACATCATAGACAATGAATCCTATGCTGTGGAGAATCAAAATAAGGCTCGCGGGCATTTAACCTTTTTCTACCCTTCATCAAGGTCAACTCATCTCCTTTAGCTGAGAAAGAATTGTCACAAGTGCTACATATCTCAAATTTACAAAGTTAAAAACACTAACCAGGGATTGAAACACTATCAAGGTATCAAAACACTATCAAGGTACTAAAACACCTATCAAGGGATTAAAACACCTATCAAGGGATTAAAACACCTACCAAGGGATTAAAACACCTATCAAGGGATTAAACAGTATCAAGGGATTAAACAGTACTAAGAGATTCTACCTCAAGACGTGGTTCAGGTGAGATAGCAACACCCTTTGACCTGGCGACAGAGTAGAGCCCGACGCTGTTTGTGATCCTGACTGTAGCGAAGACGGAGGATCCTCGTGCCAGACCCAAGCCACCAAGCGTGTACATGTCCTTGACCTTGGGATAGGCGCGAAAAGGGTGAAGGTCAGACCTCCCCTCCGATGAACCCAGAGCGATTTCCACGCTAGAGAAATGATGGGTAGGGAACGTTTATCAAATCACAGCTCAGTCACACCGAATGATAATGAAAATGCGTAACTTCACAAAGCGTCTAAACAGGCTGTAAGTAATGACGAGCAACAGAAATGCGACATTTGTGGAATCATCGGAAACACTTAAGTGTTTACTACATCACACACTTAAGTGTTTACTACATCACACACTTAAGTGTTTACTACATCACACACTTAAGTGTTTACTACATCACACACTTAAGTGTTTACTACATCACACACTTAAGTGTTTACTACATCACACACTTAAGTGTTTACTACATCACACACTTAAGTGTTTCCGATGATTCCACAACTGTCGCATTCCCTCTGCTCGTCAATATTCTATCTAACGGAGATGGATAGTTCAATAGTAGTGCTAGATTAGCTTGGCACCTTTCCAGGCGCCAAGCTAATCTGTCGACATCACTACCCTTGAACTATAATGGTCGTCCCATCTCCTGCTGGGGTGACGTTCGAGTAAACTTGCAAATACGACCATGAATTATTCATGTTACGTCCACATAATTTCTCAGTGTAAACCCCTTGTGCAGGTAGCCACTGTTTCTGTATACAGTATCGATGACACCACTTTTAGACTATCATGGTCGATCTATCTCCTATTGCAATGTATCAGGAATACATGGGTAAATGGTGCATTAATTTTACCTGTGAATTCCAGACTCGCTGTCTTCCAGGCCTGACACGATGATTTCCATGTAGTCCTCTGACGTCTGGCATTTCTGCTCTGTCACGTGATACCCAGCTTCCGGTGACGTCACGATCTTCACTTCACCGTAAGAAGGCGGGGTCAGGTCGCGCTGAACTTTCATGGGAACCCGTGTCTCCAGACCCGCGCCGTTGCTTGCCTCCAGAATGATGTAAAACTCTGTGACGTCATTTGCAGCGATGAACTCCGTCGCGTCGATTGTCCAGTCTCTGCTGTGCAGCGGAAGTGACGTCATGTTGTACAAATTAGCGAAAGACGGTCCGCTGCCGATTCCTAGTTCTAACGATTGCAGGGCGCTGTGGCTCTCAGAAACCGACGACCAGGAACAAGACACAAGCGAGGCCATCGCGGATACAACTTTGGTGCACTGCAGGTCGACGAATGACGGTGGGGTGACGTCAACCGTCACAACAGGCAGCCATGACTTCATCTCGTTGCCGGCATTGTCTCGGGCGGAGATCATGTGGAAAACCGTATCTCCTGACGAAAGGTGGTGCACGAGTGAGTACAGCTGTTTGGACTCCGCCGGGACCTGTGAGGTGTGTGGATTCGAACCCCAGACGTCTGTGGTGATGGTGGTGAGGTTGGCTCCGCTTCTGTCTTCCACGGCCCACCCGACAGCCAGCTTATCGCCCAGTGTTTGGTACACCACGTCAAAGCTCGTCAGCTTACGATCAGTATCTACTGATGACGCAGAAGGCACACCCGTTCCGACGTCAGCTGATGACGCGGACGCCGTGGCTTCTACGTCATCCGATGATGTCAGAACGAAGTAGGACACTGTAGGTGGCGTGGAATCGATAGTGACGCCATCTGATGACGACACGACGTAAGGTTCATGACAGTTATGTCCCGTCACCGCGCGCACAGTGACGTAATAGGTCACGCCTTCGAAAAGCATGGCGGGTGCTTGTATGACTCCTGTTCCGCTGTCCTCGTCCGTGACAACCAGTCCGTATTCGGTGTAAGATAATATGTCGGTGGCAAAGGGGGAGGTGCCCGCCCCCCACTCATACCCTACGATGCCACACGCCTCGCTGCTAAAGCCAGAAAAGGATGCAGAGAGTGTGAACCTGCAGACACAAACAAATACAGTTGAAGTCAATTTACGTCAGAGGAACCTTCAAAGGAAATAGAAGTGCAGGAACTGCTCAGTTTACGTCAAACAAAACCCAACAAAGAAAGAAACACACTTTGAACGCGTGTTTCTTTTCTTTCTTTTTTTTTCTTTTTCTTTTTTTTTTTTTTTTTTCTTTTTTTTTTTTTTTCATTTCGCACTCTTGATAGCAACCTTTTGGTCCTGACTAAGTCTACGTCAGTTTCGACAGTCAAATCATCAGATTGTTAACCTTTTTCCCCCGGGACCCTGTAGCAGGAGATGGATTGATCATGATAATTCAAGGTTAGTGCCAAATGAGCTTGGCGCCTGAAGGCGCCAGGCTCATCTGGCACTACCATTGAAATATCATGATCAATCCATCTCCTACAACTGGTACATAGTCGTTAGAGAAATAGGACCTTGGGGCTGATTGGGTTAATATTTATATTGATAAGCAAGGTCAGGGACACGTTGGCAAACAGTTGAACATAATACGCGCACAAAACATTCTGACCTGTCGTTAGAAAACTGCACGTCATCTTCGTCTTCCCCGTCAACGATGACGCCAGCCACGTTCCCGGGCAGAATGACGATTGGCTTGGATTTGGCTACTGATGACGTCATTCCGGCGCCGTTCACTACTACGACGGACACCTGAGGAATTGAAGAACAGGTTGAAAACGGACAGCATGGATTCAGCAGACATGGTGCCAGCGACACAGACGAGATATTTCAATTTATACGACAGATCCAATAGCGAGTCCAGTGTTTTCCTGGAGAACAGCGCTATACAAGAGCTATTTATTATTATTATTATTATTATTATTATTATTATTATTATTATTATTATTATTTAAACATCGGGAAACAGGAAAAAACCCACTTGGAAACAGGGCAACCAGGAAATGTCATTTTAACCCAATTGGTGCCGACAAAATCTAAACGCCACCCAATCGCAGGAGGTATAGATCCACATGAGCCCGCACAAATGCAGGGGCTGATGAGGATCTATGCCTCTTGCTGACACCACTCTGAATCCATCTTCCTGGGACAGCTGCGTGTTTGTGTGTGTTCGAATTAACCCATTTAGCCCCAAGTCCCTACAGCAGGAGATTGATTGAATATGATAATTCAAGGGTAGTTCCATATCAGCTTGGCGCCTTCAGGCGCCAAGCTGATCTGGCACTACCTTTGAATTATCATGGTCAATCCACCTCCTGCAATCGGTACACAGTCGTTCAGTAACATTTCCAAAATTTGGGAAAAGCATCCGTGGGGCTAAAAGGGTTAACTAAGATTGCTGAAACACGGCCTGCGTCATGTGGCTCCGCGCGGGTTATGGACAATACATTTCTTGAGTCTTGACGACTCGAGGCCCGACTGTTTGGCGCCTGTTTTAGATACCAGTGCGCAGCAGACTGTCTGACGGACGGCGGCCGCAGATGGTCCGCGCACAGATGTGCGAGGTTCAGCGGCGGCCGATGTCGGTCCGAATATATTTTGCGCACTGAGACGTCGGTAACCACAGCTAGCGGGTCATATTCTTTAACATGAATCTGTTTTCTCTGTTTGTTGGCCTTCGTTAACTCATTCGAGACGTGCCGCCTCCGGTATCCGGCACGTCTCGAATGAGTTAACGGCAACACTGACACTGATTATAATTAAGTGCGTCTTTGGCGTGCTCGGCCGCGAATTCCAAAACAGCACAGACAACTGCAATCATTGTCTCCTCCGTTGTTTTATCATGATTAGACTACTGTAACTCCCTCCTTTCCGGCCTGCCTAAAACCCAGCTAGATAAACTGCAGAGAGTGCAAAACAGTGCTGCCCGTTTAGTTCTGCGTGTGCGTAAGGGTGATCATATCCGCCCCGCCCTTGACCACTGGCTGCCCGTACAAGAACGCATTCTCTATAAACTGTCCTGCATGTGCTTCGACTCTATCAACCTGACTTCTCCTGCTTATGTCTCTTACTCCATCTGTATACGCCATCTCGCACCCTCCTCTCTTCCTCTGACACACGTAAATTTCGCCCTCCCAATTTCAAATGTAAAACACGTGGCGGTCGTGCCTTCTCCCATCTTGGCCCCGCCACTTGGAACAGCCTCCCCGCCCCGGTCCGTGACTGTCAAACGTTCTCCTCATTTAAATCATTTCTCAAAACCCACCTCTACAACGCTGCCTCTCATTAGTTCATTTCCCCAGCCATGCACAATTCAGAATCACTGTCACGTATGTGTGTGTGTGTGTGTGTGTGTGTGTGTGTGTGTGTGTGTGTGTGTGTGTGTGTGTGTGTGTGTGTGTGTGTGTGTGTGAGAGATTGTGTGTGTGTGTGTGTGTGTGTGCGTGTTAGTTGTTAGCCTTTCCATTGTATCAGCGCTTAGAGCTACTGTTATAAGCGCTTAACAAATCTCCATTATTATTATTATTATTATTACTATTACTATTATTATTATTATTATTATTATTATTATTATTATTATTATTATTACTAAGGAGCACGCCTTTACCTTTACGCATTAATCTGAAGACACATTTAATATATAATAACGGTATAGGGTATAGTATAGACATTTCAACACTATTTTTGTTTGCTATTCTTTGTCGACACACCTAATGAACTTTAACAGCAGTTTGGACACGCAGCAAAAGCACACGCGTAATCGCACTTATTAATTCTGCGCTGCCGTCAGCGTGTCAATGTATTTTTAGCTATTTCTCGTACTGATACCGTTGTATTTATAGAACGGAGTCATTGTTAGGTTACGTGATACGAAGACGACGTATGCTAAACTGGATTCTCCTGTGTCTAAATGAACCATAGCTAGACCTGTGTGTAGCGTTTCGTAACCAGGCTGTTACAGAAGTGCATCTTTGAACAGGAGGGTTACAAAGTAAAGTAGGTAAAAGCACTGTCAGGGGAGAGAAGTGTGCATGATCGACCAGTGATCATAGATCTACTGTGGCCAAAGCACAAAAAAGATAGGAAAGAGGGGGGATATCTGATACGCCCCCCTTGAGGGGTGGGGGGGGGGGCTTCCATATGTATTGCTTTCAGTCACTTTCTTAGCGCCCCCCTCTTTCCTATCTTTTTTTCACGAAGTTAGGTCATGACGTAGTTACGCGTCTTTTCCGCCGAGTGGTATCGTCAGTAGCTATCAAGGGGTTAACAATAAAAGTAAGACTACACGCAGATCAGTCGAACCGACTACTCACAAAAAATGAAACATTTTCCCCTCGTACCTGGTACCGAATCTTCGCGCCATCTTTCGACACTGTCAGATTGAGATCGTCCAGAAGAGCCGAAAAGCCGGAAGCTCCGTCCAATCGCAGCCCGTCTGACAGCACGCAGTCCGCGCCAAACAGACCAATGCAAAGCCACGACTCGGCGATACTGCTTTCGATGTCATGAGGCGACCACGTGACCGGAAGTGGCTGTTTGTCCACTTGCTCTATCTCCCCTTCTTCGTTGATTTCCTCTTCTTCTCCTGGTCGCGACACCCGGACCAAAGGAGACTGTGTGAAAAATATTACACAGACATAAGTTTTGAAAAAAAAAAACAAACAACAACAACAACAACAACCAAGAAAACCTCGCACGCAATGAAGAGGAAGTTATCTGCATTTCCTCAGTATTTTCGGGCGCGCTGCTTGTAAAACAAAGTTGCCCGAGGTGCATATGGGGCAAACAGTGGTTTACAAGCAGCCTGCTCGAACGCATCCGACTTGTTCTTTAACTCATTCAGCCCCGCGACACACCACAGCAAGATATGGCTCCACCATGATAGTTCAAGGTTGGTAGCAGAATAGCTTGGCGCCTACAGGCGCCAAGTTATTCTGCTACCACCCTTGAACTACCATGGTCGATCTATCTCCTGAATTGTAATGCAGTCCTCAGAGGATAGCTCCAAAATGTGGGTATTTCGTACCTCGGGCCAATGAATTAACAGACAATCGTTCGCACACGGCTTCAAAAAAGTATGTCTCCAATACTGTCTACCTTTAACAACACCATCAAGCAAAACAACGAAGCGGAATTAGATGTGATTTTCATCTCTTTGTAACATAGTAACCTTTCCGGCACGAATCTTCTTATATGAGTGCAGAGACCGCACGTTACTCCTCATAATGAGTGCAGAGACCGCACTTTACTCCTCATAATGAGTGCAGAGACCGCACAAACAGTCCATTAACCCATTTAACCCCTCGGCCTTATTTCCCAAATCTGGGTGGTTTGGTCTAGTTGCAGGAGACGGATCGACCGCGGTAATGCAAGGGAAGCGCCAGATTAGCTTGGCGCCCTAAGGCGCCAAGCTAATCTGGCACTACCCTTGAATTATCATGGTCGATCCATATTCTGCTGTAGTGCGCTGAAGCTGAATGGATCAGTTCTGGCCAATTCTGTAGTTAGCTAATTTAGTAGAAAACTGAAATAAGTGTATTAATTACCGCCACAGGCAAAATGAGGGGAGCAGTGGTATCCACAGTGACACCTGCCGACTCCTCAGATGTGGCAAGTTTCGCTCTGTTGACTGCTGTGACCTTGACAGTGTATCTGGCCCCGTTTGTCAACTGCACGTGCTCTCCGTGCAGTGGGAGGGACAGTTTTGCGTGGCCGGCCGATGTATCGTTGGGGAGGACTTGGTAATGATTTTCTGTTTGAGGCCAGAATTTGACTCTGCGACCTGCATACACATGTAATATCAGGTATTAGAATAATCAAAATAACCTGTGATTTACTTTCAGATTTGACGCTTTTAGGGGTCAGACTAAGACTTAATAGCCCTTTGCGTGTCGGTAGCGGTTTTTGTCGCGATGATCCCGACATTAATCATTGCGACAAAAACCGCTACCAACACACACAGGGCTAAATAAATACTGCATCAAATACAAGTTCCGTACTGAGAATGTACGTAGGACATGGTGACGTAGCTTAGTGGATAAGACACTGCGCTGACAGTCGAAAGATCCCGGGTTCGAATCCCCTGTTGGGCAGGAATGGGATGTGGACTTTTCCTCATTCCCATCGAGTCACATTTACGTACAGACTCGGCTTACGGTTGCCTGTCTTGCCTTCGTGTGCACAGCACGCATAATCATCAAGTGCGCACGTTAAAAATCCCATTATCACTAATCGAAACGAGAAGGCCGGTGAAATGGAAACAAAAATATTCCACATGCACCGAAGTTAATAGCCGGGTGGAGGTTTGCACATAAAGTAGCGTTTAGTAGCAGCAGGCTTTCAAAGCTCCAGCTTCCATCCCTACGGCGGCGCCTTGAGCATCTTTAATTAGATGGATATGTGCGCCTTGGAGACACCGTACCATACCATACCATAACATACCATACCATAACAAGACAATGAAAATACAGGTTACTTCCAACACAGGTTTCTTAAAATCTACCATCTCAAATGGTTTTCGTTCTCAAAATGTACGTACTTTTAAACAGTTCTAGTTCTCGAATGTACCTACCCTGAAACTGTTCATAGACAACACATCTGTATTCGTCGATGCCTGATTCCTCGTCGGCGAATTTCCACACGAAGTCCAGCGCGTCCTGACTCTGCTGGTAGATTGTTCCGTTGGCCGTTGTCAAACGTTCCATAACCGGGGGAGTGTGGTCGACCTCCATACCGTCTGACCTCACCGTGACGTCGCTGCCGGCGTTGTTGGTGGCCTTGACCTTCACGTGAACTCTGTCGCCGTGCTGAAAGAGTGGATTCTGACTTTATAAATGTTTTGTGCACCAGACGTTTTACATGTCTGGTAGTTTTAAAGACAAAATAATGAAGCGAAGACTTTCCACTGAAATGAAATAACTATCACAGGAAACAATATAGTCCTTTGCTGATTACGTGATTGGTGGTAAAACAATTCGATTTTATTAAAATAATACACATGTTTAATGTTATCACAACAAACGAGCAGTAGACACAAATGTGAGTGCCGGTATGTGATTTTGATAATAATAGTTTTATACAGTGAAAATAAATATGAAGGCAGGGGATCTAACTGTTGTCTGTCCAGCGCTGTGATTCCCCTTGGTTTGCATACAATAGTGAAAATAAAAAGCTGAATTTGACACACGTGCAAGGAGAAGGAATGGTCGGTGAACTGCTCTCCGTGCAGACTGGAAAACTCGCGCTCTGACTGGTCGTTTATGAAGACAGTGAGTGAGTAGGACTCGATGCCGCTCTCCGGGTCAACGAAGTCTCGCCATGACGTCACCAGCGTGGCCGTCTCTGACGTAAAGTTGACGTCACTGCTGATGTCATCACCATCCACCACGATTCCAGTGGACGGGGGAGTCAGGTCGACCAGAACTATACATGCAATAATAGACAAAATTATATGTGTACATGTGTTGATTTCGAGCCGTTCAATCGACATAGACATTTTTCGGAAAGTGGGTCAGTTGAACGTTTTTCGACGAAAACAGAGCATCAAAAGCATGGAGAATCACGCGATATCGTACTACCAACCCGACCCCCCCCCCCCCTCCTCTACACACACACACCCTTCTATACAGCCCCTCTCAGCAGCACCCCCTCCCCTTTACCCGAAATTCTCACTGTCACTCTCAAGGCGTGAGTGATCTCAGACTGACCTCCATCAGACGATGCGTTGCAAGACTTGGTGTTGAGCGCTTTGTTGTCCGCCTTGATTGTGGAAAAGTAGGTGGTGTTGTGTTGGAGCATTCCCGGCACTTGTTGGCACGCCTGTCGCTGGTACTGGTCGTATGTCCGGAAAGCGATGACGTCATCCTTCCCGGGGGAGAGGCCAACACCCCAAGAAAAGCTGGAATGCAAGAGGGAGATAATGCTGCAGATAGTATTGCAACGAAGGGAGCAACCAACGTACAAATATGAAGCTTTCTCAGTACCGAAGTTCTGTCGTTAACTCATTCGAGAAGTGCCGCCTCCGGAAACGGATAAACCTTTCTAGGCGCCAAGCTAATTAGGCACTACCCTTTACTAATCCATTTCAGCTATCATGATCGTCCCATCTCCTGATGGCAGTGTGCTGGACTCACTTTCCAATGTTGGACTCCGGGTCTGTGAAGTCCTGCCACTGTACGCAGATCCGGTCGGCTTTTGATTGGCAGCAGCTGTCCCGCCCTAGTCCCTCCCCGTCCATCACGTGACCAGGCGCGGGAGGCGTGCTGTCGATCAGGATGGGAGCGTCCGAGGAGCCGGTCACTGACATGCCCACTGCAAGAAAGTCAAGCAAAAAATTAAAAATATTATGAATAGATGAATAAATAATTGATTGAATTAATTAATGAAGGAAGAACGGAAAAGAAGGGGGGTATGGATGGATCGTGCAATCAAGCATGAAAGCAATCTATCGATCTACCAATCAACCAATCAATCCAAAGATAAAAACCCCGACAAAAAGCCGGGTTTGTAAGATTTGCAAACGCACCAGACATAAATGTGTGATAGCACCCACCATTGTTGACGACTTTGAGTCGAATCCAGGCCGGCACCCCGTGTTCTGTTTCAAACTCTTCGTTCAGGACATACGTGCTTCTGTCCGTGCCGCGTATTTCGTACTCGATGTAACGTCGTATCATGACGTCATACTTGGTTTTCCCTAGCCCAAACTCTACAC
>BTPG01000007.1:173280905-173290905 GCA_036245525.1 Semisulcospira habei | reverse complement strand
TGAACCCCGTCACTGCGGAGAAAAACTAAGCATGATCAAATTGCAAGAGACATAGATCCTCATCAGCCCCCACAGTTACAGGGGTTCATGAGGATCTATGCCTCTGGTTGACTCAACTTTTGTCTCCGCATTCCTTGGACGGCTCGTTGTTTTCGTTGAATTTACACAGATTTTAGAAACACAGCCTGCGACCAGCCAATAGATAACATACAAACAATGAGTCCTTGCCTATGATTGGATGTGACAATGACGTCGTCACATCGCTGAATGACGGAAGCCTTGCATCTGTCCGCCTGCATCACCTCCCTCCACCCCTCCCCCAGGGGCCCGGGCTCTGGAGGCGTGTGGTCCGCCATCGTGCCCTGCGAGGACAGGATGGAACGATACTCCAGTGTGTCCTCTACGTCAACGTTGACGTAATACATGACGCCATGACGTAACGGGAGTGTGGTGTAGTTGAGCACGCCGGTCCAGCCTGCAACAAATGTGTTGATGACGTCACGTTGATAACACAAGTGTTACGTAACACTGATTTTTTGTGCAATGTCAACTAATCAGTATTTTACCCACAGTGCTCTTCGAGAGAAATGGTTAGACAGTGATAGATACTTTCAACCAAAAAATGAGACTGGCTCCGGGAGTACCAAACAAGTACACTTCTATTCAAATCAGATGCTAAGCATCTCATTTGAATAGTAGTGTACTTGTGGCGTACTCCCTTGGGGGTCGATCCGGAGAGTACTCCTGCAAACTCACTTGTGCCACGTGCTGCGAGCGTCATCGTGTGCCAGTCTAAAACTTCGTGCCCGTAAGAGCTGGGACTATACCCGACAGCGTGGCGCAGACTTGAAGGCAGCAGCGGCGTTTCATCTCTCACCGTCACCCTGGCCGACAATTTGCTGGGGTGACTCGTGCAGCGGTAACTTGCCACTACCTCCCCCTCAGGAGGAGTGCAGTCAAACGGGTTGACACGATCCAGGACTACCAGAGGACACTGCGCGGTGGTGCTCAGCCCTTGGTTGTTAGTCGCTCTAACTGTGAAATACAAAGCCTTGCCAGTCAGGTTACAGGGTAGGTCAACTATGACCAGACTGGAGCCGCGCATGTCTGTCCAGGGCCGGATGCTGGTGCCCCCAGGGTAGTCGCCGATGGCGTGGGCGAACTTCAAATCGCTATCTTCGTCCTCGGCCCGGAACTCCAGCTTGACGGCGACGTCCATGGGGTGTCGCCCTGTCAATTGCTGGACGGTGCAGGAGGGTTGGGGTGGAGGGATGGTGGATGTGAGTGCACGCGTGGTGGTGGTGGGTGTCAGCGTTGTGGTGCGGTGGCTGGAGGAAACATACAAGAGGAGCAGCCAACAGGTCATTATTATCCCACCAGTGTTCAGGCCAGTGATCTTTACCCACCCTGAGCCAGCCGACGCTGATTGTGTTTCTGCAGCCTTCGTTCATTCAACACCAAAACTCCCTACATGTCCCACGTACTCAAAGTGGTGTCAGCAAGAGGCATAGATCCTCATGAGCCCCCGCGACTGCGGGGGCTCATGAGGATCTATACCTCTTGCAGTCGGGTGGTGTTCCCATTTTCTCGGCACGGAACGGGTTAAACCCCTATTTTCACAAAGGAAAGGAAATAACCCCAACAGTAGCACGTGAACGTCGTAGCAGGCGACGCACAGCTGACAAGCACATGCGCAGCAACACAGGAATAAAGCTGGGAGCTAACTGCGGGTTCTGGTTGCAGTCCCCTTTCAAAATGTTTTGGTTATCAGGTGAAAAGGGGTGGTGGGAGGGGGAAGGGAGAAGGAGGGGTGTAATTAATGTGGAAAAGATAGCACTCGCGTTCAGGGTGACGCAGGGTGAGACACGTAACGAATCGTCGCCCAGCGCAACCTGTCTCTGCCTGCGTCACCCTGAACGTGAGTGCGATCTTTTCCCTGTACCACCCTAGTTCACGAGACAGCACCTATCATTCTGGCAGCTTGCAGAAGAATGTACAACTTACCAGTTCTCCTGAACCTTGTCGCAGTAGGGGAACCTGGGCGGTCCGTTATCGTCCTTTCTCTTTATCTCCTCCCAGATGGTGCCGCGGATGGGTTCGGCCTGCCAGTGCCATAAGCTCCTCTCCCATGTGTGTTTCCATAGAAACAGATCCACTTTAATCCAGCCCGTCAGCCACAACTCTAGGGGAACCAGCTCCACCTCAAGCTTCTTGCTGAAAAAGAAAACATCTATCAATCAACAATCAATCAATTGAATGAACGCACGAATAAATGAATGAATACATGAAGGAATGAATGAATTTAACAGTTTTTATCGTTTATAAATGTAACAAGAAAGGCAAAGCCCTTATGGCTCACGTGTATGACGGATCCACACATGTATGACAATAAGTAAAGGGACGGCTTCTGCACTAACAAAATCCACGTTTTCTCAAAATTTAATCCGTTTTCACACATCTGTGAAACCCCCGTGACCCTTGACCTTTGCGATGAGTCGACTGAATTAGGATACATAGGAAGGTTTTATCATCAGCCACCGTTGTGCCAAATTTGATTAAAAAGTTTGCAAAAATGTTGATAATAGCTACAATTATTTGCATTTCATACACATTTGTCGACCTCTTGTGACCCTTGACCTTTTCTGAGTGGGACATCCAAATTAGTATCAGGTTTCTCTGTAGTAAGTTTGGGTTTAAAGTTGTGAACATTAATTGAGAAAAAAACATTTCTTGTCAAAATATGGCTATTTCTTTTTACCTACTTCCTGAGGTTTTGTGACCCTTGACCTTTTTGAGGGTCATCCAAATTAGTATGCATAGATAGGTCTTACCATCAGGTATCTCTGTAGCAAGTTTGGGTTTGGAGTTGTGAATAGTATTTGAGAAAAAAACATCTTTTGTCAAAATATGACGATTTTGGACCTATTTCTTGAGCTCTTGTGACCCTTGACCTTTCCGAGGGATCAATCAAATTAGTGTGCGCATTAAGGTCTTACCATCAGGTATCTTTGTACCAAGTTTGGGTTTGAAGTTGTGAATAGTATTTGAGAAAAAATAAATGATGTCCAAAAATAGCTATTTTTGATATATTTCCTGATCTCCCATGACCTTGACCTTTGTGAGAGGTCACTGAAATTGATATGTTTAGAAAGGTCTTGCCACAAAGTATCCTTGGGCCAAGTTTGAAGACTGTAGCTTGAATAGTCTCTGAGACAATGCCAACGTTAAAGTGGGCGACGGACGACGACGGACGGATGTCGGCGGATTGACGACCACTGGCCCAGAAAATAGACTCACTTTTGCTTCGCACGTAAGCCAATAAAATCCGTCCATTTTTTGTGAAAGTCAGGTTTCAATTGTAATAAAATCTCGCTGTTCACAAGCCTGGAGAAATGTCTTTGAAAATGTAGCGCAGCACTGCCAGGGAACTTAACTATGGCTGACTTCATGGCCACGTGACCAGAAATCCATGAAAACGTACTCACAAACCAGATAGGTGAGGCTAGCGCTGGCAGAATTGTACAACAAACCAAGGGGAATTACACAGCGCTGGACAGACGAACAGTTAGATCCCCTGCCCCCGCCTATCAGGCACCCAATCGCCAGCCCACAGAGAAATACGCAGGTATAGAATAAGACGATCATTTGCATCTTCAAAAAAGATGCATCAGGTCTCTTATATAACCCATGTCTTTCTCCGGAACTTAGGAAGTAGGCAGGGGAAACATACATACACAAACACGAAGGTGTATTACTATATGTGGTCGTGTAAATACCCTGAATTCCCACAGTAGATGCACAGAACATTACAGAACAATGTAACGATACAAATTTGCCTCGAGTTATACTGAGATACTCACAAACCAGATAGGTGAGGCTAGCGCTGGCAGAATTGTACAACAAACCAAGGGGAATTACACAGCGCTGGACAGACGAACAGTTAGATCCCCTGCCCCCGCCTATCAGGCACCCAATCGCCAGCCCACAGAGAAATACGCAGGTATAGAATAAGACCATCATTTGCATCTTCAAAAAAGATGCATCAGGTCTCTTATATAACCCATGTCTTTCTCAGTATAACTCGAGGCAAATTTGTATCGTTACATTGTTCTGTAATGTTCTGTGCATCTACTGTGGGAATTCAGGGTATTTACACGACCACATATAGTAATGCACCTTCGTGTTTGTGTATGTATGTTTCCCCTGCCTACTTCCTAAGTTCCGGAGAAAGACATGGGTTACATAAGAGACCTGATGCATCTTTTTTGAAGATGCAAATGATCGTCTTATTCTATACCTGCGTATTTCTCTGTGGGCTGGCGATTGGGTGCCTGATAGGCGGGGGCAGGGGATCTAACTGTTCGTCTGTCCAGCGCTGTGTAATTCCCCTTGGTTTGTTGTACATGAAAACGTAAATTCGTACTGCTTGTGGGAATACATCTCAGACAGAGCACCCCACAAGTAAACTTCTATTCAAATGAGATGCTCGCATCTCATTTTAATAGAAGTGTACTTGTGGCTTACTCCCCGAGCGGGTCTGTCTGGGGAGTACTCTCGCACGCGGTAATGGTTATTATAGGCGGAGAAAATGTTTGATGTTACTGACGTGGACACAACCGGCTGCTTGGAGAAGTTGGTGATGAGACTGAGGGGGAAGCTTGTCTTCATGATCCAGCCAACTAGCTTGATTCCGCCAGAGACGATAACTGCGGACACTCTCGCTGAAGCAACTATCTCCCCTGCCACGAACGGCGTCAGAGTTGTCTGGCATTGGACAAAGCACGGAGATGAGATAAACTGCAGTGATTCGTTGAGCTTTCCAGGTTAAATCACGTGATGTTTTAATCTCCAGCTAAACCAATCAACCATAAGCATGAATATAAGCACAATTGTAACGCTACGCAGAAAAGGAATTAACCCTTTCACTGCCAGCTATTAGACATAGATCCTCATGAACCCCCGCATCTGCGGGGGCGTATGAGGATCTATGTCTCTAAAGGCCCCGCCACACATGCCCGATTTTGAGGCCGATTCTCGAGCAGTTTCGAATCGGAGTGTGATCGGACCGGACTACAAAAACGTGTGCACTGCCACACATTCCCCGACCTTTTTTTAGCCGACCGGTTTGAATTGAAGATCAAGGTCGTACCTGTTCTGAAATGGCTGCTAGTTTTGACAGTGATGATGATGTGCTTGCATTATCAGCAGTTTTGCATCATATTCGGGAAGAGGCGGGCGAAACATCAGCAACGAAGGTGGTACTGATTTTCCGCCATTTTCAAACTGAAACGACATGCTTTGCGAGACGCGCTCTGATTGGTTGAAGCTTACAATCGGGGCCGATTCGGATCGGAAAAATAGAGCAGGTTCTAGACACCCGATTCCCAGCCGATTAGGATCGGATCTGATATATGACGTCATCCGATCGCAATCGGATCGGAATCGGCTTCAAAATCGGGGCACAACCGGCTCGTGTGGCGGGGCCGTAATAGTTGCGAGGGCTCTTCAGAATCGACGCCTCCAGCTGACACCACTTTGTATGCACGTTTCTTGAACTTCCGATAGTTCACACAGAATTCAGAAACAGTCTGCGTTTGCTGGCAGTTTAGGGGTTAAAAAGATCGTATGACAGCCAAACTACGCACAGAAATAAACCAGCGGCAGACGCACCTGCATGAAGGAGTCCACCGCCTTCACCTGGAAGTCAAACTTCAGCCCCATTACTCCTCCCGCGTCGAAACCTGAGAAAAAGAAAATAAGATGGCTCGGTGTAACCCATTCGGCCCCGACGCCCTATATCATGAGAGGGATCGACCGTGAAAATTCAAGGGTAGTGCCAGATTAGCTTGGCGCCTTCAGGCGCCAAGCTAATCTGGCAATAGCCTTGAATGATCATGGTCTAGCCATCTCCCGCAAATGGTACAAAGTTGTCAGGTAACACAATTTACACAATTTGGAAATGCGGCCGCGAGGTTAAGCGGGTTAACAAAGGAGTTGGTTAGTTGAACGGAAAACAGAAAATAGAGGTTGAAAACCCTTTACGTTAGAAACATGAAACAGGACGTTTCGGATCAAAGATCCTTCTTCTCGGTGATATAACAACAACGTAGAACAGAAAAGAACACACGGTGGAAAGAAAAGACGTCATTCTGTAGAGAGAAAATTTAGAATGACGTTGGTGCCAGACTTGACCTCACTGACGAAACTTGATGCTACCGTTGATACTTGATTCTACCGTTGCACTGATTAGTGTGTGTGTGTGTGTGTGTGTGTGTGTGTGTGTGTGTGTGTGTGTGTGTGTGTGTGTGTGTGTGTGTGTGTGTGTGTGTGTGTGTGTGTGTGTCAAGTCAAGTCAAGTCAAGAGTTTTTATTGATGTTGGCACTTCGGCCATTTTCACATGGAGAGCGTATACATATATCAGTTCAATACCACAAGAACATAACCTGGGGTATAGTGACATTCATGTGTGTGTGTGTGTGTGTGTGTGTGTGTGTGTGTGTGTGTGTGTGTGTGTGTGTGTGTGTGTGTGTGTGTGTGTGTGTCAAGTCAAGTCAAGTCAAGAGTTTTTATTGATGTTGGCACTTCGGCCATTTTCACATGGAGAGCGTATACATATATCAGTTCAATACCACAAGAACATAACCTGGGGTATATTGACATTCATGTGTGTGTGTGTGTGTGTGTGTGTGTGTGTGTGTGTGTGTGTGTGTGTGTGTGTGTGTGTGTGTGTGTGTGTGTGCGTGTGTGTGTGTGCATGTACGTGAGCGGCAGCAAGCACGAGTAAATGCATATGTAGTGATGTGAATGTATGAAGACGTGAGTTTTGTGCTACGTGTTTTGTGCGTGTGTATTTGCGTCATTATGTATCTTCTGTTCTCTCTCTCTCTCTCTCTCTCTCTCTCTCTCTCTCTCTCTCTCTCTCTCTCTCTCTCTCTCTCTCTCTCTCTCTCTCTCTCTCTCTCTCTCTCTCTCTCTCTCTCTCTCTCTTTACGTCATTCTAAATTTTTTCTATACAGGATGACGTCTTTTTTTGTATCGTGTGTTCTTTTCTGTTCTACGTTGTTTCCGTATCACCCAGAAGAAGGATCTTTGATCCGAAACGTCGCGTTTCATGTTTCTAACTTAAAGGGTTTTCAACCTCTATTTTCTGTTTTCCTTTCACATAAAACCCTTGCGGCAACAGTTTTACTAGAGATGGTTAGTTATAATTATTTGGATTTAAACTACCGAACAAAGTCCATTTCACGGCAGGAAAGGTGAAGCAAGACTAAAAAGACAGCGTTCTAAAAGAAGTATTACAGCTTTTTTTTTTCTTGGCTTGACTTCGCGAACGAAGATTCTATAAGGGTTGTCCACGACGTCTGCAGGCATGCTCGTGACTGCGGAGGCCAGCAGTGTTACTTTAAAAGTCACATTGTTTTAACCCCTACAGCGCCAGCTGACGCAGGCTGTGTTTCTGCAATCTTCGTTGATTCAACACGGAAAGGCCCTGGCTGTACCAGGAACATGCCAGCAAGAGGTATAGATCCTCATGAGCCCCCGCAACTGCGGGGGCTCATGAGGATCTATACCTCTTGCAGATGGGTGGTGTTCCTTCTTTCTTGGCACTGCACGGGTGGTCTTAAAATATACGCGCGCGTCTTTTCCGTTGGCGTGGAGCGGTGCCCAACTTACTGATGTCCAGGTGGAAGGGTCCCAGCCAGAAGGTAAACAAGAACTTGAAGAAGGGTATGTGTAGGTTCGAATCCGACTGATCCTCCGGGTAGTTGCCCTTGTCCATGCTCTCCATGGGGTTCTTGAACTCGGCTGTGAAGTTTGGCTTGGGCCACTTGCCCGTCTCTAGCTGAGGAGGGAATGACAATGACAATGACAATGAACCTTTATTTTATAACGGTAGAAGTATTTGGTGACAGAACCAATTTTCAAACTTGCCGTAACTACCATTAAGCTAAGAACTACCATTAAACACTATCAGAAACAAAACAACGTTTTCACACAAAAGTAAATAAAAGCATATAGGCACAAACATTCTCTACATCACACACACACACACACACACACACACACACACACACACACACACACACACACACACACACACACACATTCTACACCACACACATACAGACACACACGAACATGTTGCAACACACACCCACACACACACACACACACACATCAACGCACGCGCGCACACACACAGTAACGCACACACACACACACACACACACCAACGCTCGCACACACACAGGAACGCACACACACATACACACACACACACACACACACACACACACACACTACACAGCCCGCATACAGTTCACAGTCATACAACGCACATCATAAAGATTAAAAAATAAACATGCATGTCAAAACAGGAAAACTAAAAAAAATACAGAATCAAGCCTAACAAAAAATTAAACTATATAGATGCATACCACACAAATATGACTCTATGCACACATACGCACAAACACAAAAATATAAACTCACGCGCGCACTCTCTCTCTCTCTCTCTCTCTCTCTCTCTCTCTCTCTCTCTCTCTCTCTCTCTCTCTCTCTCTCTCTCTCTCTCTTTCACACACACACACACACACACACACACACACACACACACAGATGTGAATTTAAAAAAAAATATATATATATATATATATATATATATATATATATATATAAAATAAAAAAATAAAAATGCACGCAAGGAGCATTGAAACGGAAAGTATGAGGGGACGACTACGATAACCGTAGAATGGAGAACTGCAGGACCCCAGTAGCAAAACGTCTTTGGGCCCACGACGATCGCAGTGGGTCCGAGGACCCTTGCTTACTGGGGAGGCAGAGACGGCGGGACTCAGAACGAGACTGTACCCCCATGCGCAAGAGGCCATTTTGATTTGAATGACGCGTTATTGACTGAAGTTACTCTCCAAAAGTTTTACACCCGGTCTTGACAAACCAGACAACGAAAGCTATTTGCTTTGTGTGTCTGGGCTTTGAAGACCGAATGAGCTGACTTAGATCTCGACCTTGCAGGGATCCAGACCATTATCAGATTAGCATGGTGACTGCAGAGATGACAAGCTAATCTGGTACTCCACTTGAAAGATACTAGGGAAATTCCATCTTCAGTGAAAAGAAAAGGGGAGACTGCCAGTGCTAATATTTTAGTCTTTTCATTTATTACTACAATATCGACTGCAACCCCTTCCCCCCTTTTGGTAGGTTCTCTTTTAGGGTGCATGGCAATTTGACTCTGGGTGGTGGCATGGAATGTATGCCCCTGCAGACACCACAGTAAAATGTGGTTGTCATTGCAGGTAGGCAGAGTTTCCTGCCTCCTCCAGTATTGCCGATGGTGTGCTGAAGAGGTCGCCAAGACTGAAACAGCTGTCCACACCGGCTAAATATCTGGACCCCCCTTGGGGGACCTAGATTTGAATTTCCATGCACTTAGTGGCTGGAAGAGTGGATATGTGATACGCCCCCCTTCGGGGGGGGGGGGGGCTTCCATATGCATTGCTTTCAGTCACTTTCTTAGCGCCCCCTCTCTTTCCTATCTCTTTTTTTGTGTGTGCTTTGGCCACAGTAGATCTATGATCACTGGTCGATCATGCACATTTCTTTCCCCTGACAGTGCTATAACCTACTTTACTTTGTAACCTTCCTAAAATATTAGCACTGGCAGTCTCCCCTTTTCTTTTCACTGAAGATGGAATTTCCCTAGTATCTTTCAAGTGGAGTACCAGATTAGCTTGGCATCTCTGCAGTCACCACCCCTGACAGTGCTATAACCTACTTTACTTTGTAACCTTCCATCTTCAGTGTAAAAGTTTAGACCTAAACGCTATCGAGATAAGTAATTTGACCTCTGTCCATTCGGGCAAGGTCGTCGACTCACTGACCTTTTCCATGACAAGGGCCCTGACCCCGACCACCTGGTCCACCAGCTCTTCGGCGTTGACGCTGACGTCAGTGACGAACTTGTGGATGGATTCA
>BTPG01000007.1:173155905-173275905 GCA_036245525.1 Semisulcospira habei | reverse complement strand
GGGAGGACAGATACCTCTGTGTGGCGGCACTGCGCGACCGAACTGTCACGTCAACCACTCTGCGACGTCAACTGATGCAAGCTGCAAGCGTTAACGTCAGCAGAAGCACAGTCTGCCGACGTCTGCGCGAAATTGGCCTGGCTTCATGCAGAGCAGCAGTGAAAATACCCCTCACTCCAGCTTTTCGCAGAGCCCGGGTTGCCTGGTGTCGTCAACATGTGAGGTGGAACAGACTCCAGTGGACTCAGGTTCTGCTTACTGATGAGTCACTGTTCATTGTGTCATTCAACGACGGCACGGTGAGGGTCTGGAGATGTCAGGGCGAGCGATTCACGGATGGATGCGTCCAAGAGGTGGATTGCTACGGAGGAGGCTCAGTCATGGTCTGGGTAGGCTTCAGCAGGACCCCCCTCCACGTCATCCGAGGCACCCTGACTGGACTGCACTATCGGGACGAGATTGTGTAGCCCCTCATCCAGCCAGCTCTCCAAGTCATAAGCGACAATGCTGTTCTGCACGACGAAAACGCTCGACCTCATCGCGCCCGTGTGGTGGATGAGTACCTTGACCAAAGGGGCATCATGAGGATGGAGTGGCCAGCTCGTTCATCTGATCTGGCTCCCATCGAGCACCTCTGGGACGTGCTGGGGCAACGTGTAGTCAGCAACCACACACCACCTCAAGGCGTCCTCCAGCTGAGTTCCTGCATCAAGAGTGGGAAGCGATCCCACAACATGTTCTCCGAACCCTGGTGAACTCCATGCGTCAACGCTGCATTGAATGCTTGGCTGCAAACGGTGGGCACACTCGCTACTGACTGGACCAGTCTTGTGTGATTTTTCAAAGGAGGGGTGGGTGAACATTCTAACGTACTGCTGTTGTTACAATTGCCTGATTTACTCAAAACTTAAATGAAATTGTTACTGAATAAATTAGCAAAGTACTAACTCCAAGTTTTGTTACATTGTTTGTGTGGTGTTGTCAGTGCGTATGCGATAAAATGTGGCCCTTAAGTTTTGACCATTAGTATACATTATCATAATCTGAAACCTTAAGTGAGGCTGCTCTTACGTGAGTAGCTGTTCCGTGATCTCTCAATACATGAGCATAATCTGAAATCCAAAGTGAGGCTGTTCTTACGTGATTAGCTGTTCCGTGATCTCTCAATACATGAGCATAATCTGAAATCCAAAGTGAGGCTGTTCTTACGTGATTAGCTGTTACGTGATCTACATACATTATCATAATCTGAAACCCAAAGTGAGGCTGCTCTTACGTGACTGGTTGTTTGGTGAGCACCCTGGTAATGACGCCAAAGGCCAGTGACTTGGCGATAGCCAATGGGGGCCTGTTGATGATGTCACGTGCCGTTCTGATGGAGTTACTGATGCGCGGGAGCTTCGAGCTCAGAAAGTTGCTGTTGGCGGCCATGTCCATGATGCCCTTGAAGGTGAACTGCGTGGACCGGATGTTGTTGAAGAAGGCTTTGGCCGCGTCCCTGGAGGCAGATAGACGGTGTTTCGTCATGAACTTTGGGTGGAAATATTGTCAGCTTTTAACCACTTCCCTGCTAACCTACGTACATTTTGTTTCTAAAATCCGTGTTTACTGAACGACCAAATGCCACAACTATCCCAAAGAACATGCACACAAAGTAATCCCAGCAGAAGGCATAGATCCTCATGAGCCCCCGCAGTCGCGGGGGCTCATGAGGATCTATGCCTCTTACAGTTGGGTGATGTTCAGTTTTTCTCGGCAGTCAAAGAGTTAAACTCTTTTAACAGAGTGCGCCCATTTCAGCCAAGAGCAGTTGTCATCCGTTCCGATTCAGGAGACAGATGGACCATGACAGTTCAAGGTACGTGCGTGAATATTGCCCAGTGAAGGCAAACGACACTAAGTTAATGTTTGTGATAAGCGAGATTTTCATTGTAATACAATATAAACCCCGCTTTTCACAAAAACGTACTTACCGTCTTTTGACTTCGCGAGGCAGAATAGCCCGGCCCTTCTAGTTCACGGTGATGCAAGAATGCCGTCTACACCAGCCAAGCCATTCTTACGCATTCTTTGAGCTATCATGGTCCATCTATAATGATATCCTGTGGTTCTATGGCAGTGTTAACACATTGGAGACGTCCTGTATCGGATTCGCGGCTTTCTGCCGGATGCGGCGTGTCTCATATGGGTTAACCCATGAAACCTCACGGCCGAATTTCCTAAACTTCGGAAGTGTTACATAGCGACGGTGTACCAGTCACAGGAGATGGACTGACCTTGATAATTCAAGGGTAGAGCCAGATTAGCTTGGCGCCATCAGGCGCCAAGCTAATCTGGCACTACCCTTGAATTATCAAGGTCGATCTCTCTCCGGCTGAAGTGCGGCGAGGCTTAGTGGGATAATGGGTAAACGGTGATTGTACTCTTGACAGAAAACAAAACGTCAACTGATATTCAACTAATAAGTATCCAATACAATAATTTAACTTACTCCCACTCATACACCACCCCCACCCCCCCCCCACCCCCCACTCCCCCACCCCCCAACTCTTTCACCCACCCACTCTCTCCCCACGACACTCACCTCCCCGGGGTAAACATGTGCTTGAGGTCGCTGGCGTTGACGTCGATGTTTTTGACGAACTCCAGGGCGATGCCCTTGAATGGCGCCAGCAGGGAGTCATCAGGGATCAGGTCCTCCACGGCCTTGACTAGGAGGGTCTTGCCCGCGCTCAGAGCAACTCGCTTGAGGACCTTCATCAGACTGGCGAAGCCTGTCGACATGTTGCGGAAGTCTATCACCTGCCCGATATGCTGGAAAGGACAAAATGTGTGTCACAGTAGAAACAGCCAAACTACTGTTAATAAGTCAAGAACACCCAACGAAAACAGCCAAACTACTGTTAATAAGTCAAGAACACCCAACGAAAACAGCCAAACTACTGTTAATAAGTCAAGAACACACAACGAAAACAGCCAAATTACTGTTAAGAAGTCAAGAACACCCAACGAAAACAGCCAAACTACTGTTAAGAAGTCAAGAACACACAACGAAAACAGCCAAATTACTGTTAAGAAGTCAAGAACACCCAACGAAAACAGCCAAACTACTGTTAATAAGTCAAGAACACCCAACGAAAACAGCCAAACTACTGTTAATAAGTCAAGAACACCCAACGAAAACAGCCAAACTACTGTTAATAAGTCAAGAACACCCAACGAAAACAGCCAAACTACTGTTAATAAGTCAAGAACACCCAACGAAAACAGCCAAACTACTGTTAATAAGTCAAGAACACCCAACGAAAACAGCCAAACTACTGTTAATAAGTCAAGAACACCCAACGAAAGCGGTATATAAGTATGCACCAATGCGTCTTCAATAACATTTGATGAAAAGAAATCCCGAAGCAAAAATCACAACGATGCACCGTATATATTACAGAAGATCGCAACGAGTGAATATAATCTAACCCCATTAATCGACGGAAAAGTCACACAACCTATGGAGACACCAGGCACCCTCTCGAAGGGAGGGTGCCTGCTGTCTCCAAGGGTTGTGTAAAGAAGTGTACATTTAAAGTCCCAACCTTGAAAGTGAACTCCTTGCATTCCTGGTGCCATTTGGGTATGGCCTGCATGCTGTCGAGAAATGGTGAGGGGTCGGTGTAGAAACACATACCGGTGTCCTCAGAGGTTCGCTTCATGGCCACGTGAATATGGTCCTTGTTACAGCCGCTGTCTCCCTTGGAAGAGCCGATTATCTGTCCTGCCTCCACGAAAATCCCTGTGAGAAACACAAACATAAAGACTCAGCTACGTCTATGAATTTTGTTTACCACCAAATGAGTTTACGATAATGACTAAAAAATAGGCTTGCGGCAAAAGCAGTAAGTCGACCAGGCATAATCTGTACAACTGAGAGGGAGGCAATGGATCCGCTTTTTATTGTCGATCTGTTCCATGAAACCGGTACATGGAAGCTGTGAAGGAATTCTTGTATCTTCTGCGTGTGAAAACTAACTAATGACAGAAATGTAATGGTGCTTAATCTGGGAAATCCTTTGGCCTTATTTTTGCAAAAATGAAACCTTCGAACTATCATGGCAAACCCATCACCCATGATTCACATCGCTGCCCGCACGTTTACGGGAGTACTGCTTAGATTGACCCACTGGGGGAGTGCGCCACAAGTACACTTCTATTCAAATGAGATACTATAAACATCTCCCCGAGTGGGTCTATCTGGGGAGTGTTCCTACAAAAGGTACGGGCGGAAATCTTCTAGACGCATCGACCTACAATAACCTCCACGCCCCACCCCTAACCCCCGTCCGACCCCTACCACCCTACCCTCCACGCTCATCGCATCGACCCACTACTCCCGCCCACCCCCTCGCCTCCCCGTCCCGATCCCCTACATCATCACCCTGCCTTCCACTCGCTCATCCAGCATCAACCCAAAGTGACTGACCAGTCTCGTCGATTTCAGTGAAGTTCCCGTCAAGGTCCACGTTGGAAATGTAGATCTGATAGTCCTGCAAGTCCGGTGTTTTGGGCTCCAGGCGAATGGCGCCATCCTCCCAGTACATCATGCCCATCACAGGACTCGGCACCTGTCACAAACATTTTGTGTAATTTGCATATTATGTGTGTGCTAGTCTGTTATTTTGCACCGTGCGACTTGAAGCCGCAAGGATCAAACTCACAGACCAGCACACATCTAAAGAGTAACCCCTTCTCTGGCAGCTGACGCAGGTCGTGTTGTCTGAAGTTGTCATCAGGTCAACGCCAAACAGCCCCAGTCATTCCCAGGAACGAGATTCAAAGTGGTTTCAGCAAGAGGCATAGATCCTCATGAGCCCCCGCGAATGCGGGGGCTCATGAGGATCTTTGCCTCTTGCGCTTGGATCGTGCTCACGTTTTTCACTCATTCTACCCCAGACACACCACAGCAGGATACAGATCGACCATGATCATGGGCGCCAAGCTATTCTGGCATCACCCTTGAACTATCATGGTCGATCTGTGTCATGCACTGCATTGCAGTCTTCGGAGGACAACGTCAAAATATGTGACCTGTTCCCACGAAAGGGACCATAAGTCGGAAATTTTGAGTTTTGAGATATTTACACCATTACAATCTATTAGAAATACAAATTAATTTGATGCAAAAACTATTGTTGTAGACCTGTTATTAAGCGAGAAAAATGCATTTAAAGTTGATCACTCGAACTGACCCAAGATGACCCCCTGCACTCTTTTCGGCCTGTAGCTCCATTCGGCCAAAAGCGACTTAAGGTCCCTTTTGTGGGAATAGGTCACATATGGGGATTTGGGACTTGGGGTACAACGAGTTAAACAGCCGAGGGGTTAAGAACAGATTGTGCACTTCCGGATTTTAGGCTTGTATGCCCTTTTCAAAACAAAAGAAATACATTATTTATTTAACAAAGTTCGGATGATTTACTGTACGCTTTATGCGTCTTGTTGCCCAAGGTCGCCTCCCGCTGTTTATCAAATTGAGGACGTTATCTGTTTATCAAATTGAGGACGTTATTCCGGTTAAGATTATGATTGAAATGTCATTTTGTACCATCCAGCCTTGGTCCCAAATTAGGTCGACGCCCGGATGTCCGTAGCGCGTGCAGTCGGTTGGAAACGTGCCGCATTTGCATGTGTCGTCACAGTCACGTTGCTGGTTGGGAAAGGAAGGGTGGAATTTGACTCCAAACAAGGCGTGGATTCTGGATTTGACCATGTCGATTCTGAAACATAAAAATGATTGCACACACAACCCAATATTTAAGTGGGATTAAAAAATAAAAAAAATAAAAAAATAAAAAAACATTCGGGAAATGTAAAAGTTTATTTTTTCCCCTGGGAGATATGAAATTGTTATATATTATTATAAGCAAAAGTAAGCGCGATACAATACATGCATATTTGTAAAAAAAAAAAAAAAAAAAAAAAAAAAAAAAAAAAAAAAATAACAAGAACAAAACAACAACAACAACAAACCCAACGGTACCACCACCACCACTACACTAACAATAACACCATGACAATGTTGCGCCAGTGTAGATATAGTGTGTAATCAACCTTTTGGCTGGCGGTAGCGCATTTTGTCGCCACGCTTCCTGCAAGGAATCATCGCGACAAAAAGCGCTACCAACAGCCAGAGGTTAATTAGTCATCTCCCTTGCACATACAGCCATTGGTACTATCCACGATTCACATGGTCAAGAGGGTTGACCCGTTCAGGACCATCTGACGCGGGCTGTGTTTCTGCAGTCTTCGTTGATTCCACACCAACAAGCCCCTGGCCGTCCCAGGAACACGGATTCAAAGTGGTGTCAGCAAGAGGCATAGATCCTCATGAGCCCCCGCGACTGCGGGGGCTCATGAGGATCTATGCCTCTTGCAGTTGTGTGTTGTTCACGTTTTCTCGGGGTTAAATACTCACGCCTCTTTGAAGGACTGGAAGCTGGCCTTGAGGATCTCCACCTGCACCTGCTGCTGGTCGAACCCGTGCTGGATTTCTGACGGCCCGTTCTGAGACACGTTGTTCAGGTGATTCAGCATGGCGTCACTTTTGGCAAACAGGGCGTCAAGAGCGGTGTCGATACGTGAATGCTGCACACAGAAGGTGTCTTTCTAATCTAGCTGGCACCGACACGTTACAGGTGACAGGTATCTACGATATTAGTTCAAGGGTAGTGCCAGATCAACTTGGCGTCGTGAAATCTAACCATCCTTGATACTCTAGCAGTAGGAGAGGGTAGTGCCTGATTAGCTTGGAGCTTGGAGGAGGGAAGCTAGGTAGGCATCTCCCTTGGACTATCATGATCAACCTATCAACTGATTTGTTCTGTTTAGGGGGCAATTGTTAAAGTCATCCATAAAATCATCCATCTCCAACATCTGGCACAAGCAATGAATGAAATAAAAGACATTCATTGTTGTATACTGGCCAGCTAAAAAAAAAAAGCGACATACGTCGGAAACGCTTCTATACTGACGAGCAAAGAAACGCAACATCACTGGAATCATCGGAAATACTCTAGTGTTTCCGATGATTCCAATGATGCCGCATTTTTATTGCTCGTCACACAAAAACTAAACTGCTACTGTAAGCCCAACCTTGAGTCCAGGCGATTTTGTTTTGAAAGATAAATAAACTGAAAATAAAGCAAGATCTCACCGCAGCTGCCCCCAGCTCTCCGAAGGAACTGGCGTCACGCTTTCTGCGGGAAAAGTCAGCTTTCAGTCGCGCCACCAGGTCTTTTGTGCTGGACACAATTTCCTGGATCTCGCTCCCTGCGTTCATCCACGAAGATCTGCCGCCTAAAAAAATAAAAGTCATTAAATATAAGGTTAACCCTATAAGGCTGGCGGTAACCGGTGTTGATCGCGATGAATGCGACAGGAGTCATAGCGATTAAAACCGCTACCGACAGCCCCAAAATGTACTATATTTAATATGAGACTGAGAGGGCAATTCATTAGTAATTAAATGTCATTTTGAACATGGATTTTCTGAATTCCCACAAGTTCCTAAACTTCATTGACAAAAGTGTAAAATTGAAATATTATACACATCGTCCCAAACCGATTTCCTTCAGCAGAAAGCATCGCAGAAATCAACTTTCCCCCATATCCAAAACTGAACGACATAAGATACGGAACAATTAATCGGATCAACCTTCCAGTGCATGCAACCATCGGCAGAGCTACTCACGCGTGACCCCCTCTCGGCCATTGATCACAAAATGCACGTATTAAGCCATATGCATGCTGACCGACATTCACCCACAGGACTAACAACTGTTTTAACAAGAGATATAAATCCTCATGAGCCCCCGCGACTGCGAGGGCTCATGAGGATTTATGTCTCTTGCAGATGGGCAGCGTTCGCCTTGCCCCGGCACTCAAAGGGTTAACTACCTTGTACACGCATCCACGGTCGATTTACTAAAGAAACGGTACCGTTGGCTGCATTCACAAGGCGGAAGCAGGGGGGAGGTGGGGTGGGTGGGTGGGGGGTGATGGGAGGGGAGGGGAGGGGGGGGGGGGTAAACTCCTATCAAGACTTTAGTTACCTGACAGGAAGGACATGGCTTGCTTGACAATCTTGTTGCCTTCCAGGATTCTCTGCATGGCTGACTGATACCTGAAAGAAATAATATTCACAAATGTCAGTGGACACATTCATAGGATCATTTTTCTATGTGTGCTGCTCTGTGATTCTCGACCTTACGACTTTCAGCGGTAAGGTCCAAAATCACAGACCAGCACACGCTTGAGCTTACATCTCTAATACCAGGGGCAAAGACTTAAAGGATAGCAGGGCCACAAAAGTAAGACAGAGTACAGTACCCCATTTTGGCGCGATCGATGATGCTGAAGACTTGTTGCGGGTACTCCGTGACCTTGCCTATGTTGTCCAGGACGGTGTTGATCATACCACGGATCTCCTTCTCGGCAAAGGGCAGGGCTGTGATGGCGGTGTCACCCACGTTCTGCAGACAGACATTATGACGTGGCCTACAGCTGCAGTGACGTAGAAACAAAGGGGACGGGAGGGGGTGGCGGGGGTTTGGGGGAGGGGGTGGGGGAACAAATATGGCTGAAGACGTAGACTGAAAAAGGCCCCGGCCTGAGTCTGAGCGTTCCCCTCCCCTGCCACTGCACGTACAGCTTTGTTTCTCAAATCTTTCTCCATTCAACGATCAAAAGCTTAAACCGTCGAAGAAGAAACATGGTTACTCATTGGTCTCGGCATGAGGCATAGATCCTCATGAGCCCCCGCACTCGCGGGGGCTCATGAGGATCTATGCCTCTTATGGTTGGATCGTGTTCACTTTTTTCTCGGCAGCGAAGGGATTAAATCGGTATTTTTAAACAATCAAAATTTATACAAAGAATAGATATTACATCTTAAAACCGAAACGTACGCTGAAGAAGTCGGTAGCCTCCGTATGGACGTCCTCCATGATGGCCTGCGCACGGGAGACAACCGCCTGCAGTTTGCTGATCAGGGGCAGAGCACCCAGCACATCCGCAGCCTTGCTGAGCTCCTCCGTGGACTTGAGAGCGTCGCCGGTCATTTTGGGCAGGTTCTTTACCGCCGTGGAGAGAGGGTCAAACCCGCTCTTGGGCTGCTGAGTGTTGGGGTCTTGATAGCGCGAGGCCAGGTCGTTAGCGGCTTTCTCCATGGGCTCCAGGATGCGGTTGGCGATGTGGTCGAAGGCGCTGCTGATGTCTTCGTACATCCCCACGGTAAAATCCTTCCAGAGGAACAAAACAGAAACTACAGACAATCTAAATAAACAATATCAAAACTGTAATAATCTAAGAGTTGAATAGTCAGCGACACTGAAACGCTGTGAAAACAAAAGTCGGTAAGTCCTTTTTGTGAATAGCGAGATTTTAAATTTTTACAATGAAAATATCGCTTTTCAAAAATATAGCCTTACTGTCTTCTGCCTTCACAAGACAGAACAGTCCATGAGCCAAAATAACAGTTTGCACAGCAACAGTCACACATTAAACCCACAGAATTTACGTCCATATAAACCTTGGTGGTTTGGAAAGCATTTGCTCTTGTAGTCAGAAATGGACTTGCAGTCAGAAATAGAAATAGTTCAAGGGCCTGAGGCGCCAAACTAATCATGCACGACCTTTGAATATTATTGGTCGATCAGGCACGACCCTTGAACATTAATGGTCCATCTGTTTCACACTGTTGTATTAGTGGCATTCGATTTAAAAAGTGCAAGTTGAGATGCTTTGTCAATAATAATAATAATAATAATAATAATAATAATAATAATAATAATAATAATAATAATAATAATAATATAATAATAATAATAATAATAATAATAATAATAATAATAATAATAATATCAATAATAATAATAATGGCTACTTATATAGCGCTTATTCTAAAATAAGCTCTAAGCGCTTTAACAATAAAGAGTGGGAGTGGAGGGGATCATAAGGCCAGAGAAATAAAGGATTCTGCAATACACACGCACACACACACAGACAAACACACAGGTACATAATCACAAAGAACTGAGCTACATTGGGGTAACAAACAGGTGGGTCAAGAGAAATCTAGCCTCAAATACACAAAATGGAGTTAGTATTACTCTTGTTTGCTGTAGATCTGGATTCAGCTGGCTCGTGCCGGATAGCGCTGGCTCGGGCTGGCTGAAACTAGAGGGATGGAGTTACGTACCTTGACCAGGTTCATGTTGTAGGATAGCCGCCCCTTGTAGCAGACCTCCGCGCGGAAGAGATCCAGCGAGAAGTCGATCAGCCCGATGTGTACGTCCGCGAACACTTTGTCGAAAACGTTGACGCTCGCGTAGCCACTGAGCAACCCTGTCACAAAGCGAAGTCACGTGGCATGATTTGAACTGTTTCATTTCCTACACGCTTTAACAACCCCAAAGCTGTCAAAGTTAAAACGTTTGGAAAAAAGTGAAAGCAAATGAACGATGAAGAAAGAACCACGCTCAGAATAAAACACGACAAAACAGATTACTGAACTGTTTGGTAAATCAGTGAAGTCATTCACGTGAAATTTGTCCGTTCTGAATTTAAATTGTTCCTGTTCTTGTCACAACTAGGCCTACATGGCACGGCGCTTACTGTGATAACCATTTCCTGATTTCCTAGGGGAAAGCGTTTAAACCCGTTCTCAGATACCAAACTTTAACGGGTTTCAATAAGAAGATGTCCTCTGCGAACAATGTTCCGAAAAGGATAAGAATTAATGATGATAGCTCAAGGGTAGTGCCGGAATAGCTTGGCACCTGGAGGTGCCACGCTATTCCGGAACCACCCTTTAACTGTCAAGGCCTATCATCTACTGCAGAAGTTAGTCAGATGTGAATGATCTAAATTGTTACACGTTGAAAAGAGACCTCGGCGATTGTCGAGAAAAGGCGCAACGGCTAATGTGACACCACTCTTCCACTGTAGTGGTCGGCCAATCTCCTGCCGCAGTGTGTCAGAGCTCAAAGGGTTACTATGTGCAACTCACTGAACATTCCGTCCACGCTGTTGTGGAACGACGCTCCGAAGCTGGCGCCAATCTCCTTGGACCCGAGCTGCTTGTTGTAGTCGTAACCGGGCAGCTCCAGTTTGAACTGGAACAACACCTTGTCGAAGATGCTTCTTTTCACTCGCGACACGCTTTCGTACGTGTAGTTCCGACTGGAGAAAAAAAAAATGGACGTTTCGTTAGATTTAACCCTTTTAGCCCCGGGACCTTGCAGCAGGAGATGGATTGATCATGATAATTCAAGGGTAGTGCCAGATGAGCTTGGTGCCTGAAGGCGCCAAGCTCATCTGGCACTACCCTTGAATTATCATGATCAATCCATCTCGTACAACTCGTACATAGTCGTTAGGAAACACCTTCAAAATTTGAGAAATGGGACCTTGGGGCTAAAAAAGGGTTACTGCGTTTGAAACCAGGTGGGTTATGTGATTTAAAACAGAGGTCATATCTGATATTTTTAACCGTACGTTATTTTGACTAGAAAACAGTTAGGTCCGTTATAAAAAAATTAAAAAAAAAAAAAAAAAAAAACACATTATTTCAGCGTTTGTAGCAAAATCCGTGTATCTAAGTATATAGACAATAAATTCGCGCGACTAAGAAAGTGATACAACACACAAAACAAAACAAAACGATTTTAAATCAAAGTACAGTAAACGAGTCTGTGCACAATTTTAACCCTTTGTCCGTCGGTAGCGGTTTTCCTGAAGGAATCATCGCGACAAAGACCGCTGCTGACAGCCAAAGGGTTCATTCCAACAAGGCTTCGCAATCTGCGATTGTCTGAACGCGTGGGCGACTGTCTGCTACTTGAAGCGCCAGAAGGTTTCCAGTTTATTTTTTAGAGTAGGATGCGTTTGTGTTCTCGTCTGTGATTTAGGACCTTATGGGAAACACCCAACGTTTATCTACCTGAGGATATCATTCTCCTCCTCTGTCGTGACGTCACGGCGGAGTGGGTGGTTGACGTAATGCGCGAGGGCCATGCGCCGCACGCTGTGAACTTCGTCACGCAACATGCAGTCCAGCAGTACACGCGCACTCTGCAACGTAAAATTAGTGTCCACGCGCACTGTAGTCAGTAATTAAACACAACATTTACAGATACTTGAGTTCATTGTCTGAGTTTAACCCCTTCCCTGCCACTGCACGTACTTTTTTGTTTGTGAAATCTTGGATCGTTCATCGACCAAAAGTCAACACCGTCCAAGTACCATGGATACAAACTGGTCTCAGCAAGAGACATAGATCCTCATGAGCCCCCGCAGTCGCGGGGGCTCATGAGGATCTATGTCTCTTGCAGTTGCATCGTGATCACTTTTATCTCGGCAGTGAAGGGGTTAACGCCGAGCAGGCGAGTTCGGCGGAAGGAATGGAAGAAACCTGTCTGACCTCTTCACACTTGTAATGTCTCAGAGCGTCCAGCGCGGCGCGTCTCCAGACGTGATGTCCGCTGTTGGCCGCTGCGTGCCGCAGAAGGTGCCGCCGGCTGCGCGGCAGTGCCGCATTGCCCAGCACGTGCAGCAGCACGCCCTTGGTCACGTGGTAGTCTTCGTGCTCCAGCGCCGTCCACGGGCCGATCTCTCGCTTCATCACGTGTGAATCTCCTGCAAATCACGTGATGGGTTTCGTGATTAGTAGCCCGTTCGGTTTCAGTTGAGGCACACCGTGTTTCTGAAATCTTTGTCAATTCAATAGGCCTACCAGAAAGCCCCAGCTGTCCCAGGAAAACGGATTCAAAATGGTTTAAGCTTGAGGCATAGATCCTCATAAGCCCCTGCAGCTGCGCGGCTCATGAGGATCTATACTTTTTACAGTTGGGTGGCGTTCAATTTTTCTCGGCACTGAACGAGTCCAAAGATACCGCCACGAGAAATGTATTTGTAACCAGTTGTGCCACCGACCAAAGCTTGAGATGATCACGGACCATCTTTAGGCTTTTAGGTTCTAGTGGGTGGTACAAGGGTCCCCCATGTAGAATCAAACCGGGTCATCGATTTCTCGGGTCGGTGTCGCGCGAGAAACAATCAAATGTTTTTGGGAAGGGTGGAGTGGGAAGCGTGGGGGCGCCCAATTGTAATTGAATCAGGACACGTATATTTTTCATGGTTCTCAAACACTTTATTTACACATAATTATCTATCTAAGCATGCAAGAAATCAGCGCCTCACCTTTGCCATGTTCTTCCAACCAATTCTCGACTTTTTCCACCAGCTGGTCGGCCCGGCTAGAATTGCCGCTTACGGCCAGGTGCTTGGCCAAGCTACCCACGGCCAGGCAGGCCCTGGACTCTGTTGGATTGAGGGTTGGAGCCCCGTGGTTTTCTGCGTTCTTCCCGAAGCAGTAGTCTTCAACCGCCTTGACGAACTCCTGAACGCATAAAAAAATTGAAATGTGTAACAGACATCATCACACTGAACAAACCAAGTCAAACTCCTTAAATATAGTTGTCCTTTGAAGGTTACAGTACTGTTGAGGAGGCTGCTCGACTATGATAGTTCAAGGGTGGTGCCAGAATAGATTGGCGCCTGCAGGCGCCAAGCTATTCTGGCACCACCCTTGAACTATCATGGTCAAACCATATTTTGTCGTAGTCAGGTCGTAGCGGGGTTATTATGCACGAGGAGAAACTATCAACGTTCAGGAAGCTCGTCTTCAAACAGTTAGATCCCTTTGCCCGTTCCTCGTGGCCACAATCGCTAGGCCACGACACAAGGCATAAACTGAGACGTGCAATTCCAAATCGCCACAGGCCGAATGGGTTTATTGAATAACTCTCGAGGCTTAACAAATGTTACAATGACAACGTACTCGCTTAGAAAACGTTGTCCCCCAAATACGTCTTTGGCCAATTACATTTCTCACTACAAACATACCATAAGCTTCATTTACGTAGTCAAGCCTCTAAGATGGAATTTTTTTTAGAGGCTTACACAACAAAAGAACAGTGTGTAGGTGTTATTTGACACCGTTAGTACCAATGCCATACAAAAAATAATTGAATAATTGGATAAGTTTAACAATATCGACAGCAAATCCTAGCGAAGCCCTATGTAGTCTGTACTTACATTCTGACCGAAGTCGAGCGCTGAACAACCAAGACTTATTCAAGAGAAGACATGGTTATATGAGACCTGATCCATTCTTTTTAGGATGGAAATGATCGTCTTGTCTATACTGCGTATTCTCTGTGGCTGCGATTGGTGCTGATAGCGGGGCAGGGATCTAACTGTTGTCTCAGTGTCAGCGCGTATCCCGAGATAGAAGAACAATTCTGCCAGCGCTAGCCTCACCTATCTGGTTTGTGAGAAGAAACCAAAGCTGGACAATTACAAACTGAGGGGTTTATGCAACAAAACAAATACGTGCACGCATAGTGCTCGGCCTATGGTACCAATTTCATGCAAACGAATAACTGAAAATGTGCAACATGAGAAAATACCTCAGAGAAAAATCCTCGGCGAATTCAGTTCGCGCGAAGTTGTTGACCGACATTCGAAAGTATTCAGCCTTGCGTCCCCTGAATTTCTACGTCACACGTACTCAGCTTGGGATCCTTTCGAGGATATCCCTCGACTTTTAACGCCGACACTGAACCCCTGAACAGGCCCTCGAGGACGACAAGAACCACTGGCAACTATAGGGCTCGGGAAGCTGACGTCATCACGCTAGTCGTGGCGGCCATCTTGAGAGGATACGCGACTCATGCGCTTATCGGGAAATCGCTGTCAGGACAATGTCAGGAAAGTCCTGACGTGCGATAGGCAATAACAGCAAGTCTTGCCATCACCGCAGGAAACCGCTAACCAGAATCTGTTTTTGTTTGTTTCCAAAGAGGAAGAATCACGAAGAACGTGTGGAAACACTACTTCGCTACTATCTTAAGTCTATCGCCAGGCGAACGTGTCCTCTCAAGATGGCGGCGCGGCAGCCGACGCTCCTAGGCAACGCGGGGAACTTCCCAAGCCCTATTGACTAATGTTGTCCGCCACGGAGGTGATTTCACCGACTGGGCACCGAAAAGAGGCCTTTTACCCAATGCGCAAAAGGCCATCGGGCCAACGGCGGCCGACGTCGCCCCGATGGTCTTTGCACACTGGGTACCACCTGAACTCTGAATGAATAAAATAATGTATAAAATGAATGAATGATAGATGAATGAATGAATGAATGAATGAATGAATGAATGAATGAATGAATGAATGCTGACCTAGATTTTCTATTCGTGTTTATCTTACGAACCCGCTTCACAGTGCGTTTACCTCAGTCGGACGTTGCATGGCTGCACAGTGTATGAACACCCTGCGTAGCTCTTCGTCGTTTGGTGGGTCACGTGACAGCACGTGCGTCACCAGCAGGCTCTGTGACGTCACATCCCCCATCCGGGCAACCACGTCGACGATGACCAATCGCCTGTCTCGACACTCCGAAGGCTGACTCAAGCACTGATTGGTCAGAATGGTTTCGACGAAGCGCTGGTAATCTTCGGTGTTTAGCTTCTCTAGAAGTGATCTGAGCTTGTTAACACAGACGGTTCGGTTTGTGTCGTCTGCAACATAAATTGAAAAGAGCTATGTCAGCTTTATTGTCCTTAAAATGGCATACACACACGCTTTGTAAAATATTCGAATCCCCCCCCCCCCCCCCCCCACCACAAAAAAAAAAAAAAAAAAAAAAAACAAAACAAACAAACAACAACAACAACAAAATTCCCTAAACAAACCCCAACAACCCTCCCCCTCAACCCCCAAAAAAACAAAACAAAAAAAAAAAAAAACAACAAAGCAAAACAAAAACAAAACAAACAATAAAACAACAAACAAACAAACAAACAACAATAACCATTAAACGCATAGTGAAGACAAATTAATGACACTTAGCACTTCGGTCAAATCCCAAAATTTCGAGTTGTCTTTTAAAGACTACATATCAGTTCAGGAGGCAGATCGACCATAATAGTTCAAGGGTGGTGCCAGAATAGCTTGGCGCCTCGAGGCGCCAAGCTATTCTAGAACCACCTTTGAACTATTATGACCGAATAATCGCAATCGCGCTCGCACACAAACCGTACCTTTTGGGAATTTCTTGAGGCATTCTAAGTTCTCGGTGATATTTTGCTGGAGCTCCGCAAATCTCGACTTGATGATTTTCTGTAACAAAACAAATATTCTTGACACCCATGTAGTGGGAGATGAATCGACCGCAGCAGTTTAAGTGTAGGCGTCTAACATTTAATACACAACCCTTGAACTACCATGAATCAAACAACTGTAAGCACCTGAAGTGATCCGCATCGATTCCTTCATTCCTCAGGGCTCCCTCAAGAAAAAGAAACCCATTCAGCTCTTCAACTCCCCTCCCGCCACCCCCGCCACACACACGCACGCACACTTACACACGCATACGTGCACGCACGCACGCAGCACGCACGCGCGAGCGCGCACACACACACACACACGCACGCACGCAGGCAAACGCGCACGCACGCTCAAACAACAGACAGACAGACGGACACAAAGTTTCACCTTTTTTGTTTCAAGTGTCTGCGGGTGCAGACCTTCCACACTGTCCGTGGGAGCGGAGTTTTGTCTGCAAGTAGAAGAACCATTTGTGTAACGCATTTCTTCAAAGGCGTTAGATATTGCCAATTAACAATATCCACGGAGACATTTGGGAACTGTTAGCAAAAGGATTTTTCTACTAATCCCTAACTCATTCAGCCCGACGGCCGTATTTCCCAAATTTTGGAGGCGTCATGTAACGACTATGCACCAGTTGCAAGAGATGGATCGACCATGATAATTCAAGGGTAGTGCCAGATCAGCTTGAATTATCATGGTCGACCCATCTCCTGCTGTAGGGCGTCAGAGGCTGATTGAGTTAAAGACACGCTCGCACGCACACACGACAAAACACTTGTACAACCTACAGGCGACGAGTTCCGTACCTTTTCCCGTTCAGTTTCAAGCTGACGATGGCTTCAGCTTCGATGTCAGGGAAATCTGTACACAGAGAAACACTGACACTCAAGCTCGCGCTTCTTTCACCGAGAAAGAAAAAAAAAACGCGCTGAGAAAGGACAAATACAAGTGATGTCGTTTCTAAGCGTGTTTCTTTCTGTATTGTATTTTTTGTGCTCTTATTACAACCAATTATGACCAATAACATATACTTGCACATTATGCGTGTCTCGAAACGAAGGAATGCTTGAAGGGGTAGGGTGTGAAAATATTTATATGGTGGCGCGGAAGAGAGTAAAAAAAAAAATAAGAAAAAAAAGGAGGAAAGTCAGAAGAAGTAACACGAAGACTTTTAACTCATTCGAGACGTGCCTCATCCAGATACGCGGCTTAAAGCCGCGTATCCGGATGCGCCGCGTCTCGAATGAGTTACAGTAACAAACCTCCAGACGTGACGATTTTGTGTGGTCTTTCTCCAGGTAGTGGCTTACTGAAACATGAAATGAAATCAAACACGTTCAAGATCGTAAAGGTTAACTCATTCAGCCCGGCGCACGTATTTCCCCAATTTTAGAGGCGTCATCTAACGACTATGCACCTGTTGCAGGAGATGGATCGACCATGATAATTCAAGGGCAGTGCCAGATTAGCTTGGCGCCGACAGGCGCCAAGCTATTCTGGCACTACCCTAGAATTATCATGGTCGACCCATCTCCTGCTGTAGTGCGTCAGGGCTGAATGGGTTAAGCAAGCAATAGTATTTAACCAGTACAGTGCCAACGACGTACACTGTGTTTCTGCGATCTTCGTTAAATCAAGACCAGAAGACCGTACTCTCCCAGGAACATGGATTCAACGTGGTCAGACAGCAAGAGGCATAGATCCTTATGAGCCCCCGCAACTGCAGGGGCTCATGAGGATCTATACCTCTTGCAGTTGGGTCGGTGTTCAAATGATATTCTCGGCACGCAGCGGGTTAAGTGTTGAAACAAATCATCATAATGGACATTTGGTTTTCAGACAGAAAGTGTTTGATGCCACAGCTACTGACTTCCTGTGCGCGCCCCCGCTCCTGTCTTTCATGAGCACGTGGTCCCTCGCATCCGCCTTGTGCAGCGTGCCCAGCTCGTCATAGTTCATGGTCTGAAGACAGTGAGCAAAACACAGACAGAATGACTTTCACACAACCACGTAACCTTTGGCTGTTGCAGGGGCACATCATTTACCTCGAGGGGGGGGGGGGGGGAGAGGACCTTCAACCTCATACAAAAGACCTCCTTGGCGCTAGACCTTGCTTCCAGAGGCCGAAAAATCAAAAAGGGAGAAGGGGTGGAGGGGAGACGGGGGGTGGGAAGGGGGCTGGGGGGCGGTAAGAAGGCGCGTGCGTGTCAAGACTCTCACCATTAGCCCAAATATCTAACAACGGGGTGAGGGGGGACTTTCATCATAGCATTTTAAACAATTTTTGGCTCGGGGGGGGGGGGGGGCACAGATCCGCCCTTGTGTTGGTAGCGTGTTTGGCGCTACTTACAGTCAAAGTGTTAACAGCTGCGATACGTCAGAATTTGACGTCACATGCGTGACGTCAAATATGAAACTCAGCAGCTGCTTGCCTAGAGGGCAAATCAAGACTGAACATTTGTATTCATTTGTCCACTTCAGGGATAAGGTAGAACCTAAATTAGAAAAAGTATGTACTAAATGATAATCGATCGAACCAATGAGTCGTACCTTGTGGTGCAGCCTATGGGCGTTCTCAACACTGTAGTGCTTCCTCTCCAGGCGGAGACCAGAGAGCGTTCTCTCGGCAGCGTAGTCATGTTGCAGGCGCCCTGCATGTTTCACACAGAATGTGGAGTCATTCAAACTGTGGTTGTATCTATACAATCCATAGCGCCAACCCCAAACTGTGCAATCCAGAGACCCACTAGATTTTTTTACAGTAGTTACTTTCATGAGTACAAGCCCACCACGCAAAAAGGCCCTAGGGATGACGTCGGTCGCAGTGGGTCCGCGCACGGCCGTGCGCGGGCCCACTGCGACCGACGTCAGCCCTCGTCCATGTGTAGTGTGACATTGTTACAATGACGTAATCTGACCTTGATGGTCCGTCTCGTTCACTGTGTAGCTCCACGTATCCGCGTCCTCCTTTATCTGAAAGAAAAAAAAACGTGAGCTGGATTGTGGTTTTGGACTTTTAAGGTTTGTTTGTCTGCTTTCCTGCTTGCAAGCCTATCTGCATACCTGCCCATCTGTCTGCCAACTGCCTGTATCCGACTATTTATCTGCTGTGACTCAATGTTTGTTTGTATGCTGATTATCTATAGGCTTTCCTGTCTTTCTGTCTGTCTTTGGTCTGTCTGTTTGCGTGTGGGGCGGTGCGTGGCGCAGTGGTTAAGGCGCCTGCCACCAACGCCAAAGGTGCGAGGTTCGAAAACGGGTTCCGGCGTCGGACTTTTCTCCTCTGGTAAGTGTCACCGTTAATTCGGGCGGACCGTCGGGGGTTCTTTCTCCGGGTACTCCGGTTCTTCCACCCCCCCCCCCCCACCCCACCCCACCCCCCACACTTTGGTACCGGTTTCAGGCCACTTTACAAATGTCAAATACAAGCGATCAAAAATCTCTGTAACTTCAGTAGCTGAATTGGCCCTTCGTCTGTCTTGTACTGTGTTTGTCTTAAATGGTGTAAATCCGTGTCTGTTACGTGAGTGTGCGTGTTGGGTTTCAGTTCGCGGCGCTTTGAGTCGATTCGCAAAAAAAAAATCAGAAAATGCGCCTATATAATAACGGTATTATTATTATTATTGCCTGTCTGTCTGTAGTGTTGCATTGCATTGCCTATGTATGTGTTGACCTGACTGACTGTGAAGTGTTTGCCTGTATTGCCTGTCTGTCTGTAGTGTTGCATTGCATTGCCTATGTATGTGTTGACCTGACTGACTGTGAAGTGTTTGCCTGTATTGCCTGTCTGTCTGTAGTGTTGCATTGCATTGCCTATGTATGTGTTGACCTGACTGACTGTGAAGTGTTTGCCTGTATTGCCTGTCTGTCTGTAGTGTTGCATTGCATTGCCTATGTATGTGTTGACCTGACTGACTGTGAAGTGTTTGCCCCCCATCAAGTGTATCTGTCTGCTTGAACAACAAACTATCGACACGGCCGACTAGCGATTTGGTATCAGAATAGGAGGTGAAAGGAGATCTAACTGTTTCTCTACATGTATTTTGTCCAGTGTTGAATTGTTCCCCTTGGAATGGATGTCTTTGTGCCTGTTTATATTTACCCTCTGAATATTTGTATCTGTTGGTCTGCATATTTGCCTGTCTGTCTTTGGTCTGTCTGACTGTCTATGTATGTGTGACCTTCACCTTGACGTAGACGGAGAAGACGCTGATCATGGCCTTCTTGATGACGACCAGTTCCTCGTGGTCCTCGGGGTGACAGTGGACTAGGGTCACGCTGCCTCTCTCGTCCGTCACGAACAGGAACCTGGCACGTCACACACGCACGCCACGAACGGTAAATCCTGCTAAGTGAACCTACTTTACAAATTTTCCCAAACCGTTTGCTGTTAAACTCCTCAGCTAGACCGACTCGGGGAGTGTGCCAGAAGTACACTTCTATTCGAATGAGATACGAAGCACAAGGACACCATGCGAAACATCTCATTTGAATAGAAGTTTACTTGTGGCGTACTGCCCAAGTGGGTCTATCCGGACAGTACAGTACTCCAGCAAACTTAGGGTTACAATCAGCGTTATTTGTAACATCTGTCGATGGCTACTTTCAGCGCAATACGTGTGCATGCAGTGTTCGGCAAAATTATTTTTCCTTCTAAAACGTGGCGCATTTGGCCCTAGGAATGAAACAGTGTGACAAACTCATACACAAAATAAAAATAAACCATGGCTCTACTCACGTTTTCGTCAGATTCCAACCAGCCGGGTTTTGCGTGACTGAAAGAGAAAATATTAAATCAGTTCGCATTAAAAGAAGAAAGAAAGAAACAAATAAATAGAAAATTAGAGAAATCAATAGAATTTTTGTGCAAGTGCGTGACTTTGCGCCCTACGGTGAGGATGTGTAAACAAAACAACCTGCACGACAATCCGAAAGTTAGCCAGCCAACCAACCAGCAAAACGCGTCACTCACCCATTCCATTCTCCATGAACTGTACCAGACTGTCCACAGTCAGAGCGTGAAGTCTGCTCCCCTCCTCGCTCTCATTCAGGTGATCCACATGGAACTGACAACAACATGGACAAACAAGTGATGTAGACGCGGGTCCAAAATCGGACATCAACAAACGAATGAAAAATATGATTGATAAAACACCTGTGATTCATTGATTGGTTGCTTGCTTGCTTGATTGATTGATTGATTTATTGGTCGATTGCTGGACAGAGTGATTTGTTGACTGGAGTAGCGTACAAGACAAAGGCTGTCCGAGGGGAAATAAATAATGAATTAAATGAAACGCGCAAATCGTCGTCTCCGTACTCACCACCACCGCCCCACCCCTCCAAAACAATAACAAACCAACCCTCCCCCCCCCCCCACCCCCTCCCCCCCCCACCCCCCACCCCCATCCAGAAAAAAACAATCAAAAGATAAGAAAGACAAAAACAAACAAAAATACAAACAAAGCAATACACAACAATTAAAAAAAACCGACCAAACAAGACAAATACACCACAAAAGACCCAAACAAACAAACAAACACCAACCAACAACCCCAAAACAAACAAACAAACAAACGGAGACTAAACTTAAATTGATACCGTTGTACAAGTCCTGTGCTGGTTTGTGATTTTGGACCTTACGGCTCTTAGGGCCGTAAGTTCCAAAATCACAGACCAGCTCACAATTTCTCACATTAAAAAAAAAATGTCATCCCTGACCTTGACAACCGTGGTGACATTGCGTTGTCCCAGGACGTTGCTTTTGGCCCAGTAGGTGTAGTGATGACTGAAACCGGTCTCAAAGAAGTAGCCGGCACTACCCGAGAGCATGCACACCCACGCCAGCAGGCGTACCCACCACATTCTGGTGCCGTGTATGGTTGTTGCTGTCGTCGTGATACAGAGTAGACAAAGGGTTTCAAACCTATGATTCGAAATGAAGTTGAGGAGTTTTGTACTTTCACGCTAAAATGTATTGCATGTCCCTTACGTTAAAGAGAAAAAAATATTTTCAGTGTGTAGATACGAATACATCAGTATGAAAGAGTATTTATAAAATCATAAAAAAAGCTAGTTTATACATTAATTTATACTTCATTTTAAAACAAGGAAGATAGAAACAGTGTTTTTACAACACACATTTGAGAACATTTCAAAGTGTTTTTTTAATTTTTTTAAAATTTATTTACACTATATTTTTATTTGATTTATGCACTGTTTAAAAAAGTCCTTTAAAGAATTCCTTGAAGAAAATAAGAATTGCGAATTACCTGTGTTTGTGGTCCGAGTCAACACTTGTGGCTGGTCATGCTATCGCACGGCCGCTATTCCAACAAGCGGGCAGGGGGAATGAGCAACAGCTACTGATCCAACATCAAAACTTCCTTCTAGATAGGGCAATGTTCGGGAGGGAGAGGAGGGGCACCCCTGTAGCAAAACATCTTAGGGCTCACGACAGCCGCAGTGGGCCCGCGCACAGCCGTGTATAGACACACACACTGCGGCTGTCGTGGGCCCGAAGACCTTTGCTCACTAGGGAAGGGTGGGTGTGGTGGTGGGGGTGTGGGGCAAGAAGGAGGGTTGTGGGTGAGCGATGGCGTAGGGGTGGAGGGGGAAGGGGTAGAACGACTGAGACCGGTGAGCAAAATGTTTTCGGGCTGATGCCAGCCTTACAGTTGGTTCCGTCCCTGGAGGAAAACGAAATGGTGTGGTCGGCTTGAATTCCGTTTACCCCTCTGGCTGTCGGCAGCGGTTTTCGTCGAGGTGATTCCTGTGGGACTATAACCCTTCCTGTCGGAATCACCTCGACAAAAACCGCTGCCCACAGCCAAAGGGTTAGTGGGTGGTGAGAGGGGAGGGTTGGTTGTTGGTTGTACACTGCTTAACGTCCAGGCAGCAACAAGACTTTCTCAGGACGGGCCTGCACTGCTTGTGAGGCTAGGGCGAGAGAGAGGTGTGGGTCGTTTTATACCGGATGATGATATATAGCAACTGAAGGGGATGTTGACTTCTTAGGTGGCTGCTCTATACATGTGGTCAGTATAGCAAGGTGACCGCTGTATCAGTTTGGCTACTATACACGGGGCATGGAAGTAGAGGCAGTGTGCGTGTGTACCTGTCGGGAAACGGGGGTTGGGGGGGGGGGGGGGAGCCAAGAAGCTTATCTACTTTACTGTCGCCAAACCAGTTTGCGACAAGTACTTTATTTTAATCTTGCGACGGCCAAGGCGACGTCACTAACAAATCATCCAATCAGTGAACCTCGCCAAAGGGGCTGGCTGACAGATTAACACACATCACGACTGAACTAGGGTCTAAACACACACACGAGAATATCCTGTAAATACTAACTTACGCTCCAGGAGACAGGCTGACCATTTTAGTTCAAGGGTGGTGCCAGAATAGCTTGGCGCCTCTAGGCGCCAAGCTATTCTGGCACCACCCTTGAACTATCATGGTCGACCCGCGTATAGCTGCAGTGTATCAGTGCTAAAGGACTTAAACCGGACGGCAGCACTCTTCTCCTGTCCAAAGATTGCGGGAACAGACCTCTAATGACACATGACAACACATCGTTCAGAGTGCGCAGTTTTCAACACTAAGGGGAAGTGGCGGCAACTTGTCAGTAAACTAAGATAATGTGCCACTCTGCTTACGAAAGCCCAGCTTAACCACATCACCGCCGTAAAATGCGAACACAACTCATCTGCCAGAGGCAAAGACCCTCATGAGCCCCCGCAGATGCATGGCTCACGAGGTACTTTGCCTCTTGCAGACCCTATTCATATCCATGTTACTTAAGCTGACGGAATTAGTTGGTGCTGAATTAGACTTTCTTTCATAGGTATGATTTTGCGTCCACTGGAACCAAAGGAGTTAATTTCGGAAAAAAGAAAAAAATGACACATTAACCCCTCCCCTGCGACTGCACGTACATATTTGTTTCTGAAACATTGGTGGTCCATTCAACGGCCAACAGCCAACACCGTCCAAGCGACAGGGATACAAACTGGCCTCAGCGAGAGACATAGACCCTCATGAGCCCCCGCCAGTCGCGGGGGTCATGAGGATCTATGCCTCTCGCAGTGGGATCGTGTTCACTTTTCCTCGGCAGTGAAGGGATTAACATTCCAAAATGCTCCAAACTCTCTTGATCACAGTGCAGATGATAGAATTTGAATATAAGTGGTTCCATTCCAAACAATTGTTGTTGTTTTTGTTGCATGGTAAACAGGAGAGTAAGGATTTTGGAAATGCTAATTACTCTTTTTTAATTGTTCCAAGCCGTTTTGTCTTTTTTACTTTTGTTTGTTATATGCAGGGTCACACGTAATTATGGGAGCACTTGATCAAAGGCTTTAGCCCCTGTGTCGCTGTTAATAGCACTAGAGATTAAACTAAACACGTCAAGATTAGATTGGATCGCAATACTTTGTTCGAACGGTGCGAGGCTGTTACTTATTGTGTTAACTCATTGAAGGTGCCCGGCATGAAAGGCTGCGGAAGTGTCGTATAGCGTTGCCTTCGTCTCTTTCGCAGCTATTGATGCGGGGCGCCTGGAATGTGTCAAAGTTTAAAGTTGTATTAATTTTTTGTGTTAACTCATGGCTGCGGAAGTGCCGTATAGCGCAATGAAACCTTCGCAGCTGATAACGGGCTCCTGGAATGAGTCAAAGTATAAAGATGTATTAAAGTTTATCCATAATGATTGAACAGTATATGCGCGCGTGCACACACACACACACACACACACACTAACACACACACACACACACGCACACACAAGCACGCACGCACACACGCACACACACACACAAACACGCACACACATACGCACACACACACACACACACACACACACAAACACGACCATCCAGACTGACAGGCAAACAAAACATCACAAGATCAACATTTCCATCATTCTAACCAACATACGCATGCCGACCTAAACATGCAGCCTAATATTAAAGCGACCTGCTCCAGGGAAAATAGTAGTAAGTTAATAGTTCGTAATATCTCATTTCAAAATGGTCTTTACATCTTAGTATGACATACAATAATGCTGACGAAAAGCGCCAACTCTGCACTTGCTGTTTGAATGTAGTAAATGAGAGATTTTTTCTGCTCTTCTTTTCGTTTGCGTGTAGGAGAGTTCCAACGACGTCAAGGGCAGAAGTAATTTTTTATTACGTGTGACTACTCACATGGATCGTATGTAGGACAGTTTCAACGACATCAAGGGCAGTAGCAAACTTCTATTACGTGTGTCTACTCACATGGATCGTATGTAGGAGAGTTCCAACGACATCAAGGGCAGTAGCAAACTTCTATTACGTGTGTCTACTCACATGGATCGTATGTAGGAGAGTTCCAACGACATCAAGGGCAGTAGCAAACTTTTATTACGTGTGTCTACTCACATGGATCGTATTTAGTTGAGTTCCAACGACGTCAAGAAAACTTCTATTACGTGTGTCTACTCACATAGATCTTATGTACGAGAATTACAACGACGTCAAGGGCAGTAGCAAATTTCTATTACGTGTGTCTACTCACATGGATCGTATGTAGTTAGTTTCAACGACGTCAAGAAAACTTCTGTTACGTGTGTCAGTCTACTCACATGGATCGTATGTAGTTGAGTTCCAACGACTTCAAGAAAACTTCTATTTACCAGCGTGTGTCTACTCACATGGATCGTAAAAAAAGAAGAAATAAGTCTTATTTGAGGCAAGACAACATTGAGAACCCGTTGTATTTGCGAATTGTAACAGTCAAAGCCCGCACTGGAGCAGATCGGTATAAATGAGAACTATATAAATGAGAACTCCATGCGTCAACGCTGCATTGAATGCTTGACTGCAAACGGTAGATACACTCGCTGCTGACTGGACCAGTTTTGTGTGACTTTTCAAATGAGGGGTGGGTGAACATTCTAACGTACTGCTGTTGTTACAATTGCTTGATTTACTCAAAACTTAAATGAAATTGTTACTGAATAAAGTAGCAAAGTACTGACTCCAATGTTACATTATTTGTGTGGTGTTGTCGGTGCGTCTGCGATAAAAAGTGGCCCTTAAGTTTTGACCATGAGTATATGTACATGTGCGTAGCCGCGTTGTCATTGTACATGTAGGCATAACACACTCTCTTCATAAAAAACGACCCTAGTTTTAGCCTAGTCGGCCTTAGTAACTTGCTGGGCCTGGGGGTAACACATTTACCCATCTAATTCAAGGGTCGTGCCAGATTAGCTTGGCGCCTGAAGGCGCCAAGCTAATCTGGCACGACCCTTGAATTATCATGGTCCATCCATCTCCTGCCACTGGTCGTCAGGTGACACAAACGCGGCCTTGGGGTTACTAGGGTTAAACTGTATAAGAACGAACTCATTCTCCACGGAGGTCTACCCATATCAATAAATCAAACAAAGCGAAAAGAGAGACCCACTTCACTGTGGAAGAACCTGTCACACAAATCATGAAAAAATCGCGAGTATAAAAGATAACTGCTACAATACTTTCACAAATCACCCGGGTACGTTATCGCCCTTGCTTTTCACACAGATCAATCCGTTGTGAAATATCGATTTTTCGCTCCGCCACTAGAAACCCGTTATCTTTGCCTGAGAGTGGAGGAGACTACATCCGCGTCGTGGAGTTGCTAGTCTCGGATAAAGCACTTAGCTTTACCTACAGTCTCGGACCCAACCCTTCACCTGTTCAAGAGACATAGAGTCACATGAGCCCCTGCTGCCGCAGTACTATACTGGTGGTGCCGCAGGGGTTTATGTAAAGCTATGTCTCATGTTGACTCCAGTTGTCGGAGTATGGGTCTGAGCGTGTGACAGGGTTTTAACCTGCAGATCGATATATTATCGTAGACTATGGATCTGCCGGGGTCAGGCGAGTTGCTGGCTGCAGGGTATCAAACACTCGAAGTAAGAATGCTGGCTAGTATTTCAACAAGGACGTTTTAGCACCTTGCTCGTCGTCCAGCTCTCGTTTAAGGCGTGTTTCCACACAGCGAACGATAGCTATACGCAAGCGGTGGCAACAGCAAAAACAATCGAGAGCACGGAAGTAAAGAATGTGTGTTCAATAATGAAAACGCAACACTCAACATAACCGGTAGTAATCCGGATTTTTATTGCCTTGTGGCTAATATATATCACACCTTAAAAATATGTTAAATATCTAAGCTCGACTTAGAAACTAATCAAGCGACTGTATAAGCGACTATTTCATAAACTATTCCCAAGCACAGGACGTTCTGCAGGTAGAGGGGGAAACTACAGACCTAAACTGACAGAAAAGATGTCATTATGTTTTTATTGTTCTTATTTTTTCTTAGCCGCAAGGTTCTAAACTACAAAGCAGCACACATGTTCAGACAAGCTGTCCTTGTATTTGTTTGCGACCAGAGAAGAATCAAACAGACAGAAACTCGCTTAGAGAAGAAGTTACAACACCATTGTGTCGTATCAGTCTTTCTAAGCGTGCTTCTTTATTTGTTGGGCTATTTTCTGCATTTTACACGCCTGTCTGTCACCTTTTTGGTCCTGATTTTTTTAATGTTTGAAACCAGAAATACTGGGTGCTGTGGTGTGGAAAAAAGATTGGCCCTCGAACAACGGGCCCTACCTCAGTTTGGTACGATTGGTTGTTGGATGGTTGAACATTGCTTAACGTCCCGAAAGCAACAAGCCTTTCTCAGGACGTGCCTGTGCTGCTTGTCAATTCCACCCCCCTCCCCTCCCCAAACTAAACAGAATACTGTATGTATGTCGCCAGCCGGTCTAATATACTAAATAAACCTAAGACATGCTAAAGGCGATGCACCTTCATGCTCACGTTACAAAAAAGAGTAGAACATCATTAAAATTACAACATATGTACAGGAAAATACATTAACAGATTCAGCCATGACGCATTACAGCAGGAGATGGATCGACCATGATAATTCAAAGGTAGAGCCAGATTAGCTTGGCGCCGACTGTCGGCGCCAAGCTAATCTGGCTCTACCTTTGAATTATCATGGTCGATCCATCTCCTACAAGTAGTGCATAGTCATTAAATGACGCCTCCAAAATTTGGGAAATACGGCCGTCGGGCTGAATGAGTTCACCGCAAACACATAACTCATCATCTCTGAGTGCAGCAGACCATTTAGCAACACACATCCAACACCAAGAGCTACAGAAAGCGCAAGCAGCAGGGAGAGTTTAAAAAAGGAAAATACAGGTGAATGGACCAAGGGTAGACAGAACCACATGCCCCAGAATAGAGGGGAAAACCCACCCTGTGGGGCTGACCAGGGTGACCATGGGAAGTAAAAAGTAGTTAACCCCACCCAAGGCCCCCAGTGCAGACCCAGGTAGGGCTTACATCTTTTTTGAAGCAACGGCGTCTGTTTGGCAGCTCTTCCACACCCCCCCCCACCCCCACCCCACCCCCATCCCCAAACCCTCCTATCCCTTCTTAACCCCTTAACTGTTATTGAAGATACCACTACGTGTCTTTTCCGCCGAACGGTATCGTCAGCAGCAGTCAAATTAACCACAAGGCCGCATTTCCCACATTGTATCGTCAGTAGCAGTCAAATTAACCAGAAGGCCGCATTTCCCAATTTGTAAAGGTGACCCTTGACAACTGTATACCAGTTCCAGAATAAAAAGCAACCATGAAAATTCAAAGGTAGTGCCAGATTAGCTTGGCACCTGACGGCGCCAAGCAAATCTGGCAGTACCTTCGAAGCATCATGGTCGTTCCATCTCTTGCTGTAATGCGTCGAGGCTAAATGGTTAATATGCATTCCGATGTCGAGCAAATGATGAAAGAAAGATATTCAGGCACGAGGTTTGATGAATCAGCATTTTTTTTTAAATCATGATTTAGGACCCATATCCAGTCGCCATATTTTGGCGTATGTACCACAGGAGGTTGTACAAAGCTGTCACAGAGCAAATCCATGATCATCCAATGCACCGAAGCTGCCACCAAACTTGCTGTCTCTCTTATCTTATCTCGCATCGACTACTGCAACTCTCTCCTTTCCGGCCTCCCTCGGTCAATCCACCACTTTCACTCTCCAGCGCGTCCAGAACAATGCTCGTCCTCAGAAAGAAAAAATCCGACTACATCACTCCTCTGCTCAAACTCCTTCACTGGCTCCCCATCCCCCAACGCATCCAATACAAGACTCTGTCTCTATGCTACAAATCCCTGAACAACTACGCTCCTACCTATCTCTCCAACTTACTTCACCCTACACTCCTTCCCGCTCCCTCCGCTCCGAGGCCTCCGACCCTCTCTGCCTCCGACCCTCTCCGCCTCCACATCCCCCGCACCAAACTCAGCATTTCGGCCCCCGCTCCTTCTCCGACTACGGTCCATCCAGCTGGAACACTCTCCCACTCTCTTTCCGTCAGAAACACACTCTCTCTCTCCTCCTTCCAGTCCGCCTTCAAAACTCACCTCTTTCAACAGTTCTAGCACTATAACATCACCAAACTCCCGGCCACCCCAAGCTGACTGTCGTAATGTATTTGTTGTACGTGAGTCATTGTCTATAGCGTGCGCATGTGTGCGCGAGTTGTGAGTTCGCGCTTAGAGTTATAATTATTATAAGATAAGCGCATTATAAATACCGTAATTATTATTATTATTATTATGCATGGTTAAACCATTCAGCCCTGACGCACTACAACAGGAGATGGATCGAAAATGATAATTCAAGGATAGTGCCAGATTTGTTTGGCGCCTGTCGGCGCCAAGCTAATCTGGCACTGCCCTTGAATTATCATGGTCGATCATGTGCATAGTCGTTAGATGACGCCTCCAAAATGTGGGAAACACGGCCGTCGGGCTGAATGAGTTAAGTCATATACAGCATCACAAATTAGACTTTAAGTCTGAATTCATAATAGTTCCCGTCCCCGCCCGGTAAAAATATCACAATGATACAGCAATAAGGCTGCCATCACAAAACAAAGCGTGGTAACACACTGTTCACACTTTATGTTAGATAATTATGTGCGCACGTACGTGTGTATGTGTATTTACAAAAGTGCGCATGTGCACGAGTACATGTATATGCGTGTCTGTGTGCGTGTGTGTTTGCGTGTGTGTGACGTTTATTATTAGTTAGTTTTTGTTGTTTGGTTGGTGTTCCCTTTTTTTTAAAGTAGCTTAGCAAGGACAGATTGTAAGAAAGGCCTGCGCGCCTAATATCTCAATCCTTGGAAAATAAAGTTTCGTTCGTTCGTTCGTTCGTTCTCTCTCTCTCTCTCTCTCTCTCTCTCTCTCCACTATAATAATTAAAATTTGTTCCTCTATTTACATTTTGTATTATGTTTTATTATATATATATATGTATATATATATATATATATATATATATATATATATATATATATATATATATTATATATATATATAATATATATATATATATATATATAGAGAGAGAGAGAGAGAGAGAGAGAGAGAGAGAGAGAGAGAGAGAGAGAGAGAGAGAGAGAGAGAGAGAGAGAGAGAGAATAGAGAGAGAGAGAGAAAGAAAGAGACTGACTGACTGACTGAAACTTTATTTATCAAGGATTGAGATATTAGGCGCACAGGCCTTTCTTCCAATCTGTCCTTGCTACATCTACTGACATATAATAACAGGCAAAGCTACATTACACTCACAAACAACATCGAAAGTAATGCGAATGACAACAACACTACAAACAGCAACAACGATTTGTATCCACCGTCTTCACGTGCTGTTTGCTGTATACAATGCGACACTAGAATACTTCAAGATGGTTTTAGCATTTGAGACACATTAATTACACATCATTATCATCTAAACAGAAAGTGTACCATCAGTACATGTTTCATTTTGTTAATCAGACAATACAGTATAGGTCGTTTGACATCGGAGCGCAGAACGTTTTGCAAATGACCACTTTTCCACACCAGTATTAGAACACGTGTCATTAACTACCTGTTGATCTAATACGACTTACTTTCAAGAACCTCAAACAATGTGTAGTTTTGCCGTGCAGTGGTAAAATTTCGCATTTATTTCACGAAATGGCTGATTTTACATCCCTAAATGTGCCCCAGATATCGATCAGCCCGATTTAGGAAAGATCCATTTTCACATGAATGAGTAAGTTGACCAAGTTTTCAAACCTGAAAAGTGCAGGCACACATGAAGTCTGCATACCTTGATATTGAAATCTGGCTGTTTCCCGCCGGGGCTCTGTTGGGGTATTGAAAATGGCTTGTTTTTGTCTTTTCATCGAATGTTTACGACTGTACAGCAAATCAACAGATGATAGGAGGTAACCCATTCAGCCCTGACGCACTACAGCAGGAGATGGATCGACCATGATAATCCAAGGGCAATGCCAGATTAGCTTGGCGCCTGTCGGAAGACAAAGGAAAAGATGGGAGGACAATATCTCAGAGTGGACAGGACTGAGGCTGGGTGATACGCTAAGAATGGCAGAGAACAGAGAGGAATGGAGGGAGGTGGTTGCCAAGTCATCAGTGGTGCCCCAACGGTAGGTAGGTAGGTAGGTAGATAGATAAGATAGATTAGATAGATAGATTAGATAGATAGATAGATAGATAGATAGATAGATAGATAGATAGATAGATAGATAGATAGATAGATAGATAGATAGATAGATAGATAGATAGATAGATAGATAGATAGATAGATAGATAGATAGATAGATAGATCAAATATTAGGTTAAGGAAATGATGTTTGTTCTTGAAGTGCTACAGAAAAGTTTTTCTTTGTGGAGTTTTTCTTTGCGGAGCCTTTCTTTGTGGGGTTTTTCTTTGTAGGGTTTTTCTTTGTTGCGTTTTTCTTTGTTGCGTTTTTCTTTGTGGAGTTTTTCTTTGTGGGGTTTTTCTTTGTTGCGTTTTTCTTTGTGGGGTTTTTCTTTGTGGCGTTTTTCTTTGTAGAGTTTTTCTTTGTGGAGTTTTCCTTTGTGGGGTTTTTCTTTGTGGCGTGTTTCTTTGTGGAGTTTTTCTTTGTGGCGTTTTTCTTTGTGGCGTTTTTCTTTGTGGAGTTTTTCTTTGTGGCGTTTTTCTTTGTGGAGTTTTCCTTTGTGGGTTTTTTTTTGTGGCGTGTTTCTTTGTGGCGTTTTTCTTTGTGGAGTTTTTCTTTGTGGCGTTTTTCTTTGTGGAGTTTTCCTTTGTGGGGTTTTTCTTTGTGGCGTGTTTCTTTGTGGAGTTTTTCTTTGTGGCGTTTTTCTTTGTGGCGTTTTTCTTTGTGGAGTTTTTCTTTGTGGCGTTTTTCTTTGTGGAGTTTTCCTTTGTGGGTTTTTTTGTGGCGTGTTTCTTTGTGGCGTGTTTCTTTGTGGCGTTTTTCTTTGTGGAGTTTTTCTTTGTGGCGTTTTTCTTTGTGGAGTTTTCCTTTGTGGGGTTTTTCTTTGTGGCGTGTTTCTTTGTGGCGTTTTTCTTTGTGGAGTTTTTTTTTGTGGGGTTTTTCTTTGTGGCGTTTTTCTTTGTAGAGTTTTTCTTTGTGGAGTTTTCCTTTGTGGGGTTTTTCTTTGTGGCGTGTTTCTTTGTGGAGTTTTTCTTTGTGGCGTTTTTCTTTGTGGCGTTTTTCTTTGTGGAGTTTTTCTTTGTGGCGTTTTTCTTTGTGGAGTTTTCCTTTGTGGGTTTTTTTTGTGGCGTGTTTCTTTGTGGCGTTTTTCTTTGTGGAGTTTTTCTTTGTGGCGTTTTTCTTTGTGGAGTTTTCCTTTGTGGGGTTTTTCTTTGTGGCGTGTTTCTTTGTGGAGTTTTTCTTTGTGGCGTTTTTCTTTGTGGCGTTTTTCTTTGTGGAGTTTTTCTTTGTGGCGTTTTTCTTTGTGGAGTTTCCTTTGTGGGTTTTTTTTGTGGCGTGTTTCTTTGTGGCGTGTTTCTTTGTGGCGTTTTTCTTTGTGGAGTTTTTCTTTGTGGCGTTTTTCTTTGTGGAGTTTTCCTTTGTGGGGTTTCTTTGTGGAGTTTTTCTTTGTGGAGTTTTTCTTTGTGGCGTTTTTCTTTGTGGAGTTTTCCTTTGTGGGGTTTCTTTGTGGAGTTTTTCTTTGTGGCGTTTTTCTTTGTGGAGTTTTCCTTTGTGGGGTTTCTTTGTAGAGTTTTTCTTTGTGGAGTTTTTCTTTGTGGAGTTTTTCTTTGTGGCGTTTTTCTTTGTGGAGTTTCTTTGTGGAGTTTTTCTTTGTGGAGTTTTTCTTTGTGGCGTTTTTCTTTGTGGAGTTTTCCGCACAAAATGAAATATACCGACGAGCTAATAAAATGCGACATTTTTGGAACCATCGAAAACAAATTCGTGTTTCTGATGGTTCCAAAAATGTCACATTAGTGTTTCTGATGGTTCCAGAAATGTCACATTAGTGTTTCGGATGGTTCCAAAAATGTCGCATTAGTGTTTCCGATGGTTCCAAAAATGTCACATTAGTGTTTCTGATGGTTCCAGAAATGTCACATTAGTGTTTCCTATGGTTCCAAAAATGTCGCATTAGTGTTTCTGATGGTTCCAGAAATGTCACATTAGTGTTTCTGATGGTTCCAAAAATGTCGCATTAGTGTTTCCGATGGTTCCAAAAATGTCACATTAGTGTTTCCTATGGTTCCAAAAATGTCACATTAGTGTTTCTGATGGTTCCAGAAATGTCACATTAGTGTTTCTGATGGTTCCAGAAATGTCACATTAGTGTTTCCTATGGTTCCAAAAATGTCACATTAGTGTTTCTGATGGTTCCAGAAATGTCACATTAGTGTTTATGATGGTTCCAGAAATGTCACATTAGTGTTTCCTATGGTTCCAAAAATGTCACATTAGTGTTTCCGATGGTTCCAGAAATGTCACATTAGTGTTTCTGATGGTTCCAGAAATGTCACATTAGTGTTTCTGATGGTTCCAAAAATGTCGCATTAGTGTTTCCTATGGTTCCAAAAATGTCGCATTAGTGTTTCCGATGGTTCCAAAAATGTCACATTAGTGTTTCTGATGGTTCCAGAAATGTCGCATTAGTGTTTCCTATGGTTCCAGAAATGTCACATTAGTGTTTCTGATGGTTCCAAAAATGTCACATTAGTGTTTCTGATGGTTCCAAAAATGTCGCATTAGTGTTTCCTATGGTTCCAGAAGTGTCACATTAGTGTTTCTGATGGTTCCAAAAATGTCACATTAGTGTTTCTGATGGTTCCAAAAATGTCACATTAGTGTTTCTGATGGTTCCAAAAATGTCGCATTAGTGTTTCCTATGGTTCCAAAAATGTCGCATTAGTGTTTCTGATGGTTCCAAAAATGTCACATTAGTGTTTCCTATGGTTCCAGAAATGTCGCATTAGTGTTTCCTATGGTTCCAGAAATGTCACATTAGTGTTTCTGATGGTTCCAAAAATGTCGCATTAGTGTTTCTGATGGTTCCAGAAATGTCGCATTAGTGTTTCCTATTGTTCCAAAAATGTCGCATTAGTGTTTCCTATGGTTCCAAAAATGTCACATTAGTGTTTCTGATGGTTCCAAAAATGTCGCATTAGTGTTTCCTATGGTTCCAAAAATGTCGCATTAGTGTTTCTGATGGTTCCAAAATGTCGCATTAGTGTTTCTGATGGTTCCAAAATGTCGCATTAGTGTTTCTGATGGTTCCAAAAATGTCGCATTAGTGTTTCTGATGGTTCCAAAAATGTCGCATTAGTGTTTCCTATGGTTCCAGAAATGTCGCATTAGTGTTTCCGATGGTTCCAAAAATGTATTTCTTTTGCTGCTTAGTATGGTATTCAATTTAATTTTTTTTTATAACTGTATTTATTCCTTAAAGGGCAATTACAGTTTTGTGGACGGGATGGAACAATAAAAATAAGTCATTCAGTAAACATTAATTAATATCAATAAATTCTAATATCACATTTGTAGATGCTTTTAATATACTAAATCTGTAGAACTTATAATACTAAGATTAAGACATATTAAAACTTTAAACACAAAAACATTAATAAATATTATTCAATACTAAAACATTCTAAATTCTATAAAGATCACGCGAACTTAACTAATACAATTACTAAAACATTATATAGGGGGATACGACAGGCTGTCAACTCTTGGTCGGTCCTTATTGCAGGTGGATATTCCTCAATGACATGTAGCTCAACGCAACATCTTTGTCAAACTTTGATAACAACAAGGCCGGGAGAAAATGTGTTTAGAGAGCGCCATCAATAAATCTAAGTGAAACAGCTGCGCAAAGGCCAATGGGTCGAGGTGGGCCCGCGCACGCCGGTGCGCGGCCCAACACCGGCCGAGGTCGGTCCGACGGCCTTTTGCGCACTGGGACAGGAGTCTAATACTAAAATTAAAAAGACCTCAACCCCTCCACTGGCGGGGCAAGGCGAACGCTACCAACTGCAAGAGACACAAACCCTCAGTATCAGCCCCCGCCACATGCGGGTTTATCAGCCACCACCACCCCCCACCCCCCGCCCCACCCCCCCCCCCCCCCCGCCCCTCCCCCACCCCTTACGTGTGTTAATCGGGGCGTTTCTAGAAAATAGAAAATACTAGAAACGTACAAAATACTCAATATATATCAACATACACGTATAAAATACGCTCTAACAATAAAAAAATCCAGACCAAAAAGGTGACTGCCAAGGGGTAACTCAATGCAAAGAAGTACCCAACGGAGAAAGAAACACGCTTAGAAAAGACGGGTACAACACAATTTATTAATATTTCGGGTAAATACCCTTTGTCAAAATAGACAAACAAACAAACAGAGAGATTAGCCGCTACTTATCTTCATTCGCAGAAAGAATGTGGCAACTGTCTATTTTGACAAAGGGTATTTACCCGAAATATTAATAAATTGTGTTGTACCCGTCTTTTCTAAGCGTGTTTCTTTCTCCTTTGGGTACTTCTTTGCTCTAACAATAGTTCTGCGTTTAACACATTCGAGGCGTGCCGCAGCCGGATACAACAATTATAAACACCGGAACATCTAGAACTCTTATAAGAACACGGCCGAAAAACTGAAAGTGCATCAACAGCACGGCCTCAAAATGATATGTAAAGTAGATTGATCACACCCAACACCTATGTTTAACTCGTAAGTGAAACAGCTGCTGAAACGGTCCTAATGGCAAAAAACTAGACCAAAAGGGTTGACTGCCAGTGCTTGTAATTTAGAAGAAGCGACCAAGTGAGTAGGAAAAAGCACTATCATGCACAATTCTCTCCCTTGACAGTGCTTTTTCCTACTCACTTGGTCGCTTCTTCTGGTCCTAATGGTAATACTGACGATTAAATACGAGTTTAAATATCACAGTATTTCCTCTTGGGTGAATTGCACTGTTGTAGTTTTTATTTTCATCGACAAAAACCGTTATCGAACGCGAAAGGTTAACAAAGCAACTACCCAGTGCACAAAGGCCATCGGGCTGACACCGGCCAGATGGCCTTTTGCGCATTGGGTAGGAGCAAAATGAAGTGAAAAAGATGGTGAAATAGCTAACACATAATATATGTACAATAAAATTATACAGTTTACAAAGACTTTGAACCTATTCATCATAGGGCCAAGTTGGCTGGTATTCGTCCAACATCTTTCAGAGATTTTTACAAAACCTTCATCAGGCCAGCATCACAAGAGAAGCAACCACAGAACCAAAACAGAACAGAGGTAAGGGATAGTCTCCCCTAGTAAGCTACTGCACAAACGATGGAGCCAATAAATAAATAAATAAATAAATAAATAAATAAATAAATGTATAAAAATTGTCAAAATGAAATCTTCAGTAGATGGGGGATGGGGGTGGGGGGAGGGGTTGTAGGCGGGGAGGGTGGGGGTGGGTGGGGGATGGGGGGAGCGGGGGGGGGTGGTGGCGGGGGTGTAGTAGGCGGGGAGAGTGGGATGGGGGTGGGTGGGGAAGGGGGAGGGTGGAGCGGGGAGTGGGATTTGGGGGGGGGGGGGTAAGATGTGGTAGAGAGACTGTGATAGAGGGACGGGTTACAAAACCCTCACCGTCGAACGCTCAACCCATGGACAATATCATACAAGTGAGGTCAGTGAACTGTGAAATATACAAGTTAACTCATTCAGCCCGACGCACATATTTCACAAATTTTGGAGGCGTCATCTAACGACTATACACCTGTCTTATAAAATCACTGCGTTCTATCGTGAGTTTGCGTAGGTTCAGTTTCGGCCATTTTTGTCCAATCAAAACGTTCCTATCAAAACAATTTCTAGAGCACAGCTGACACCGACGGACCATTTCAGTAATTACACACACTGGCATAAATACTGACTTACGCTGGTCGTCACTCAGCAACTTCAAGTGAAGCTGGCTTCACCGCGACACTATGATGTATGTGGGCCGCGCTGTACTGCCACAGTCCGCAATAGTCTGACTTTAACACATTCAGCCGCCCGGCTGACGCACTACAGCAGGAGATGGGTCGACCATGATAATTCAAGGGTAGTGCCAGACTGATTAGCTTGGCGCCTGTCATGGTCGATCCATCTCCTGCAACTGGTGCATAGTCATTAGATAAACGCCTCCAAAATTTGGGAAATACGGCCGTCGGACTGCCGAATGAGTCTGAAAGTAATTTAGCATTTTCCATAACTGAACTTGAGTGTCCCCTGGCCTGTACTGGCACGTTTTCACGGAAGATATTCATGATTACAGAAATTCTCACAAACTATGCATGCACGTGTTTACGGAAGATAACATAGAAGTTCTCAGAAATTCTCAGTTGACACACTTGGAAGTTGACCCAAAGTAGTCGGTCGAGTCATCTCGCTGTACCGGCCGGCGTCCACGAGGAGGTAACTCGGGTAATGGCGTGTTTTAGTCATCTTCATGTTCTTTCAAACTGAGTGCCACCTGTTCTGTCTATTCAACTCACGATTTTCACAGCAGATATCAGCTTAGAACTCTTCACAAAATTTGAACTCGACTGCCGAAAGGTTGCAGTCGGACCACGACATAGATCACTTCGCCCACATATCAAAAATAATTTCCGCAGTCATCTCGCCCAAGGCACTTTCCAAAAAAAGTTAAGCCAGCCAAGGTTTTGAAGTGCTGACAAAATAACGGCTCATCATTAGCATTATATCAAAGATAGCCGCACATAGAATGAAAAAAATTTATTCGGCACTATATATTTTTTACTTAATATCGTGAGGGCACTGGTTGACTTTTTACTTTGGGCGAGGCGTGGCTAGTAAATTGCCGATTTGAGCGCTATCGTTGGGCGAGTTGACCGTCACTCATTATAGTCCCGGAATTGCCCCGTTCGTCTGACCCAACATGAGTACATTGTGTAAACTGGGACATGACCTTGAGAAGAAAACCAGCAACACCGCTTGCTTACATTTAACCCAGTTTAACTCGGTGGACTATTCATTGGGACCCCTGAATGCCTCACAGGGTTGCTATTGTTGCTCAGTGTTGGATGTGGCTGGGCCAGTAATAATAATAATACATAGTTTTTATATAGCGCCCTTCCCCACGAACAGCATGCTCGGAGCGCTTTACAGCACATAAAAATAAAAAATAAAAATTCAGTAAAAAGGAGAAAAAATTAGAACGCACTCACTCTTTAAATAAACATCTGCTCGCACCATGTAGGCGCATTCCTAACTGACGAAACACACACACACACACACACACACACACACGCACACACACACACACATACACACACACACACACACACACACACACACACACACACACACACACACACACACACACACAGCCTATCTACATGGGGAAACAACCAACATTTCCAGGCAGCACATCCAGACTAAGCTAATCTTGATTTGCTACCTGGAAAAGATGGGTCTTCAAATTTGTTTTGAAGGTCAACAGGGTAGGGGAAAGACGGACATGCAGTGGAAGTGAGTTCCAGACGTGAGGGGCCTGATAACTGAAAGAACGGGCACCAGCGGTTTTTAGGCTGTCTCTGGGCTGAACGAGCAGTTTTTGTGAGCTTGAGCGTAGACTTCTACTAGGATTGTGTGATACTATAGTTACAGAGATGGGTTGACCCTACAACTCGATGACACCTACTAAATGCGCAAAAGGGTATTGGGCCGATGTCGGTCCGATAGCCTTTACGCACTATGTAGTGTTCCCCCCCCCCCCCACCCTCCCCCTCCCGGTAGTTGGCTTTGCAGTGAACATGTCGTCTCATCCTAATGATGGGCTTCTGTGTAGCTGTCTAAGCCGGCCGTATGTCATCTTCGCGCATCTGATGGGAAATGGTTTGAAAGGTCTCCATGCTTGGCACTGTCCCCTGGTACGAAAAAGCCACGCCGCGATTCTTTGCTCTCAGCTCGATATTCAGCAGCCTGGCCACCCGGCTGTGGAGCCTTGTTGTCTGCCGCCCGTGTTGTCGAAAATCGCGACGTATCTTCTCTCGCAATCGTCCACAACAGTCTTCAGCTCCTCTGGCGCCGTCTCCAGCATCGTCTGGATGGAGGTTTCCCCCAGCTCGTCGCCGTGGGTGAAGACAAGGATGAGGTGACTGACAATGACGTCTCCCAGCACCCGCTTCAGTCTCCTGTAGACGCCGAACTCCTCCTCGGCGAAAACCCCGATGCGAACGACATACAGTACGGCCTGGAAATCTTGCCTGGTGTCGGCGACTGCCGTCAGAACTTGCTGGAAAATCGCGCTGTGCTCTGAGTCAGTATCGTACAGTCCCGGAGTGTCCATAACCTGACGACACATATAGCAAGCTGTGCAAGTCTTCACTGTTGTAGTCATGATCATCATCTCTCTCTCTCTCTCTCTCTCTCTCTCTCTCTCTCTCTCTCTCTCTCTCTCTCTCTCTCTCTCTCTCTCTCTCTCTCATCATTAATGTTGTTATCGTTGTTATTATCACCATCGTAGTCACCATCATCACCCATGTGCGCAGTAGGCCGCCCATCAGCTCATTCAGTGACAAAAACTCGCCATCGGTCCATGTGACCCGACTACCCGGCGTTTATATTACGTCAGTCATCCGGCACACTGTTTCACTCGGTGATTTTATAAAATCGCCAACAATTCTAGGCCGTACCGCGATCGTAACCTCTTTGAGGACTATCCCAAACTTTATGACTAGGGGAGGATCAGGAAGGTCGGGGAGGGTGTGTGTGTGGGGGGGGGGGGGGGGAGGGGCTGGAACACTGACTTCAGTTGACACTAGGTGGGGCTTTGTAGTCACGGTGAGCTGATCATGTTTTAGGGATCACGAGAAATAAAAATAAATGACAATCACGAGAGCCTCTCAGGGAAAACTGAAACGCGCCAATCACTGATGCAACAAGATTCAGGATGGCGCCTGCCGACTTGGTATCATGCATTACATCCCCCCTCATTCTGACACTACCCTCGAACTATCATGATCAATCCATCTCCTGCAACTGGTACATAGTCGTTGGGCAACGCCTCCAAAATGTGAGAAATGGGACCTTGGGACTGAAAGTGTTATGAAAAAAATAGGCAGCCTCTCAAGTCATGAAGAGCTTCAAGGGCCGCTTGGCATAAATGCCATCATTTAGGTGGCCACAGTCACAGCCACAGCTAAAGCCACAGTCACAGCTACAGCCACCTAAATGATGGTCTTTAATGGCAGGCGATCTCTCATAAGGATGGTCACTCAACACAGAATCTACTGTAGGGAGGTTTGTAACATCTACAGGTTGAAGTCATTTCGCCACTGTTAACACTGTCACTGCCACTGGACGCAATTTTTGTTTCTGAAATCCGTCTTCATTGAGCAAAAGCCACAACTGAATGTCAAAGGACCATGGCGACGAATTGGTCTCGGCAAGAGGCATAGATCCTCATGAGCCCCCGCAGTTGCACTAACTTACCTCAGTCGCGGGGGCTCGTGAGGATCTATGCCTCTTGCAGCTGGATTCCGTTAACCTGTTCTCAGCGGTCAAGAGGTTAATTTCATCACCATCACTTCACTCTTTGGCTGGCGGTAGAGTTTCATGTCGCTACGATTCCTGCGGGAATCATCACAACGAAAACCGCGACCGACACATCTTGGTCATGGGTATGATGGTCTGTGATTTTGTAAATTCCAGCTTTAAAGCAGCAAGGTCCAAAATCACAGACCAGAAGACCTTTACATCAAGTTATTATTATTGTGACTGTGGCGTTTATCTCGTTTGAGTTATTGCGCCAAAGCTGTGTTGATTTTTTTTTTCACTTCCGTCTGTAGACTAATTAGGTTACTGGCAACAACAACAACAACAAAAAACCAATTCTCACACACTTTATTATAATACATGTACATATAGATGAGGCACTGTGCGTGTTCAGTTTGTCAGATCACGTATAGCACCGATGTTTTATAAAAAAAATAACTTTTTATTGACTTCTGATGGCAGAAAGAAAAACACACAACACAAGAACAATACTTGAACGTTTGATTTTATTTTCTATTTTAAGGCCCACGGAACTTTTTCAGATAGACACACAAGCAACACTCTACACAGCAGTTGTCACATCCCGCCTTTAATCGGAGATGACGGCACGAAGGATGATATCGCAGCCAAAGCATGGTGTGCGCAAACGAGCACTACCCAGAAAGCTACACACAACACGGTAACGCTGCATTTACAAGATGTGATTTGTAAATGTGTAAGTAATGTGCAAAATCTATTATTTTTTTCATTCCTGATACACTAAAAGATATAATAATAATAATATATAACTCTTGTATAGCGCAATACCCCCACAAAGAAAGGCTCAGCGCGCTTTACATCTAGATAATCTAACAAATTGAAATTAACTAATTAAAGTACCGACAACATACAAAAACACAATCATTCATAGGTCCAAATGCACACCGACACAATACTAAAATAATAAACATAACATTTCAAGAGCCTGATCAACCATGATAGTTTAAGGGTAGTGCCAGAATAGCTTGGCGCCTTCAGGTGCCAAGCTATTCTGGCACCACCCTTGAACTCGACCATCATGGCCGATCCATCTCTCACAACTGGTACGCAGGTTTAAAGACGCCCCCAAAGTAATTTTAGGTTCATAATTATGCAGGTTTTCTGTCTTTACGAGACGACTATTGCTACTAATTATTGCTGATTCATTTTAAATTCTTAAACAATTAGTAAGGTAAACAGAGCAAAAGAAAAGCAATAACCAATCCTGGTTGTGAATATTTCTAAGCCCGTTTCTTTTTTCCCCCTTCGTTGTCTAAATAGTGCCAACTTAGATTCACAAATCATAACCACCAACCCTTCGTCCATTCTTGCGTATCAAGTCATCTCAACCCTTTTCATCCTGATACAGTATTGCTTGAAATAAATTTGACTGTGATAGTTCAAGGGTGGTGCCAGAGTTGCTTGGCGCCACCTTGAACTAAACTGGTCGAGCTATCTCCTATTTTATAACGTAGCCTTCGCAGGACAGTCAGCAAAAAAAAACATCAGCCTCAGGATGGAATAGGTTAAGGGAACACAGGACAGGATTTGATGCATTTCTTTGGCAATATAAAAACCTGGCAACTCGGAGAAGGTAGTCACCAGCAAAGTTAGTTATTTGGGTTTAACGCCGAGCAGGCGACTAAGGCCATCTCACGGCGGGATGGGTAAAAATCTGGTCAGCCAGACTAAAAGCAAGGTCTTGAGACAAGATGTAAATATAGATTAAAAATCTCAGGCTAAAATGTCGCACGTCTTTAAAAGAAACGTCTACAGACTCTCAAAAAGGGCAAATAAAAAAGATTCACATAGTCTATGAATGCTCAGATCTTGTTAAAAATATTGCATGCTCGCAAGAAATTGAAGATTTTGTCCGGGGGAACATCGTGGAACAAAACCTTCAAGGAGTCTGCTGTGAAGTGTTTATATCTGGTGTCAATTAGGTCAGCACACTACAGCAAAAAGTGTCGAACAGAAAACTGCTCATCACAGGCAAAACACCATGGACGCTCATCCTGTTTAAGTAAGTAAGAGTGCGTAACATACGTGTGCCCGATGTGGAGCCGAGCAAGGACGGTCTCCTCACGGCGGCTGCCGCAGCGGAAAGGTAGACTGTCGGACAACGTAGGAAGAGCTTCATGAAGCTTGTTCCCTTCCTCTTTGTCCCACTCGGACTGCCACTCGCGGCCTATGTACGCACTACCAATCACAGGTTTAAAATCACTATAAACAGTCTGTGTGTCAGGGACAGGGTCACTGCGGGCACTGCTGACAGCAGAATCTGCGATTCTGTCGCCTTTGATGCCCACATGGCCTGGGACCCAAATAAAAATGATATCATAATATTCCTTCATCAAGTCTGCGTAGAGCTCTCTAATCTGCACCAGCAGTGGGTGGCCTGTTCCCGCGCCCTGAAGGGCCTGCAGGGACGAAAGAGAGTCAGACAGAATCAGGAAGTTCCGTTCCCGAGACTGATAGGCATGCTTGAGTGCCAGCAGAATTGCCTGCAGTTCTGCACTAAATACAGAGGAATGGTCAGGTAGGCGGAGCTTAAATGGGCGTCTAGGATGGCGAGAGGACACTGCAGCCGCAACCACTCTCCCATCCTCAGACTTGGACCATCCGTATAAAGACGACAATAGCCAGGAAAACTTTAAAGGCGTTCATTGAGGCTCTGTTGGTATATGGCTGGTGGAGTACAATCCTTCTTGTGGGCGGTCAAGTCCAGCAAGATGTCAGGAACTGGTAGTAGCCAGGGTGGAGTGACGTGTTGCAGAGATTCCGAAACTTTGTCCAGGTCCACTCCGGCCGCCTGCAGATGATGTCGGACACGGAAGGAAAGTGGACGGACAGCTCCCGGATGGGCATCGTAAATCTCTGCAAAAACGACGGGTTAAAACCACAATCATAGGCAGGATTGTCTGGATGGGCCTTCAGCTTCAGAACGTAGCTGAGCATGAGGCGGATGCGGCGGAGCCTGAGAGAAGGATTGATTGATTGTACATTGCTTAACGTCCCGACAGCAACAAGGCTTTCTCAGGACGTGCCTGCACTGCTTGTGAGAAAAGAAAAAAAAAAAAAAAAAAACACAAAAAAACACAAAAAAACCCCAGAACATTGAATGTATGTCGCCAGCCGGTCAAATACGTTAAATAAACCTAACACATGGGGCCTAAATAAAGCTAAGACCATTTAGCAACACACATCCAATATCAAGAGCTACAGGCAGTGCAGACAGTAGGGAGAGTTTTAAAAAGGCAAATACAGGTGAATGGACAAAGGGTAGACAGAAACACATGCCCCAGAATAGAGAGAAAAACCCACCCTGTGGGGCTGACCAGGGTGACCCTGGGAACAGGCTCCCCTGCCTCTGCATACAGACTAGGAACTGGAGATGTCCTGAAGGCCCCCAGACATATGCGCAGACCTTAATGGTGAATTGTGTTCAGACGCTGTAGAACAGACTTGGAAGCCGAGCCATACACCACAGAGCCGTAATCCAGTTTGGACTGAACAAGGGCCCGGTACAGTCGAAGTAAGACAATGCGGTCTGCACCCCAGTCAGTACGACCAACGACACGAAGAATGTCGAGGGCCTTCTGACAAGAGGTTCTAAGGTAGTTAACGTGGTTGCAGAAGGTCAATCTTTTGTCAAACATGACCCCCAGAAACTTTGCCTCTTCGGCCACCTGAATTGGCACTCCAGCAATGCTCAGGGTAGGTTTTGGAAAAAAATTCGTCTGGTTAGTAAAATGCACACAGACTGTCTTGGAGGGCGAGAACCTGAATCGTTGAGAGACACCCACCCCTGGATGCAATCAACGCACAGCTGCAAGCGCCTCTCAAGGGACGCAAGTCCTCGACCTCGTGCACACAAAGCAAAGTCGTCCAAAAACAAAGAGCATTCAAAATCATCCTTGACGGCCTTTACAATGTTATTTATTTTAATGCTAAATAAAACAGGAGATAGAATGCTGCCCTGCGGGACACCCATCTCCTGTTCAAAGAGTCGGAGAAGGTGGAGCCCACACGGACATGGAACGACCTGTTAGACAAAAAAATTGTGAATAAAAACAGGCAGGTGCCCTTTAAAACCCATGTCGGACAAATCAGACATTATACCATACTTCCAGGTAGTGTCATATGCCTTTTCAAGATCAAAGAAAATTGCATAGACATGCTGCTTGTTGACAAAAGCATCTCGGATAAAAGACTCAAAGCGGACTAGATGGTCAGTTGTACTACGGAAGCGCCGGAAACCACACTGGAGGTCTGTGATGAGACCACGTGACTCAAGATGCCACACCAGTCGGGCGTTGACCAAGCGTTCCATAGTCTTACATAAACATGATGTCAAAGCTATTGGCCGGTAGTTGCCCGGGTCGGAAGGATCCTTACCCGGCTTGGGGATTGGCACAACCACAGCCTGGCGCCAAGATGGCGGAAAACGACCGGTTATCCAGATATGGTTAAAGGCCTTGAGAAGTACAAGGAGTGAATCCTCAGGCAGATGAGTTAGGAGCTGATAATGGATGGTATCTAATCCAGCAGCAGAGTCAGTACATTTCTGCATGGCTTGCTGCAATTCTGAAAACGTAAAGGGGGCATTATAGTCTTCCGAGTTATCTGATATAAAATCACAAGCACAAGATTCTCGCTTCTCCTTCTCTCTCTGGAAGAATTGATTGTACATTGCTTAACGTCCCGACAGCAACAAGGCTTTCTCAGGACGTGCCTGCACTGTTTGTGAAAAAAAACAAATAAATAAAAATAAACAGAACATTGAATGTATGTCGCCAGCCGGTCAAATACGTTAAATAAACCTAACACATGGGGCCTAAATAAAGCTAAGACCATTTAGCAACACACATCCAATATCAAGAGCTACAGGCAGTACAGACAGTAGGGAGAGTTTTAAAAAGGCAAATACAGGTGAATGGACAAAGGGTAGACAGAAACACATGCCCCAGAATAGAGAGAAAAACCCACCCTATGGGGCTGACCAGGGTGACCCTGGGAACTAAAAAGTACCTAACCCCACCCAAGTCCCCCAGGGCAGATTGATTGATTGTACATTGCTTAACGTCCCGACAGCAACAAGGCTTTCTCAGGACGTGCCTGCACTGCTTGTAAAAAAAAAAACAACTAAACAGAACATTGAATGTATGTCGCCAACCGGTCAAATACGTTAAATAAACCTAACACATGGGGCCTAAATAAAGCTAAGACCATCTAGCAACACACATCCAATATCAAGAGCTACAGGCAGTGCAGACAGTAGGGAGAGTTTTAAAAAGGCAAATACAGGTGAATGGACAAAGGGTAGACAGAAACACATGCCCCAGAATAGAGAGAAAAACCCACCCTGTGGGGCTGACCAGGGTGACCCTGGGAACTAAAAAATACCTAACCCCACCCAAGTCCCCCAGGGCAGACCCGGGTGGGGTTCCCCCAGGGCAGACCCGGGTGGGGTCTCTCTGGAAGAAAGGTGAATAATACTCTGTTGAAAAATTATGGGCAATGGTGGAGGCAAGCAAATTGGCCACAGCATTTTTATCTGTGACCAAACTGGCACCATCTCTAAGATGGCCGACAGAAGCCGAGCCACCCCTGCCCCTAATTCTTCGAACAGCCTTCCAAACTTTTTGGGACAGAGTCCTAGAAGATAAAGATGAGACGAAGCGTCTACAGGAAGCACGGCGTTCGCGTTAAAAAATGTAACGGGCTTTCGCCCGCTGTCTTTTAAATGTTAAAATATTTGCTTGCGACGGATTACGAAAAGCACGTCGCTGAGCAGATTTGCGTATTTTTTGGGCCTTGCGGCACTCTTCATTGAACCATGGTACTCTCGGCTTCCGAGGGACTGATGTGGAAGTTCTAGGGATGGTTTCACCTGCTACGTCCAACAAAATCAAAGTAAAACAAGAAACAGGTTCTTCAGCTGACATGACCACCTCCTCTGTAAGACGAGACTGACAGAGGGAGGCGAACAGAGGCCAGTTAGCTTTCTTGAGATTCCAGCGCCTCACCGGCGAATCCTCCTCACAGCTGACCGATGACAGAACTACTGGGAAGTGGTCACTACCACACAGGTTGACGTGAACCTTCCAGTCAAAGTCCAGCATGAGAGAAGGATCACACACAGTGAGGTCTAGAACAGAACTAGATCCTGAACCTGAGTTAGAGTATGTAGGTGAGCCATCGTTAAAGACACATAGGTTAAGTTGAGAAAAAACATCTTCTAACATCTGACCTGCCATCATAGTGGTCACTGCCCCAAAGGTGAGCGTGACCGTTAAAATCCCCCATGAGAATAAAGGGAGGGGGCAGTTGATCTACTAAGTTAAAAATATCATTGCTACTGACCCGCAGTGATGGTGGCAGGTAAATACTGCATACGGTTATGGTCTTCTTCAAGGTAACCCGAGCTGCGACAGCCTGAAGACAGGTGTCGATGCTAACGGGGCTACATAAAATTTGGCTACTAATGAGAAGAGCCGCTCCACCCGAGCGCCTCTCCGAATCAGAGCCTTTGTGTATAACGTTAAAAACATTAAAGGATACATGGTCAGAAGTCTTCAGGTAAGTCTCCTGAAGAGATATTACTGATGGGTTATAGAACTTGACTAAAAGACGTAATTCCTCAAAGTTAGCTTGAAAACCACGACAATTCCACTGAAGCATAGAGTACATGATTATGTCTTATCTGGGGGTAAAGAGTTTTTTTCCCCCTTTTTCATTTGCCTTGGAAGGAGTTGAAGAAACAGAGGGGGGCCGGCTCCCGGGCCTCCTGTGGTTCTTTGAAGATGAAGGGGGTGAAGCTGCCGCAAAATCACCAACGACAACTTCCACTCCCTCCATCCGCTCCTCCAGTGCAGCATATTTGTTTTGAAGGGGCACATCAGTGTTCCCCTTCTGGGCCCGTGCCCACAGCGGTCCCATAGATTTCTTAGACCCCTGGTCCTGGGCAGCGTTCCTGCCGCTAGAGTTAGCGGCCTTAGAAGGCTGACCAGAGCCAGAAGCCTTTGGAGTTGACTGACTAACAGGTTTGGGTGGGGGCTGAGGCTTAGGGGCAACAGAAGGCGGCACAACCGGACCGGCAGTGTCCGCCTTCTGCGTTCCCTGGCTCTTCTTCACCACCGGAGGAGGGTTACTCTCCAGGGGCGAGATGAGCCGAGGCTCCGCCCCCAACCAAGAAGTTGGGGTCTGACATGAAAAGTCTTTGGTGGGGCGCTTGCCTGCCACCGCTGCACTGAAAGTATATACTGAGGTGTTAGAGGTTGGGGCAGCCGCAGCCGCACCAGTGAACCAGTTTTTTGGCATCCAGAAAGGACAGCCCCTTCTCCACACGCACCTGCTGAATCTTGCACTCGGATATCAGGCCAACGAGGGCATTTCTTATCCGAAGCCATATGCGCCCCCTGGCAATTCACACACAGGGGGGTGGGCTGTGCAGGACTCAGCAGAGTGTCCAGGCTTAGTGCAACGGGCGCATGTGAACGCTCACCAATTTTGCGACGACTTTCCAGCGACACGCCACCAACTTTCGCTACTTCGTGCTGTTCCGTCGACACTCGGCACACCTCGGTCAAAGGGGCATCACCCCATGAACTCGACAAAAGGTTGACTGAATATTGAAAACAAAATCATATTTGATTGGCTAGTTCTAACCAATCGTCGATCAGGAAACAACCCGCTTGCTTGGAGTTGGTGGGAAATCGGTGGAAAGTCGAGCATTGCTCTACTCGCTGCCAACTCCCCACCGACATCTGGCAATTGTCGGCCAACTCCAAAACGACAAAAGACGCCCATGTGAACAGGTGGAAACTTTTGTCGGCCAATTGTTGCCAGACAAAAATCGGTGAGAAATCGGCCATGTGAACACCACTTTAAGGGATTTTTGGTCCACGTGTTGACGGTCAGTGATATTAATATACACGAGAACCGCATTCCTTGATGAAACGGATATTATGGGATCAGCAATACAATGGTCATAACCACCACCGCCACCACCACCAACAACAACACAAACAGCAGGGCAGACCCGGGTGGGAGGTAAAACTATATTGAGTTTATTGGCCCCCTAGTGTGTGTATGTTAGTATTTAGTTGTTGAGTATTTAGACTGAGATTTTCTGTTCCTGGAAACTGGAAAACAGAAAGAGCATGAGCAGAACGAAGCTCTTCAGGGTAATCAGAACGGAAGCAGTTATTTATTATTTATTGGGATTTAACACCGAGCAGGCAGCGAAGGCCATCTCACGGCGGCAAAAAGAAAAAGGCTAAGGAAGAGCTGAGGCGTGAGCAGCTGGAGCTGAGCTGCAGCAGCAGAAATAAGAGCTCTAGCGCTTCCAGAAACTGGCACGCAGACGCCACAAAGCATTGAGTACTCTCAACTTGTTCTGTTAAAAAAGTCACAAGACAGAAAAGTAGGATACATCACTTTTCCAGTGGTACCATCTACACTTTTTCATGTACATTACTTACAATTGAATCCCTTGGAATCGGAGATTAAATAACCATTCTGGTCAACAGAAGTCGCTAGTATAAAAACACAAAGTTAAACACATTCTGCCCCAGAACTGACATCTCCAAATGAAGGTCGACCTGTCTGGCCACGCGCCCTACACCAGGACTGACATCTCCAAATGAAGGTCGACCTGTCTGGCCACGCGCCCTACACCAGGACTGACATCCCCAAATGAAGGTCGACCTGTCTGGCCACGCGCCCTACACCAGGACTGACATCTCCAAATGAAGGTCGACCTGTCTGGCCACGCGCCCATCTCCAAATGAAGGTCGACCTGTCTGGCCACGCGCCCTACACCAGGACTGACATCTCCAAATGAAGGTCGACCTGTCTGGCCACGCGCCCTACACCAGGACCGACATCTCCAAATGAAGGTCGACCTGTCTGGCCACGCGCCCTACACCAGGACTGACATCCCCAAATGAAGGTCGACCTGTCTGGCCACGCGCCCTACACCAGGACTGACATCCCCAAATGAAGGTCGACCTGTCTGGCCACGCGCCCTACACCAGGACTGACATCCCCAAATGAAGGTCGACCTGTCTGGCCACGCGCCCTACACCAGGACTGACATCCCCAAATGAAGGTCGACCTGTCCGGCCACGCGCCCTACACCAGGACTGACATCTCCAAATGAAGGTCGACCTGTCTGGCCACGCGCCCTACACCAGGACTGACATCCCCAAATGAAGGTCGACCTGTCTGGCCACGCGCCCTACACCAGGACTGACATCCCCAAATGAAGGTCGACCTGTCTGGCCACGCGCCCTACACCAGGACTGACATCCCCAAATGAAGGTCGACCTGTCTGGCCACGCGCACTACACCAGGACTGACATCCCCAAATGAAGATCGACCTGTCCGGCCACGCGCCCTACACCAGGACTGACATCTCCAAATAAAGGTGGACCTGTCCGGCCGCGCGCCCTACACCAGGACTGACATCTCCAAATGAAGGTCGACCTGTCTGGCCACGCGCCCTACACCAGGACTGACATCCCCAAATGAAGGTCGACCTGTCTGGCCACGCGCCCTACACCAGGACTGACATCTCCAAATAAAGGTCGACCTGTCCGGCCACGCGCCCTACACCAGGACTGACATCCCCAAATGAAGGTCGATCTGTCTGTCAACGCGCCCTACACCAGGACTGACATCCCCAAATGAAGGTCGACCTGTCTGGCCACGCGCCATACACGAGGACTGACATCCCCAAATGAAGGTCGACCTGTCCGGCCGCGCGCCCTACACCAGGACTGACATCTCCGAATGAAGGTTGACCTGTCTGGCCACGCGCCCTACACCAGGACTGACATCCCCAAATGAAGGTCGACCTGTCTGGCCACGCGCCCTACACCAGGACTGACATCTCCAAATGAAGGTCGACCTGTCTGGCCGCGCGTCCTACACCAGGACTGACATCTCCGAATGAAGGTTGACCTGTCTGGCAGCGCGCGCTACACCAGGACTGACATCCCCAAATAAAGGTCGACCTGTCTGGCCACGCGCCCTACACCAGGACTGACATCTCCAAATGAAGGTCGACCTGTCTGGCCGCGCGCCCTACACCAGCCATCTTGAAACCTCGCCGCAGAGTACTGCTGACCCACTCGGCGCTTCACTCTACCAACGAAATAGGAAATTACAACAGTATCAAGTAAAACAAACCCTCACTGGTTATATCAGTGGTCCTTTCCTCTGTACAGCATATAATCCAATCGGTTGATTGATTGTACATTGCTTAACATTAAGTAATGTACAATCAATCAACCTCTCCCTCCAATGTAGCTAGTCTGCTAAATAATACATGTACATAGCCATTTTTAACCACATCTTAATCAAATTGTAACTGTGGTGCTGAAATTGTAACCTTCTTTTAACATTACAAATGAATAAAAACAGCCACCTATAACATAGGACCGTTGTTTGTTTTTAATCTATTTTCGTTCAGTCTCTAGAGGCAATAATTATGTAAATCGGTCATACACATGAGCCATAATGACTTTGACTTTCTTGTTTTTGTGTTTCAGGAGAAAAGAGGAGCTAGAAGCAAGAACATGTGACTTTGATAAAGTCCACCTTTGCAGAGGAACTGTCAGGTTCTGCACCACTGCTGACAAAGCGTGTTGCACAGTTTGTACAGCAGCACCACATTCCACGCAGTGTTACTTCAGTAAAAGATAAGATAAAACAGTTAAGAAATTTTTTTTTTATTGAAAAATGAGGTAAAAGTGTTCTACTCAGTCACTCACTCGGTCATTTTGATGTGATTACGTGCTTCTGGCTCATTGCTGGCACAACACGTCTTTTTCTAGTCAGCAAGTATTAAGGGATTTTTGGTCCACGTGCAGACGGTCAGTGATATTATACACGAGAACCGCATTCCTTGATGAAACGGATATTATGGGATCAGCAATACAACGGTCATAACCACCACCGCCACCTCCACCAACAACAACACAAACAGCAGGGCAGACCCGGGTGGGAGGTAAAACTATATTGAGTTTATTGGCCCCCTAGTGTGTGTATGTTAGTATTTAGTTGTTGAGTATTTAGACTGAGATTTTCTGTTCCTGGAAACTGGAAAACAGAAAGAGCATGAGCAGAACAAAGCTCTTCAGGGTAATCAGAAGAAGCAGTTATTTATTATTTATTGGGATTTAACACCGAGCAGGCAGCGAAGGCCATCTCACGGCGGCAAAAAAAAAAAAAAAGGCTAAGAGCAGAGGCGTGAGCAGCTGGAGCTGAGCTGCAGCAGCAGAAATAAGAGCTCAAGCGCTTCCAGAAACTGGCACGCAGACGCCACAAAGCATTGAGTACTCTCAACTTGTTCTGTTAAAAAAGTCACAAGACAGAAAAGTAGGATACATCACTTTTCCAGTGGTACCATCTACACTTTTTCATGTACATTACTTACAATTGAATCCCTTGGAATCGGAGATTAAATAACCATTCTGGTCAACAGAAGTCGCTAGTATAAAAACACAAAGTTAAACACATTCTGCCCCAGAACTGACATCTCCAAATGAAGGTCGACCTGTCTGGCCACGCGCCCTACACCAGGACTGACATCCCCAAATGAAGGTCGACCTGTCTGGCCACGCGCCCTACACCAGGACTGACATCCCCAAATGAAGGTCAACCTGTCCGGCCACGCGCCCTACACCAGGACTGACATCCCCAAATGAAGGTCGACCTGTCTGGCCACGCGCCCTACACCAGGACTGACATCCCCAAATGAAGGTCGACCTGTCTGGCCACGCGCCCTACACCAGGACTGACATCTCCAAATGAAGGTCGACCTGTCCGGCCACGCGCCCTACACCAGGACTGACATCCCCAAATGAAGGTCGACCTGTCTGGCCACGCGCCCTACACCAGGACCGACATCCCCAAATGAAGGTCGACCTGTCTGGCCATGCGCCCTACACCAGGACTGACATCTCCAAATGAAGGTCGACCTGTCTGGCCACGCGCCCTACACCAGGACTGACATCCCCAAATGAAGGTCGATCTGTCTGAGAACGCGCTCTACACCAGGACTGACATTACCAAATGAAGGTCGACCTGTCTGGCCACGCGCCATACACGAGGACTGACATCCCCAAATGAAGGTCGACCTGTCTGGCCACGCGCCCTACACCAAGACTGACATCTCCAAATAAAGGTTGACCTGTCCGGCCGCGCGCCCTACACCAGGACCGACATCTCCGAATGAAGGTCGACCTGTCTGGCAGCGCGCCCCACACCAGGACTGACATCCCCAAATGAAGGTCGACCTGTCTGGCCACGCGCCCTACACCAGGACTGACATCCCCAAATGAAGGTCGACCTGTCTGGCCACGCGCCCTACACCAGGACTGACATCTCCAAATGAAGGTCGACCTGTCTGGCCGCGCGCCCAACACCAGCCATCTTGAAACCTCGCCGCAGAGTACTGCTGACCCACTCGGCGCTTCACTCTACCAACGAAATAGGAAATTACAACAGTATCAAATAAAACAAATCCTCACTGGTTATATCAGTGGTCCTTTCCTCTGTACAGCATATAATCCAATCGGTTGATTGATTGTACATTGCTTAACATTAAGCATTGTACAATCAATCAACCTCTCCCTCCAATGTAGCTAGTCTGCTAAATAATACGTGTACATAGCCATTTTTAACCACATCTTAATCAAATTGTAATTGTGGTGCTGAAATTGTAACCCTCTTTTAACATTACAGATGAATAAAAACAGCCACCTATAACATAGGACCGTTGTTTGTTTTTAATCTATTTTCGTTCAGTCATAATGAACCATAATGACTTTGCCTTTCTTGTTTTTGTGTTTCAGGAGAAAAGAGGAGCTAGAAGCAAGAACATGTGACTTTGATAAAGTCCACCTTTGCAGAGGAACTGTCAGGTTCTGCACCACTGCTGACAAAGCGTGTTGCACAGTTTGTACAGCAGCACCACATTCCACGCAGTGTTACCTCAGTAAAAGATAAAATAAAACAGTTAAGAATGTTTTTTTTTAATTGAAAAATTAGGTATTTGGGTCCTTCTGTTTTCCCCCCCGAGATATACTTCCAAGTGTGACAACTATATGTCAAGTCCTGATGTATTATTTGTAGCGTTCTACTCAGTAAGTCACCGAGTCATTATGATGTGATTACCTATTGTTGGCTTATTGCTGTCCCAATGAGTGCTGGTGTATTATTGACAAAGTTTTATACTCGGTTCATTACCGAGTTATTATGATGTGATTACGAACGGGATATTTCAATTTCAGAGCTGGTGTTTGATTGGCAATTTTGTATACTCAGTCACTGAATATTTCAGATGTGATTACCGACTTGCATGTTGTTTTTTTCTGGTTAATCAGTCTTGCGTTTGAAATTGGCAAAGTTTTAATACTCAGTCACAGAGTCATTACGATGCGACTACCTGCTGCTTTCTTTAAGTGCATTAACACTGCTGGTCCTATGCATGTTTTTTTCTAGTTAATCAGTCTTGTGTTGTTGTTTTCTGTGTTTTTTAAAATGGTTTTTCTTATTCGCTGCTATATGTGAACGCAATATTTCAGCTTCAAAGTGCTGGTGTATCACTTGCAAAGTTTTTATGCTTAGTCACCAAGTCATTACAGTATGTTTATCTGCTGCTGGCTCATTGCTAGCCCAATGAGTGTTATTCCAGTCAATCAGTATTTTGTTTGGTTTTTTTTATTGTTTTTTTTTTTCTCATTCGCTGCCGAGTGCAAAACCAATATTTCAACTTCACAGTGCTGGTGTATCATTGGCAAAGTGTTCTACTCAGTCACTCACTCAGTCATTTTGATGCGATTACGTGCTTCTGCCTCATTGCTGGCACAACACGTCTTTTTCTAGTCAGCAAGTATTATGGGATTTTTGGTCCACGTGCTTCTTCTTCTTCTTCTCTAACGCCGTCACACTTGGAGTTTGGCTCTCAAAATGAAATCTGTGGTCTTCTGTAGCGCCTCCACAGGCCCGTACAGTTTCTCTTGTAGAGTGGCGGGCTTCGGCCATATCTCCTCCCTCAGCGGCTGGTGGTTCCCACAGTCCTGGAGGATGTGCTCTGCGGTCTGCTCTGCTTCTCCACAAGGGCACAGGGGAGATGGCACGAGGTGGAAGCGTCTGTGCAGGTGGAAATTGAGTCGGTTGTGCCCGGTCCTCAGACGAAAGATGGTCACCTGCTCTTGTCTGGACAGCTGATGGCAACTGTCTAGGGGCCGTTCTGGTGGTCTGTACAAAGACTTAATGATGGTCTTCATCTTTGTGAAGCTGACTCCATTTTCATCTTGTTCTTTCTTGGTCCACGTGCTGACGGTCAGTGATATTATACAGGAGAACCGCATTCCTTGATGAAACGGATATTATGGGATCAGCAATACAACGGTCATAACCACCACCATCACCACCACCACCACCAACACAAACAGCAACAACAGATGAACAGCAGCAGCAACACCAACAACAACTGCAACTCTTATAAAAAGAGCCGACTTGACGATAGGGCCGCGTACCATTGTTTATGCGTGCAGCGGCATCTAAAACACAGTACACCGTCACAGTCAATACGTCTTTCATTGCTCCTGTTTCCACTATAATAAGCCTAGTGTCCGAGAACTGTATACATGTATGTATCAACAGCACCAAAGCCCTAAACTACCACTGGAAGTGTATTCTGTGTCTAGAAGTATCTGATTGATTGTACATTGCTTAACGTCCCGACAGCAACAAGGCTTTCTCAGGACGTGCCTGCACTGCTTGTGAAAAAAAAAAAAAACTAAACAGAACATTGAATGTATGTCGCCAGCCGGTCAAATACATTAAATAAACCTAACACATGGGCCTAAATAAAGTAAGACCATTTAGCAACACACATCCAATATCAAGAGCTACAGGCAGTGCAGACAGTAGGGAGATTGTACATTGCTTAACGTCCCGACAGCAACAAGGTTTTCTCAGGACGTGCCTGCACTGCTTGTGAAAAAAATAAATAAACAGAACATTGAATGTATGTCGCCAGCCGGTCCAATACATTAAATAAACCTAACACATGGGGCCTAAATAAAGCTAAGACCATTTAGCAACACACATCCAATATCAAGAGCTACAGGCAGTGCAGATAGTAGGGAGAGTTTTAAAAAGGCAAATACAGGTGAATGGACAAAGGGTAGACAGAAACACATGCCCCAGAATAGAGAGAAAAACCCACCCTGTGGGGCTGACCAGGGTGACCCTGGGAACTAAAAAATACCTAACCCCACCCAAATCCCCCAGGGCAGACCCGGGTGGGGGACAGTAGGGAGAGTTTTAAAAAGGCAAATACAGGTGAAGGGACAAAGGGTAGACAGAAACACATGCCCCAGAATAGAGAGACAAACCCACCCTGTGGGGCTGACCAGGGTGACCCTGGGAACTAAAAAATACCTAACCCCACCCAAGTCCCCCAGGGCAGACCCGGGTGGGGCCTAGAAGTATCTGTACTATAAAATGTATATTACGTTGTATCTAGGCGAGATAGTGTTCACTATTAATCCTTTATTGCCTGGAGAGGGTCGCTTTAGCATCATGATGATATTTGCATGGCCTGCAACACTACACACTCCTAATGAAAAGCCTGTTACTCAGGCCTGGGTGGGGTAATCAGCAAAGTACCCTGTGGGATGCAATAATCATTTATAGGTTTTTTTCGCGAAAGGTTTCAGAATAAGTAAAAAAACAAGAATGGCTAAGCACGTGCATGGCCAACCAACATACTTAATTTTACCTTTGTGACCTTGACCTTTCCAACAGGTCACTGAAATAGCAAGTGTTCTATCGTAAGTAAAGTGTAGCTTTTGCACAGTCGGGCACGGTTTTCCGCTGGAGAACAGTGCTACTTTGATACAAGAACAGTAGAACTATATATATGTAGTATTATTATTATTTACTACGTGCCAGGGTGGACACCGACGACACCAGTCAGCCGGTATACACGGCTGTGCTGTACTGACTATAGAACAGATGAATCATTTACCGTGCACAGACTGACTGAGCCTGCACCCTGAAAATGAATACTCGCCGCTGAACTAAAAAGACATACGCGAAAGATGCACACTCTGCCAACACGATACACACCGTGACAGATTAATGCACAACTGTGCCGACATGGCCGCCAACAGTACAGTCATTCCCGACATCATGAGTGCCGGAACAGACAGGACAGGGACGGATCGGATGGGGGAGTTCAAGGGGTTTCGGAACCTACCGTACCCCCCCCCCCCCCACCCCCACCGAGCTAAACTTTCTTGAAAACGCTATAACAAAGTACATTTTTTGGTCAGTTTGGAACCCCGGGCCGCTCCCTGCATTTTATTTTGCGGTAAAACGGTGCAAGATATGCTCACACACGCCTAGGGTCAGTGGCAAGCCCCCCCCCCCCCCCCCCCTTTTTTTTTCCGGACACCGTGACGCTATGACCCCTCACCCCTCCAGATAACTGATCCGCCCCTGCAGAACAGCATCAGGCGCCATAGTAAATGTTCATTCTTCATCCGCAGTACAATGATTCCTTTGACCGCCTCCCGAAGGCCTACAAGGGTCTGTGCAGCGAACCCCTCCGACCAATAACGTATTTGTTTTCATTCCTCCACTATTTTCGTAAAAGAAATCAAAAAGACATCTTGCGACTTGGATCACGCCAGACATGGCATACGTCAAAGGATTGATTGTACATTGTTTAACGTCCCGACAGCAACAAGGCTTTCTCAGGACGTGCCTGCACTGCTTGTGAAAAAAAAAAGAAACAGAATATTGAATGTATGTCGCCAGCCGGTCCAATACGTTAAATAAACCTAACACATGGGGCCTAAATAAAGCTAAGACCATTTAGCAACACACATCCAATATCAAGAGCTACAGGCAGTGCAGACAGTTGGGAGAGTTTTAAAAAGACAAATACAGGTGAATGGACCAAGGGTAGGCAGAAACACATGCCCCAGAATATAGGGAAAAACCCACCCTGTGGGGCTGACCAGGCATACGTCAAAGGAATGTACATTTATACATAATAGACATGTCGTAATTTCAAATATGTCATGACGTTGCCGTCTCACCAGTACTGAGTGTGCTTGTTGTTTCGAACACTACGTAACTTTCTACTTTAGAACATTTGGCGATCTTTTATAGTGAAAACTGGCATCCAAGATGCGTCATCCAGAGGGCTACAAAACGTCCACCATTAGTTTTTCGCTACAGGCCACGGACCACAGTGCCATTTCCGTACTGTCCAGTCTCTTAGCCTTAGTCAGTCCCAGTCATCTCCTAATTTTTCAATTCCCTAAAAAACACTCCTGCCCACCAGCTGCACATTTGCCATGCACAAAATTTAAAAAAAAAAAAAACAGCGCATGACCCGTCTCATTTCTTGGCTATGAACCTGATTCCTTACCAACCCCACACCCAAGCACAGCTGAAATCAGCATGCCCCTCAAATCACTACGTCAAAGGCAACTCAACATAGGCCCACAATAGTCCACTGGAGAAGCTCAGGATGGTATGAATCGAAGCACCCAACATGTCTCCTCTCATCTAACCAGAAATTTCCTGCAAATTCCAACATTCAGGCCTACTACAAATTTTCAAACAAGGCAAAAAGTTATTTTTAAAAACACCGGTCCTCTTACTGCCTGAACTGCCCAATTTAAATGCGTAACGTGACCTGAAAGAGAACACGGATCGCGTTTTTTCTCCTGAAACTGTTATCACAGCCAACAATGTCCTATGCCGTGCCTGCAGTTCAAACAGCATTGATGTACCACAATATTGATGGGTACAGTGGCCAACTGAAATGGGTCACCTGTTTTGCCACGGTCAGCCTTTAACCTGAGTACTGCTCTGCAGAATGTCTGATTTTCAATGTTGCTGAAAACTCAGAAAATATGTTCAGAATGTCCTGAAATTTGACACGCCATTACAGCCACATGTCTAAATGTAGAAAAATGAAACATTGTGGCAACCTTCTTGAAAAGTCACTACTTGCAGATTTTTTTCAACCCCCACCCCCGTGAAGTCTGCCTATTTTACGCCTTGCTCAAATTGCTAAGTCTGCCAGTCCCCTAGTTTTACTTCTATTTCCCCCAAAACCATTCTAGTTGTGATCAGCTACAACTGTATAACCAACCTACTGAAGATCAGCGCTTCAAGTTTCTGCGTTTAGCTGTAGTGGCCATTTACAAAAAGACACCCTTTTCTAGACTGTGAGCAGATTGTCTCCCCTTTTTCAGCTCAAGCCAGATCTATTTTTGAAAGACGATTTTAACGCATCAAATCTGCTCAGATGGGCCTGAAATTTGGTACACAAGTGACAGAGCATGTAGGGCTGGGTTGTCTGTGTGCAGCTGGTATATGTCTATTGTGTCACACAAACTGGCTGATTTTGACTACAGCCTAGACTGCAGTCACAGCTCCCCAGTTACAGAGCAAAACACTAACAGCTATTTCTTTCATCATGCCAGCTCGTCGCCACCGGCGTGGACAAAGAACCCAGTTCCAGGTTAGGTTATTTGGGTTTAATGCCTAGCAGGCGACTATGGCCATCTCACGGCGGGATGGGTAAAAATCTGGTCAGCCAGACTAAAAGCAAGGTCTTAAGACAAGATGTAAATATAGATTAAAAATCTCAGTCTAAAATGTCGCACATGACTTCAAAAGAAACGTCTACAGACTCTCAAAAAGGGCAAATAAAAAAATTCACATAGTCTATGAATGCTCAGATCTTGTTAAAAATATTGCATGCTCGCAAGAAACTGAAGATTTTGTCCGGGGGAACATCGTGGAACAAAACCTTCAAGGAGTCTGCTGTGAAGTGTTTATATCTGGTGTCAATTAGATCAGCACAATACAGCAAAAAGTGTCGAACAGAAAACTGCTCATCACAGGCAAAACACCATGGACGCTCATCCTGTTTAATTAAGTAAGAGTGCGAAACATACGTGTCCCCGATGTGGAGCCGAGCAAGGACAGTCTCCTCACGGAGGCTGCCGCAGCGAAAAGGTAGACTGTCGGACACCGTAGGAAGAGCTTCATGAAGCTTGTTCCCTTCCTCCTTGTCCCACTCGGACTGCCACTCGCGGCCTATGTAAGCACTAATCACAGGTTTAAAATCACTATAAACAGTCTGTGTGTCAGGGACAGGGTCATTACGGGCACTGCTGGCAGCAGAATCTGCGATTCTGTTGCCTTCGATGCCCACATGGCCCGGGACCCAAATAAAAATGATGTCATAATATTCCTTCATCAAGTCTGCGTAGAGCTCTCTAATCTGCACCAGCAGTGGGTGGTCTGTTCCCGCGCCCTGAAGGGCCTGCAGGGCATAAAGAGAGTCAGACAGAATCAGGAAGTTCCTTTCCCGAGACTGATAGGCATGCTTGAGTGCCAGCAGAATTGCCTGCAGTTCTGCACTAAATACAGAGGAATGGTCAGGTAGGCGGAGCTTAAATGGGCGTCTAGGATGGCGAGAGGACATGCAGCCACTCTCCCATCCTCAGACTTGGACCCATCCGTATAAAGACGACAATAGCCAGGAAAACTTGAAAGGAGTTCATTGAGGCTCTGTTGGTATATGGCTGGTGGAGTACAATCCTTCTTGTAGGGCAGGGTGGTCAAGTCCAGCAAGATGTCAGGAACTGGTAGTAGCCAGGGTGCAGAGATTCCGAAACTTTGTCCAGGTCCACTCCGGCCGCCTGCAGATGAGGTCGGACACGGAAGGAAAGTGGACGGACAGCTCCCGGATGGGCATCGTAAATCTCTGCAAACGACGGGTTAAAAACACAATCATTGACAGGATTGTCTGGATGGGCCTTCAGCTTCAGAACGTAGCTGAGCATGAGGCAGATGCGGCGGAGCCTGAGAGAAAGGTCCCCGGACTCGGCATACAGACTAGGAACTGGAGATGTCCTGAAGGCCCCCAGACATATGCGCAGACCTTGATGGTGAATTGTGTTCAGACGCTGTAGAACAGACTTGGAAGCCGAGCCATATACCACAGAGCCGTAATCCAGTTTGGACCGAACAAGGGCCCGGTACAGTCGAAGTAAGACAATGCTGTCTGCACCCCAGTCAGTACGACCAACGACACGAAGAATGTCGAGGGCCTTCTGGCAAGAGGTTCTAAGGTAGTTAACATGGTTGCAGAAGGTCAATCTTTTGTCAAACATGACCCCCAAAAACTTTGCCTCTTCGGCCACCTTAATTGGCACTCCAGCAATGCTCAGGGTAGGTTTTGGAAGAAATTTCGTCTGGTTAGTAAAATGCACACAGACTGTCTTGGAGGGCGAGAACCTGAATCCTTTGAGAGACACCCACCCCTGGATGCGATCAACGCACAGCTGCAAGCGCCTCTCAAGGGACGCAAGTCCTCGACCTCATGCACACAAAGCAAAGTCGTCCACAAACAAAGAGCATTCAGAATCATCCTTGATGGCCTTTACGATGTTATTTATTTTAATGCTAAATAAAACAGGAGATAGAATGCTGCCCTGCGGGACACCCATCTCCTGTTCAAAGGAGTCAGAGAGGGTGGAGCCCACACGGACATGGAACGACCTGTTAGACAAAAAATTGTGAATAAAAACAGGCAGGTGCACTTTAAAAGCCATGTCGGACAAATCAGACATTATACCATACTTCCAGGTAGTGTCATATGCCTTTTCAAGATCAAAGAAAATTGCATAGACATGCTGCTTGTTGACAAAAGCATCTCGGATAAAAGACTCAAAGCGGACTAGATGGTCAGTTGTACTACGGAAGCGCCGGAAACCGCACTGGAAGTCTGTGATGAGACCACGTGACTCAAGATGCCACACCAGTCAGGCGTTGACCAAGCGTTCCATAGTCTTACATAAACATGATGTCAAAGCTATTGGCCGGTAGTTGCCCGGGTCGGAAAGATCCTTACCCGGCTTGGGGATTGGCACAACCACAGCCTGGCGCCAAGATGGCGGGAAAACGACCGGTTATCCAGATATGGTTAAAGGCCCTGAGGAGTACAAGGAGTGAATTCTCAGGCAGATGTGTTAGGAGCTGATAATGGATGGTATCTAATCCAGCAGCAGAGTCAGTACATTTCTGCATGGCTTGCTGCAATTCTGAAAACGTAAAGGGGGCATTATAGTCTTCCGAGTTATCCGATATAAAATCACAAGTACAAGATTCTCGCTTCTCCTTCTCTCTCTGGAAGAAAGGTCAATAATGCTCTGTTGAAGAATTACGGGCAATGGTGGAGGCAAGCAAATTGGCCACAGCCTTTTTATCTGTGACCAAACTGGCACCATCTCTAAGATGGCTGACAGAAGCCTAGCCACCCCTGCCCCCAATTCTTTGAACAGCCTTCCAAACTTTTTGGGACGGAGTCCGAAGATAAAGATGAGACCAAGCGTTTCCAGGAAGCACGGCGTTCACATTTAAAAATGTAACGGGCTTTAGCCCGCTGTCTTTTAAATGTTAAAATATTTGCTTGCGACGGATTACGAAAAGCACTTCGCTGAGTAGATTTGCGTATTTTTGGGGCCTTGCGGCACTCTTCATTGAACCATGGTACTCTCGGCTTCCGAGGGACTAATGTGGAAGTTCTAGGGATGGTTTCACCTGCCACGTCCAACAAAATCAAAGTAAAACAGAAAACAGGTTCTTCAGCTGACATGACCACCTCCTCTGTAAGACGAGACTGACAGAGGGAGGCGAACAGAGGCCAGTTAGCTTTCTTGAGATTCCAGCGCCCCACCGGCGAATCCTCCTCACAGCTGACCGATGACAGAACTACTGGGAAGTGGTCACTACCACACAGGTCGTCGTGAACCTTCCAGTCAAAGTCCAGCATGAGAGAAGGATCACACACAGTGAGGTCTAGAACAGAACTAGATCCTGAACCTGAGTTAGAGTATGTAGGTGAGCCATCGTTAAAGACACATAGGTCAAGTTGAGAAAAAACATCTTCTAACATCTGACCTCTGCCATCATAGTTGTCACTGCCCCAAAGGTGAGCGTGACCGTTAAAATCCCCCATGAAAATAAAGGGAGGGGGCAGTTGATCTACTAAGTTAAAAATATCATTGCTACTGACCCGCAGTGATGGTGGCAGGTAAATACTGCATATGGTTAGTCTTCTTCAAGGTAACCTGAGCTGCGAGAGCCTGAAGACAGGTGTCGATGCTAATGGGGTTACATAAAATTGGGCTACTAATGAGAATAATAATAATAATAATAATAAGCGCATTAAATAGGCGCTTTATCCCAATTGAAAATCGGCTCAAAGCGCCGCCGCGAACTGAACCCAACAAGCACGCTCACGTGAATCACGTGCATTCACTCACACACTGTACATAAACGCAGAACATTCACGTGGTGCTAAGGGCAAGCTCAAGCGAGCTACTGTAGTTTTTGGAAATTCAAAATCGTTTGTATTTGAAATTTGATTAAGTGGGCTGAAACAGATACCAAAGTGGAGGGGGAGGAAGAGCCGGAGTACCCGGAGAAAGAACCCCCGACGGTCCGCCCGAATTAACGGTGACACTTACTAGAGGAGAAAAATCCGACGCCGGAACCCGTAATCGAACCTCGCACCTTTAGCATTGGTGGCAGGCGCCTTAACCACTGCACCACGGACCGCCCCAGCGCCTCTCCGAATCAGAGCCTTTATGGATAACGTTAAAACCATTAAAGGATACAGGGTCAGAAGTCTTCAGGTAAGTCTCTTGAGGAGATATTACTGAGGGGTTATAGAACTTGACTAAAAGACGTAATTCCTCAAAGTTAGCGTGACGTAAGTCACCCCGTGAGACTTAAGGTTCCGTACAAGTTCATCTTCTGACAGTTCTGCCAAAGCTTGATCTTTGATTACGCCTCTTGACGAATTCATAGTCTTGTGGGGTGTGACCTCCACCGGAGTGTCTCCGATGGAAGAGAGCCTCAGTAGCCCGCTGGAGTGTGCCCGGGTATGGCACTCCACCAGCAAGTCACCAGACCTGAGGCGCTGGGCGTCAGGCCTGCCAACAAGGCTCCTGAGGGTCTCCCCCACCAGAAAAGGATGTAGCTTGGTAACAGGTTTCTCCTTCACCTTGCTATGGACAATGAGGAAGCGAGGCCATACGGCCGACGCCTGAGGCGTCGCTTCCTCACAGTCCGAGTCACTGTCATGCTCAATGTTGGTGGCTATGTGCCGTTTCTGTGCAAGTTTTGTTTTTTTTTTTGTTTTTTTCCATATTATAATAGTAGAGATATTCATCCCCCGGGGGTCCCCGCCCGCCATCGAGCCCAACAAGGGAAGTGCAAATGTCGGCGGGTCTCCAGCCGACACACAATGGAGACTGCCCGAAAGATATACTCAAGGGGGTAAACCCGATTGAACCGTTTGAGCCACCGCCTTCTATCACACAGTTAAATGCAGGGGAATACTGGCGTAAAGCACCTAATCAGCAGCAAAGGCTATAGCATAGTGCTCCGTATATCAGCCCGCATGTCAACAATGGGATAGGGCTCAATGTGACAAGAGCCGATTGACTAGGCCGGTACGACTAGCCTCCCGTTTAGGTAGAAGTCAAGGCCGAAGTGGAGTGTTGGCACCAGTGAGCCGCAGCCCAAAGGGAACCTCAGCCACCAGGATCCTCTTCTCCTCCGACACGGGTCTCCAAGCACGGCAAACACTTGGGATCCAAAGGACCAAAAAGTCACGAGTATTTTTAAGGACCAATCCAACATGGTACAACCTGGGTTAGCACAGCTCCTTAAAAACCGGACCAGTGAAAAGGCTGAACAACATAATCTGCTGACATCAAGTCCTAATCCTGGACAAAGATGGCACCCGTCTGCTAGCCCACTCAGTCACCAGCAAAGGCATGTCTACAAAACAACAGTGACACGCTGAAAATCAAATGTGGTTTACAAACTGGAGACTTGACTCATTTCAGGCATTCAGTGGGTGGCTTTGTGGTGTATCTAAATGTTGCACACCTCAAATGTGTTAAGCATTAACCCCCGTGACTGCCACTTGAGGTACGCTGCGTTTCTGTGATGTTAGGTCTGCAACACCAAAGCCATCCCAGTAACATGGATTTAAATTGATGTCAACGCCAAAGAACCCAAACCATCCCCGTAACATGGATTCAAATTGATGTCAACAAGAGGCATAGATCCTCATGAGCTCCTGCAACTGTGTGTGCTTAGGTCGTGTTTTTTGTCTCAGCAGTCAAGAGGATAGCCATTTAGCAATGAATGTACACATTTACACCATCTGTGCTAAAACAGAACTCCAATAAAATTAAATTAATCGATATACAGGGTCAATTAACTCATTCTACCCCAACACCGAAATCCCCAAATTTTGCTTTGTCCTCTGAAGGCTGCATTACAGTACAGGACACAGATCGACCGTGATAGTTCAAGGGTGATGCCAGAATAGCTTGGCGCCCATAGGCGCCAAGCTATTCTGGCATCACCCTTGAACTATCATGGTCGATCCTTATCTTGCTGTGGTGTGTCTGGGGTAGAAAGAGTTAAAGACTCTCACCAAATCAGTTATACCCATGCCACAAAAAAACTCGGCTAAGTGAATGGCGTGCAGAAACTTCATTACACATCATCTGCACCACAAGGACAGTCTGCACCAATAATAATTGCCTCGCACCAAACGTTTATGACTTCACCGTAAAGAAATGTTGATAAATTAACAGCACACAGGATTTAGATGAAGACAGTCTGTATCGTTTGTACTACAAAAGAATTCTGACTAAAACAAAAGAAATTGTTTGCACCACAAAAAATGCAAGAAATACATCGACTCCCACCAAATCATTCATATCAGTACCACAAAAGAACTGTGATAAATACATGTAATCTGACATCCAAGGAACGGTAGTATGTGTACACATGGCTGAAAATCTGCTACAGATGACGTAGAATTCTATCACACAAAAACCCCAACAAATGGCTGGAACTAACTCTTTTAGCTCCAAGTCACTACAGCAGGAGATGGCTTGACCATAATTCAAGGGTAGTGATAGATTAGCTTGGCGCCTTTAAAGGTGCCAAGCTAATCTGGTACTACCCTTTAATTATCATGGTCAATCCATCTCCTACAACTGGTACATAGTCGTTAGGCAACACACCTCCAAATTTGAGAAATGGGATAATGGGACCTTGGGGCTAGAAGGGTTATGATGCACTTTAGCAGCTGCTTATATCATGTTATTTGTGGTTCAATTCGGAGCAACCCTTTATAACAACCCACGGCAGTGCAAGAACAAGCCACCAACATCTACAAGAGGCATAGATTCTCATGAGCCCCCCCCCCCCCCCCCCAAGTCTTGGGCTCTCATGAGAATCCATGCCCCTTGCTGACTAGAGTGGCTCTGGGTGTTGCTCAAACCGAGTGTGTTTTTTAATGTTTATTTACGCAACCACGTTTGATCCGAATACTAAAAGCAGACTTTATTTTGAATGTGCAGATGTATTGTTCTGATAAAGTCAGACAGGTACAGACATCAAAATTGACCCCTCCTCACCCCCTCCTACCCCACTAGTGTGTGCAGCCACTGGTACTGTGAACAACACTGGGGACCAGGGCTGCATGAACCAGTGGGTTCTTCCATTCAACTCCATGGGCGCATTCCCAAATAGTGGAGGTATCAGTGCATACCAGTTACAGGAGATGGACCCACCATAACAACTCAAGGGTAGTGCCAGATTAGCTTGGCGCCTGAAGGCCTTAAGCTAATCTGGCACTACCCTTGAATTATCATGGTCGATCCATCTCCTGCTGTAGGGGCTCGGGGCTGACTGGGTTAATCTGTTGATATTAATCAGGCAACGAGGGTGAGGGTCGAGTCAGAGGGGCGTGTAATGGGACACTGCCAGTTGCCACAGCAACAAAACAGGTCTACAATACTTCTTCTTGTTACTGTACACATCCCACCAGCCTTGACAAAAACACGACATTCAAACCCCAGTTGCACCCTTGAGAAGGATGACGAGTGAAACTGGGGTTAGCAACAACAACAAAACCATACTAAGGCCTGCAGTGGCCCATGAGGATCAGAGCCTCTTGTTACTGTACACATCCCACCAGCCTTGACAAAAACATGACATTCAAACCCCAGTTGCACCCTTTGAGAAGGATGACGAGTGAAACTGGGGTTAGCAACAACAACAAAACCATCCTAAGGCCTGCAGTGGCGCATGAGGATCAGAGCCTCTTGTTACTGTACACATCCCACCAGCCTTGACAAAAACACGACATTCAAACCCCAGTTGCACCCTTTGAGAAGGATGACGAGTGAAACTGGGGTTAGCAACAACAACAAAACCACCCTAAGGCCTGCAGTGGCCCATGAGGATCAGAGCCTCTGGCGTGTGTAGGGTAGGGAGGATTTCAGAGCAGTCAATGTGTATGCCTGTGTTCTGAATCAAAGTCTTTCTGCTAATCCTTTGAGCCCCGGATGCCTACAGCAGGAGATGGCTTGACCATAATTCAAGGGTAGTGCCAGATTGGCTTGGTGCCTTCAGGGGCCAAGCTAATCTGGCACTACCCTTGAATTATCATGGTCAAGCCATCTAATGCAACTGGTACATAGTACAAGCATGAACAACCCATATATCGGAAACTAACTCGCTCTCAGTAAAGAGTGAATGAGGGTACGAACGCTTAATAAATAAAAACAATTAAAAATAAAAATAAACACTTTTGCTTTATAGGCTTGAGAAAATGGTGACAAAACTAGAACTTCACGGTACAATTTCAGTCTTGCTATAATTTGTGTGAAAGCAGGTTGACTTTACTTAGCTACATGATATATACTAAGTACACGGGTCACCTTCATGGTCTTCTGAAAGCGTATCGATACCGTGTGTGCGTGTAAGTGCGCACGAGGATCTATTCCTCCTGGAGATGCTTTATTGATTGATTGTACATTGCTTAACGTCCCGACAGCAACAAGGCTTTCTCAGGACGTACCTGCACTGCTTGTGAAAAAAAAACCCAACTAAACAGAACATTGAATGTATATCGCCAGCCGGTCAAATACATTAAATAAACCTAACACATGGGGCCTAAATAAAGCTAAGACCATTTAGCAACACACATCCAATATCAAGAGCTACAGGCAGTGCAGACAGTAGGGAGAGTTTTAAAAAGGCAAATACAGGTGAATGGACCTCGGGTAGACAGAAACACATGCCCCAGAATAGAGAGAAAAACTCACCCTGTGGGGCTGACCAGGGTGACCCTGGGAACTAAAAAGTACCTAACCCCACCCAAGTCCCCCAGGGCAGTCCTGGAGATGCGCGCATGTTTGAATCAATGAATCCTTATTTTACAACGGTGAAGATAATATTAACAGTCAGTGACTATATCATTTTTCGTACCTGCCATTGCTTCAACTATGACCAAGTACAAAATATGCATAAAACAGGGACATCAAAGCACAGTGATACAAAATATACAGTCCACTAAAAACAAACACACGCATGCATGCATTAACGCGTGCGCGCGTGCACACACACACACATACATGCGCACATACACATGATAGTTAGAATATACACGTACATTCGTGTGTCTATGTTTAACTAGATATTATTATTAGAGTGATGTCAGGTATCTATAAAGACTTGTCTTGAAACGAGATAATGTCGGAGTGGCTTTAACGTCATGTGGGAGTAAGTTCCACAGTGTGGAACCCGCAAATGACAAAGTGGATTTAAATAAATCTATTCAGGGTTTTGGAGACCCCTCATATTCCCATAGCAGGAATCTGATTTTTTAAACAGAGAGAGAGAGAGCCATCCGTGAGAGAGAATGACGTCATATTTAAAGTATTATCAGTGTCTGCGTGGTGACGGAGCTTCTTTTACGTCAACGCCCCTGTCTGACTTTCTCTAAAATTAAAGTTTCTTTTACTGTTTTAATTCTTTTCTGAAAAGAATTAATTTTTACTAAAGAAGTTGAAAAGATACAAAGCTGGCTAACGAACTCGTCCAATATCTTTCTCCAAAATAGCTATATATGCAAAAGTTAAAGTAAATATGACAAAAATTACGGACTGTAATCTGGGTCAACCGACTTCCTATTAACGGTTGTTTAAGTCTTTCATGAGACATTCAATTACAATATGATCGAAGGCTCTCTTAGCCACCCACTTAAGAAAGTATTTTTGCCAAGTTTTAAGCTTGTCTGTACAGAAATATCGGAGATTCTCTTGTGCACACACATAACATACACACAGTGACATACGGCGCTTTGCGCTAAATGAACATTCAGCAGGGAGGTTAATGCAACTAGACATGACGTAATTATTATTTTGTTAGCATGCATGTCTTTTACATCATGGACATGCTATTAAATTCGCCCCACTATGACCTGTCCTAAAAAGTCCCTTCTATAAATAGAAGGAACTTTAAAAACGCAATGAAGTAAGGGCTCTCGGATAATCTACATCCAAGAAAAGATCACAACCAAACTAATCATGAAATTAAAGGCACAAACCCTAGAAATAGGGACCACTCTGAACAAAGAAAAATCATAGAGACAAATGACCAAGACTCTCACTACTAATAGTGTAGACTTGGGGGCTGCCAAGACGGAGAGGACCACCTGAGGCTAAAAGGCGGAGTTTATAAACCGACGACATTAAATGACTACATGATCGGTCAGCCCCACACGCAGGATAACTGGAACAAAATGGTATTTAACCTAAGCAATGTTGAATGCTCAATCAGTTCTACTATGCATAACCTGACAGCAACAATTGAGAGACTGTTGATACGGATCACAGATCTAAAAGGCATGAACCGGCCAAGCCAGAATCAGGCTGAAACGTTCACGTGTGCGATGTGAGCACCGTTTTTTCCCAACAACAGCATGCCGTCCAAAAAAAACAGGCCATTGCATCGGATAATGTGCGATGTAAAACACATCTTTACACACGTGAAATGTGTAACGTATCCATTAGACCTGATGCCCCAAATGTGATAGGTTTTAATCCCTTACTGTCTGGAGTAGGTCGCTTTAACAACTATGTACCAGTGCCAGGAGAGGACTCCACAATGCTAATTCAAAAGTAGAGCAAGATTAACTGGGTGCCTGATGGTGCCAAGCTAATCTGGCACTACACTTGAAGGAAAATTTGTGATTCAATTGTGAATCCGTGTCTTGTGTGTTTTCAAGTGGCCAGACGTAGTGAAACGAGCATCACACTGTTTACGCACAAAGAGCCTGTTAAACCTAATACCTAACAGAGAATACAAATTGTAGATTATTATGCATAAACTGCAAATGTGTGAACCTGTAAAACGATATTACGCTCAACATCAAAACATGCAATAGTGAGGTCCCATTTACAAAGAACGACCATCGACAGCGAAATCACGCGGACAACCAGCTTTTTGCATAAGCATAGACAACACTCCAAACATCTCCAAGAGGCATTGATCCTCATGAGCCCGCAGTGTAAGGATTAGAGCCCGGAGTGTTGGGGTTAGAGCCTGGAGTGTTAGGGTTAGAGCCCGGAGTGTTAAGGTTAGAGCCCGGAGTGTTAAGGTTAGAGCCCGGAGTGTTAGGGTTAGAGCCCAGAGTGTTCAGGTTAGAGCCCGGAGTGCTAGGGTTAGAGCCCGGAGTGCTAGGGTTAGCGCTCCTAGTGTTATGGTTATAGCCCGGAGTGCTAGGGTTAGAGCCTGGAGTGCTAGGGTTAGAGCCCGGAGTGCTAGGGTTAGAGCCCGGAGTGCTAGGGTTAGAGCCCGGAGTGCTAGGGTTAGAGCTTGGAGTGTTAGGGTTAGAGCTCGGAGTGTTAGGGTTAGAGCTCGGAGTGTTAGGGTTAGAGCCCAGAGTGCTCATAAGGAACTATACCTCTTGGAGATGTTTGGAGTGTGGTCTATGCTTACGTTGGACGATGATTGTCCTCCGGTATTTCGCTGTCGTTCGTAGTCGTTGGTTGCAAACGAAAACCTCACTAGCGAGTAAACTGCAAATACGTGAAATTTGTAATGTATATGAATCCATTTAACCTGATGCCCCAAATGTGACAGGTTTTAATCCCATACTGTCTGGAGTAGGTCGCTTTAACAACTATGTACCATGATTGATTGATTGTACATTGCTTAACGTCCCGACAACAACAAGGCTTTCTTAGGATGTGCCTGCACTGCTTGTGAAAAAAACTAAACAGAACATTGAATGTATGTCGCCAGCCGGTCCAATACGTTAAATAAATCTACGACATGGGGCCTAAATAAAGCCAAGACCATTTAGCAACACACATCCAATATCAAGAGCTACAGGCAGTGCAGACAGTAGGGAGAGTTTTAAAAAGGCAAATACAGGTGAATGGACCATGGGTAATAGAAACACATGCCCCAGAATAGAGGAGAAAACCCACCCTTTGGGGCTGGCCAGGGTGACCCTGGGAACTAAAAAGTAATTAACCCCACCCAAGTCCCCCAGGGCAGACCCGGGTGGGGGAACTATGTACCAGTGCCAGGAAATGACTACCATGCTAATTCAAAAGTAGAGCAAGATTAGCTGGGTGCCTGATGGCGCCTAGCTAATCTGGCACAACCCTTGAAGGGAAAATGGGCGATTTAATTGTGAATCCGTGCCATGTGTCTTTTCAGGCTGCCAGACCGAGTGAAACGAGCATCACACAGCTTACACACAATGGGCCTGTCGCCTGTATGAGTCCTCATGTGTCTTTTCAAGCTGCCAGACGTAGTGAAATGAGCATCACACTGTTTGCACACAAAGGGCCTGTCGCCTGTATGAGTCCTCATGTGTATTTTCAAGCTGCCAGATGTAGTGAAACAAGCATCACAATGTTTGCATACAAAGGGCCTGTCACCTGTATGAGTCCTCATGTGTCTTTTCAAGTGGCCAGACTGAGTGAAACGAGCATAGCACTGTTCACACACAAAGGGCCTGTCACCTGTATGAGTCCTCATGTGTGTTTTCAAGTCGCCAGACGTAGTGAAACGAGCATCACACTGTTTACACACAAAGGGCCTGTTGCCTGTATGAGTCCTCATGTGTATTTTCAAGCTGCCAGACTGAGTGAAACGAGCATCGCACTGTTCACACACAAAGGGCCTGTCGCCTGTATGAGTCCCCATGTGTGTTTTCAAGTCGCCAGACGTAGTGAAACGAGCATCACACTGTTTACACACAAAGGGCCCGTCGCCTGTATGAGTCCCCACGTGTCTCATTAAGCTGCCAGACGTAGTGAAACGAGCATCACACTCTTTACACACAAAGGGCCTGTCGCCTGTACGAGTCCCCATGTGTCTTATTAACCTGCCAGACGTAGTGAAACGAGCATCACACTGTTTACACACAAAGGCCTGTCGACTGTACGAGTCCTCATGTGTTTTTTCAAGCTGCCAGACGTAGTGAAATGAGCATCACACTGTTTACACACAAAGGGCCTACCGTCTGTGCTCATACCACAATCCCTGTCCACGTCAGTTCTTGTCAACCCACCATCAACGTGATTACTGTTACCATTATCTGATGAGAATACAGTGAGCTGGGTCAATATTGTATCTTTTATGTGCTTTTGAACAGTGAACCCTCACACCACGGAGGTCATCAAACGCAGCCTGACAGTGTCTACAAATAAAAGGTCTGTCTGGAGGTGTTAATTTGTCATCCTGCGCCTGCCGACGAAAAACAAGCGGTTTATGATCCGTCCTGGTCCCGTCACACTGTCAGTTCTCAGACAGCGAGTTAACTGTGCCTGCACAAAAAACAGAAGTGAACAATGTATTAGCTGAATCTGAACCCAACTGCGCATGCAGCCGCCGGAACTGTTCACAGTACTGGTAGCTGAATGCGCACGGGGTTAATAGATCTACGAAAATGTTTACAAATATAAAGATTGATTGATTGTACATTGCTTAACGTCCCGACAGCAACAAGGCTTTCTCAGGACGTGCTTGCACTGCTTGTTAAAAAAATAAAATAAACAGAATATTGCATGTATGTCGCCAGCCGGTCCAATACGTTAAATAAACCTACGCCATGGGGCCTAAATAAAGCTAAGACCATTTAGCAACACACATCCAATACCAAGAGCTACAGGCAGTGCATCAGTAGGGAGAGTTTTATAAAGACAAATACAGGTGAATGGACCAAGGGTAGACAGAAACACATTCCCCAGAATAGAGGGAAAACCCCACCCTGTTTGGGCTGACCAGGGTGACCCTGGGAACTAAAAAGTAGTTAACCCCACCCAAGTCCCCCAGGGCAGACCCGGGTGGGGTTACAAATATAAAGAACACCAACTTCGCATGGTGACCTTCTGCGGTTAACGCTCGTGCCATGCACACCTTCATAGTCCCTCTCCATTCTCTGGGGTGTATGGGTGCAATGAGGAAAATCGTCATATTACATCACTGCAGCAAAGACAACAGCCGATGGAAATTACTCAAACAAACAAACAATACTGCATTGTTGGGACAAACGAGGTTACTTCTGGTCGGTACCTTCATCTGCACGTGCTACGTCAATATACTTTTTAACAAGAAAGGCAAAGACATTATAGCTCACGGGTATGACCTATTTTTTGTGTGACCTTTTTGACAATAAGCGCTGGCTTCTGCACCAGCAAAATCCACGTTTTCTCAAAATGTAAGCATTTTTCACACATCTGTCAACCCCCCGTGACCCTTAACCTACAATTTTAACAAACATTTGCTGGCCTCTTGTGACTTTTCCGAGAGGTCATCCAAATTAGTATGCATAGATAGGTCTTACCATCAGGTATCTCCGTGCCAGGTTGAGGATGGAAGCTGTATACAGTATCGGAGAAAAAACAATGGCTGTTTGTAACCTATTTCCTGATCTCGTGATCCTTGACCTTTCCGAGGTGTCATCCAAATTATTATGCATAGGAAGGTCTTACAATCAGGTATCTCTGTACCAAGTTTGGATTAGAAGTTGTGAATAGTGTTTGAGACTTGTAAATAAAACACCATATTTTGTCAAAATATAGCTATTTTTGACATATTTCCTGGTCTCTTGTGACCCTTAACCCTTGGATGGGTCAACCAAATTAGTATGCATACCGGCCTCCGTAGCGTAGTGGTTAGTGCGTCGGACTGGCGGACGGGAGATCCGGGTTCGAATCCCAGCCGAGTCAAGCGGGACTTTTCCTACCTGGGTTGACTCCGACCCAGAGCGGGTATGCTATGGACCCAATGGGAAGGCTGATGCCACGCAGCCGAGACTCACCCACTTCACGGGTGCGACTTTGGGGGTGTTACCCGGGTTATGACGCATCGCAACGTGTGGATGATTACACGGCTGGCACCACAGGTGTCCGCAAGTCCCGGGCCTGGTTAATACCAGGATATTTATGACAGGAAGCGTGGAATGCGGTTCTGTCACGCAGTCCCTACCCATATGGACCACCATCGCATCATTATATCATCATCATCATGCAAAAATGATAAAAAGCTATTCCAGGTCCCTGATCCCTCAAGTCTCCGTCTCATGGTGACCTCAGCCCAGTCCTCCAGGAGCCCTAGGTGCGCGGTTGTCTTCGGCCAGACCCTACTGCTGTGCGTGGAAGGACGTAGTGGTTGACTCGCCACCTCTGGGGGGAGCTCTCGCTCGTTGACTCCGTGATTAGCAAAAAAAATGTTGTAAGTAGGAAGACCACCGAAGTGACTCCGTCACTCGGCAGTAGTGCAGAGTTTCCTCTGGAGGGAGTCCCCTATAGCAGCGGGGCCAGGAGTCTGGCTGGAACAACTGGTAGGCCTGGGTGAGCACACTGGGGTGATGGGGGTGAGCGGCGTGGGAGTATGATCTCTGAGGTTGTCAAGGGAAACTTGGAAGCAGCAAAAAAAAAAAAAAAAAAAAAAAGTATCTAGAAAGGTATCTTTGTACCAAATTTGCGTTTGTAGTTGTGAATAGTATTTGAGAAAAAAAGCAATTATGTCAAAATATGGCAATTTTTTTTAAAACATATTTCCTGATCCCCTGTTACCTTGACCTTTAAGGAAGGTCACTGAAATATGTATGTGAAGAAAGGTCTTGCCACAAAGTATCCGTGGGCCAAGTTTGAAGACTGTGGTTTGAATAGTCTCCGAAAAAATGCCAACGTTAATGCTTGCCACGGACGACGGCGGACAGACGATCACTGGCCCAGAACATACTCACTTTTGCTTCGCACGTGAACCAAAATTGGCCATTTGTGACTTATTTTAAATGTCTCTTTTGACCATTGACCTTTCCGTGGGGTCATTTAAATTAGTAAGCATAAGAATAGGAAGGTCTTAACAAAGACAGTATAATACACTGTTATTGGTCGTACCATCTGGTATCTCTATACCAAGTTTTAATAAGTGAGTGTACACTGATTAACGTCCCAACATCAACAAGACTTTCTCAGGACGTGCCTGCACTGCTTGTGAAAAAAACCCAACTAAACAGAATATTTACTGTATGTCGCCAGCCGGTCCAATACGTTAAATAAACCTATGACATGAGGCCTAAATAAAGCCAAGACCATTTAGCAACACTCATCCAATATCAAGAGCTACATGCAGCGCAGACAGTAGGGAGGGTTGAAAAAAGGCAAATACAGGTGAATGGAAAAAAGGTAGACAGAAACACATGCCCCAGAATAGAAGGGAAACCCACCCTGTGAGGCTGACTAGGGTGACCCTGGGAACTAAAAAGTAGTTAACCCCACCCAAGTCCCCCAGGGCAGTCCCGGGTGGGGTTGCGAGATAACAAAGTCAGAATGCAAACAAGCAAAGAACCTTTAGTTTCTTAACCTTTATCATTCGGAATACACCAGTGTGTGAAATGTTTGACTAAAATAGTTCAAGGGTGGTACCAGAATAGCGTGGCGCCTCTAGGCGCCACGCTATTCTGGTACCACCCTTGAACTAAAGCCATTGGTCTTTATCCTTATCTGTAAGTACTATTTATAATGTAGCTTGCATTAGTTTTAGCCTCAGTATGATATGGGTTAAGCCACATGCAGCCACAAGTTATGTAAACAGGTAAATGTGCTGCATGCACACAGGGTTAAGGACATGTTGACCTGTACATACGTTTTCCAAGATAAAAGCGCTTCCGAATGTCTCTTCTAACCGCAAGAGGCTTAGCGTCTCTGGCTTAATAGATTGCATGCTGGCGCCGGCACTCAATAACGACTGGTTTCAACTACATCCTGACATTGAAATACAGGTCCACATTGGATGTTTACTGTACAACTGATTCAGTATTTTAACCATAGACCTGGTTGTCGGTAGCGGTTCTTGTCACAATAACTTCTTCAGGAATCATCGTGACAAAAACTGCTACAGGCGGTAGGTAAACTGCTACCTATCGCTGGAAAGAAACCAACTGCTACCTATGGCCGAAGGGTTAATTTCTATTGACAGAGTGCACACAATGTTTTATTGTTGCTGTTCACAGGAATAATCAGACTGACAACTAATCTGGATGGAAATTGGAATAACAAATTTAACTCCTCAAGCCATGCCACCAAAAATCCAACAATTTCAAGACATTACATTTGAGGGGCTAGATCAACCATGATAGTTCAAGGGTGGTGCCAGTACAGCTTGGCATGGCATAACCCTTCAACATGGGTGGGACAACAACAACAAAAAAATGTTGAATCCTGAAGCGAGTGTCTTGGGGCACTTTTTAAATATGAATTTTTTTTTTTTTTTTTATCAGGAAATCCGGCTGTAGCCAGAAAAGTCCCACCCATGCCCTTCAACTATCATGGCCGATCCAAATCCTGCTGCATTGCATCAGACTGCATAGTAAATGTCTTGTCTTCACCCAATGGGTGTCAGTGGCAATAGTGGTCAAGCTGATTCCTGTGTGTAGTGTGCACAGGTTAATTACACTACAATCTATTCCGCTTATAACAAGGTGGGATATATATTATAACAAAAATAATAATAACTACACTACAATCTATTCCGCTTACAACAAGGTGGGATATAACAAAAATAATAATAACTACACTACAATCTATTCCGCTTACAACAAGGTGGGATATAACAAAAATAATAACTACACTACAATCTATTCCGCTTACAAGGTGGGATATAACAAAAATAATAACTACACTACAATCTATTCCGCTTACAAGGTGGGATATAACAAAAATAATAATAACTACACTACAATCTATTCCGCTTACAAGGTGGGATATAACAAAAATAATAACTACACTACAATCTATTCCGCTTACAAGGTGGGATATAACAAAATAATAACTACACTACAATCTATTCCGCTTACAAGGTGGGATATAACAAAAATAATAACTACACTACAATCTATTCCGCTTACAACAAGGTGGGATATAACAAAAATAATAACTACACTACAATCTATTCCGCTTACAACAAGGTGGGATATAACAAAAATAATAATAACTACACTACAATCTATTCCGCTTACAACAAGGTGGGATATAACAAAAATAATAACTACACTACAATCTATTCCGCTTACAACAAGGTGGGATATAACAAAAATAATAACTACACTACAATCTATTCCGCTTACAAGGTGGGATATAACAAAAATAATAACTACACTACAATCTATTCCGCTTACAAGGTGGGATATAACAAAAATAATAATAACTACACTACAATCTATTCCACTTACAACAAGGTGGGATATAACAATAATTATAACTACACTACAATCTATTTCAGCTTGACGACCTCGATTTTGCAGACGACTTGGCATTACTGTCCCACACTCATCAACAAATGCAGGACAAGACCACGAGGCTTGCTGACATCTCGTCCCAAGTGGGCCTCACCATTCACAAACAGAAAACAAAGACAATGAGGCTGAACGCAACCAGGGAAGAACCAGTCTTGCTTGCTGGCACCCCGTTGGAGGAGGTGGAGTCCTTCACCTATCTCGGGAGCATCATAGACAAAAAAGGCGGCACTGATGCAGATGTCAGAGCACGAATCGGTAAAGCCAGAGCAGCCTTTCTCCAGTTGAAAAATGTGTGGAGTTCCAGAGAGCTGTCACAACACACCAAAGTCCGGATTTTCAACTCCAATGTAAAAGCAGTTCTCCTATATGGAGCAGAGACATGGAGATTGACAAAAACCACAGTCAACAGAGTACAGACCTTCATGAACAGTTGCCTTAGAAGAATTTTGAAAATCCACTGGCCAGAGAAGATCAGCAACGTCAGACTCTGGGAGAGAACAGAGCAGATAACAGCAGAGAATGAAATTGGGTGAAGAAGATGGGGATGGATCGGTCACAGTCTGAGAAAGCCAGCTTCCAGTATCACTAGGCAGGTATTGTCATGGAACCCCCAGGGAAAGAGGAAAAGAGGTAGGCCGAGAAACTCCTGGCGTCGAGACCTCCAAGCAGACATCAAGAGACTGGGAACCACCTGGAGTAGAATCGAAGGAGAAGCACAGGACAGGAGTTGCTGGAGGTCTCTCGTCGACGGCCTATACCCGGGTAGGGGTGACAGGCGTAAGTAAGTAAAGTAAGTACAATCTATTTCGCTTACAAGGTGGGATAACAAGTCACAATTACATAACAACACATTTTGTAAGGTCCCATCAGCTCTTTCCGTGTAAATTACTTTACTTGTAACAAACTTTGGATACAACAAGAAGAAAAACTGGGACCCCTGGTGATTTGTTACATCCGTAGTTTACTACAGTGTTTCCTTGTAATGACCAATAGCTGTAAGTGTAATCACCAATTCCCTATAATGGCCAATAGCTGTTAGTGTACAATTCCCTGTACTGGCCAATAGCTGTAAGTGTAATCACCAATTCCCTGTAATGGCCAATAGCTGCAAGTGTAATCACCAATTCCCTGTAATGGCCAATAGCTGTTAGTGTAATCACCAATTCAGGTGATTACACTAACAGTAAGGCAAGCTTTAACGGTTATCATTCGCAATACACCAGTGTGTGAAACACTAAAACAATTCAACGTAGTGCCAAAATAACTTGGCGCCTCCAGGTGCCAAGCTATTCTGGCACCACCCTTGAACTAAAGCCATTGGCCTACATCCTTATCTGTAATTATAATGTAGTTTGCATATTGCAGTGTACAAATAAATGTAAAGCTTTTAGCCTCAGTTTGATATGGGCTAACCCATTCACTGGCAGTGGACAGAGATTGTGCTTTTTAAATCTGTGTAAACTCAACTTTAAACTTTTCCCCATCCCTGAAAGGAACCTAGGATTTATTTTAACAGTTTTAGCAATAGACACAGATCCTCCTGAGCTCCCACAACTGCGGTAAGTTAGTGAAACTGCGGGGCTCACGAGGATCTACACCTTTTGCAGTTGGGTGGTGTTGACACAAATTGTCTGCGCAGTGAAGGGGACAAAGAGTGTTTCTTTCTGTGTTGGTTATTGACAGGTACTGTGGCACAACTGGAGAAATCAACGGAGCTAGTTTGAGACTTAATAGGGTTTAACCCTTTTAGTCCTGGATCCCAACAGCAACAGATGGCTTGACTAGGATAATTCAAGGGTAGTGCCAGATTAGTGCCTTCATATGCCAAGCTAATCTGGCACTACCCTTGAATTATCATGGTCAACGCCATCTCCTGCAACTGGTACCTCCCAAGAGTTAGCTAAAAGGGTCAATGGCAAGCAGGCGACTAAGGCCATCTCATCGAGTCTGCTGTTACGGCAAAAGTCAGGATGTCCACTTTCAAGAACAACATTGCATAACAAGAAAGGCAAAGCTCTTTTAGCTCAGGTGTATCGACCGATCCACACGCGTCTGACAATAAGTAGAGGGATGGTTTCTGCACTAACAAAATCCATGTTTTCTCAAAATTTAATCAGTTTTCACACATCTGTCAAGCCCCCATGACCCTTGCGATGAGTCAACTAAATTAGGATACATAGGAAGGTCTTATCATCAGCTACATTTCATTTGTGCCAAATCTGATTGAAAAATTTGCAAAAATGTTGATAACTACAATTATTTTCATTTATGGAATTATAACACATTTGTTGACCTCTTGTGACCCTTGACCTTGTGAATAGTAATTGAGAAAAAACATATCTTGTCAAAATATGACTTTTTTAACCTATTTCCCAAGCTCTTGTGACCCTTGACCTTTCCGAGGGGTCATCCAAATTAGTATGCATAGATAGGTCTTACCATCAGGTATCTCTGTACTTAGCAAGTTTGGGTTTGGAGTTGTGAATAAAAACATTTCTTGTCAAAATATGACTATTTTTTTAATCTATTTCCTGAGCTCTTGTGACCCATGACCTTTCTGAAGGATCATCCACATTAGTATGCATAGATAGGTCTTCGCTTGCTGTGGACTGTGACACCTGGCGCTCCACTATTTACAAGGCAGCTGTCTCCTTTGAGGACTCTCGCAGAGCTAGCCTTAAGGACAAGCGGCTCAGGAGAAAGAACAGAGATGCTGCAACTCAGAACTCTGGCCATACCTTCCCCTGCAGCCACTGCGGTCGAACCTGCCTGTCCCGGATTGGCCTCCGCAGCCACGAACAAGCCTGCAGACGTCGTGGGCAACTCCTATAAAATCTTCGTTCGCGAAGTCCAGCCAAGAGAGAGAGATAGGTCTTACCATCAAGTACATCTCTGTAGCAAGTTTTGGTTTAAAGTTGTGAATACAGTGGAGTCCGCTTAACACGAATTTCTGGGGACAAGGAAAATCACTTCATGTTAACCGTATTTCGTGTTAACCAATATGGCCTCAAAATTGATCACGGCCCTCAAGGAGAAAGTGTGTAAGACGTGTGCGTGAATGAGTACCAGGTTAAAAGTGCACATTATCGAACTTTCTATGCATACCTTCAGCTCGCTAGGAAAACACAAGGAAACGTGTACAGCTCGAGTATTTAATGTAAATCCATCAGGTAAAATCCATACTAAGTTACAATCCTCAGGTAAAAGCAACACAGGCTGAAGTACAATCCCGCATCGGTAAAAGGGTTGTGTTGGTACACGAATGATACAACATGAATACAGTACAGAAATGCTAGCCAATGAGAAGACAGATTACAACAGCCGAAGGCTATTCAGCCAATCACAGACTAGAGTTCGCTCTGATCTGTCATGTGTACTTCCACAGCGCGAGAGCGACACGTGAATTGGTTTTCTGTGAATGGAATCTGTGTTCGTGTTAAACAGGTGAATAATAGTGAAATTGCCCTGGTTGGGAACCGAAACCAGCTTCGTGTAAAGCGAAATTTCATGTTAAGCATTTCGTGTTATCAGTGAAATTTTAATACAGAATAAGGAGGCCGTTGGCCGGGAATGCAAAAACGGTTCGTGTTAACCGGAATTTCGTGTAAAGCGAGTTCGTGTTAACTGGACTCCACTGTAGTACTTGAGAAAAAACAAGTTTTGTCAAAATATGGCTATTTTGGACCTATTTCCTGAGCTCTTGTGACCCTTGACCTTTCCAAAGGATCAACTAAATTAGTATGCATAGAAGGGTCATACCATCAGGTATCTTTGTACCAAGTTTATGTTGAAGTTGCAAATAAAATTTGAGAAAAAAACTTCTTTTTTTTTTAAATATGGTGATTTTGGACATATTTCTTGAGCTCCGATGACCCTTGACCTTTCCAAAAGCTCAACCAAATTACTGTGCATATAAAGGTCTTACCATCAGGTATCATTGTACCAATTTTGGGTTTGAAGTTGTGAACAGTAATTGAGAGAAAAAAATTATGTCCAAAAATAGCCGCTATTTTTTTATATATTTCCTGATCCCCTGTGACCTTGACCTTTGTGAGGTTGCTGAAATTGGTATGTTTAAAAAGGTCTTGCTATAAAGTATCCTTGGACTGTAGCTTGAATAGTCTCCGAGAAAATGCCAACGTTAAAGTTTACCACGGACGACCGCTGGCCCAGAACATATATACTCACTTTTTCTTCGCACGTGTTGTCTACAGCGTCGTACACGTTGGTTGAATTTTTCAGAGGTGGCATCAGGGCTTGTGCTGCACCCCAGGGTGTTCCACGCCCCAGCCTGTGCACAAAAACCTTTCCAGAGTTGCCCCATTTCACGTCTTCAAAATGTCACAAAAGGATTATCTTGAAAGTGCACAATAGTATGAGTACCACGTCATCTGACGCGGAGATTTCATGTGTACTATGTCACCGATTCCGATGTTGGGACGTTGGTTTTAGTTGGGACCCAACACTTTTATATTTGCGGCCGCGCGCGACTGCATCAGAGCTGGTCGACGCGTGGCAAGCATATTATAATTTTAATTCATATTATATCTTTGAACTTCACCTTAGTAGTAGAAACCAACAAAGTTACTTCAGAATAATGAGAGCGCTTTATGCGCATGCGCGACCAGGACGGAATGTACGTCGGGGACAAACAATCGAGCCCCCAGTGCCGAGATCGGGATAAGAGCATCGATATGGTAAGCACTATGCTAGTTTACAGTATTACTATTAGGGTCTGGCCCTCTTCATTAATCTTTCTTTACTAGGTTACAGACGGAGCGACCGGCAGTCGTACGCTCAAATCAATCTAGGTATTTTCAATACCGTACTGGCACGGATAACAGACTATTGCAACGGTCCATCCACCTGGAACACTCTCCCACTCTCTCTCCGTCAGAAACACTCTCTCTCCGTCAGAAACACTCTCTCTCCTCCTTCCAGTCCGCCCTCAAAACTCACCTCTTTCAACAGTTCTAGCACTATATCACCACACTCCCCACCCCAAGCCGACTGTCGTAATGTATTTCACCATTTGTGGTACGCGAGTCGTTGTCTAAGCGTGCGCGAGTTGTGAGTGCGTGCTTAGAGTTATAATTATTATAAGATAAGCGCATTATAAATACCGTAATTATTATTATTTATTATTAAGAATACCAACGTGGGAAGGAATCCACTGGAGAGCAGTATCAACTTCAGAAACTTCAGATTCCTCTTTGTCTTGTCATCCTTCTTCTTGTTCATCGTCTTGTCTTTTGTTTTCAAGTGATTCCAATTTTTGCACCGTCATCTATAGTAATATCGATTACCTGTTAAATAAAAAGAGTGAACTTTTAAAAAGGATTGATGATATAAAGCCTGACATCATTGGTCTTACCGAAGTAAAAGCTAAAAACCAGATCTATACTCCATTGGATTAAGAATACTCATTACCGAATTATGATATGTTTCTTAACACAAACCCTAAAAGAGGAGTTGCCCTTTATTTTAATAAAAAGTTAAATGCTCAAGAATGTGAAACACTGAACAATAGTAAGTTTGAAGAGAGCTTATGGTACTATTTTGTGAGTGCTTCTGGTGAAAAAATTCTTGTTGGTTGTGTGTATAGAAGCCCCAACTCCACAACTGAAAACACAGATTTACTATTACAACTTTTACGATCCGAGGAGATACAAGCATATGACAAAATTTGCATTTTCAGAGATTTTAATTTCCCTTGTGCAGGATGGGATGGCTCCTGGACAGGGGAAAAAAATAATCAAATTGTTGAGTGCATAAGACTTAAGAGACGCCTTCCTGATTCAAATGGTGAAAAACCCAACAAGACATAGGCAAAAGGTCAGCGGTCGACATTAGATGACCTAATCTTAGTAAATGACGAGTTGCTAACGTCAGATATTCAACACTTGGATCCCATTGGCAAGAGTGACCATGATGTTTTACTCTTCCAGATCCAGCTGTATGTACCTAAGGTTAAGGTGATGCAGAGTATTAAACACTCCCTTAACCTTGGGAAGGGAGACTATGATAGTCTGAGAGCATATATGGCAAATATTGACTTTACAACTACTAAACATGAAAATTGCGGAGTGGAAAAATTCTGGGCATTAATTAAGTCCTCGATTCTGAAAGGTATGGAGTTGCACATCCCAAAAGTGAAGAGCAAATCACATAAAAGAACCACACCATCTTGGATGAATAAGGGTACTTTAAGAATGATTAAAAAGAAATACAAGTTAGAAAAAAAGATATCTTCAAACTCAAGAAGGTAGAGATTACCAAAGATATATATAACAAATTAATAAAGCGTAACAAAAAATTGCATGAAAGAAATATTGCAGATAAATGTAAAATGAACCCCAAAGTGTTTTGGAAGTATGTACAGGAACAAACTAAATATAATTCTGGAATAAATGCACTTAAAAAAGAAGATCGCACACTTGCTGTAGGAGATCATGAAAAGGCAGCAACATTGAATAAATTCTTCTCAAGTGTATTTGTGGAAGAAAATTTGAGTAATGTTCCGTTGCTTGGTAGAGGCTCAAAATCGAATGGGTGCACCATAACAGATATCGTAATAACTCCTGATATTGTCAAGAAAACACTAAAGGAGTTGAATCCTTCCAAAGCTCAAGGTCCAGACTGCATCCCTCCCAGAGTTTTACAAGAGTTGTGTAATGAGTTGGCAGAGCCACTTTGCACATTGTTTACTTTTTCCCTTGAATCAGGTATTGTACCGCAAGACTGGCGAACCACAGAGGTAAGTGCGATTTTTAAAAAAGGTTCTAGGTCAGATGCAGGAAACTACAGCCCAGTAAGCTTAACATGTATAGTATGTAAAGTTTTAGAGTCTATAGTCTGAGATGAGATCGTTAATCATTTCATGGTGAATAATATGTACACTGAATGCCAACATGGTTTTAGAAGGAAACGATCATGTGTTACTCAGCTACTACAGGTTATGGATGATATAACCTCCTTACTGGACAACAAAAAAACGGTTGACATCATATACTTAGACTTTAGAAAAGCATTCGACACTGTTCCTCATAAACGTCTTCTTCAGAAACTAGAGGCCTATCAGGGCTCAAAATTAGCGGGGGCCCGGGGCCAAAAACCCGCAAAGTTGATTTCGGGCTCGGAAAGTTGAAAAACGAAGGGCCTGCTTGGCCCGCAAAATAATTCGTCTGCTACAGCTAGCTCTACTCGGCAGTTTCGTATTTGGGCCAAGGGAAGCAACCCACACCGGTGCCCTAAATTTGGACAGAAGTGTAATATGAATAGATGATTGAAAAAAAAAAGAAAAGGCAAAATCTGTTTGTTTAACTTTAGTTTATCAGGAAGAGTACTGTTAAGTTTAGTTCCCTTTCATGGTTTTGTTTTGAACTTTTGTGCATTGAGGTAAGATTTTTTGTTAGGTTACTCATATTAAAAATTTAATGATGTGTATTGTGCAATACTCAGTCACAAAACTAAAAAGTATTATACAAGAGACTCACTTGATTTTTTTCTATTTTGTTTAATGGCCATTTCAGGCTCACTAGTCACTGGAATATGTGTGTCACTGAATGTGTGTGTGTGTGTGTGTTTTTTCCCCTTTTTTGTTGGTAATGTTTGAAAGTGAAAGAAAAGGCAAATAAAAATGACATCACTCAGCAAAATTGGAAATTCAATTGTTTTTATTTTAGATTATCAGACAAATTGTACTTTCTACTTATTATATTGTCAATAATTCTTTCGTTTTTTGTTTGCATTATTTTTCAAAGTTGGGCCCCGAAAGTTGCTTGTGGGCCCTCAAATTTTTCAATCAAGGGGCCCGGTGGCCCCCAAAGAAAAAAGTTAATTTCTAGCCCTGCCTATGGTGTATGTGGAAACATTTCCAACTGGATAAGAAGTTTTTTACATGCAAGAGAACAAATGGTAAAGGTTGGAGAAGCAAAATCAGACAAAATAAAGGTACTGAGCGGCATACCTCAAGGTAGCATCTTAGGACCTATATTATTTACGATATTTATAAATGACTTGCCAGATTGTGTTAATAGCATGTGCAAAATTTTCGCAGATGATACTAAATTACTCTAAAATATATAATGAATCGAACAATAAAGACGTGTTGCAGCACGATTTGGATCACTTGCAAGAGTGGTCCGACACATGGGACTTACATTTTAATGTAGAGAAATGCAAGGTCTTACATGCTGGAAGGAATAATCCTGAACACGATTACTTGATGAAAGTGAACAGCAACATTAAAAAGATGGTATCTTGTGAGGAGGAAAGAGATTTAGGTGTGGTCTTCGACAAAGTTCTATCTTTTGACCCCCATATTCAGAACTGCATCAATAAGGCCAACAAAATGGTTGGAGTAATTAAGAGAGCTTTTAATTATTTGGACAAGGACAGTTTTAGTAAACTATATAAATCACTAGTCAGACCACATTTAGAGTATGCAAACACTGTATGGCACCCAGGTTTAAAGAGACAATCAGCTGCACTCGAAAGGGTACAGAGACGAGCAACAAAGCTGGTCAAAGAATGTAGAAATATAACTTATTCAGACAGACTCAGATACTTTGGATTACACTCTTTACGCGGACGTAGAATACGGGGAGACTTAATCCAAGTTTTTAAAATTTATAATGGCATCGACGACCTAAAGTGGAACGACTTTTTTGCAACACCATTCTGTGACAGAACCCGAAATTCTGAAGGGAAAATCTTTGTACAGCACTGTAACACTAACCAGCGGAAGTTTTGTTTTACTAACAGAGTTGCCATTGTTTGGAATGACTTACCAGTTTCATTAAAAAAAAAGCATCTAATATAAATTTTTTAAAAACCAGCTGGACGAATTACCAAAATTTAAAGAGATTTTTTTATTTCTATGATGAATGATTTTATAGGAAAATTGCATGCATAGCAGACCCATAAAGGAACTAAAGAAAGAAAGGACATTTATAAAGGCCTCACGGCCTATTTTGTCCTCACAATACTACTACTACTACTACTACTACTATCAATTCCCCTATTAAGGCCAGACACTACACCCCAATTATGAGCTTTTGTCTGTCTAGATCTGTTTTAAACTGTTGATGTATTTTGATAGGGTTTGGTGAGCTGAGACCCAAAAAGTGGTTTTTGGGTGTGTACGACTCCCCGTTGCCCTGGAAACCAACCAAGATGGCCGCCATATACACATTTTTAGTACAAATTCAAAGCAATAGATCTCAAACACTACTAAACTTAGAAACAAAGTTCTTTTTTTCTGGTGATTCTTTGTCAAAACAACTACATTTTGTCAGAAGGATTTTATTCTGAAGCTGTTGGGGAAAAAAGTTATTCATGATCAATGAAATACACTAAATGAACTATAAAAGGGAAAATGTCGATTTTGGGGAATTGAATAGCCACAACTTTTTTCCCCCTTGTGCAATCACAGAATCCTTCTGACAAAATGCAGCAAAGTGAATAACAATCATAACTGCAAAGTTTGAATGCTGTGCCTATTCAGGTTTATGAGATCTATTCAATGAAAGATGAAAAAAAGTGAAAATGAGAAAAACAGAGAATAAGGTAAACATCAACCTTTACTTTGTCATAATTCAGCTTTGTATTCATCAATATGCGAATTATGCAGTATAAACATATTTCGCATGAGAAAATGAAAAGCAAAAGTTTTCTCAGTCTTGGATATATGCACACTGATGAAGTTTATGCAGGTAAAATGTCGAAGGAAACTGTCAGGTGCACAAAATGTCTGCTGTACTTTGCCACTTCAGCAGATACACCCGAGCGATGTGTAAAACCATTTTTTTTTTTTTTCATTTACTTACATGCCGACGTCGCGAGCATCTTTCATCAATTCAAGTTTCTTGTGCGTTGTGGATTTCACCACCGCCGTTCCATCGGCATTTACATTGAGGCTTAGGAATGTTTTCTTTCTCTTCACTCGGGTTCATCTGCTCGAACACATCTCTCTTCGTCTGTTCAACCTCGCAGCTGCTAGCTGAGCACCACGCAACTTTTTCAAAGCCGTTGGAGACATTTTCAACGATTACAACTGATGGAATTTGCGAAATAACTGCTGAAGGGATGTAAAACGTCGAAAATGCGTGATCTGAACTAGCGATTCTCGTATTTTGATCGAGTTGTACGCCATGCATAATGGTGCATTGTGGGACGGTAGAAAAACCCGAAGCCGCCCGGAGCCTGGCCGGAAAAACCTGAAGTCGCCCGGAACACTCGGCGCGCTCTGCTCATTGGTCGGTTTTGAAAAATAGCATTATCTCATTAGCAATTATAACGTCTGTACAAGGAAATATCCGGTGGTTAGTGACGTCAGTTTTGCGCCAACAGCTATTTATAGAGCCTTTGTAGCCTTCAACTGGTTTGTGGATGAGAAAGTAGAAACGGAACACCGGTTCAAATGGACCCAAACATGGCAGCGTTTGTCACTCGCAACGCGGTGTAGTCAGGGTCCAAACATTCGATGTTTTCGTGCAAAAGGCATCGCGAACGCTTGAAAAATTGAGCAGGTGCTTTACTTTATTTATTTTTTTACAGCAAATAAAAGGTATTTTTTGATATTTTATGGTTGTGGCCAGGTTCTAAGGGGTTCAAACAAACCAAAAATCCACTCTGAAACCCAAAAACATTAAGGAACACCCAAAATGACTTTTTGAGGTACGTGTCTGGCCTTAATAAGTTGATGTATGGTTAATCTAATTTCTAAAACAATATCTGGTCAGACAGACCTATCCATTAACTGAATGCTTTGTAATTAGAGGTGCACGGGATTACCGTATACCGGTATTATATCGGAGACTGGGAACCACCTGGAGTAAAATCGAAGGAGAAGCACAGGACAGGAGTTGCTGGAGGTCTCTCGTCGACGGCCTATACCCGGGTAGGGGTGACAGGCGTAAGTAAGTAAGTAAGGTATTATATCGGTTCGGAAGCCTCTCGATACGGTATACCGGTACGGTCCGGGAAGGGTCGGTATACCGCGAATTGCAATAGAAAACGAAAGTAAACTTTTTTTTTATAAACCGAAAGTAAACGTTTTTTCCTAGAACAAAGAGACAGTTCCGTGAAAGTGCGGCAGACAAAGGCACAATGGCTGAAAGCGAGTACACGATTGTGGCAAATGCTAAAGCAATGGAAGCACTTTGGAGTCAGAAAAAGAAAAAATGACGGTTCGATAGTGGAAAATATGGCGGTGTACTTGACGTGCAATGGCGATGTAAAAACTGCTGGTGGAACCTCCAACATGAACACCCACATCAGGAGACACCATGCATCATCCACAGTTATTGATTACCACACAGACGGAAACCTCAAGCTCACAGAGTGAGCAGCCCCCAAAGAAACAACAGCGGCAGCAGACCCTTGCGGGAGCTTTTCAGATCCTGGCGAAAAAAGTAAAGTATCCTACAAATTCTCCTCGTGCAAAGGTCATCACAAACCAAATTGCGCTGTTCCTCATCAAAGATTTGCGACCTTACAAGTTGGTGGAGAGCAAGCACTTCCGAAGCCTGATTGAAGCACTCGACGACCGTTACCAGGTTCCTTCTCGAAACCACTTTTCAGAGCTGGCTATCCCTGAGATGTACAAAAACATGAAAGCCAAGGTGATTGATGACCTTCAGAAAGCCGAACAAGTAAGTTATTGTACGATACTGCATGCGTATAAAGTTGTGCATGTTAAAGATTTTTTCTCAATTAGCGGTTCAATGAAGGTGTGTGTGTGGGGGGGGGGGGGGGGGGGGGGTGGGTAGGTGGGCTTGCTATATCTGTCTGCAGGATCAGTCAAATAAGTCTGAAATTTTCACTTTGAAAGTCTTGATTATAATTAAATTGCCAGTCTGTCTATAACAAAGTAAGTCCTGTAAAGAAATTACGAGCGTACTAGCACTGAAATTGAAAGGTGATATACTGATAAATCACAACGAGGATGCAAAATAATAGACGTGAATTCCGGTGCAGGTAACTGTGACTACAGATGGATGGACCTCCAGAGCAACAGACTCCTACGTCACTGTCACTGCTGTGTTGGTGGTTGATTGGCGGATGGTGAACTATGTGCTACAAACAAGACCAATGCCTGAGAGCCATACAGGTAATACATCTCTCTCTCTCTCTCTCTCTCTCTCTCTCTCTCTCTCTCTCTCTCTCTCTCTCTCTCTCTCTGCGTGTGTGTATGTGTGTGTGTTGTGATAAAAGCTGTAAAACAAAAAAATCAACATTTAGGAACGATTGTGAGTTTTTTTCTCCTTTTGTGTACATTCAAAATAACTAGAATTGATTGATTTTTTATTTCATCTGTTACAGCTGAAAACATCACCAGGGTCATCACGGAAGCAATCAAAGAATGGAAACTGCCGGGTGTGCTGGGTCTCACACTTGTGTCGGACAACGCATCAAACATGGTCAAGGCTGGAAAGCTGCTGCAATGCCATCTGCACTTGGGATGCTTTGCACACACACTCAACCTTGCAGTTCAGAAGGCGCTCAAGGTGGATGGAACCGCAGCCATATTGAGTAGAATCAGGCGGGATATCTACCTTCTTTCACAGGAGTCATTTGGCTTCCAACCTTCTCCATGCAAAGGCAGAACTGCTTCAACTGAAGGCAAAAAAGCTGAAGGTTGATGTTTGTACCAGGTGGAACTCCGCCTTTGACATGCTGTCACGATTTCTGTACCTGCAGGATGCTGTCGTAGCTGTGATTCGCTCCAAAGAACTGAGCTATCTCAAAGAGCGTGACATCATGAGCCTGAATGACGAGGAGGCCGCCGCCGCACATGAACGAAACTTTTCTGAAACCTCTGAAGGACATGACGACCTTCATGTGCACGGAGGAGATGCCGACTTCGTCTGTGATCATGCCCCTTCTTGAGAGTCTGCTTGGCGAAAAAAGGACATCTTCGCCCAAAGCCAGACAACTCCATGTCCGTCCAGCAAATGAAGGCTATCATGGTAGCAGATCTGGAGGGCCGGTATGCAAAACAGAGAGAGATGTTGCAGACGATTTCAGCTTTGGACCCGCGCTTCAAGTCTTTCTCCTATATGGCACCAGAACAACGCGATGGCATCTTCCGCAAACTCACTGACGTCACAGTGAGCTTGCACACAAAACCCAAGACCGTCGAAGCAGTCAAAGCAGATCCTGGAACTTCAGCAGAACCTGGAACGTCAGCCACCCCCAGTCCGCCAGCTCTTGATGAGCATGCCCATGATGTTGAGGTCTTGAGGAGATCCAAGAAGAGCATTTTGTAAAGACAGAGAGACCCGAGGACGAACGGAAGTACGAGAGCAAAGGAGCATACCTGCTTGACTCCCTCCTGCCAAATGTCTTTGTCACACATGTCGAGCCGAGCAAGACCACCTACCAGCAGGGAGCTGAAGAAGTCGAGAAGTATCGAGAGGAGAAATCGATTGGCATGGCGGAGAACCCACTCTTGTGGTGGAAACAGAATGAGTACCGCTTCCCTCTGTTGGGTAGGGTGGCGAGGATTTACCTCGCCATCCCGGCTACGAGTGTGCCCTCTAAGAGGGTGTTTTCGACAGCTGGGGACATTCTGACCAGTCAAAGGGCTACCCTGAACCCAGAGCATGTGGACAAGCTCCTCTTTCTGAAAAAGAACTTGTAAAGTCATGCACTGTTCTTTTCAGAAAGTGGAGACTGTCCTACTGATATGGCTGCCATGCCTAATCGTTTTCGTACAGTTCAATAAAAAAAATTTTTAAAAAAGCATTAAAAAGTTTCTCTTAGTAAGAGTGTAATTTTCATTTTCTGGTTTTTTTTGGGGTTTTTTTGTTATCCATCCAGAAAGTCTACGTCTGTAGGTTTCATTTAATGATTCAGTGTTTTTTTCCCCCCATAGTATTTGTTTACCTGATTTTGTATTCAAAGTGAACACTGAATAATTAAAGTTTGTTTATAAAAAAAACGATCACTGGTGTGTTTGAGTCTGTCTTTTCTCATTTTGTTTCAACTTCTTCATGCATTCTTGTACGTACAAGTGGCCAGATTGTCCTCAAATTACATGGGATCGGGGACGGCAGTATACCGTTGGAAAATATCGGTACTGGCGGTATATCGCGGTACGGCCGTCTTCACGGTACACAGCTCTATTTGTAATGCAGCCTTGGAATCTGTGCAGACTAGGAACTGGTACATTTGCAAAGGGAGAGCTAATACCTGGTTTAGACTTAGAGCCATCAGAATGGCCGTAAGCTCTGCCGTGCATATGGCCCAGACCCTGCCCAAATTGTAACTAAGTGTTTTCTCCAAAGATGGAATGAACACTCCGCATCCTACTCTTTTGGTGTCATCTATGGACCCGTCCGTGTACGCAATAATAGAATGTGGGTAGTTAACATCAAGGTACTCCAAGGTTGCTGATCTTTGTAAGTGTGGATCACTTTTTTTAGTAATACGGGGAATTTCTGTATTGATAGAAGCCGTGTAGAGGGGCCAAGGTGGTATGGGTGAAAAGGGAATAGAAGAAATTAAGTGGGGCACTATTCTGGCCTGTTCATGGACCTCTTGGACTGCTGAGGTAAGAGTTGGTTCAATCTTACGCTTTTGTATCGAATGAAAGGCTTGTTCCATACGATCCATTTTTAGTTCATTATGATAAGTCTCCTGAGCATTATTAGTAGTTCCGAGAATGCGGTTTATATAGTTAGCACAGAATTAGCCTCGTTCCCGCGCCCCGATATCTTCGCTGCGCTCCGCATAGATAGATATGCAGTGTACGCAGCGAAGCTCCACCGAAAACAAACTCGCTCAGAAGTAAACTTGACCAAACATAGGATTAAATTCGAGTTGAATTGTTAATTGTAGTATATACACATAAAGTTCTCTCATCTTAGAACTTCATCGTCGCATATCTTGATGTTTGTAAAAAAGTGCATCACATCACACACTATCCGAAGCAATGACCTGTTTTTTCGGCCGGCTGTACACACTCTTTTCCCACAGCAGACCTTAAGACATTTTTGGTCTCTAAAACTATGATGGCCGGCATAGGGCCATATAAAACAGTTATGTGTGTGTTGAGGATGCATTTCCATATTAAAAAAGAATGGGTATTAGAGGGCACAACGCATCATTTTGTCCCCACCCGGGTCTGCCCTTGGGGACTTGGGTGGGGTTAACTACTTTTTAGTTCCCAGGGTCACCCTGGTCAGCCCCACAGGGTGGGTTTTCTTCTCTATTCTGGGGCATGTGTTTCTATCTACCCTTGGTCCACTAACCTGTATTTTCCTTTTGTAAACTCTGCCTACTGTCTGCGCTGAATGTAGCTCTTGATGTTGGATGCGTGTTGTTAAATGGTCTTAGTTTTTTGTTTTTTTTTGCGTATTAGACCGGCTGGCGACAGAATTCAGTGTTCTGGGGGTTTTGGGGTTGGTTTTTTTTTCACAAGCAGTACAGTACAGACACGTCCTGAGAAAGTCTTGTTGCTGTCAGGACGTTAAACAATGTACAACAAACCAGCATCATTTTGTCATCAGACGGTAATGGCGGAAGCACCCAACGCTGCCTGCGAATCCGCTTGGGTGCCAGTCTTTACGAAGGTTTTGGTCTCTTAAGCTGTGATGGACGGCATAGGACCACATAAAAGAGTTATGGATGTGTTCAGAAAGCATTTCCATTTTCAAAATAGATAGGGATTAAAGTGCACAACGCCCTCGCGCTGGGACCATATGGCGTTGAGGCGCGTCCCCTGGGTGGTGGATAGGGGGTCCCTCGTGAGAGGGGTGCACCGAATGAAATAAGGTGCCATGAACCAACATGGTCTAAGGGAAGGTGACCCCGACAGAAAACCCCTGGTCCTCCTAGTAAGGGGGTTGGGCGTGGGGGTAGCTTCCCCACCCTGCAAAAAAGGAAATAGCTACAAAAACGCCGACGAAAAGACTAACAGTAATTCCTTTCCTGGAGGAGGAAGGTTCTTCTACCAGAAGACTTATGACGTCCTGTGGTGAAAGCCGGAAGTCTTCGGAAGCCACAGGACCGAGCCGCCTCTCTCTATCCAGGGACACAACCATGGGCACATGGAACGTCAAACCCCACCCGGGTCTGCCCTGGGGGACTTGGGTGGGGTTAGGTATTTTTTAGTTCCCAGGGTCACCCTGGTCAGCCCCACAGGGTGGGTTTTTCTCTCTATTCTGGGGCATGTGTTTCTGTCTACCCTTTGTCCATTCACCTGTATTTGCCTTTTTAAACCTCTCCCTACTGTCTGCACTGAATGTAGCTCTTGATATTGGATGTGTGTTGCTAAATGGTCTTAGCTTTATTTAGGCCCCATGTGTTAGGTTTATTTAACTTATTTGACTGGCTGGCGACATACATTCAATGTTCTGTTTATTTTTTTTTCACAAGCAGTGCAGGCACGTCCTGAGAAAGCCTTGTTGCTGTCGGGACGTTAAGCAATGTACAATCAATCAAACATGGAACGTCAAGACCATGTACCAGAGCGGCAAGGCCGCCCAGATAGCAGCAGAAATGCAAAAGTACAACCTTTCCCTGCTAGGTATCAGTGAAGCCAGATGGACGCAGTCTGGCCAGAAAAGGCTGTTAAGTGGGGAGATGATTCTGTATTCAGGTCATGAAGAGGAGAATGCGCCCCCCCCCCCCCCCCCCCCCCATACAGAAGGAGTAGCATTCATGCTGTCACCAGTGGCACAGAGAGCGCTGATGGGCTGGGAACCTCTTGGGCCAAGAATTATCACAGCAGCCTTTAGAACCAAGAAAAAGCTCAAGCTGAACGTCATCCAGTGTTATGCGCCGCGCCCACCAATGACAATGACGAGGAAGAGAAACAAGAGTTCTACGACCGACTCCAGAGTGCCGTGGACAATTGTGCGGAGCGAGACATCACCATCGTCATGGGCGATTTTAATGCCAAAATAGGGGAGGACAACACCGGATACGAAGAGGTGATGGGGAGACAGGGACTAGGCTCGGAGATGAGTGAGAACGGGGAGAGGTTTGTAGACTTTTGTGCTCTAAACCGACTTGTCATTGGAGGCAGCATCTTCCCACACAGAAGAATACACAAAGCAACTTGGGTCTCACCTGACCATACAACAGAGAACCAAATAGACCATATCTGCATTGGCAAGAAATTTAGAAGATCCCTTCAAGATGTTCTAGTGAGGAGGGGAGCAGATGTCGCCTCAGACCACCATCTGCTTACCTTAAGAATGAAGCTCAAGCTAAAGAAAAGCCGCACAGAGACAACAAGAAGACAGCGCTATAATGTAGGCCTCCTGAGAGAAACTGGAGTTAGAGAAGAGTTCAAACTGGTGCTGTCCAACCGGTTTCAAGCGCTACAGGAGCTAGTAAATAAAGAGGAGGCGGTCACCACAGAGCAGCAGTGGAAGGCAGTTAGAGAGGCGCTGAACTCAACCTGCAAAGACACTGTAGGGTTCAGGAAACACCACGGCTGTCGGCACAGACCTTGAAGAAGATAGAAGCGAGGAAGCAGAAGAAAGCAGCGGTCAACAACAGTCGCACGAGAGCAGCCAAAGTAAGGGCACAGGAGGAATACTCGGAAGCCAACCGCGAGGTGAAGAGGAGTATCAGGGCAGACAAGAGGGCCTACACAGACAGCCTGGCAGCAGAGGCAGAAAAGGCAGCAGGCAGCGGCAACATGAAACAGCTCTACGACATTACCAGAAGATTGTCGGGTAAGTATGGCCATACAGAAAGACCAGTAAAAGACAAAGAAGGCAAGCCTATTGCAGACAGAGCAGACCAACTCGACAGATGGGCCGAGTATTTTGAAGAGTTACTGAACAGACCTAGCCCCCCCGACCCCCCCCCCCCCCCCCCCCCCCCCCCGACATCCAGCCGGCAGAGACCGACCTACCCATCAGCTGTGACAGGCCCAGCCGGGAAGAGATCAGAAGAGCAGTGGCATTTTTGAAGAATGGCAAAGCAGCAGGGCCAGATGGCATCCCAGCGGAGTCTCTGAAAGCAGACCTAGAGACAACAGTGGAGATGCTGTACCCACTGTTTGGAAAGATCTGGGAAGAGGAGGTGATGCCAGCTGACTGGAAGGAGGGTACCTAATCAAGCTTCCCAAGAAAGGCGATCTCAGCAAGTGTTCCAACTACAGAGGAATCACCTTGCTGTCAGTACCAGGAAAGGTCTTTAACAGGATCATCCTAGAGAGAATGAAGAGCTCCGTTGACCCCCAGCTGAGAGACCAGCAAGCAGGATTCAGGAAGAACCGATCATGTACAGACCAGATCGCCACTCTCCGCATCATCGTGGAACAGTCTCTGGAGTGGAGCTCCCCGCTTTACGTCAACTTTGTGGATTATGAGAAAGCATTTGACAGCGTGGACCGAGAGACTCTGTGGAAACTCCTATGACACTACGGTGTACCCACAAAGCTCGTCCGCCTGATCAAGAGCAGCTACGATGGCATGACATGTCGCGTGATCCACGAAGAGCAGTTCACCAGGGAGCTCCAGGTCAGAACTGGTGTCAGGCAGGGTTGTCTGCTGTCTCCGTTCCTCTTCCTACTGGCCATAGACTGGGTCATGAAGATGACCACAGAGCACAGACGAAGTGGAATACTGTGGACACAGCTTGACGACCTCGATTTTGCAGACGACTTGGTATTACTGTCCCACACTCATCAACAAATGCAGGACAAGACCACGAGGCATGCTGACATCTCATCCCAAGTGGGCCTCACCATTCACAAACAGAAAACAAAGACAATGAGGCTGAACACAACCAGGGAAGAACCAATCTTGCTTGCTGACACCCCGTTGGAGGAGGTGGAGTCATTCACCTATCTCGGGAGCATCATAGACCAAAAAGGCGGCACTGATGCAGATGTCAGAGCACGAATCGGTAAAGCCAGAGCAGCCTTTCTCCAGTTAAAAAAAGTGTGGAGTTCCAGAGAGCTGTCACAACACACCAAAGTCCGGATTTTCAACTCCAATGTAAAAGCAGTTCTCCTATATGGAGCAGAGACTTGGAGATTGACAAAAACCACAGTCAACAGAGTACAGACCTTCATGAACAGTTGCCTTAGAAGAATTTTGAAAATCCACTGGCCAGAGAAGATCAGCAACATCAAACTCTGGGAGAGAACGGAGCAGATAACAGCAGAGAATGAAATTGGGCGAAGAAGATGGGGATGGATCGGTCACAGTCTGAGAAAGCCAGCTTCCAGTATCACTAGGCTGGCATTGTCATGGAACCCCCAGGGAAAGAGGAAAAGAGGTAGGCCGAGAAACTCCTGGCGTCGAGACCTCCAAGCAGACATCAAGAGACTGGGAACCACCTGGAGTAGAATCGAAGGAGAAGCACAGGACAGGAGTTGCTGGGAGGTCTCTCGTCGACGGCCTATACCCGGGTAAGGGTGACAGGCGTAAGTAAAGTGCACAACGCATCGTCACAGAGTATTGGCTGAAGTACCCCTACACAGGCAAGCTGCAATACTTCCTTAGTACGTGGAACATTTGTGGTCTCTTAAACTATGATGGATGGCACAGGGCCACATAAAACAGTTACGAATGTGTTCAGAAAGCATTTCCATATTCATAAATGATAGGCATTAGAGGGCACAACGCATAGCTTTGCCATAAGACAGCATTGGCTGAACTACCCTTACCCTGTCTGAAAATCCGCTTTGCGGTCAGTCTTTACATTTTTGGTCTCTTAAGCTGTGATGGACTGCATAGGGTCATATAAAACAGTTATGAATGTGTTTAGGAAGCATTTCATTTTCAAAATAGATAGGGATTAGAGGGTACAGCGCATCGTTTTACCGTCGCACAGTATTGGCTGAAGCACCCCTACACTGAGAAGCCGCAAGGCGGCCAATACTTCCTTAATACGTGGAACGTCTTTCTTCTTCTTTTCGTTCGCAGTGGGCTATACAGTCAGTCCAGCACCGGCAATGAATGACGTCGTTTTCTCCAGGTCTTCTCGACTGCCGTAGAGTTTGGTCTGCAGTGGAGTTGGCGACGGCCACACTTCTTTTCTTTCATCGTCCAGTAGGGGGCATCTCTGGAGAATATGTTCCGCTGTTTGGTCTTCCTGGCCACAGGCGCAGGTTGGTGATGGCGCCAGCTTGAGCTTTCTGTTCATGTGAGCGTTCAGTCTGTTGTGGCCGGTACGCAGTCTGATCAGGACGACTTGCTGCACTCTGGTTATTGTGTGGTAGTCGTCTCTGTTTGACCTCGGCCTCATCAATGCCTTGATGATTGTCTTTTGCTCACTATAGCTGACGCTGTTTTCTTGTTGATCTTTTGTGGCTCCTTCTTTCGCCAGCTCGTCTGCCCTTTCATTTCCTGGTACCCCACAGTGGGCTGGTAACCACTGGAGAACAACTCTTCTGGTTTGTCTGACCTTCTGCAAAGCTCTGGTCAGCTGGGGGAGTTTGTCGTTCTCGAGGGCCTGAAGGACTGAAAGGGCATCGGAGAAGAAGACAGCTTGATAGCATGGGTCTGTAGAATTCTGAACCATGGAGGCGGCCTGCATAAGTACTTCGGTTTCTGCTTTGTAGTTTGTGCAGTGTTTGCCGGTGGCTACACTGGATGTGGCTGTATGTCCCCCTGGGAACAGGATCAGGATGCCAGGACCTCCATTGGAAACGGCATTTGTTGCTGACCCATCAGTGTAGATGTGGATCCATGCCTCCTTTGGGTACTGTTCGTCGATCAGGGCTAGGGTGCATGCCCGTCGAACGGTGTCATCCTGACTGTCTCCTGAGGCAGCATGTGGGACACTGGTGCAGATCTGGATGTCTGGTTTGTCCACTGCCCAAGGGTTTTCCACTTCTTTTGTGATCAGAGGTAGAGTGCTCTGTGGAAGGACTTCCCTGTACTGTCGAGAAAGTCGCATGCTCTCATGGACAAAGCTGCTTCTTTTGAGCCGGTTTTTGGTGAAGTTGCTTAGTCTGTGCTTCATGGGGTGGTCGGGCAAGCACCTGAGCTTCTCCGCCTGTACCATGGTTTTGGCTTCTCTCCTCTGGCTGAGAGGTTGGATTGTGGTCAGCTTCTCCATTTCCTTGATTGGTGTGGATTTCATTGCACCAGTGATGAGTCGAAGAGCCTGGTTTTGCACTCGGTCGAGGGTCTGCAGGTTCGTCTTGGCTGAGGTTGACCACGCTGTGGAGCCGTACTCGAGGTGGGGCCTGACTGTTCCCTGGTATACTGTCTTCAGTATCTTCTCGTTCGCTCCCCAGGTGGTGCCTGCCAGTTTCCTGAGTATGGCCAGCTTGCGCCGGGCCTTCCCCTCTGCCTGTGCAATGTGTGGTTTCCAGGTCTGACGTCTGTCGAAGGTGACACCAAGGTAGGTAGCTTCTTCATCCTCTCTCAGAGGGGTTCCACCAAGCTTGATGGTTCCGGCTTTCTGCTTTGGGGACAGTGTGAAGAGGGTGGTGGAGGATTTCTCCTTGTTGACGGAGATGCACCAGTCTTCTGCCCATGCGTTCAGCTTATCTGCCGCTAGCTGCATTCTGTAGGTGGCAGTACTTGCATGCTCCTCCTTGCACCAGATCACAAGGTCATCTGCGTATAGGGCAGCTTTGATTCTCTTGGGCATCTCAGACACCAGATCGTCGATGAAGAGAAGGAAGAGGGTAGGTGAGAGGACTCAGCCTTGCGGGACGCCATGACGAAGGAGGAATTTCTTGCTTTTGGTCTGGTCGACGCTGACTCTTGCCCTGCGGTTGAAGAGGTAGGAGCGTATCCACTGGAACATGTTACTGGACACACCTTTTCTCAGCAGTTTGACAAGTAGCCCATCTTTCCAGACCTTGTCAAAAGCCTTCTGACGATCAATCCAGGTTACAAAGACCAGCTTCTGCTCCTGGAAGGCATCTTCAACTTCCTGCGCCAAGTAAGTGACCTGGTCTTCGGTGCTGCAGAACTGTCGGAAGCCAGCTTGTTCAGGGGCGAGGAGGTTCCTGGATTCCAGGTAACACCTGAGGCGCTCGTTCACAATTCTCTCCAAGGTCTTCACAACACAGCTGGTGAGGCTGATTGGGCGATAGCTGGTGGCCTTCTTTGGATCCTTCCCTTTCTTTAGAATGGGGATCATGATCGCTTCTCGCCAGAGTTGTGGTAGCGATCCTTCTTGCCAGCTCCTGTTGAGGACTCAAGTAGCTTGTTTTCTGCTGCACTACCAAGGTGGGTTAGCATCTCGTTGGTGATGCCATCTGGACCAGAAGACTTCTTCACCTTCAACTTTTGGAGAGCTATCTGAAGCTCTTTGTGTGTAAGTGGTTGATTCATGGCGTCTGCTGTTGCTTGTTTGGCAGTTTAGGAAGTAGGCAGGGGAAACATACATACACAAACACGAAGGTGCATTACTATATGTAATATATAGTAATGCATATATATTATATATATAGTAATGCACCTTCGTGTTTGTGTATGTATGTTTCCCCTGCCTACTTCCTAAGTTCCGGAGAAAGACATGGGTTATATAAGAGACCTGATGCATCTTTTTTGAAGATGCAAATGATCGTCTTATAGAATATATAAAATAGAATAAGACGATCATTTGCATCTTCAAAAAAGATGCATCAGGTCTCTTATATAACCATGTCTTTCTCCGGAACTTAGGAAGTAGGCAGGGGAAACATACATACACAAACATGAAGGTGCATTACTATGTAATATATAGTAATGCATATATATTATATATATACTATAGTAATGCACCTTCGTGTTTGTGTATGTATGTTTCCCCTGCCTACTTCCTAAGTTCCGGAGAAAGACATGGGTTATATAAGAGACCTGATGCATCTTTTTTGAAGATGCAAATGATCGTCTTATTCTATACCTGCGTATTTCTCTGTGGGCTGGCAATTGGGTGCCTGATAGGCGGGGGCAGGGGATCTAACTGTTGTCCAGCGCTGAGTAATTCCCCTTGGTTTGTAACCCCACCCGGGTCTGCCCTGGGGGACTTGGGTGGGGTTAGGTATTTTTTAGTTCCCAGGGTCACCCTGGTCAGCCCCACAGGGTGGGGTTTTCTCTCTATTCTCCCCCCACCCGGGTCTGCCCTGGGGGACTTGGGTGGGGTTAGGTACTTTTTAGTTCCCAGGGTCACCCTGGTCAGCCCCACAGGGTGAGTTTTCCTCTCTATTCTGGGGCATGTGTTTCTGTCTACCCGAGATCCATTCACCTGTATTTGCCTTTTTAAAACTCTCCCTACTGTCTGCACTGCCTGTAGCTCTTGATATTGGATGTGTGTTGTTAAATGGTCTTAGCTTTATTTAGGCCCCATGTTTTAGGTTTATTTAACGTATTTGACCGGCTGGCGACATACATTCAATGTTCTGTTTAGTTGGTTTTTTTTTCACAAGCAGTGCAGGCACGTCCTGAGAAAGCCTTGTTGCTGTCGGGACGTTAAGCAATGTACAATCAATCAAAACTCTCTATTCTGGGGCATGTGTTTCTGTCTACCCTTTGTCCATTCACCTGTGTTTGCCTTTTTAAAAACTCTCCCTACTGTCTGCACTGCCTGTAGCTCTTGATATTGGATGCGTGTTGCTAAACGGTCTTAGCTTTATTTAGGCCCCATGTGTTAGGTTTATTTAATGTATTTGACCGGCTGGCGACATACATTCAATGTTCTATTTTTTTTTTTCACAAGCAGTGCAGGCACGTCCTGAGAAAGCCTTGTTGCTGTCGGGACGTTAAGCAATGTACAATCAATCAATCAATCCCCTTGGTTTGTTGTACAATTCTGCCAGCGCTAGCCTCACCTATCTGGTTTGTGAGTATCTCAGTATAACTCGAGGCAAATTTGTATCCTTACATTGTTGTGTAATGTTCTGTGCATCTACTGTGGGAATTCAGGGTATTTACCCGACCACATATAGTAATGCACCTTCGTGTTTGTGTATGTATGTTTCCCCTGCCTACTTCCTAAGTTCCGGAGAAAGACATGGGTTATATAAGAGACCTGATGCATCTTTTTTGAAGATGCAAATGATCGTCTTATTCTATACCTCCCCCCACCCGGGTCTGCCCTGGGGGACTTGGGTGGGGTTAGGTATTTTTTAGTTCCCAGGGTCACCCTGGTCAGCCCCACAGGGTGGGTTTTTCTCTCTATTCTGGGGCTCGTGTTTCTGTCTACCCTTTGTCCATTCACCTGTATTTGCCTTTTTAAAACTCTCCCTACTGTCTGCACTGCCTGTAGCTCTTGATATTGGATGTGTGTTGCTAAATGGTCTTAGCTTTATTTAGGCCCCATGTGTTAGGTTTATTTAATTTATTTGACCGGCTGGCGACATACATTCCATGTTCTGTTTAGTTTTTTTTTTTTTTTTTTTTTTTTTTTTTTTTTTCACAAGCAGTGCAGGCACGTCCTGAGAAAGCCTTGTTGCTGTCGGGACGTTACGCAATGTACAATCAATCAATCTTATTCTATACCTGCGTATTTCTCTGTGGGCTGGCGATTGGGTGCCTGATAGGCGGGGGCAGGGGATCTAAATGTTGTCCAGTGCTGAGTAATTCCCCTTGGTTTGTTGTACAATTCTGCCAGCGCTAGCCTCACCTATCTGGTTTGTGAGTATCTCAGTATAACTCGAGGCAAATTTGTATCGTTACATTGTTGTGTAATGTTCTGTGCAACTACTGTGGGAATTCAGGGTATTTACCCGACCACATATAGTGATGCACCTTCGTGTTTGTGTATGTATGTTTCCCCTGCCTACTTCCTAAGTTCCGGAGAAAGACATGGGTTATATAAGAGACCTGATGCATCTTTTTTGAAGATGCAAATGATCGTCTTATTCTATACCTGCGTATTTCTCTGTGGGCTGGCGATTGGGTGCCTGATAGGCGGGGGCAGGGGATCTAACTGTTGTCCAGCGCTGAGTAATTCCTCTTGGTTTGTTGTACAATTCTGCCAGCGCTAGCCTCACCTATCTGGTTTGTGAGTATCTCAGTATTACTCGAGGCAAATTTGTATCGTTACATTGTTGTGTAATGTTCTGTGCATCTACTGTGGGAATTCAGGGTATTTACCCGACCACATATAGTAATGCACCTTCGTGTTTGTGTATGTATGTTTCCCCTGCCTACTTCCTAAGTTCCGGAGAAAGACATGGGTTATATAAGAGACCTGATGCATCTTTTTTGAAGATGCAAATGATCGTCTTATTCTATACCTGCGTATTTCTCTGTGGGCTGGCGATTGGGTGCCTGATAGGCGGGGGCAGGGGATCTAACTGTTGTCCAGCGCTGAGTAATTCCCCTTGGTTTGTTGTACAATTCTGCCAGCGCTAGCCTCACCTATCTGGTTTGTGAGTATCTAATTATTGCCGATCAAATACTTCCAACTCGATCAAATACACCATCAATCTAACATAACCCCACATCACTTGCTCTAAATATAACCATATAGCTTAGTGAGAGTTTTTCAAAATCATGATGACAATTACCAGTGCAGACAGGGTAGGTTTACATGATTCACCAGTGCGCATTCTCTATTAACTGCACTAGTAATAATAATAATAATAATAATAAGCGCATTAAATAGGCGCTTTATCCCAATTGAAAATCGGCTCAAAGCGCCACCGCGAACTGAACCCAACAAGCACGCTCACGTGAATCACGCGCATTCACTCACACACTGTACATAAACACAGAACATTCACGTGGTGCTAAGGGCAAGCTCAAGCGAGCTACTGTAGTTTTTGGAAATTCAAAATCGTTTGTATTTGAAATTTGATTAAGTGGACTGAAACTGATACCAAAGTGGAGGGGGAGGAAGAGCCGGAGTACCCGGAGAAAGAACCCCCGACGGTCCGCCCGAATTAACGGTGACACTTACTAGAGGAGAAAAATCCTACGCCGGAACCCGTAATCGAACCTCGCACCTTTAGCATTGGTGGCAGGCGTCTTAACCACTGCGCCACGGACCGCCTAGTGACTGGCTTGGTCAGATTTCAGCACAGGTGTTCTGCACACAGCCCCGTCTACCCCACCACCCATACACACACCCCCACCACCCCACCCCCCACACCCCCCCCCCCCCACACACACACACACACACACAATCACATTGTGTAGAACCACACTGTGTCAAACCCTACCCGTACCATGGCACAAAGACAAAAGTGATCCAATGTGGTACATCAACCTAAACACACCTGCTAGGTCACTGAAAGGCATTCTTATGTTGTTTGTTGAACCAGGAAGTCCATACAAAAGGGATTCAGAAAAATTCTATAATCCAAAGATTACTCATTTATCCTGTACAATCGAAGGACGTCCAAATTAGGTGTACGCATCAGGCATGCTACCTTACCAGCACTATGACGAGTTCACAAAATATTTTGCAGGTGGAAGGCTTAGAGAAAAACCGGCAAACATGGCATGCAAAGATCTACATCTGTATGACGTAAGAATCGGTCAATACCTGACGAACAAGTATGCACTCTGGCTAGACCTGCGTAGTACAGACGATGACTACCTACATGGGTCAGGCCGTACTGTTGAAAACGGTAGTGACGGAATTACAATTCAGATACAAAAGAAGACTGAAACTGCGGGAGCAATAAATATATATATTTTGTATCTGATGTATGACGCTCAACTGAATATCCAAGAAAGCAGACTAAGTGGACACGTGTATTAAATTATATTCTGTTTAAATATTAACTTGATGACACTCGACCCACACTGTGGTTTGTTTTGTGGTGCCACAGGCTGTGGAAAAACTGAATTTGTACTTAACCTCTTACAAACAAGATACATCCATCATTTTGAAAACATTGTGATATTTTGTCCTACTATCAAACACAACAAAGCTTATCACAACCGTTCATTCATTTGGACTGACAGCAACATCTATACTGTGCCTATTCAGGTTTATGAGATCTGTTCAATGAAAGATGAAAAAAAGTGAAAATGAGAAAAACAGAATAAGGTAAACATCAACCTTTACTTTGTCATAATTCAGCTTTGTAGTCATCAATATGAGAATTATGCAGTATAAACATATTTTGCATGAGAAAATGAAAAGCAAAAGTTTTCTCAGTCTTGGATATATGCACACTGATGAAGTTTATGCAGGTAAAATGTCGAAGGAAACTGTCAGGTGCACAAAATGTCTGCTGTACTTTGCCACTTCAGCAGATACACCCGAGCGATGTGTAAAACCATTTTTTTTTTATCATTTACTGACATGCCGACGTCGCGAGCATCATTCATCAATTCAAGTTTCTTGTGCGTTGTGGATTTCACCACCGCCGTCCCATCGGCATTTACATTGAGGCTTAGGAATGTTTTCTTTTTCTTCACTCGGGTTCATCTGCTCGAACACATCGCTAGTTCAGATCACGCATTTTCGACGTTTTACATCCCTTCAGCAGTTATTTTGCAAATTCCATCAGTTGTAATCGTTGAAAATGTCTCCATGTGCGAGTTGTGAGTGCGCGCTTAGAGTTATAATTATTATAAGATAAGCTCATTATAAATACCGTAATTATTCTAATTATTTACAGAAATCATCGTGACAAAAACTACTGACTTGCAGAGGGTTAAAAAGTAACAAAAAGCCATTTGCTGTTTTGTTAACCTTCACCATAAGTCTATAAATTTTTGGACTGCATGGCTGGTACAAAGTGGGCGTCTGTAGTAAAATTCACTGTTTAATATCGTCGTTAGTGTTACAGTTTTGCTGACAAACGACATGACATTATAAATTGTGGTGAAGGTTAAAAGTGTAAAAGATGCTTGGATAAAAGTTTTGTATGAGAACATCAGGGTCTGCTTAACCCATGAAGCCTTGACATGCTACAACAGATTGTGGTTTGACCATGATGATAGTTTAACTCATTCTACCCCAGACACACTACAACAAGATAATGATCGACCATGATAGTTCAAGGGTGATGTTGGCGCCTATGGGCGCCAAGCTATTCTGGCATCACCCTTGAACTTTCATGGTCGATCTGTGTCCAGCACTGCAAGGCAGTCTTCAGAGAATAACGGCAAAATTTGGGGATTTCGGTGTTGGGGTAGAATGAGTTAAGGCAGGTGTCAGAATAGCTTGGCGCCTGAAGGCGCCAAGCTATTCTGACATCACCCTTGAACTATCGTGTTGATCTGTCTCAAAAACGGCAACGTAGACTTCTAAGGATATTTTTTTTTAAATTAAGGATTGTCATGAGTTAAATGGATAGAGCCGTCGGTTTAAAACACCCGGGGTGCATTGTAGGCACTATTCTCCTGACGAAGCTAACATTGACCCAACATGCACATAGGCAGCTTTGCGAGTTCATTTCAAACCCTGTCCAGATCATCTTGAAATGTGTGCCACTGAGGAAGATGGAAACAAATTTAACCCCACAGCACATTTCCCAAATTTTGGAGGTGTCACCTGATGACGCCAGCTGCAGGAGATAGATTAACCAGGACAATTCAAGGGTAGTGCCAGATTATTACATGGTATTTATATGACGCATTTATCATATTGATAATATAACTCAATGCGCAGAATGTAGCCGCGAGCTGAACCCAACAAGCATGCTCACGTGAATCACGCGCATTGTCACACACTGTACGTAAACACAGAACATTCACGTGGCGCTAAGAGCAAGCTCAAGCCAGCTACTGAAGTTGTTTTTGGAAATAAATCGTTTGTATTAATTTGAAATTTGATTAAGTGAGCTGAAACTGATACCAAAGTTGGAGGGGAGGAAGAGCCAGAGTACCCGGAGAAAGAACCCCGACGGTCTGCCCGAATTATCTATTTTAATGCAGGCTCCAAGCTGATCTGGCACTACCCTTGAATGATCATTGTCAATCCATCTCCTGCTGTAGGGCGTTGGGGCTAAATGGGTTAATAATGCCCAACTGTGAGTAGGATGGGTGATTGACAACACCACACTGACGGGTGATTGACAGTACCACACTGACGGGTGATTGACAGTACCACACTGATGGGTGATTGACAATACCACACTGATGGGTGATTGACAGTACCACACTGATGGGTGATTGACAATACCACACTGATGGGTGATTGACAGTACCACACTGATGGGTGATTGACAATACCACACTGATGGGTGATTGACAGTACCAAATTGATGGGTGATTGACAGTACCATACTAATGGGTGATTGACAGTACCACTGACGGGTGATTGACAATACCACACTGATGGGTGATTGACAGTACCATACTAATGGGTGATTGACAGTGCCACACTGACGGGTGATTGACAGTACCACACTGACGGGTGATTGACAGTACCACACTGATGGGTGATTGACAGTACCACACTGATGGGCGATTGACAGTACCACACTGATGGGTGATTGACAATACCACACTGATGGGTGATTGACAGTACCACACTGATGGGCGATTGACAGTACCACACTGATGGGTGATTGACAATACCACACTGATGGGTGATTGACAGTACCACACTGATGGGCGATTGACAGTAACACACTGATGGGTGATTGACAGTAACACACTGACGGGCGATTGACAGTAACACACTGATGGGTGATTGACAGTAACACACTGATAGGTGATTGACAGTAACACACTGGGTGATTACAGTAACACACTGATGGGTGATTGACAGTAACACACTGTTGGGCGATTGACAGTACAACACTGATGGGTCATTGACAGTACCACACTGATGGGCGATTGACAGTACCACACTGATGGGCGATTGACAGTACACACTGATGGGCGATTGACAGTACCACACTGATGGGCGATTGACAGTAACACACTAATGGGTGATTGACAGTAACACACTGATGGGTGATTGACAGTAACACACTGATGGGTGATTGACAGTAACACTGATTGACAGCAGCACACTGACGGGTGATTGACAGTAACACACTGACGGGTGATTGACAGTACCACACAGACGGGTGATTGACAGTAACACACTGACGGGTGATTGACAGTAACACACTGATGGGTGATTGACCGTACCACACTGACGGGTGTTTGACAGTACCACACTGATGGGTGATTGACAGTACCACACTGATGGGTGATTGACAGTACCACACTGACGGTTGATTGACAGTACCACACTGACAGGTGATTGACAGTACCACACTGTCGGGTGATTGACAGTACCACATTGATGGGTGATTGACAGTACCACACTGATGGGTGATTGACAGTTCCACACTGACGGGTGATTGACAGTTCCACACTGACGGTTGATTGACAGTACCATACTGACGGGTGATTGACAGTACCACACTGGCAGGTGATTGACAGTACCACACTGATGGGTGATTGACAGTACCACACTGACGGGTGATTGACAGTACCACACTGATGGGTGATTGACAGTACCACACTGACGGGTGATTGACAGTACCACACTGACAGGTGATTGACAGTACCACACTGACGGGTGATTGACAGTACCACACTGACGGGTGATTGACAGTACCACACTGATGGGTGATTGACAGTACCACACTGACGGGTGATTGACAGTACCACACTGGCAGGTGATTGACAGTACCACACTGATGGGTGATTGACAGTACCACACTGACGGGTGATTGACAGTACCACACTGATGGGTGATTGACAGTACCACACTGACGGGTGATTGACAGTACCATACTGACAGGTGATTGACAGTACCACACTGACGGGTGATTGACAGTACCACACTGACGGGTGATTGACAGTAACACTGATTGACAGTACCACACTGACGGGTGATTGACAGTACCACACTGACGGGTGATTGACAGTACCACACTGATGGGTGATTGACAGTACCACACTGATAATAATAATAATAATAATAATAATAATAATAAGCGCATTAAATAGGCGCTTTATCCCAATTGAAAATCAGCTCAAAGCGCCGCCGCGAACTGAACCCAGCAAGCAAGCTCACGTGAAACACGCGCATTCACTCACACACTGTACATAAACACAGAACATTCACGTGGTGCTAAGGGCAAGCTCAAGCGAGCTACTGTAGTTTTTGGAAATTCAAAGTCGTTTGTATTTGAAATTTGATTAAGTGGGCTGAAACAGATACCAAAGTGGAGGGGGAGGAAGAGCCGGAGTACCCGGAGAAAGAACCCCCGACGGTCCGCCCGAATTAACGGTGACACTTACTAGAGGAGAAAAATCCGACGCCGGAACCCGTAATCGAACCTCGCACCTTTAGCATTGGTGGCAGGCGCCGTAACCACTGCGCCACAGACCGCTGATGGATGATTGACAGTACCACACTGATGGGTGATTGACAGTTCCACACTGATGGGTGATTGACAGCTCCACACTGACGGGTGATTGACAGTACCACACTGACGGGTGATTGACAGTACCACACTGGCAGGTGATTGACAGTACCACACTGGCAGGTGATTGACAGTACCACACTGATGGGAGATTGACAGTACCACACTGGCAGGTGATTGACAGTACCACATTGACGGGTGATTGACAGTACCACACTGATGGGTGCGTGCAGAAGTAATTATGTTCTTTTCCTGCGTCATTGGTTTTTTTTTTAGCCCATGAGCCAGCAGTGTGCAGCACAGACTTGCTGTCGCTGATTGTCACAAACCAGATAGGTGAGGCTAGCGCTGACAGAATTGTATGCAAACCAAGGGGAATCACAGCGCTGGACAGACAACAGTTAGATCCCCTGCTGATGTCGCTGATTGGACCTCCAGCGATGACTGGCCCCGCTCCCAACTTTGTGGCCCTTCAGCAAGGCTTCAGGCCATCCCAGTCCACGGGCCAGGAGACTGCAGCCGCTTACACCTGTGACGAGTTGGATGGAGAACGAAGGTACGCAACTGCCTATTACCCGTTTGTTGTAGTGTACTTTTGTCTCGATGACTCCTTGCAGGAGTCATCGTGCCAAACCCCGCTGCCGACACCCAAAGGGTTAATGAATGTGTGCTGGTCTGTGATTTTGACCTTACAGCTGACCTAGCATATGTGAATTATTTATTTATTTATTTGATTGAATGACTCGTCTGTTGGTTTGTTGATGTATTGATTGATTTATTTACTTATACATTTGATTGACTGTATGATTGGTCTGTTCGTTGTTTCGTTGGTTCATTCATCAATTCATTTTTAATTTATTTGATTGATTGATTAGACCTTTTTTTGATTGGTTCATGACTGATTGATTGATGTCATCGCCGTCACCATTGTCACGGAAGTTATTACAGCGAACTCAAACAAAATCACAAGGGGACGGAACTTTAGCCTTAGAGAAGGATAAAAAAAGCATACGTGTTACGTCCCTTGCACTGTAACTCGTATGAGGGAGGCAGGGAGTTTGTGTGTATGCGTGACCTTCAGTTTGTGTTCATAATTATGTAAGATGGAGTACGCAGGGGGGGGGGGGGGGGGGGGGGGGGGGGGGTGTTAGCAGTTGGTTTTTTTAAAGCCAGATTCACTTCCAATTACTGAACAGATCCCATCCCACCCGACCCCCCAGACATCCAGCCAGCAGAGACTGACCTACCCATCAGCTGCGACAGACCCAGCCGGGAAGAGATCGGAAGAGCAGTGGCATTTTTGAAGAACGGTAAAGCAGCAGGGCCAGATGGCATCCCAGGGAGGCTCTGAAAGCAGACCTAGAAACAACTGTAGAGATGCTGTACCCACTGTTTGGAAAGATCTGGGAAGAGGAGGTGATGCCGGCTGACTGGAAGGAGGGGTACCTAATCAAGCTTCCCAAGAAAGGCGACCTCTGCAAGTGTTCCAACTACAGAGGAATCACCTTGCTGTCAGTACCAGGAAAGGTCTTCAACATGATCATCCTGGAGAGAATGAAGAGCTCCGTCGACCCCCAGCTGAGAGACCAGCAAGCAGGATTCAGGAAGAACCGATCATGTACAGATTGCCACTCTCCGCATCATCATGGAGCAGTCTCTGGAGTGGAGCTCCCCGCTGTACGTCAACTTTGTAGATTAAGAGAAAGCATTTGACAGCGTGGACCGAGAGACTTTGTGGAAACTCCCACGATACTACGGTGTACCCACAAAACTCGTCTGCCTGATCAAGAGCAGCTACGATGGCATGACATGTCGCGTGATCCATGAAGGGCAGTTCACCAGGGCGCTCCAGGTCAGAACCGGCGTCGGGCAGGGGTGTTTGCTGTCTCCGTTCCTCTTCCTACTGGCCATAGACTGGGTCATGAAGAGGACCACAGAGCAGAGAAGAACCAGAATACAGTGGACACTTTGGACACAGCTTGACGACCTCGATTTTGCGGACGACTTGGCTTTACTGTCCCACACTCATCAACAAATACAGGACAAGACCACGAGGCTTGCTGACATCTCGTCCCAAGTGGGCCTCACCATCCACAAACAGAAAACAAAGACAATGAGGCTGAACGCGACCAGGGAAGAACCAGACTTGCTTGCTGGCACCCCGTTGGAGGAGGTGGAGTCCTTCACCTATCTCTGGAGCATCATCGACAAAAAAGGTGGCACTGATGCAGATGTCAGAGCACGAATCGGTAAAGCCAGAGCAGCCTTTCTCCAGCTGAAAAAAGTGTGGAGTTCCAGAGAGCTGTCACAACACACCAAAGTCCGGATTTTCAACTCAAACGTAAAAGCAGTTCTCCTATATGGAGCAGAGACTTGGAGGTTGACAAAAACCACAGTCAACAGAGTACAGATCTTCAGAAACAGTTGCCTTAGAAGAATCTTGAAAATCCACTGGCCAGAGAAGATCAGCAATGTCAGACTCTGGGAGAGAACAAAGCAGATACCAGCAGAGAATGAAATCGGACGAAGAAGATGGGGATGGATTGGTCAGTCTGAGAAAGCCAGATTCCAGTATTACTAGGCAGGCATTGTCATGGAACCCCCAGGGAAAGAGGAAAAGAGGCAGGCCGAGAAACACCTGGCGTCGAGACCTCCAAGCAGACATCAAGAGACTGGGAACCACCAGGAGTAAAATCGAAGGAGAAGCACAGGACAGGAGTCGCTGGAGGTCTCGTCGACGGCCTATACCCTGGGAGGGGTGACAGGCGTAAGTAAGATTCACTTCCAAGAGAATAGGTGGAGCGACAAAGTTTAACCCGTTCTCTGTCGAGAAAATTTGAACACCACCACGCTGCAAGGCACTGTGCAACAAGGAGGAAGACAGAGGAAAAGATGGGAAGACAATATCTCAGAGCGGACAGGACTGAGGCTGGGGGGGGGGGGGGGTGGATACGCTAAGAATGGCAGAGAACAGAGAGGAATGGAGGGAGCTGGTTGCCAAGTCATCAGTGGTGCCCCAACGGTCGGCAAGACTAAGTGGCACAGATCCTCATGAGCCCCCACAAGGCAGTTACAGGTGCTGATGAGGATCTATGCCTCTTCTGACACCACTGTGAATGCATGTTCCCGGGACATCTAGGGTGTTTTGGTCTTGAGCTAACAAAGACTATAGACACACAGTGTGCGCCAGCTGACACTGGACTGCAGATACACAGTGTGCGCCAGCTGACACTAAAAAGACTGCAGATACACAGTGTGCGCCAGCTGACACTGAAAAGACTGCAGATACACAGTGTGCGCCAACTGACACTAAAAAGACTACAAACACACAGTGTGCGCCAGCTGACACTGGACTGCAGATACACAGTGTGCGCCAGCTGACACTAAAAAGACTGCAGATACACAGTGTGTGCCAACTGACACTAAAAAGACTGCAGTCAGACATTGTGCACCAGCTGACACTGAAAAGACTGCAGATACACAGTGTGCGCCAGCTGCCACTGAAAAGACTGCAGATACACAGTGTGCGCCAACTGACACTAAAAAGACTACAAACACACAGTGTGCGCCAGCTGACACTGAAAAGACTGCAGATACACAGTGTGCGCCAACTGACACTGAAAAGACTGCAGATACACAGTGTGCGCCAACTGACACTGAAAAGACTGCAGACACACAGTGTGCACCAGCTGACAATGAAAAGACTGCAGACACACAGTGTGCACCAGCTGACACTGAAAAGACTACAGATACACAGTGTGCGCCAGCTGACATTGAAAAGACTGCAGAAACACAGTGTGCATCAGCTAGCACTGAACGGGTGAATCTGTTGATTGGTTTACATCCCCAGTTTGTTATTAGCATACTTGAAGTAGTTTACGTGCGAGCGTGCAGTCAGGAGGTCTGAAATAGTGTTGAACAATATCCGAAGTGTGGAAAACGTGCAGTCTGGAGGTCTGAAATAGTGTTGAACAATATCCGAAGTGTGGAAAACGTGCAGTCTGGAGGTCTGAAATAGTGTTGAACAATATCCGAAGTGTGGAAAACGTGCAGTCTGGAGGTCTGAAATAGTGTTGAACAATATCCGAAGTGTGGAAAACGTGCAGTCTCGACTTCTGGGGGAAAAAACCACGTTGTTATGTCCGACTTGACTTTTATTTATCCCGTGCATTTCAGTGCTGAGAAAATTTGAACACCAGCCATGTGCAGGAGGCATAGATCCTCATGAGCCCCTGCAGTTGCACGTGCTGATGAGGATCTATGCGAATTGCTGACACCACTTTAAAACCATGTTCCTGGGACAACTAGGGGCTTTTAAGTCTTGAATTAACAAAGATTGCAGAAACGTACGTGCATACATTTTTTTTCTATTTTTTTTTAATATTTTTTTTTTACAGGTGTTCGTCAGCATCCCCTGGACTAGCTGCCTGCAGTAGAGAGTATGTGCTCGTTGATGGGAAGACAGAGATTGACGATGACTGCAATGACGATGAGCTTGTTATCAACCATAGTGATGAGGAGGAGGCTACAAATGTTTCAAGTGACCAATCGGCATCCAGTGAAGTGTTTGTGAGCAGCCCTGTCATCAGCAGAATTGAGAGCATAACCGTATTGCAGTTTATGGGAGGGATCTTCGAAACAGAAGACAGTCGGTGCTCATTTCGAGACAGCAAAACCGACAGCAGATACCCAAGTAACAATTCTTCCCCCGGCCTGGCCGAGAATGTCACTTCATCAGCCATCGGGCACCGTATTCATGAAGGACAGCAGGAACTTGGTGGTGACAAAGCCAGCCAAGGTGATTATCTGCCCACTGACAGCAATTTTCAGCAATCTTTGCCTTGCCAGAAACCACATAAGTGTACAGTGTGTGGTGCTAGTTTCTCCCAGGCTGGCAGTTTGAAAACACACATGTTTACCCACACAGGCCAGAAACCACATAAGTGTACAGTGTGTGGTGCTAGTTTCTCCCAGGCTGGCAATTTGAAAACGCACATGTTAACCCACACAGGCCAGAAACCACATAAGTGTACAGTGTGTGGTGCTAGTTTCTCCCATGCTGGCAGTTTGAAAACGCACATGTTAACCCACACAGGCCAGAATCCACATAAGTGTACAGTGTGTGGTGCTAGTTTCTCCCAGGCTGGCAGTTTGAAAATGCACATGTTAACCCACACAGGCCAGAAACCACATAAGTGTACAGTGTGTGGTGCTAGTTTCTCCCAGGCTGGCCATTTGAAAACGCACATGTTTACCCACACAAGCCAGAAACCACATAAGTGTACAGTGTGTGATGCTAGTTTCTCCCTGGCTGGCAATTTGAAAACGCACATGTTTACCCACACGAGCCAGAAACCACATAAGTGTACAGTGTGTGGTGCTAGTTTCTCCCAGGCTGGCAGTTTGAAAAGGCACATGTTAACTCACACAGGTCAGAAACCACATAAGTGTACAGTGTGTGGTGCTAGGTTCTCCCAGGCTGGCACTTTGAAAACGCACATGTTTACCCACACAGGCGAGAAACCACATAAGTGTACAGTGTGTGGTGCTAGTTTCTCCCAGGCTGACAGTTTGAAAAGGCACATGTTAACCCACACAGGCCAGAAACCACGTAAGTGCACAGTGTGTGGTGCTAGGTTCTCCCTGGCTAGCCATTTGAAAAGGCACATGTTAACCCACACAGGCCAGAAACCACATAAGTGTAAATACTGTGTTGCTAGTTTTGCTGATGCTAGAAACATGAAAAGACACATGCTTACACACAGAGCAAAAACCACATAAGTGTACAGTGTGTGGTGCTAGTGTCTCCCACTGGCCAGGTTGGCAATTTGAAAAGACACATGGTCGGCCATACTCTTATGTGACGTCATTACACATTAGGATTTGGGGCTGAAATGAGCAGTCAAATTTTTGTAGACTGTTTTGGTTTTTTCTGGAAAATTCTTTTTATTTAATATTTATGAGTATCAGTTACGTGTTCTGTTCTGATTGTTTGCGTTGTGTGAGTTTGGTGGATTTTTCTATAAAGTTGTTTTACTATAAAAGAGGGTGCTAGGAAGCATGTGTGTACATTGTCACGCATTGTCAGTTGTAGGGACACACAGTTTATCGTTGGTACGTGGCCTGTATTGGATGTACAGTGTGAGAGACGCAGTGTAACGGTGGTGTACGTTGTATGAGGAACTTTGTTCGCCAGTGTTGACATTTTCAGAGGAGACATTGTATCAGTGTTTGTGCATTTGGGAATGCATTGTGTGGAGATCGCATCGCTGAATTAAAGTATTGTTGGAACTGTGGATTATACGCAGTTGAAAGCCGCCCTGTTGAGACAGTACGACTACACTGAAGAGGGTTACAGGCGACGATTTCGGAACTGCAAGCCTAAAGAAGGAGAAACACCCGGCCTATTCATTGAGAGAATCAGGAGTTACCTGGAGAAATGGATAGAGCTGGCTGGTTTAAACAAAGAGTACCAGGACCTGTGTGACCTCATCATCAAAGAACAAGTCCTCAGCGCATGTTTTAAGGACCTAGCCGCCCACCTCAGGGAGCAAAAAGACCAGTCCCTGAAGGCCCTGACCCGACTTCGCTCAACGATACCTTGACGCCCACAACATAAAGTTCGGGCCCAGTAAGCCTCAGCGTGTGTCTGCACGAGCAGAGGAAATCAACAATGTCAGAGACACCCCGAAATACAAGCCGGTGGAGAACCTGACATGTTTTCTCTGTGGAAAGAAAGGTCACAAGGCGATACGGTGTCGTTCTAAAGATGTTCCCCGAGGCGACAACATCAGAAGATCCAACCAAGATCGCGGGATAGCAGGCAGAAGCAGTACCACGTCTCAACACAGAGAAACCGCTGTATTAGCCAATGATGTGACGTCATCCAGTGACTTTGAATCCGGAGAAAGGCGAGTGACACCGGAGCTGATTGAATCTTTCAAAACGAATGGACGCACCCCAGTAGGAGATGGGGCTACATTTTTACCAGACTCAAATATTGCCTGAGAGTGAAGTGCCGAACATGCCGGTGGTGTCAGGATTCATCGGAAACACACCAGGGAGAGTGCTGAGAGACACCGGTTGTAGTTGCATCATTGTGAGAGAGGACCTAGTAGCTGAAGACCAGAAGCTACAGGAGTGGACAAGCTTCATTTTGGCCGACGGAACCGTGAGGATTATCCCCCTTGCCAATGTTAGCGTCGACACTCCTTACCTGAGAGGAGAGGTGAAGGTGCTATGCGTGAAGACCCCAATCTATGATCTTATCATAGGAAACATTGATGGTGCCAGAAACGCAGAGGATCCAGATCCAGAGTGGAAAGCTGAAACATGTGCTCGTACCACAAGAAGTCAAGACAAACCACAATTCACGGCATCGGTGCGTCTTGCTGATGACGAAAGACTAGATGATGAGAACCTGTTTGACCTTAATGAACTCCGCCACAAGGAGGATGTAGAAGACATCCAGTTCGGTCAGAATCTGACCCAGACTCAACGAGAAGAACTGCATGTCCTGACTCAAGAATTCAAGCATCGGTTTACACCTGACCCAGGAACAACAGACACCATCCAGCACGAGGTTAATCTGACGTCAAAGGAGCCAGTTCGCAGCAAACCTTATCGTCTTCCTTATAACACGAGGGAAGAACTGAAAAAGGATATCAAGGAAATGCTGAGTCTGAAAGTCATTAGGGAGTCTAAGTCACCATATGCGTCCTTGTACTTCATTAATGTTACGATTGTGGTTGTGTTGTTCTGTGAGAGCATGCATGTGTTAATCGTAGGAAACGATCCGATATTTTATTTGAGCTATCATGGTTGAGAATCACGAACCTTTTCAGTAAGATTCTTTATCGTTCGCGCAGATAGCGGATTTGGCTTTGTTATGATACGCTAAGTTCAGTCCGGAAGCTTCTAGCAAAGTCGCACGGAAAATAGCGGTCGATTTTTGTCATGCGTAGTTTCGCTGAGAATTGACCAGAACATTCGAGCAAGGTCGCGCTGTATAGTGACCTCGTAGTTGTTTTCTATGCACGTGAATTGAGCGGCCAGTCTGTGTGTTGAGCGGCCAGTCCGTGTGTTTTATGAAAGGTCGTGTACGGTCTGCCATACTCTTGTGTGACGTCATTACACACTAGGATTTGGGGCTGAAATGAGCAGTCCAATTTTTGTAGACTGTTTTGTTTTTTTCTGGAAAGTTTCTTTTATTTAATATTTATGAGTATCAGTTACGTGTTCTGTTCTGATTGGTTGCGTTGTGTGAGTTTGGTGGATTTTTCTAGAAAGTTGTTTTACTATAAAAGAGGGTGCTAGGAAGCACGTGTGTACATTGTCACGCATTGTCAGTTGTAGGGACACACAGTTTGTCGTTGGTACGTGGCCCGTATAGGGTGTACATTGTGAGAGACGCAGCGTAATGGTGGTGTACGTTGTATGAGGAACTTTGTTCGCCAGTGTTGACATTTTCAGAGGAGACATTGTATCAGTGTTTGTGCATTTGGGGATGCATTGTGTGGAGATCGCATCGCTGAATTAAAGTTTTGTTGGAACTGTTACTCCAGTATTGTCTACAACCTTAAGGCACGTGTGATGGGTTGCAGCTGAATGAAGTTTATTTAAAAGAACCTTACGTGCGTGCGTCTGGTGTGTTTATGTGCATAGGTGTGTGAGCCCTTGTATAGGTTGTGTGGACTTAATTTGAAATAATAACAGAAACGTTTGCATTTCTGTGGATGTGTTTTAACAAGTGCTGTGGCACTCAGACATTTTTATTTAGTTTCATACCGTGTTACGTAAATAGTGATTAATTTGGGGTAATCGGAACTGCGAAATATTACAGACTGTTTTGACATTGGCTGTGTGTTTGCCTTTGTGGCAGCACACTGAGAACTGCTTGACTACGGAAGTCACAGCGACCTTCTGGTCTTTAGCCAGTGAATTGTCTTTTCCTGTTTTCTGTGATGGACTCGAAGTTATCTTGGCACGAGAGACTTAACTGTTCTGTGTGTGTATATGTGATCCCATTTTGAGATCATCGTGCCTTTTTGTGTATGTGATCCCATTTTGAGATCATAGAGGCTTTTTGCAGTGACTTTTACCTTAACGCGAATTGACGAGAAGCTTCAATTAGCGTACAATCACTTGGACTGAAAATCGGACACCTTAATATTTTTCACCTGTTTCACAAGGTTCCCCATATTCGTTTATTTTTAAATGAGCCATCGCACTTCCATCTCTTTGGTCTCACGGAATCACGTCTGGGCCCAAACACCAGTGATGCTAGCTTACTTATTCCTAACTTTTCGCTAATCCGGCATGACCAGGCTACCCTGGACACACTGGAATAGCTGTCTATGTACATAGCTCTATCCGAAATATGGTACACAGACGTGAAGACCTTGAGTCCAGAGAGCTGGAGTGTGTGTGGCTGGAGGTGAAAATACCACATTCCTCTCCCATCCTTATCGCCTTTATGTACAGAAATCCAGCTGCTACTGCTGATTGGTATGACGACTTTGTACAAGTGATGGATAAAGTGAACGACACCAGTAAAAATGTTTTCATTCTGGGAGACTTTAACATCGATATGCTGAAACCCAAGCTGACATGGCAATCAGCGATCACTCTTTTTGGGCTAAAGCAGATGATTAAATCTCCAACGCGAGTATCACGCTCTGCAGCCACCATTATCGACCACATTTACACTAATATAACTTAACAGCAGTAGCGGAAACTAATGTTTCTTCATTAGCCGTCAGTGACCACTTTCCCATCGCCTGTACATGGTCGTGCAATCTGCCCGCAAAACAAAGTCGGGACCAGCACTCATACATAACGTACAGATCGTTTAAAAAGATTAATACGAATGCTTTCTTACATGATCTAAGCTACGCAGAATTTGATCAAGTGTATACCTGCACTGACCCTGATAATCTGATCACTATATGGCTTGATCTGTTCCTCGGGGTGCTGAATAAACACGCGCTGCTAAGAAGGAAGCGAGTCCGACGCCGCGAGCCTCCCTCCAGGATGACGGAGGAAATCAAGCAAACTATGGAGGCACGAAACACCGCTAAACGGGAAAAGAACTTCCCTGAGTTTAAATGTTTGCGTAACAAGGTTAAGTACTTAGTTCGAGAAGCTCAAAAGTCATTTGTTGAAAAAACAATTGAGAACGAAAAGTCTCCTGCTTCTGTTTGGACTGCTTTGAATACCCTAACCAGCAACACGCGCAGGCAGACTCCTATCATTCCACATGAGTTCTCTGTGGAAAGCATAAACAATTGCTTTCTCTCAGCTCCAAAAATGCTACTTACTTCCAACAGCCCTGATCCGTCAGCATATGTAATATCGGATCAACTGTCCATGTTTTGCCAGGAACGATTATCGTCCGATGATAGGTTTGGTATCCCCTTTATCGCTGTTCACGAAGTCAGGCGTTATATAACGTGCCTTAAGAACAAGACATCGGCTGGTGTGGACGGTATAAATGGTTATATACTCCACATATCACTGCCTTATATTGTTGAACCCCTCACTTACATTTTTAACTTATGCATACAGTACAATACTTTTCCTGTGGCGTTTAAAAAGCAAAAGTTGTTCCTATACCCAAGACCAAAGATACTACTGATGTAAATAACCTTCGTCCCATTTCTCTTCTGTCTGTTTTATCAAAGCTACTTGAGAAGCATATTCAAAAGCATCTCCTCCAGTACCTCAAAGAACGGTCCTTGTTAAATAAGTTCCAATCCGGGTTTAGACCTAAACACTCATGCCACTCAGCATTAGTACGTATGGTT
>BTPG01000007.1:173048405-173150905 GCA_036245525.1 Semisulcospira habei | reverse complement strand
CTTAGCAAGCATCACCTCTTAAACAAGGGTGTGGTTATGTATAAAATCTGGAATGAGATTCACCCAGAATATCTTTGTAAGCTCTTTACCAAGGCAAGTTCAGGTTATTCTACTTCAAGACGAAACTTTATTACACCTCGCCCCAGGATAGATCTCTTTAAAACCAGTGTATCTTTCTCAGGCGCATCTTTCTGGAACACACTGCCAACATGTATAACACACGCTAGCTCCCTCTCCTCCTTCAAGGAATGCCTCCTCAAGTACTTGTCTGCTGATACATAATCTACCACAAGTATTCGTATCAAACATGTGCTTATCGTATAATCAGTGCATGCTGCCGTATGGTTTGTGCATACTAATAATAATCGCCTAATTACATAATTCAACTTTCTATTATAATCCAAATAATTTTTGCTGTCTGAAGTGAATTTTCACTATGATCCAAATGATTTGCTTCGTATATAGGTCAAGTTATCATTAGCGCGTGTTTGTGTGTGCGCGCGAGCGTGTATGTGTCAATGTGCGCGCGTTGCGTGTACTTTCTATTTTTCGTTTGTTTTTTGTATGACCGAATGAATGAATGAATTTTGTTTAATGTCTCTTCATGTTTAATGTTTACTAATTTTTCTTTGTGTAATTTGGTACTATTAGTATTACAATTATTATCCTGTGTTTGTAGAGTAGCAACGGCAAGTATGAAAAATGGCACACGTGCTAATTACTTTATCCGTTGAGAAATAAATAAAGTTTCATTTCATTTCATTTCTCTCTCTCTCTCACACGCATACACACACACACACATACATATACACACACACACACATGGAGACAAAAGCCTCAGAGTGGGTTACCTACCATTTTATGTAAAAATGGGTTCCCATATTTCTATTTATTCTAATGCTCTGCAATTGATGTGAATGTTTAGAACTCACCTTATAAATAAGCTCTATAACATAAAATAGGCATTTTCTAGAAACAGAGCCACTAGATGGAAAAAAATGGGTTTCTACCAATAAAGTGGGTGCCTCTCGCACAAAAACTGGCATTGCAGTGAAAATGGGTGTCTTCACAACATTAGGCGTCTGTAATAAGGTCAAGTTCATGGAATACTTCTTTTATCACATTAATTTTTTTTTTCAACTTAATGTGTATGTATGCATTAACATTTTTAACATTGTATGGTGCAAAATTGAATGAACACTGGCCCATAACCTTTAGATTATGATTTTTACAGAGGAAATCTTTTAAACATTGCTGCGTTTTGTCCTTCTGAAGCAAAACAGTTTATCATGGCATTGGTGTGAGAATCAACATAATGTATTCTGGAAATTAAAGGACTTTTTTTTTGGTTTTGGGTACTCTGGAGTTTCAGACAAACAGCAACAGAGCATTTTGAATATTAACCCTTATCATTCGGAATACACCAGTGTGTGCAACAAGTGTGACTGAAATAGTCCAAGGGTTAGTGCCAGAATAGCTTGGTGCCTCTAGGCGCCAAGCTATTGTGGCACCACCCTTGAACTAAAGCCATTGGTCTATGTCCTCATCTGTAAGTACTGTAATGTAGCTTGCATAGAATTATGGCAGTGAACAAATTTGAAGCTTTTAGCCTCAGTATGATGCGGGTCAAAAAGTGTGGAAAAATATGAAAGATAGAAAAAGACCCAGACGAAGAAACTAACACTTATTCTACCCCAGACACACCACAGCAAAATAAAGATCCACCACGATAGTTCAAGGGTGATGCCAGAATAGCTCGGCACCTATGGGCGCCAAGCTATTCTGGCATCACCCTTGAACTATCATGGTGGATCTGTGTCCTGCACTGCAACGCAGTCTTCTGAAGATGACTTCAACATTTGGGCTTAACTTATTCTACCCCAGACACACCACAGCAAAATAAAGATCCACCATGATAGTTCAAGGGTGATGCCAGAATAGCTTGGTGCCTATGGGCGCCAATCTATTCTGGCATCACCCTTGAACTATCATGGTGGATCTGTGTCCTGCACTGCAACGCAGTCTTCTGAAGACGACTTCAACATTTGGGGATTCCGGTCTTGGGGGTAGAACGAGTTAAAATGACAGAACAAAACACTGACATTAATTAATTAACTCATTCTACCCCAGACACACCACAGCAAGATAAGATCGACCATGATAGTTCAAGGGTAATGCCAGAATAGCTTGGCGCCTATGGGCGCCAAGCTATTCTGGCATCACCCTTGAACTATCATGGTCGATCTGTGTTCTGCACTGCAATGCAGTCTTCAGAGGACAAGGGCAACATTTGGGGATTTCGGTGATGGGGTAGAATGAGTTAACTGACAACATAAGAAATCACTTGAAACTTCAGCCTTTATTATTGTCTTTCGTCCCCAACAACCAACCATTCTTCCATTTGCAGAGTTTTAAAAATGGTATGCAGTATATTACAAAATGATCCAGGCCTCCCCCTCCCCCTAATAACACTCTTGTAATCAATCTTTACGTTGCCAATGGTTTTCTTATCTTATCTTATTATTGTCTTTTGTCCCCAGCCGGCTGTTTCGTTTGCAAATCCAAAGGTTATACAGTATACAAAATGATCCAGGCGTCCATCAGATAAAAAAAAGCAGGCTATACATGCTGAAACCACCCCAATAATAACACTCTTGTAATAAATCTGTATGAAACCGAAAATGCCGCGAGTGGCGGGGAAACTCAATTCATTTCTTTTGTAACTTTTTCAGTCTGTTGCGGAGGTAATCCTTAATGTTTGTCCAGCGCCTATGTCTAAGTCCGGGCTCTTCTGCCATTGCGTGCTGTATCTCGGCCTTTCCAGGAAGTTTGTTCATGACGAGGTGTGTCTTGAAACGAGTTTGACAGCTTTCAGCTTTCTCTTTAGCTTCCCCCCATGGTTTCCTTGTAAATCTAAAAAAGTACCCAACGGAGAAAGAAACACGCTTAGAAAAGACGGGTACAACACAATTTATTAATATTTCGGGTAAATACCCTTTGTCAAAATAGACAAACAAACAAACAGAGAGATTAGCCGCTACTTATCTTCATTGGCAGAAGGAATGTGGCAACTGAAGGAGGTGACGTAAAATAAAAGAAAAGGAAGAACAAAAGTGCGGAAAAAGTAAAAATGACGTCAACGCTCCTACCTATCTCTCCAACTTACTTCACCCTACACTCCTTCCCATCCCCACCCGGGTCTGCCCTGGGGGACTTGGGTGGGGTTAGGTATTTTTTAGTTCCCAGGGTCACCCTGGTCAGCCCCACAGGGTGGGTTTTTCTCTCTGTTCTGGGGCATGTGTTTCTGTCTACCCTTTGTCCATTCACCTGTATTTGCCTTTTTAAAACTCTCCCTACTGTCTGCACTGCCTGTAGCTCTTGATATTGGATGTGTGTTGCTAAATGGTCTTAGCTTTATTTAGGCCCCATGTGTTAGGTTTATTTAACGTGTTTGACCGGCTGGCGACATACATTCAATGTTCTGTTTTTTTGTGGGTTTTTTCACAAGCAGTGCAGGCACGTCCTGAGAAAGCCTTGTTGCTGTCGGGACGTTAACCGCTCCCTCCGCTCCGCCTCCGACCCTCTCCGCCTCCACATCCCCCACACCAAACTGACTCAGCATTTCGGCCCCCGCTCCTTCTCCGACTACGGTCCATCCAGCTGGAACACTCTCCCACTCTCTTTCCGTCAGAAACACACTCTCTCTCTCTTCCTTCCAGTCCGCCTTCAAAACTCACCTCTTTCAACAGTTCTAGCACTATCCATCACCAAACTCCCGGCCACCCCAAGCTGACTGTCGTAATGTATTTGTTGTACGTGAGTCATTGTCTACAGCGTGCGCATGTGTGCGCGAATTGTGAGTTCGCGCTTAGAGTTATAATATAAGATAAGCGCATTATAAATACCGTAATTATTATTATTATTATTATTATTATGCATGGTTAAACCATTCAGCCCTGATGCACTACAACAGGAGATGGATCGAAAATGATAATTCAAGGATAGTGCCAGATTTGTTTGGCGCCTGTCGGCGCCAAGCTAATCTGGCACTGCCCTTGAATTATCATGGTCGATCAGGTGCATAGTCGTTAGATGACGCCTCCAAAATGTGGGAAACACGGCCGTCGGGCTGAATGAGTTAAGTCATATACAGCATCACAAATTAGACTTTAAGTCTGAATTCATAATAGTTCCCGTCCCCGCCCGGTAAAAATATCACAATGATACAGGCCACGGACCACAGTGGTGTTTCCGTACTGTCCAGTCTCTTAGCCTTAGTCCCAGTCATCCCCTAATTGTTCAATTCCCTAAAAAAAACACTATCGCCCACCAGCTGCACATTTGCCATGCACAAAATACAAAAAAAAAACAGCACATGACCCGTCTCATTTCTTGGCTATGAAACTGGTTCCTTACCAACCCCACACCCAAGCACAGCTGAAATCAGCGTGCCCCTCAAATCACTACGTCAAAGGCAACTCAACATAGGCCCACAAATGTCCACTAGATAAGCTCAGGATGGTATGAATCAAAGCACCAAACATGTCTCCTCTCAGCTAAACACAAATTTCCAGCAAATTCCAACAGTCACTGAGCCCAACTGCAAATTTTCAAACAAGGCAAAAATTATTTTTAAAAACACGGAGCCTTGCACTGCCTGACCTTCCCAATTTAAATGTATACCGTGACCTACAGCAATAAGGCTGCCATCACAAAACAAAGCGTGGTAACACACTGTTCACACTTTATGTTAGATAATTATGTGCGCACGTACGTGTGTATGTGTATTTACAAAAGTGCGCATGTGCACGAGTACATGTATCTGTGTGTGTTTGCGTGTGTGTGACGTTTATTATTAGTTAGTTTTTGTTGTTTGGTTGGTGTTCCTTTTTTTTTTTAAAGTAGCTTAGCAAGGACAGATTGTAAGAAAGGCCTGCGCGCCTAATATCTCAATCCTTGGAAAATAAAGTTTCGTTCGTTCGTTCGTTCTCTCTCTCTCTCTCTCTCTCTCTCTCTCTCTCTCTCTCTCTCTCTCTCTCTCTCTCTCTCTCTCTCTCTCTCTCTCTCTCTCTCTCTCCACTATAATAATTGAAATTTGTTCCTCTATTTACATTTTTATGTATAAATTATGTGTTTATTATTATATATAGAGAGAGAGAGAGAGAGAAAGAAAGAGACTGACTGACTGACTGACTGAAACTTTATTTATCAAGGCTTGAGATATTAGGCGCACAGGCCTTTCTTCCAATCTGTCCTTGCTACATCTACTGACATATAATAACAGGCAAAGCTACATTACGCGGCACTCACAAACAACATCGAAAGTAATGCGAATGACAACAACACTACAAACAGCAACACTGATTTGTATCCACCGTCTTCACGTGCTGTTTGCTGTATACAATGCGACACTAGAATCATACTTCAAGATGGTTTTAGCATTTGAGACACATTAATTACACATCATTATCATCTAAACAGAAAGTGTACCATCAGTACATGTTTCATTTTGTTAATCAGACAATACAGTATAGGTCGTTTGACATCGGAGCGCAGAACGTTTTGCAAATGACCACTTTTCCACACCAGTATTAGAACACGTGTCATTAACTACCTGTTGATCTAATACGACTTACTTTCAAGAACCTCAAACAATGTGTAGTTTTGCCGTGCAGTGGTAAAATTTCGCATTTATTTCACGAAATGGCTGATTTTACATCCCTAAATGTGCCCCAGATATCGATCAGCCCGATTTAGGAAACTTTCCATTTTCACGTGAATGAGTAAGTTGACCAAGTTTTCAAACCTGAAAAGTGCAGGCACACATGAAGTCTGCATACCTTGATATTGAAATCTGGCCGTTTCCCGCCGGGGCTCTATTGGGGTATTGAAAATGGCTTGTTTTTGTCTTTTCATCGAATGTTTACGACTGTACAGCAAATCAACAGATGATAGGAGGTAACCCATTCAGCCCTGACGCACTACAGCAGGAGATAGATCGACCATGATAATCCAAGGGCAGTGCCAGATTAGCTTGGCGCCTGTCGGAAGACAAAGGAAAAGATGGGAGGACAATATCTCAGAGTGGACAGGACTGAGGCTGGGTGATACGCTAAGAATGGCAGAGAGGAATGGAGGGAGGTGGTTGCCAAGTCATCAGTGGTGCCCCAACGGTAGGTAGGTAGATAGATAAGATAGATAGATAGATCGATCAAATATTAGGTTAAGGAAATGATGTTTGTTCTTGAAGTGCTACAGAAAAGTTTTTCTTTGTAGGGTTTTTCTTTGTGGAGTTTTTCTTTGTTGCGTTTTTCTTTGTGGAGTTTTTCTTTGTGGGGTTTTTCTTTGTTGCATTTTTCTTTGTGGGTTTTTCTTTGTGGCGTTTTTCTTTGTAGAGTTTTTCTTTGTGGCGTTTTTCTTTGTGGAGTTTTTCTTTGTATCGTTTTTCTTTGTGGCGATTTCCTTTGTGGCGTTTTTCTTTGTGGAGTTTTTCTTTGTGGCGTTTTTCTTTGTGGAGTTTTCCTTTGTGGAGTTTTTCTTTGTGGCGTTTTCCTTTGTGGCGTTTTTCTTTGTGGCGTTTTTCTTTGTGGAGTTTTTCCTTGTGGAGTTTTCCTTTGTGGAGTTTTTCTTTGTGGCGTTTTCCTTTGTGGAGTTTTTCTTTGTGGAGTTTTTCTTTGTGGCGTTTTTCTTTGTGGAGTTTTTCTTTGTGGAGTTTTCCTTTGTGGAGTTTTTCTTTGTGGCGTTTTCCTTTGTGGAGTTTTCCTTTGTGGGGTTTCTTTGTGGAGTTTTTCTTTGTGGAGTTTTTCTTTGTGGCGTTTTTCTTTGTGGAGTTTTCCTTTGTGGGGTTTCTTTGTAGAGTTTTTCTTTGTGGAGTTTTTCTTTGTGGAGTTTTTCTTTGTGGAGTTTTTCTTTGTGGAGTTTCTTTGTGGAGTTTTTCTTTGTGGAGTTTTTCTTTGTGGAGTTTTTCTTTATGGAGTTTTCCGCACAAAATGAAATATACTGACGAGCTAATAAAATGCGACATTTTTGGAACCATCGAAAACAAATTCGTGTTTCTGATGGTTCCAAAAATGTCGCATTAGTGTTTCCGATGGTTCCAAAAATGTCGCATTAGTGTTTCTGATGGTTCCAAAAATGTCACATTAGTGTTTCTGATGGTTCCAAAAATGTCGCATTAGTGTTTCTGATGGTTCCAGAAATGTCGCATTAGTGTTTCTGATGGTTCCAGAAATGTCGCATTAGTGTTTCTGATGGTTCCAAAAATGTCACATTCGTGTTTCTGATGTTTCCAGAAATGTCACATTAGTGTTTCTGATGGTTCCAAAAATGTCGCATTAGTGTTTCTGATGGTTCCAAAAATGTCACATTAGTGTTTTGTCACATTAGTGTTTCTGATGGTTCCAAAAATGTCGCATTAGTGTTTCCGATGGTTCCAAAAATGTCGCATTAGTGTTTCTGATGGTTCCAAAAATGTCGCATTAGTGTTTCTGATGGTTCCAAAAATGTCGCATTAGTGTTTCTGATGGTTCCAGAAATGTCGCATTAGTGTTTCCGATGGTTCCAAAAATGTCGCATTAGTGTTTCCGATGGTTCCAAAAATGTCGCATTAGTGTTTCCGATGGTTCCAAAAATGTCGAATTAGTGTTTCCGATGGTTCCAGAAATGTCACATTCGTGTTTCTGGTGGTTTCAAAAATGTCGCATTAGTGTTTCTGATGGTTCCAAAAATGTCGCATTAGTGTTTCTGATGGTTCCAAAAATGTCGCATTAGTGTTTCTGATGGTTCCAAAAAAGTCGCATTAGTGTTTCTGATGGTTCCAGAAATGTCGCATTAGTGTTTCCGATGGTTCCAGAAATGTCGCATTAGTGTTTCCGATGGTTCCAAAAATGTCGCATTAGTGTTTCCGATGGTTCCAAAAATGTCGCATTAGTGTTTCTGATGGTTCCAAAAATGTCACATTAGTGTTTCTGATGGTTCCAAAAATGTCGCATTAGTGTTTCCGATGGTTCCAAAAATGTCACATTAGTGTTTCTGATGGTTCCAAAAATGTCACATTAGTGTTTCTGATGGTTCCAAAATTGTCACATTAGTGTTTCTGATGGTTCCAAAAATGTCACATTAGTGTTTCTGATGGTTCCAAAAATGTCACATTAGTGTTTCTGATGGTTCCAAAAATGTCGCATTAGTGTTTCCTATGGTTCCAAAAATGTCGCATTAGTGTTTCCGATGGTTCCAAAAATGTCACATTAGTGTTTCCGATGGTTCCAAAAATGTCACATTAGTGTTTCCGATGGTTCCAAAAATGTCGCATTAGTGTTTCTGATGGTTCCAGAAATGTCGCATTAGTGTTTCCGATGGTTCCAAAAATGTCGCATTGGTGTTTCCTATGGTTCCAGAAATGTCGCATTAGTGTTTCTGATGGTTCCAAAAATGTCGCATTAGTGTTTCCGATGGTTCCAGAAATGTCACATTAGTGTTTCTGATGGTTTCAAAAATGTCGCATTAGTGTTTCCGATGGTTCCAGAAATGTCACATTAGTGTTTCCTATGGTTCCAGAAATGTCGCATTAGTGTTTCTGATGGTTCCAAAAATGTCACATTCGTGTTTGTGATGGTTCCAGAAATGTCACATTAGTGCTTCCGATGGTTCCAGAAATGTCACATTAGTGTTTCTGATGGTTTCAAAAATGTCGCATTAGTGTTTCCGATGGTTCCAGAAATGTCACATTAGTGTTTCCTATGGTTCCAGAAATGTCGCATTAGTGTTTCCGATGGTTCCAAAAATGTATTTCTTTTGCTGCTTAGTATGGTATTCAATTTAATTTTTTTTTATAACTGTATTTATTCCTTAAAGGGCAATTACAGTTTTTTGGACGGGATGGAACAATAAAAAATAAGTCATTCAGTAAACATTAATTAATATCAATACATTCTAATATCACATTTGTAGATGCTTTTAATATACTAAATCTGTAGAACTTATAATACTATGATTAAGACATATTAAAACTTTAAACACAAAAACATTAATAAATATTATTCAATACTAAAACATTCTAAATTCTATAAAGATCACGCGAACTTAACTAATACAATTACTAAAACATTATATGGAGGGATACGACAGGCTGTCAACTCTTGGTCGGTCCTTATTGCAGGTGGATATTCCTCAGTGACATGTAGCTCAACGCAACATCTTTGTCAAACTTTGATAACAACACGGCCGGGAGAAAATGTGTTTAGAGAGCGCCATCAATAAATCTAAGTGAAACAGCTGCGCAAAGGCCAATGGGTCGAGGTGGGCCCGCGCACGCCGGTGCGCGGCCCAACACCGGCCGAGGTCGGTCCGACGGCCTTTTGCGCACTGGGACAGGAGTCTAATACTAAAATTAAAAAGACCTCAACCCCACCACTGGCGGGGCAAGGCGAACGCTACCAACTGCAAGAGACACAAACCCTCAGTATCAGCCCCCGCCACATGCGGGTTTATCAGCCACCACCACCCCCCACCCCCCGCCCCTCCCCCACCCCTTACGTGTGTTAATCGGGGCGTTTCTAGAAAATAGAAAATCTACTAGAAACGTACAAAATACTCGGCAATATATGTCAACATACACGTATAAAACGCGCTCTAACAATAGTTCTACGTTTAACACATTCGAGACGTGCCGCAGCCGGATACGCGGCCTAAGGCCGGCACGTCTCGAGTGAGTTAACATACAGCGAAATATAACAAACAAACGTAAGAAACAACAATTATAAACACCGGAACATCTGGAACTCGGATAAGAACACGGCCGAAAAAAAGTGCATCAACAGTTGCACGGCCTCACGCAAATGATGTGTCAAGTAGATTGATCACACCCAACCATTCTACCCCAACACCGAAATCCGCAAATTTTGCCGTTGTCCACTGAAGACTGCACTCTAGAGCAGGACACACTGAGATCGACCATGATAGTTCAAGGGTGATGCCAGAATAGCTTGGCGCCCATAGGCGCCAAGCTATTCTGGCATCAGAACTATCATGGTCGATCCTTATTTTGCTGTGGTGTGTCTGGGGTAGAAGGAGTTAACTGGTAAGTGAAACAGCTGCTCAAACGGTCCTATTAGTAATACTGACGATTAAATACGAGTTTAAATATCACAGTATTTCCTCTTGGGTGAATTGCACTGTTGTAGTTTTTATTTTCATCTCCTGCAACTGCTGCATAGTCATTAGATAAACCATGTTATCGAAACGCGAAAGGCCTTAACAAAGCAACTACCCAGTGCGGCACAAAGGCCATCGGGCTGACATCGGACCGAAGTGAAAAAGATGGTGAAATAGCTAACACATATGTACCATGAAATTATACAGTTTCAGTTGCAAAGACTTTGAACCTATTCATCATAGGGCCAAGTTGGCTGGTGTCGTCCAACATCTTTCAGACATTTTAACATGACCTTCACTCTAGGCCAGCATTACAAGGGGAGCAACCACAGAACCAAAACCGAACAGAGGTAAGGGATAGTCTCCCCTAGTAAGCTACTGCACAAATGATGGAACCAATAAATAAATAAATAAATAAATAAATGTATAAAAAAAAATTGTCAAAATGAAATCTTCAGTAGATGGGGGATGGGGGAAGGGGTAGTAGGCGGGGAGGGTGGGGGTGGGTGGGGGATGGGTGGAGCGAGAGGGGGGGGGTGTAGTAGGCGGGGAGAGTGGGATAGGGGTGGGGGGAGGGTGAAGTGGGGAGTGGGATTTGGGGGTGGGGGTAAGATGTGGTAGAGAGATAGAGGGACGGGTTACAAAACCCTCACCGTCGAACGCTCAACCCATGGCCAATATCATACAAGTGAGGTGAACTGTGAACTATCATCATCATCAGTCCCTTGCCCGAACTGGGCGTTGGGGGGACTGAAAGGCAGCAGCAACAGACAGTGCTCTCCACTGAGTTCTATTTTGGGCGGTGGCAAGCAAGTCTGGCATCTCGAGTTCGGTCCATTCTTTTATGTTTGCGACCCAACTCTTTCTCTGACGACCTCGCCGACGACTTCCTTCGAGAGTGCCTTGGAGGATAGTCTTGGACAAGGTGTTGTGTCGGGTCACGTGGCCAAACCAAGCAAGCTTGCGCCGTTTCACGGTTGCCAGAAGGGGTTCATGTGGGCCCACCAGGGAAGTGACGATGCTCCGTACATATTCGTTGGTCTTGTGCTCGCGGTACGAGATGCGGAGCAACTTCCTCAGGCACTTGTTCTCAAAGGCCTGGATTTTCTTTTCTGAGTCTGCAAGCAGTGTCCAAGTCTCACAGCCGTAGAGTAGAATAGACACTACGAGGGACTTGTAAAGCCTGTACTTGATGGTGAAGCTGATGGAGTTACTTCGCCATATCCTGTCCAGCCTGGCCATTGCGGATGTTGCTGTACCTATCCTGATACGGATCTCTGCTATGCAACTACCGTCTTTGGACAGGGTGGCTCCCAAGTACTTGAAGCTATTGACCTCTTCTAGCTTCTGGCCGTTCATGTGAATGTTGCTGCTGCTGTCGCTTGTGGTGTTGATCATCACTTTGCTTTTATCCGTACTGATCTCCATGCCATAAGACCCTGCGCTACTTGAAAGTTTGTCTGTCAGGTTTTGGAGCTCACTATTGCTGCCTGCCATGAGGTCAATGTCGTCTGCGAATCGAAGATTGCACAGGGATCTGCCACCAATAGAGATTGAAGTATGGTGGTCGTGGAGGGTTTCCTGCATGATCTTCTCCAGGAATATGTTGAAAAGGACAGGAGAGAGCAGGCATCCTTGACGGACACCGATCGTCGTCCTGAAGAACTCGCCTGACTGATTGTTAAGTAGAACCGCGCTGCAGGCGTTCTTGTAAAGCGCTTCTATCATTTGGATCAGTCCCTCCTCTATGTTGAACGATCTCATGACTTGCCAGAGTCCGTCGTGCCAGACGCGATCAAATGCTTTCCTGAAATCAATGAAGTTGTGGTAGAGTTCGCGCTGATGCTGCAGATGTTTCTCGATCAGGACGCGGCAGTTGAAAATCTGCTCTACAGTGCTTCTTCCAACTCTGAAGCCAGCCTGTTCTTCTGCCAGCAGTTCCTCATTCAGCCCGACGCACGTATTTCACAAATTTTGGAGGCGTCATCTAACGACTATACACCTGTCTTATAAAATCACTGCGGCGTTCTGAGTAATTATCGTTTAGCCGGTTGAGCGGCGGCGAAAAGAATGTGAACTAGATCAAGATCGTATTTTGAGTACAGTGATTGCGGGGGGAAAAGACGCGCTAATCCGCGTGCGGCAAACAACGCAAATACTGAACGACCCGTGATCCTGCAGGAATTACCTCCACCAAAATCGCTACTGACACCCACAGGATTAATACGTCAAGAATAATACTCTATCGGGCAGGTTAACTCTTGAATCGTGAGTTTGCGTAGGTTCAGTTTCGGCCATTTTTGTCCAATCAAAATGTTCCTATTGACAATTTCTAGAGCATGCCTGACACCGACGGACCATTGTGTTGCACTTACGCGGGGACGGGGAAGTGGCGCAGTGGTTAAGGCGTCTGCCTCCAATGCCAAAGGTGCGAGGTTCGATACCGGGTTCCGGCGTTGGATTTTTCTCCTCTGGTAAGTGTCACCGTCTGGGCAGTGGGCAGATGTTCACATCTGCACGGGACATAGACGACCCCGGCCCCCACGAGTCCCCTGCTGCCTTGCAGGCCTGCCGCTTGGCTGCGGAAAGGCTAAGGGAGGAAACCCCTGACATCAAAGCCCCCGTGTCTCCGGGGAAGGCTTTTGAGCCAGAGACTAAGACAAGGACAGTCTGATATAAAACCTACGACCTGAGGACCTCGATGCCACCGTCCCAGCTTACTAGGCCATGGACGATTCTTAATGAGCTTGGGGTCAAAAGGTCGCGTGCGCGAAAACGAGGCTATCTGGGGCTAGACGCGCGACAGCAACATGGCGAGTGCGGAAAGCGCAGAACGTCGAGGCCGCCTTAGAATTATGCCGTATTTTGAGCATTAGCAAATATCTGACCATATATAAAAATCACTCCCCTGTAAACCAATCACAGCCATTTGCATTGAAGCTTGATTGAATTGTGTTCGAAGAAACTTGTCAATAGATTGAGCATTCAGAAGATTGTGGCTTTAGGATTTTCTTCTACACATTTGAGATATATGAGTGTTTTGTCAAAGCTTACACGGAACTTGTAACATACTGAGTGCACACTATTTTTTTTTTCAAACATTTGACAGCACAATAACATTGTTGGATGGGTCAACTCGGTTATATTTTGTGAATTTAGCCAGCGAAAAACAACACAGTTTGAATTCAATTATCGGTTGTGGACCTACTTGCTGCCACCCCCCCCCCCCCCCTTCAATGTTTCCAGTTTGGTGAATACAAGCATGTGTGGGTGTGCGTCAGGAAGATAAATAAGCTAGCGGGTTAACACTATGTACAAGTGTTTGTCCTCTCTTAGCCATTTCGCAGTTGGTAGCAATTTCAGAAGTGTTTTTCACAGGCATCATTTCAACTAAATCGCTGCTGACAGCTAAAGGGTTAAAATTGTCGAAGTCAGAAGATTGCAGCAGAATAAAATGTATGACATTCATCACTCTGTGTGTGTGTGTGTGTGTGTGTGTTGTGTGTGTGTGTGTGTGTGTGTGTGTGTGTGTGTGTGTGTGTGTGTGTAAGTGTGTGTGTGTGTGTGTGTGTGTGTGTGTGTGTGTGTATGTGTGTGTGTGTGTGTGTGTATGTGTGTGTGTGAGTGTGTGTGTGAGTGTGAGTGTGTGTGTGTGTGTGTGTGAGTGTGGCAGCACTACTCAATCATCTAAAGGGATCAACTATGACATTTCAAGGGTAGTGCCATGGTATTTTCATGTGTTAAGCTGATCAGACAATACCCTTAAGCTATCACAGCTGATCCCCTGTTTTCTTGCTTTAAAGGTCCGGGTTCAGCAATTAGTCAGTAGAGGACATCGAAAAAAAAATTTCAAAGTCCCTACCTGACACAGAAAGTGCAACCCTGATAGGGCCCCGTGTGATAGGATCCCCGAGCACGCACGTTACTATAGCTGCTGTAGAGTGTCAGACGTCCTTGACGGCTGTCACAGTTCACGAAAACAGGTATACACCATCCAGCTGCCTAAGGTCACTTCCAGTTGCATCTGTCCGTGCGCGGTAACATCCAATTCCCGTGCAACTACGACTGAAAAATATCCAACTTTCATTTTGCCGCACTGGTGAAGCCTGCACCGAGCCGCGACGTCCAGAGCGTCCAAAAAAGGTCCAGCGAATGGTGGCGGTAAGTCCAACATGATATGGTGTGGTCTTTTCACTTTTTGTGGTACAAATATTACTTTTGTTGGTAAGTATATTTCCAACAACAACAAACACCTATGCGCGTGTAGCTGACGTCGTGTTTACAAAGGGAAGGTACTCGTAAATATGTATTATCAGGGGACACCACTCTAATGACCACTTCCTTGTCAACAACAAGCAGCCCTAGCGATCGTAATGTTATGTGTGTTCTGGTGTACAGGACACTAATTTCGGGGGAAATGATGACTGAGGAAATAACAGCAGACGACAGTGGTGAGAAGTAGGCAGAATACATCGATGAACAAGACGAAGAATAGATTGGAAATCTTAGCCTCACTGTTCGTCTCTTCTGTAGTTACTATATATACGTCACTATAGTAACAGCCTGAAACTTTGTTTTTAAATTTTCTCTCCTTTATAAATAAGTGTAATAGTTTCTGGGCAATTTTCTATTACACATATTTGTGTTATATACATAATGAAATATGCGATATATTCTGAGCTCTGGTCTGATGTACGTTAGAAGTTTCCACTTTTAGTTGCGATTTGTTTTGGGGGTTCGTGGTGGTTGTCAAGTTTTTGTGTAAATATCTTCAGAACGCCACGCCATTTTCTAGTACAAGACCCGTGTGTGCATTACATAACTATACAAATACCAGTCATTTGATTCTTTTTCAGTGCCACACCAAATGAGCTCACAGAGCAGCAAGCAGCTAATGTGTTATTTCTGTGGATACATTTGTGAAGCTAGTACAAAGTGAAGGTGCATCAGTAATGGAACAACGCCCAATCTCATCACAATACATAACCGATAATCGCAGTGGCAAGGTAAGTTGTGAACCTAAAATGTGTGTGTGTGTGTGTGTGTGTGTGTGTGTGTGTGTGTGTGTGTGTGTGTGTGTGTGTGTGTGTGTATGCTTGGGACAAAATGTACAGCTGGCTTTATATTTAGAACAAAATATACAGCTGTCTGAATAGAATTAAATATACAGCTGTCTGAATAAAAAACAAAATATACCTGCAGTTGTCTGAACACAGACAAAATGTTCAGCTGTCTGAATGAAAACAAATGTACAGCTGCTCGCTGTATGAAAACAACATCAGCAATTGTCTGGATGAGAATATAATCAACAGGTCTAGGTAAGGATAAAATAATTATACCACTATAATCAACCTAAAATATATTTGTTCACAAAATAACAGCACATTTCAGTGTGATGAAATAGAGCAATACATGTATGTGCATAATTCATTATGAAACTCACAATCAGGTATATAAGTGGTCTATTGTAAGTTGGCTTGCCACTGATACAATGTATTTCTCATATTTTCCTGAAACCACAAGCTTATGAACAGGAGAAATATGAGTGACAAAAACTTATACTATCATTCTTGTATACCAAAATATTTTATTGCTAGTTTTTCTGTGAATCATGTAAATACATGTATGTATATATTGCTCCATATCATAACACTAAAATGTGCTGCTATTTTGTGACTAAGCCATTTTTAGAAAGCCACACGTACATGCGTATGTGCACACATGCCTATTTTCTGTATTTATTTCTTTTTCAACAGGTTTTGTCCATCCATGACTGTGTTTATGGTTTGTTTCTAGACAGCAGGGCTGCCACAAGGTCAGGTGACTTGAAACTGGTGAATGCACAGACTGGCATCGAGTTTCTGAAGACAGCAAGACCTGTCCGATAAGTTGTCACCGACAGAGTTCTACTGTAGTCTCCTGCTACTTTCAGGTAATTATCAGTTTGGTGGCATTTGATTTTGAAGTATGGTACACCCGTGCGCTTGCACAAAATCATTTTTGTTTGTAAAAGTGTTATCACATCACACATAAAGTAGCTTATAGTGTCCTGAAAATATTGCTGTCACAACACTAAGTTATGATTTACATATGACTGCTACCTCCACACTGTAAGTATATTTACAAGTTGACAGTAAACATTATTATCATGGTGCCATGGTGGTTTTTCTCCCAAGTCTTCATAACAGCTAGTGCTAGCTACCGGTCAGTTTGCCACTCTGTAATGCATGTATCTTTTTTCCAGTATGAAATAGATTTGTATATTATTACTGACTTGATCGCAGCCACTGAAACATCTGGATCATTACTTTGATGTGTGGCACAAAGGCAAGCGAATTGCATAAAAGGTTTGAGTTGAGCTGTGTGTTTACATGGAGGATTATATCCTTGAGTGTATGCAGAACAAAAACACACGAAACTGTCCTGTCATCGAAATAACCTACTCAGTATAAACTGCTGCTGGTACATTTTCACTTTTGTGCTTTTTTTACTTTCAGGTTTTGCTTTATCTATTATATTGGCCATCTGTTTTCAGTTTCTTTGCTGCTGCCAAAGGCTAAACACCACTTGAAACAAGGGATAAAGCCTGTTATCAACCATCACCACACATTACGAGTGTCCTTGCCAGGCATGATCAAGGTATCATGTCTTATTTATGCACTTATTTTGACTTAGAGTTTAGATATGTTTCAGTCTCATCATTGAGTGTTTTGAGTGTTAGTCAAGGGGATGTATCTATGTGGCTGAAAATGAAATGGCCCCCCAAAAAACTTTCATTGGCTACAAAGGCTACACAATGCGCAACAGGCTTACCATCCTTGACTTCAACCACCAAGTATGCAAGCAGTATACCAAGATTAGCAACAGGCACTCTGTGGCATACCAGGTAGCACAGCAGAAATATGCATAGTACATGTATGTTACACACTTGTGCAATTTCTGGTACAAGTGCAGTATTGTACATGTCATTTTCAGTATCATTACAGTACATGTATTTGTAGAAATATACTATTTAGGATTGTGACACTGACCATGAAAACTAATTCTTTCTTATGGCAAGTCAGGTGCAGAATTCCTGTTCATGTGCACTGTTTACAGTATGTAGTTATAACAAGGATGAAAAATGAAAGCAGACATGTATGCAATTTATGAAGAAGAATGTCCAAATGTATTGAAAACAAAAAATGTCCAACATTTTGCTTTTACATTCAACTTTAATACTTTCTTGTATAGAGAGTACAAAGTGCACAATATGGAGTATATATTACATGCATGTGTCCATTTATTCATGTCCCAACTACTTGTACAAACAGATGTAAACAATCTCCATGACAGAAAGTAAATTTTAAAAGTTAATGAAAATGTTCTCTTCATTCTGTTTTTTCTCATCAAGGAATGTGCTCCGTGGCCTTGTATCCCCAATGCCTCACTGATGAGAAGCTCTCCAGTTTGTTACATTACCTACGCAGTACAGATGACAAGATTGAGCGACGAGTGGATGTGGTTTTTCAGCAGAAGTAAAGACTTGGAGGTTGGTTTCACACACATACACAACCAGATAGTGCCCTCAGGTAGTTTAGATTGGGGCTTAGAAACTGCCATCTGATTATGGCCACCTGACAAGAGCAACAGTGTTTGCTGTTGCCAAGCCCCATATGGCTCTCATGCCACAACTGAAAAAAATCTGTATGTAGAGTGTTGGTGATGTTTGATTGCTATTATAATGTGGGAATTTTATTTGCAAATGTGATGCTATAATTTTTGACGCTGCAAAATTTGACTTCAGTCTGCTTCTTACAAATATCTAGAAAAGTTGGTTCTTCTGTTAACTCGATCAGCTGGATCAAATTCAGTAGTTCTTGTTGTCCATTATTATTAGATGATTCCCACACAAACAGTAGGCCGGATTGTCTTCACTGGTCACGCGCTGATAAGGTGTCGCCTCTACTCCCACATTCGATATGGTCACCAGGGGCTGCTCATCGGTTGAGTGCATCTTTAGTCTCCCCCAGGGAAAAGTTGGTTATGTTGGCCTGAAAACATATTCATATAATATCATGTTACCAAGCAGCATTGCAAAGCTACAATGTCTTTTATTATTAGAACAAAACTGTATAAATCGTTTGACCATCACCGAGACAAAGAAATTGTTTGTAAAAGTTATTTTGCAAATCTGTCTTGTATGGAGTTTATTGATTACACTGGCTGTGATTGATTCATTACGGTTGGTTTCATGTTGAGTAGATTATACTGGCTGATACCCGGTAGCCAAGTAAACTCATCTAGAACAGTGTTTGCAGTACATCTTCACATGTACTAACTGACCTTTGTTCTTGTCTTGCAGCTGCCTGCTGAGAGCAAGTTGGGGCACACTGCACTGCATCAGGCTGTTTGCTGTTCCAAAGTTTCTGTGTGACATTGCTGCTAACGCCCCTGCAGTTTGGTGACATGTTTGACACTGGCCAGTCTGTTGTCTCTTCACTGGTTGGACCTGTCCATGAAGGCTGTCTGTCTGCTGTGGAATCATGGCAATATTAGCATTTTGGTGGATAGCAAAATTTAGCATATGATGATAGAACTATATTGCCATATGTAACATTACATTAGGAAATCGTTGCGGTATATATATATATATATATATATATATATATATATATATATATATATATATATATATATATATATATATATATATATATATATATATATATATATATATATATATATATATATATATATATATATATATATATATATATATATATGCCTGCATGTGTACCCGCCCCCTCCAGCCCCCCCCCCCCCCTCTCCCTCACTTACCAAAACACAGTGACCAAGTTTGAATGACAGCATCATAAGCAAAATATACCATGCATATAATTCAATGACATCACTGAAATTGTTTCTTTATAATTAAAATGGTTGTCTCTGTTCTGTTTGTGTTTTTGCCTCATGTATTATTACAGTTATATATGGTGCAGGAAGTAAAAGTGCACATGTATGTTGTTCTGTAGAGAAGAACCCTATGAGGAAAGAATGTCGCTTAGAAATGACAGTTACAACACAATTTATTACTAGATAATATGAATAAAATTGTGTTGTAGCTGTCTTTTCTAAGCGTCTTTCTTTTTTTCGTTGAGTTCGTCTCTGCATTACACACGCTTCGCAGTCACCATTTTGATCTGGACTATGTGGTTCTGTAGGGTACATAGACTACTTGGTCTTGTTGAGGATAGACATACTCATTTCATAAAAAAAAATCAGCTGTATTTTTAGGAATTATGACAATCATGGTAATTGTGTTTTATTTATGTATACACTTATTGATGTAAACCTGCCTGTCCCGGATTGGCCTCCGCAGCCACGAAAATGCCTGCAGACGACGTGGGCAAGCCCTATAGAATCTTCGTTCGTGAAGTCAAGCCAAGAGACACTTATTGATGTACTTGACGATTTTGGTAAACTCATAAGAGAAGCCTCACAATGAAAGGCATTTTTAACAGTTTCACTCAGTACAGATATAAACAAATAAACCATACGTTGAAGTGTATTTGAAAACAATGTTTTTGTCACAAAATGAAGATCAAGTGAGATATACCTCTTGCTGTTGTGAACTGATATATTTCCTTGATATTTATTTTTGCGGGTTGAGTCATTTCAGTTTTCTGATAGAGAACATTGCTATATGGAGTAATCAGAAATAAATCCCACATGGTTTGCTGTCAGTGCAAACATAGATAAACTATGAATGAAATATATTGTGGTTAGAATACCAATTACATAATATATATATATCTGTTTCCTAACATTTATTTCATATCTCATAACCATAGCAGGAGGTGAAAGAAACCTAATGCTCCAGCCGAAGGGGTGCATGCCTGCATGATGCCAGCTTGCTTTCATCTGCTTCCTAAAGTCAATCGGGCAGGGGGGGGGGGGGGGGGGGGAAGAATTCGCACAACCCCCCAAAAATGGAAAAATTAGTAACATTTAAATTAATTTGGGTCGAGGGCATAAACAGACATAATTATATGGTCTTGTCAAAAAAATGTATACATTATTGGTATGGCGAAGGCCGGAACCATCTGCTGCGGCCCTGTATCTAATTATTTTGAAACTTGCCTCTCGTTTGCTCGTGCACCCTTTAGCTTGTAGTTGGTGTATCGGTGTTTGCTGTCAGGCACCTGCATGAGGTATGCATTGGGCAGGGTGCATTGCGTGTGCATAGACAGCAGTTGGTCTGGGGAGAAAATATTATCACTGAACTCATCAAGTTTGCAGACGGTAATTATCTTTTGTGATACAAAAAAAAAAAAAAAAAAAAAACAAGATGAGAAGTAAACGACAAAGCAAAATATTACCTAGTGCTTAGATTCTTATAATGGAATCAAATTTTATGTCCGTGTAACACACACGAACAGGCACAATCACATCAATGGGTGACCGTCTTCACTCCTAGAAGCTGATTCAGCTTTTCAAAATCCCGAAAAGCTGAATTTCAGCTGTTTGGTTCAGACAGAACAGGCCTTCAGCCAGCCTGTTCCAAATGCAAAAGTCATACATTCTCATGAGCCCCTGCATCCGCAGGAGCTCATGGGAATGTATATCGCTTGCTGGCCATGGATTTATGGGGCATATTTATGTCCCGTTTACATTCATTTCATATTCTCGCACTGTCACCCATGCACATCACATTGTTGCATGATGACCTGTAAATTATCTCCCAGGCTTTTGTGAAAAATAAAATCGTTTTGAGGTGGGCGTTTGCGCGTTGCTTAGCACGGGAGTGCTGTCCCTTACACACACATTATCTAGTAGCTTCCCTTCGTAAAAATGGCGACTACCATAAAGACTTGTTGTTTGCAAACGCTTTCGAGGAAACCTTGTTTTGGATAAATGCGAGGACATAAGAAATGAGAAGACCACGATATAGCATGTTCGACGTACCGTCACCATTCCCTGGGCCATTTTTGGACGCTGTGGACGTCGCTCAGTGCTTCCCAGTACCGGCCCAGAAGTGAAAGTTGGATAGTCATCTTTCGTTGTTATTGCACGAGAATTGTGGGTGTTACCGTGTACGGACAGATGCAACTGGAAGTGACCTTTGGCAGCTGAGTGGCGTATACCTGTTTGCATGAACTGTGACAGCCGTCAAGGACGTCTGACACTCTACAGCAGCTATAGTAACGTGAATGTTCGGGGATCCCATCTGATGAGGCCCTGTCAGGGTTGCACTTCAAGTCAGGTCAGTAGGGACTTCGAAATTTTTTTTCGCTGTCCTCAACTGACTAATTGCTGAACCAGGACCTTTAATACAATGACATTCTATAGCAAAACGCACACATACACACGTGAGAACAGGCACCTAACTTACATTTTACAACAACAAAAATAAATGTTAACACAGCAGAACCTGTTCTGGCAATCACCATTTTTGCTGGAAGAAAGTGGCCTTAAACATCTCATGCTCTCTCAAGAGAGGTCTTGTAGGGCAAACAGTGTCACCCGCGCTGCAGCCACCTAAATGTTGGTCTGTAAAGACAGGGGATCTGCTGTAAGGATGGTCGCTCAAAACAGTTTCTGTTGTAGACCATAAAGTCTATACATGCAAGTTTCTCTCACACCCAACACACTGCACATGCACCCACACACGAGCAGATGAATTCAAACTCGGATCAACCACTCCGTTCCTCCGTTGAGTTTCGGTTGCTTTTGGAAAAGTATGAAATAAAAGTTTCGCGTTTTCAATATTCTGTGCTCTATTTGATGTGCACACAGGAACAACGCAATGGTGTTTCGATCTGCGCTTCGACTGCTCCTTCTCTATCGCCATGAAAGTACTGTCTGCCCCTCCCACACGTTCCCCATATAGCCTCGTTTTCGATGCGACCTTCACCTCATGAATATTCGTTGAGAATCGTCCATGGCAAACGAACCAAGGGTTTAAAGGGTGGGGCCAGTACTGCGCACACTGCACTCCACCAAAAAGCTCCACCGCGCAGGCTTTAGGAAACGCCCACTTACGCGGGGCGTCACCGCAGCAACTTCAAATGAAGCTGGCTTCACCGCGACACTACGGTGTATGTGGGCGCTGTACTGCCACAGTCCGCAATAGTCTGACTCTAACCCATTCAGCCCTGACGCACTACGGCAGGAGATGGGTCGACCATGATAATTCAAGGGTAGTGCCAGATTAGCTTGGCGCCTGTCATGGTCGATCCATCTCCTGCAACTGCTGCATAGTCATTAGATAAACGCCTCCAAAATTTGGAAAATACGGCCGTCGGACTGAATGAGTCAAAGTAATTTAGCATTTTCCAGTAAACTTGAGTGTCCCCTGGCCTGTACAGGCACGTTTTCACGGGAGATATTATCACAGAAATTCTCACAAACTATGCATGCACGTGTTTACGGAAGATATAGAAGTTCTCAGAAATTCTCACACACTTGGAAGTTGACCCAGAGTAGTCAGTCAGTCAGTCGAGTCATCTCGCTGTACCGGCCGGCGTCCACGAGGAGTTAACTCGTAATGGCGTGTTTTAGTCATCTTCATGTTCTTTCAAACTGAGTGCCACCTGTTCTGTCTATTCAACTCCCGTTTTACACAGCAGATATCAGCTTAGAATTCATCACAAAATTTGAACTTGACTGCCGCTTGCATGTGGAGATTTAAGTGGTCATGGCCGCTATAATAAAGACAGTATGCAGAAATGTACACACAATGCAGATATGCGGGCACAACACACACTGTGATATACATACAAGATGCAGAATTGTTCATGTAGATATGCGGGCACAACACACACTGATATACGACGTATTCACAGTAACACAGGCACCGGATGAGCGTGGCATCATGCTCGCTTCTCTAACATGGGAGTAGTAGTGTCATTTACTACTACCCCTGTTAAGTGAGCGATTGACGCAATGCAGTGTCCGCCACTGATGCGATTTGTATTTCTGACATAATGCAGACTGACATAAACACAGTACCCACATAATCAGTGTGGCTGACATTTTAAACGGTGTCAGGTGATCCGATCATCAATGAATGGCCCTCATGATAAATACAGGCATGACTAGATGGCGATTCCGCCGACGGACTTAAGTAAAGTTCTATAGACATGATGCAATAAAGAAGTGAAATCCATCTAGCTAAAAAGTCTAGGTAGCCGCAGCACAAATCTACAATGAGTGGGTAGCTTTAAAACTGTATATCGCGTCTTCAATGGCGCATGACGGCGGCAATGCATGGACCCCCCCCCCCCCCCCCCTTCCCTACGCGCTGTTTGATTTTTCGAATGATGTGAAGCGGGGTACTGCCGGTCTGGCATCCGAAGGCCTTTTGTGTCCGCTTAAACTTCTGTCTCAAATAGAGTGAAGTAGGAACTCCCCCTGGCCTCCCCCGGGAAGGTAACTTATCCGCCCCTGCACTGTGTATATCACATTTACGTCGTGTCGGCACTGTACCTATAGCATGCGGGCACTGCCGGTCTAGCAAAAACGTCTTGTCGGCACTGTACCTATATCATGCGGACACTGCCGGTCTGGCAAAAACGTCGTGTCGGCACTGTACCTATATCATGCGGACACTGCCGGTCTGGCAAAAACGTCGTGTCGGCACTGTACCTATATCATGCGGACACTGCCGGTCTGGCAAAAACGTCTTGTCGGCACTGTACCTATATCATGCGGGCAGTGCCGGTCTGGCAAAAACGTCGTGTCGGCACTGTACCTATATCATGCGGACACTGCCGGTCTGGCAAAAACGTCGTGTCGGCACTGTACCTATATCATGCGGGCACTGCCGGTCTGGCAAGAACGTCGTGTCGGCACTGTACCTATATCATGCGGGCAGTGCCAGTCTGGCAAAAACGTCGTGTCGGCACTGTACCTATATCATGCGGACACTGCCGGTCTGGCAAAAACGTCGTGTCGGCACTGTACCTATATCATGCGGACACTGCCGGTCTGGCAAAAACGTCGTGTCGGCACTGTACCTATATCATGCGGACACTGCCGGTCTGGCAAAAACGTCTAGTGTCGGCACTGTACGTCAGGTCTATGGAATGAGACGATGAAGACAGAGAAGAGGTACCGCGATCGTAACCTCTTTGAGGACTATCCCAAACTCATAACAATAGGGGAGGATCAGGAAGGTCGGGGGGGGGGGGGGGGGGGGGGGTTAGAGGCATTGGCGGGGGGGGGGGGGGGGGGAGGCTGCCTGGAACACCGAGTTCAGTTGACACTAGGTGGGGCTTTGGAGTCACGCGGTGAGCTCGTCATGTTTCAGGGATCACGAGAAATGAAAATAAATGACAATCACGAGAGCCCCTCAGGGAAAACTGAAACGCGCCAATCACTGATGCAACAAGATTCAGGATGGCGGCGTGCCAACTTGGTATCATGCATTACACCCCCCCTCATCTGGCACTACCCTTGAATTATTATGATCAATCCATCTCCCGCAACTGGTACATAGTCGTTAGGCAACACCTCCAAAAATTGAGAAATGGGACCTTGGGGCTGAAAGAGTTAAAAGATAGGTAGCCTCTCAAGAGTCATGAAGAGTTTCAAGGGCCGCTTGGCATAATACCATCATTTAGGTGGCCACAGTCACAGCTACAGCCACAGTCACAGCCACAGTCACAGTCACAGCCGGCTACAGTCACAGCTACAGTCACAGCCACAGTCACAGCTACAGTCACAGCTACAGTCACAGCCACAGTCACAGCTACAGTCACAGCCACAGTCACAGCTACAGTCACAGTCACAGCTACAGCCACAGCCACAGTCACAGCCACAGCTACAGCTAGTCACAGTCACAGCTACAGCCACAGCTACAGTCACAGCTACAGCTACAGCCACAGTCACAGCTACAGACAGAGTCACAGCTACAGTCAGTCACAGCTACAGCCACAGCTACAACTACAGTCACAGCTACAGCCACAGCTACAGTCACAGCAAGTCACAGCTAAAGCTACAGCCACAATCACAGCTACAGCCAGTCACAGCTACAACCACAGCTACAGTCACAGCTACAGCTACAGTCACAGCAACAGCCACAGTCACAGCTACAGTCAGTCACAGCTACAGTAACTACAGCTATAGTCACAGCTACAGCCACAGCTACAGCTACAGTCACAGCTACAGCCACAGCTACAGTCACAGCTACAGCCACAGCTACAGCTACAGTCACAGCTACAGTCAGTCACAGCTACAGTCAGTCACAGCTACAGCCACAGCTACAGTCACAGTCACAGCTACAGTCACAGTCACAGCTACAGCCACAGTCACAGCTACAGTCAGTCACAGCTACAGCCAAAGCTACAGCTACAGTCACAGCCACAGCTACCGCTACAGCTACAGCCACAGCTACAGCCACAGTCACTGCTACAGTCAGTCACAGCTACAGTCACAGCTACAGCCACAGTCACAGCCACAGTCACAGTCACAGCTACAGTTAGTCACAGCTACAGCCACAGCTACAGCTAGTCACAGCTACAGCCACAGCTACAGTCAGTCACAGCTACAGCCACAGCTACAGTCACAGCTACAGTAACAGTCACAGCCACAGTCACAGCTACAGTCAGTCACAGCTACAGTCACAGCTACAGCCAGTCACAGTTACAGCCACAGTCACAGCTACAGCCACAGCTACAGCCACAGTCACAGCTACAGCCAGCTTAAAGGTGGTCTTTAATTACAGGCGGTCTCTCATAGGGGTAGTCACTCTACACAGGGTCTGCTATAGTGAAGTTTGTAACGTCTACAGGTTGAAGTCCTTTCGCCACTGTTAACCCTCTCACTGGACGCAATTCTTGTTTTTGAAATCCGTCTTCATTGAGCAAAAACCACAACTGAACGTCAAAGGACCATGGCGACGAATTGGTCTCGGCAAGAGGCATAGATCCTCATGAGCCCCCGCAGTTGCACTAACTTACCGCAGTCGCGGGGGCTCGTGAGGATCTATGCCTCTTGCAGCTGGATTCCGTTAACCTGTTCTCAGTGGTCAAGAGGTTAATTTCATCATCACTATCACTTCACTCTTTGGCTGTCGGTAGTGTTTCATGTCGCCACGATTCCTGCAGGAGTCATTACAACGAAAACCGCTACATCTTTGTCATGATGTCTGTGATTTTGTAACTTCCAGCTTTAAAGCCGCAAGGTCCAAAATCACAGACCAGAAGACACATTATTATCGTGACTGTGGCGTTTATCTCGTTTGAGTTATTGCGCCAAAGCTGTGTTGATTTTTGTTCACTTCCGTCTGTAGACTAATTAGGTTACTGGCATTAAAAAAACAAACAATTCTCACACTTTATTATGATAAATGTACGTATAGATGAGGCATTGTGCGTGTTCAATTTGTGTCAGATCACGTATAGCACTGATATTTTATAAAAATAACATTTTATTGAATTCTCATGGCAGAAAGAAAAACACAAGAACAATACTTGAACGTTTGATTTTATTTTATATTTGAAAAACCCACGGAACTTTTTCAGATACACACAAGCAACACTCTACACAGCAGTTGTCGCATCCCGCCTTCAGGCACGAAGGATGACGTCACAGCCAAAGTGTGGTGTGCGCAAATGAGCACTACCCAGAAAGCTACACACAACACTCACAAACCAGATAGGTGAGGCTAGCGCTGGCAGAATTGTATGCAAACCAAGGGGAATCACAGCGCTGGACAGACAACAGTTAGATCCCCTGCCCCCGCCTATCAGGCACCCAATCGCCAGCCCACAGAGAAATACGCAGGTATAGAATAAGACGATCATTTCCATCCTCAAACGAATGGATCAGGTCTCTTATATAACCCATGTCTTTCTCCGGAACTTAGGAAGTGGGCAGGAGAAACATACATACACAAAGTGCGCTACAGGTAAATACCCTGATTTCCTTCATGTTTGTGTATGGCATGTATGTATGTTTCTCCTGCCCACTTCCTAAGTTCCGGAGAAAGACATGGGTTATATAAGAGACCTGATCCATTCGTTTGAGGATGGAAATGATCGTCTTATTCTATACCTGCGTATTTCTCTGTGGGCTGGCGATTGGGTGCCTGATAGGCGGGGGCAGGGGATCTAACTGTTGTCTGTCCAGCGCTGTGATTCCCCTTGGTTTGCATACACACAACACTGCATTTACAAGATGTGATTTGTAAATGTGTAAGTAATATGCCAAAATCTATTAATTTGTTCATTTCTGATACACTAAAAGATATAATAATAATATAGAACTCTTCTATAGCGCAATATCCCCACAAAGAAAGGCTCAGAGCGCTTTACATCTAGAAAATCTAACTAATTGAAATTAACTAATTAAAGTATTGACAACGTACGAAAAAAAAAATACAATCATTCATAGGTCCAAATGCACACTGACACAATACTAAAATAATAAACATAACATTTCAAGAGCCTGATCAACCATGATAGTTTAAGGGTAGTGCCAGAATAGCTTGGCGCCTTCAGGTACCAAGCTATTCTGGCACCACCCTTGAACTTAAAATATGGCTGATCCATCTCTCACAACTGGTACGCAGGTTTAAAGACGCCCCCAAAGTAATTTTAGGTTCAATAATTATGCAGGTTTTCTGTCTTTACGAGACGACTATTGCTACTAATTATTGCTGATTCATTTTAAATTCGTAAATAATTGCTAAAGTAAATGGTGCAAAAGAAAAAGAATAAACAAATTAACAATCCTGGTTGTGAATATTTCTAAGCCCGTTTCCTTTTTTTCCCTTCGTTGTCTAGTGCCAGCTTAGATTCACAAATCATAACCACCAACCCATCGTCCATTCTTGCATATCAAGCCATCTCAACCCTTTTCATCCTGATACAGTATTGCTTGAAATAACTTTGACTGTGATAGTTCAAGGGTGGTGCCAGAGTAGCTTGGCGTCTGAGGCACCAAACTATGCTGGCACCACCTTGAACTAAACTGGTCGAGCTATCTCCTATTTTATAACGTAGCCTTCGTAGGACAGTCAGCAAATTGTAAAAACATCAGCCTCAGGATGGTATAGGTTAAGAGAACACAGGACAGGATTTGATGCATTTCTTTGGTGATATGAAAACCTGGCAACTCGGGGAAGGTAGTCTCCGGCAAAGGCATGTCTACAAAACAATGACACGCTGAAAATAAAATGTTTACAAACTGGAGGCTCATTCCAGGCATGCAGTGGGCTGCTTTGTGCCGTGTATCTAAATGCTGCACACCTCAAATGTGTTAAGCATTAACCCCCTTGACTGCCACTTGAGGTACGCTGTGTTTCTGCGATGTCAGGTCTGCAACGCCAAAGCCATCCCGGTAACATGGATTAAATTGATGTCAACGCCAAAGAACCCAAACCATCCCGGTAACATGGATTAAAATTGATGTCAACGCCAAAGAACCCAAACCATCCCGGTAACATGGATTAAATTGATGTCAACGCCAAAGAACCCAAACCATCCCGGTAACATGAATTAAAATTGATGTCAACGCCAAAGAACCCAAACCATCCCGGTAACATGGATTCAAATTGATGTCAACAAGGCATAGATCCTCATGAGGATCTATGTCTCTTGTGCTTAGATCGTGTTTTTTGTCTCAGCAGTCAAGAGGATAGCCAGACAGCAATGAATGTACACATTCACACCATCTGGGCTACAACACAACTTCAACTTAAATTAATCGATATACAGGGTGAATTAAGGACTCTCACCAAATCAGTTAAACCTGTGCCACAAAAAAAAACCTCGGATAAATGAATGGCGCGCAGCAACTACATTACACATTTTTATATCATCTGCACCACAAGGACTGTCTGCACCAATAATAATTGCCTCGCACCAAACGTTCATGTCTTTACCGTAAAGATATGTTGATAAATTAACAGCACACAGGAATTAGATGAAGACAGTCTGTATTGTTTGTACCACAAAAGAATTCTGATAGCTGAAAAAATAAGAAATTGTTTGTACCACAAAAAAGTGCAAGATATACATTGACTCCCACCAAATCATTCACATCAGTACCACAAAAGAACTGTTACGTGTAAACTGACACCCAAGGAACGGTAGTATGTGTAGACATGGCTGAAAATCTGCTACAGATTACATAGAATTCTATAACACAAAAACCACAACAAATGGCTGGACATTAACCCTTTTAGCTCCAAGTCACTACAGCAGGAGATGGCTTGACCATGATAATTCAAGGGTAGTGCCAGATTAGCTTGGCGCCTTTAAAGGCGCCAAGCTAATCTGGCACTACCCTTGAATTATCATGGTCAATCCATCTCCTACAACTGGTACATAGTCATTAGGCAACACCTCCAAATTTGAGAAATGGGACCTTGGGGCTAAAAGGATTATGGTGCTTATAGTTATACCATGTTATTTGTGGTTCAATTCTGAGCAACCCTTTACAACAACCCACGGCAGTGCAAACACAAGCCACCAACATCTACAAGAGGCATAGATTCTCACGAGGCGCCCCCCCACCCCCACTACCACCCCCAGTTTCGGGGCTCATGAGAATCCATGCCCCTTGCTGACTAGAGTGGCTGTGGGTGTTGCTCAAACCGAGTCTGTTTTTTACTGTTTATTTACGCAACCACGTTTGATCTGAATAATAAAAGCAGACTTTGTTTTGAATGTGTAGATGTATTGTTCTCATAAAGCCAGACATGTACAGACATCAAAATTGCCCCCCCCCCCCCCCCTCCCCACTAGTGTGTGCAGCCACTGGTACTGCGAACACCGGGGGGGGGGGGGGGGGGGGCGGGGGGGGGGGGGGGCCAGGGCTGCATGCACCAGTGGGTTCTCCCATTCAACCCCTTGGGCGCATTCCCAAATTGTGGAGTTATCAGTGCATACCAGTTACAGGAGATGGATCCACCATAGCAACTCAAGGGTAGTGCCAGATTAGTTTGGCGCCTTTAGGCCTCAAGCTAATCTGGCACTAACCTTGAATTATCATGGTCGATCCATCTCCTGCTGTGACTCGGGGCTGACCGGGTTAATTTGTTCATCTTATTCAGGCAACGAGGGTGAGGGTCGAGTCAGAGGGGCGTGTAATAGGACACTGCCAGTTGCCACAGCAACAAAACAGGTCTACAATACTTCTTCTTGTTACTGTACACATCCCACCAGCCTTTTCAAAAACATGACATTCAAACCCCAGTTGCACCCTTTGAGAAGGATGACGAGTGACACTGGGGTTAGCAACAGCAACAAAACCATCCTAAGGCCTGCAGTGGCCCATGAGGATCAGAGCCTCTGGCGTGTGTAGGGTAGGGAGGATTTCAGAGCAGTCAATGTGTATGCCTGTGTTCTGAATCAAAGTCTTTCTGCTAACCCTTTGAGCCCCGGATGCCTACAGCAGGAGATGGCTTGACCATAATTCAAGGGTAGTGCCAGATTGGCTTGGCACCTTCAGGGGCCAAGCTAATCTGGCACTACCTTTGAATTATCATGGTCAAGCCATCTAATGCAACTGGTACAACTACAAGCATGAACAACCCACACCGGAAACTAACTCGCTCTCAGAAAAAGTGAACGAGGGTACGAACGCTCAATAAATAAAAAGAATTAAAAATTAAAAGAAGAAATAACAAGATGGGATGAACCATAACCCACGAAGTCCCTTCTATATATATGAGAGCTGTATTCGCTGTCAATGGTCTCTACCTTTTGTCTTTGACCTGATTCTGATGTTGAATTATCGCCTATTGAAAAAGCCTCGCAGATCTGCCAACGCGTCAGGGAGTTCTATAAGGGGCGCAGGACATACATGTCATCAATTTGTCAAATGTCATTTGTCATGATGTAAGTTTTAGTTTTTACGTAATTTGAGTTTCACTTTCGCTTCATAGGCTTGAGAAAAAGGTGACAAAATTTCAGTCTTGCTATAATTTGTGTGAAAGCAGGTTGACGTTACCTAGCTACATAATATACTAAGTACACGGGTCACCTGCATCAGTGGTCTTCTGAAAGCACGTCGATGTGTGTGCATGTTAGTGCGTGCATGTGCGCGCTCCAAACATCTCCAGGAGGCATAAATCATCATGCACCTGGAGGGCGCACGAGGATCTATTCCTCCTGGAGGGCGCACGAGGATCTATTCCTCCTGGAGGGCGCACGAGGATCTATTCCTCCTGGAGGGCGCACGAGGATCTATTCCTCCTGGAGGGCGCACGAGGATCTATTCCTCCTGGAGGGCGCACGAGGATCTATTCCTCCTGGAGGGCGCACGAGGATCTATTCCTCCTGGAGGGCGCACGAGATCTATTCCTCCTGGAGGGCGCACGAGGATCTATTCCTCCTGGAGGGCGCACGAGGATCTATTCCTCCTGGAGGGCGCACGAGGATCTATTCCTCCTGGAGGGCGCACGAGGATCTATTCCTCCTGGAGGGCGCACGAGGATCTATTCCTCCTGGAGGGCGCACGAGGATCTATTCCTCCTGGAGGGCGCACGAGGATCTATTCCTCCTGGAGGGCGCACGAGGATCTATTCCTCCTGGAGGGCGCACGAGGATCTATTCCTCCTGGAGGGCGCACGAGGATCTATTCCTCCTGAAGGGCGCACGAGGATCTATTCCTCCTGGAGGGCGCACGAGGATCTATTCCTCCTGGAGATGCGCACGTTTGAGAGAGAGAGAGAGCCACGCGCGAGAGAGAATGACGTCATATTTAGAGTATTGCCAGTGTCTGCGTGATGACGGAGCTTCTTTCACGACAATGCCCCTGTCTGACTTTCTCTAAAATTAAAGTTTTTTTTACTGTTTTAATTCTTTTCTGAAAAGAATTAATTTTTACTAAAGAAGTTGAAAGGATACAAAGCTGGCTAACGAACTCGTCCAATGTCTTTCTCCAAACTAGCTATATAATTATGCAAAAGTTAAAGTAAATATGACAAAAATTACGGACTGTAATCTGGGTCAACCAACTTCCTATAAACTGTTGTTAAAAGTCTTTAATGAGACATTCAATTACAATATGATCGGAGGCTCTCTTAGCCACCCACTTAAGAAAGTATTTTCGCCAAGTTTCAAGCTTGTCTGTACAGAAATATCGGAGATTCTCTTGTGCACACACATACATACACACAGTGACATATGGCGCTTTGCGCCAAATGAACATTCAGCAGTGAGGTTAATGCATTATTATCTTGTTAGCATGCATGCCTTTGACATCATGGACATGCTATTAAATTCGCCCCACCGTGACCTGTCCTAAAAAGTCCCTTCTATTAATAAAAGGAACTTTAAAAACGCAATGAAGTAAGGGCTCTCGGATAATCTACATCCAAGAAAAGATCACAACCAAACTAATCATGAAATAAAAGGCACAAACCCTAGAAATAGGGACTACTCTGAACAAAGAAAAATCATAGAGGCAAATGCCCAAGACTCTCACTACCGATAGTGTAGACCTGTGGGCTGCCAAGACAGAGAGGACCACCTGAGGCTAAAAGGAGTAGCTTATAAACCGACAACATTAAATGACTATGTGATCGGTCAGCCCCACACGCAGGACAACTGGAACAAATTGGTATTCACCCAAGCAATGTTGAATGCTCAATCAGTTCTACTATGAATAACCTGACAGCAACAATGGAGAGACTGTTGATACAGATCACAGATCTAAAAGGCATGAACCGGCCAAGCCAGAATCAGGCTGAAACGTTTACGTGTGCGATGTGAGCACCATTTTTTCCAACGGCCTGCCGGCCAAAAAAAACAGGCCATTGCATCGGATAGTGTGCGATGTGAAACACATCTTTACACACGTGAAATGTGTAACGTGTCCATTAGACCTGATGCCCCAAATGTGATAGGTTTTAATCCCTGACTGTCTGGAGTAGGTCGCTTTAACAACTATGTACCAGTGCCAGGAGATGACTCAACAATGCCAATTCAAAAGTAGAGCAAGATTAGCTGGGTGCCTGATGGTGCCAAGCTAATCTGGCACTACCCTTGAAGGAAAATTTGTGATTCAATTGTAAATCCGTGTCTTGTGTGTTTTCAAGTTGCCAGACGTAGTGAAACGAGCATCACACTGTTTACGCACAAAGAGCCTGTAAAACCTAATACCTAACAGAGAATACAAACTTTAGAATATTATGCATAAACTGCAAATGTGTGAACCTGTAAAACGATATTACGCTCAACATCAAAACATGCAATAGTGAGGTCCCGTTTACAAAGAACGACTATCGACAGAGAAATCACGGCGGACAACCAGCTTTTTCCATAAGCGTAGACAACACTCTAAACATCTCCAAGAAGCATAGATCCTCATCAGCCCGCAGTGTTAGAGCTCAGAGTGTTAGGGTTAGAGCCCCAAGTGTTAGGGTTAGAGCACAGAGTGTTAGGGTTAGAGCCCGGAGTGTTAACCTTTTGCCACCGTAGTCTGCCAGCTAGGTTTTCCCCCTTGAACGTATGCCTTACTTTGGCTCACTTCCCTGCTAACGTAGTAATTTTGACACATTTCATTGGCCTTGTCTGTTGTAAAAATCGGATCATACCCCAACATATTTGGTATCAGTAGAAAAAGCAATTCAAGGTGAACTCATACACTATGCTGAAGAAAATATTTTGTATTGTTAAGATTTTAGAGGTGTATGAAGAAGATGGGGTAAGAAACCAAAAATAAAAAAACAGATTTGCACTGGGTTCTGAAAACACATGCTGTTAGTGTATTAGTTATCCACAGTGTGAAAATTACAACTCACCTGGCATTCCAGAGACATAATTATTCTAGTGTGTCACCAGTAAATAATCCAGATAGAAAGGCACAACAGAAAAGTTTCTTCACACATAAATTTTACACCACAATCCGCCATTTGTTTTCGCACGTGGGGACGTTTTGTTATAAAACTTCTGATTCGTTGGTTTACTTTCAGCTCATACAAACAAGAAGAGTCACTCTACCAGCACAGAAATAAGTGCTTGACATATTATAGTAGGTTGCTTCCCTTAGACCGTACTGCCGGTATTGCCCGTCAAAGTGTGACTATACCTAGTCAAAAGATTGCTTCTGATAGACAATCAGGTAGCTGACGTCATAACTGTTCTATATGACCTTAGGTCATCTGCATAATTATAACCAGAGACAAGATGGCGGATGAACCAGCGAAGAAAAAAAGAAAATATCAGTCGACTCGCGCCAGCCAACAATGACAGACTCGGACTAAGTAGAATTGACATCGGACAAGGGAATAAAGAGCTTGGCTTGACCGCCCATCCGGAATTCGTCGCTTTCTTGCTATGTGAATCGGTAAGTAATCCGGCTACGGTCTTTGTCGATCTTCCTATAGTTCCGCGAGCGCTAGTGACTGATTTTCAGAATTCATGATCTTTACTAGAATTTATCTCTTACTGATTTTGCAAGATTTTAAACCTATTTTATCATAAAGTTGCGAGCTAGTTCATCAGATTTTATGCTGCAAGGATCTGAAAACTACGGTGTGTGTCAAAATTGCGGCACTGACATCGCTGGTCGTGACACGTTTTTGTCACCGAGTCGAAGAAGCCACGCCCCCAGCACAATCGTTACTCAGGGTCAGGGTAGCAGGTCAAGCAGAACCCGCATTGATTTTGACAGCATAGCGAGTATGGAAGGATAATTTACATTCTCGTGGAAAATTATGTCAAAGGGATGCCGGAGAAAATCAGTACATGAGTGTACTCTGACGTGTGTACCCCACACCGATGACCTCGTCTGCAGTATTGACCGAGTTCTGCCTTGTGACGTAGGCTAGTAAATATCCCCAAATTCAAAACGAGGCCGATGCAGACGATAATTTGCGCTCTCAGGTACAAAAACAACACACCCACCAAACGATGAATTTCGACATTTGGCATTGTATTTACATCATAAAGCTCTAAGTTAGTACACAAAGGACCCATACATAATACTGTCAGCAGTTTCTGTTGCAGAAAGTTTTCTGTGTTGAGATGCTTGATCCTGGGGAGAATAACTTTAAGGTTAGAGCTCGGAGTGTTAGGGTTAGGGCTCGGAGTGTTAGGGTTAGAGCTCAGAGTGTTAGGGTTAGAGCCCGGAGTGTTAGGGTTAGAGCTCGGAGTGTTAGGGTTAGTGCCCGGAGTGTTAGGGTTAGAGCCCGGAGTGTTAGGGTTAGAGCTTGGAGTGTTAGGGTTAGAGCCAGGAGTGCTCATGAGGATCTATACCTCTTGGAGATGTTTGGAGTGTGGTCTATGCTTACAGTGGACGGTGATTGTCCTCAGTCATTTCGCCGTCGTTCGTAGTCGTTGGTTGCAAACAAAACCTCACTAGTGAGTAAACTACAAATACGTGAAATGTGTAACATATATGAATACATTTAACCCGATGCCCCAAATGTGATAGGTTTTAACCCCATACTGTCTGGAGTAGGTCACTGTAACAACTATGTAACAGTGCCAGGAGATGACTACCATGCTAATTCAAAAGTAGAGCAAGATTAGCTGGGTGCCTGATGGCACCTAGCTAATCTGGCACAACCCTTGAAGGGAAAATGGGCGATTCAATTGTGAATCCGTGTCATGTGTCTTTTCAGGCTGCCAGACCGAGTGAAACGATCATCACACAGCTTACACAAAATGGGCCTGTCGCCTGTATGAGTCCTCATGTGTCTTTTCAAGTCGCCAGAAGTAGTGAAACGAGCATCAAACTCTTTACACACAAAGGGCCTGTCGCCTCTATGAGTTCTCATGTGTATTTTCAAGTGGCCAGACGTAGTGAAACGAGCATCACACTGTTTGCACACAAAGGGCCTGTCGCCTGTACGAGTCCCCATGAGTCTTTTCAAATTGCCAGACGTAATGAAATGAGCATCACACTGTTTACACACAAAGGGCCTTTCGCCTGTATGAGTCCTCATGTGTCTTTTCAAGTCGCCAAACGTAATGAAACGAGCATCACACTGTTTACACACAAAGGGCCTGTCGCCTGTATGAGTCCTCATGTGTCTTTTCAAGTGGCCAGACGTAGTGAAACAAGCATCACACTGTTTACACACAAAGGCCTGATACCTGTATGAGTCCTCATGTGTCTTTTCAATTGGCCAAACATAGTGAACTGAGCATCACACAGTTTACACACAAAGGGCCAGTCGCCTGTATCCTCATGTGTATTTTCACGTCGCCAGAGTGAAACGAGCATCACACTGTTTGCACACAAAGGGCCTGTTGCCTGTATGAGTCCCCATGTGTCTTTTCAAGCTGCCAGACGTAGTGAAACGAGCATCACATTGTTTACACACAAAGGGCCTGTCGACTGTTACAAGTCCTCATGTGTCTTTTCAAGTGGCCAGACGTAGTGAAATGAGCACCACACCGTTCACACAGAAAGGGCCTGTCGCCTGTATGAGTCCTCATGTGTGTTTTCAAGTGGTCAGACCGAGTGAAACGAGCATCACACTGTTTACACACAAAGGGCCTGTTGCCTGTATGAGTTCTCATGTGTCTTTTCAAGTGGCCAGACCGAGCGAAACAAACATCACACTGTTTACACACAAAGGGCCTGTCACCTGTATGAGTCCTCATGTGTGTTTTCAAGTCGCCAGACATAGTGAAACGAACATCACAATGTTTACACACAAAGGGCCTGTCGCCTGTATGAGTCCTGATGTGTGTTTTCAAGTGGCCAGACGTAATGAAACGAGCACCACACTGTTCACACACAAAGGGCCTGTCGCCTGTATGAGTCCTCATGTGCGTTTTCAAGCTGCCAGACTGAGTGAAACAAGCATCACACTGTTTACACACAAAGGGCCTGTCGTCTGTATGAGTCCCCATGTGTCTTTTTAAGCTGCCAGACTGAGTGAAACGAGCATCACACTGTTTACACACAAAGGGCATGTCGCCTGTATGAGTCCTCATGTGTGTTTTCAAGCTGCCAGACTGAGTGAAACAAGCATCACACTGTTTACACACAAAGGGCCTGTTGCCTCTATGAGTCCTCATGTGTCTTTTCAAGCTGCCAGACCGAGTGAAACGAGCATCACACTGTTTACACACAAAGGGCCTACTGTCTGTGCTCATACTACAATCCCTGTCCATGTCAGTTCTTGTCAACCCACCATCAATGTGATCATTGTTACTGTTATCTAACTGATTAGAATACAGTGAGCCAATGAAATAAGCTGGGTCAATATCGTATCTTTTATGTGCTTTTGAACAGTGAACCCTCAGACCACAGAGGTCATCAAACGCAGCCTGACAGTGTCTACAAATAAAATGTCTGTCTGGAGGTGTTAATTTGTCGTCCTGCGCCTGCCGACGATAAACAAGCCGTTTCATGATCCGTTCTGGTCCCGTCACACTGTCCGTTCTCAGACTGCCAGTTAACTGTGCCTGCCGACGATAAACAAGCCGTTTCATGATCCGTCCTGGTCCCGTCACACTGTCCGTTCTCAGACTGCGAGTTAACTGTGCCTGCCGACGATAAACAAGCCGTTTCATGATCCGTCCTGGTCCCGTCACACTGTCCGTTCTCAGACTGCCAGTTAACTGTGCCTGCCGACGATAAACAAGCCCTTTCATGATCCGTTTTGGTCCAGTCACACTGTCCGTTCTCAGACTGCGAGTTAACTGTGCCTGCCGACGATAAACAAGCCGTTTCATGATCCGTTCTGGTCCCGTCACACTGTCCGTTCTCAGACTGCCAGTTAACTGTGCCTGCGCAAAAAAAACAGGAAGTGAAGAATGTATTAGCTGAATCTGAACCCAACTGCGCATGCAGCCGCCGGGAACGTTGACAATACTGGTAGCTGCATGCGCACGGGGTTAATATCTACGAAAATGTTTACAAATATAAAGAACACCAACGTCGCGTGTTGACCATCTACGGTTAACGCTCGTGCCATGCACACCTTCATAGTCCCTCTCCATTCTCTGGGGTGTATGGGTGCAATGAGAAAAATCGTCATATTACATCACTGCAGCAAAGACAATAGCCGTTGGAAATTACTCAAACAAAGAAACAATACTGCATTGTTGGGACAAACGAGGTTACTTCTTGTTGGTACCTTCATCTGCACGTGCTACATCAATATACTTTTTTAACAAGAAAGGCAAAGCCATTATGGCTAAGGGTATGACCTATTTTCATACGTGTGACCTTTTTGACAATAAGTAAAGGGCTGGCTTCTGCACCAGTGAAATCCATGTTTTCTCAAATGTCACATCTGTCACCCCCCGTGACCCCCTACAATTTTATCAAACATTTGCCGGTCTCTTGTGACCTTCCCAAGGGGTCACCCAAATTAGTATGCAGAGATAGGTCTTACCATCAGGTATCTCTGTGCCAGGTTGGGGATGGAAATAGTATCTGAGAAAAAAAAACAATGGCTGTTTGTGACCTATTTCCTGATCTCATGTGATCCTTGACCTTTCCGAGGTGTCATCCAAATTATTATGCATAGGAAGGTCTTACTATCAGGTATCTCTGTACCAAGTTTGGATTAGAAGTTGTGAATAGTGTTTGTTGTGAATAGTGTTTGAGACGCACAAAAAACACCATATTTTGTCAAAATATAGCTATTTTTGATGCATTTCCTGATCTCTTGTGACCCTTGACCTTTGGATAGGTCAACCAAATTAGTATGCATAGAAAGGTATCTTCGTACCAAGTTTGCGTTCGTAGTTGTGAATAGTATTTGAGAAAAAAAGCAATTATGTCAAAATATGACAATTTTTTTAAAACATATTTCCTGATCCCCTGTGACCTTGACCTTTAAGGAAGGTCACTGAAATATGTATGTTAAGACAGGTCTTGCCACAAAGTATCCGTGGGCCAAGTTTGAAGACTGTGGTTTGAATAGTCTCCGAAAAAATGCCACCGTTAAAGCTTGCCACGAACGACGGCGGACAGACGATCACTGGCCCAGAACATTGACTTACTTTTGCTTGGCACGTGAACCAAAATTGGCCATTTGTGACGTATTTTAAATATCTCTTTTGACCATTGACCTTTCCGTGGGGTCATTTAAATTAGTAAGCATAGGATTAGAAAGTTCTTAACAAAGACAGTATAATATACTGTTATTGGTCGTACCATCTGGTATCCCTATACCAAGTTTGAGTTTGAAGTTGTGAATAGTATATGAGAAAAAACATCATTTATAAAAAATATGGCTTTTTTTTTTTTTAAACCTGTTTCCTGATCCCATATGACCCCTTTGAGATAGGTCATTCAAACTGGTATGTTTAGAAAGGTCTTGCCACAAAGTATCCTTGGGCCAAGTTTAAAGACTGTGGCTTGAATAGTGTCCAAGAAAACGCCCACATTAAAGTTTACCACGTACGACGGAAACCGGACAACTAACAGGTGACCACTGGCCCAGAACATAGACTTACTTATGCTTCGCACGTGAGCCAAAAATTGCACATACGGATCAGATGTTATGTGTGCCTGGCCTTTGTGGAAAAGTACAATCTGACAAAAGTGATAAATTGCCTTTCCCATCGTCGTACACTGTCTAATCACGTCAAGCGAGGTGTTGGTTGGCATATAATGCACATAACAAGCACAGAACAGTGCGCTGGTTTGGATGTTAGTGTGCAGTATAAACTCAATAACTTATTAATCGAACGACATCTTCCAATGTGGCAGTTTTCTGAGATCCATAAAGTTAAACACTTATTTGTATACACAGGTTTGTGTGTTTTATTTTATGGAGGATTTTTAAGGAGTCTAAACATAAGCAATGGAGCGGACTGGAAAGGAAATCTGCTGTCAAGCCATTATAAAGCAACCGACTAAAAAATAAGTTTTGCTTCAGATCGGGCGATCTTTGTCAGTGTGTGAAAAAATGTATTTCGTCATTTCAGAATACAATAACCAGTCAGCTTCATCCGGTTTTACTCATCCACCCCTCACACAATACAGTGAGTGGGAGATGGATCAACAGTTCAGTAAAAGACAGCACTACATAAATGGCATTAACTTGGTTAATGTGGACTGATCCATTAATGAACCATCAATACATAGTCCATCCTTCTCCTACAACTGGAGTGGAGCTTTAAGTGACATTTATAAACCATTTGAAAATTAGGCAGAGTAAGTGAAAAGTACAATTTTCTCTCAGTACCGTGACAGGCATTTTTTATTTTGATTTATTCACCATTCACTGCATGTTCTGCAGCTACAGTGCGTCTCTGATGCACTAGAAGTCAAACTCCCGTATTGAAAATGTACAGGGGTAGTCAGACGCACTAAAATTTACTGCATCTGCGTCCGAGACACATTATCCTTGCGCCACCGTGCGTACCCTAACAGAGGTCGGTGACAGTCATTCTACTTTTAGTGATGAGCTGGTGCGTTTAGCCACTTGCTTAGTCGCGGCTGCGTTCAGAATCCACCCGACTCCTGAGACAGGCTTTTTCATGATAGCTCACCAGTAAAAAATCAGTATCACTGCCCCAACAAAATTAAAGAGGAGGGAGCGAAATGAGTTAGAACATACAGATGATGCAGCTTTTTTCTTCAATAAATTTGCGGACCCTCTATTATGCTCAGATGGAGGTCTGTGTACCCTCTGAAATTTATGCCTGGGGGTCTACAGACCCTTTAACCTGTTGTCAAAACAGAAGCCCTGGCGCAGGGAAGGGGGGGGGGGGGGGGGGGCATGGGTCTAAGTGGGGTGGGTAGGGGCGGGGGTGGGTGGGGGGGATATGTTTTGCCGTGCTGTGATTGTGAACGGTAATCATGGATAGGATTAACATATCATGATGTACCAAGTGCATTTGTTGTTGCTGATTGTTAAAAACAAATTGTACAGCGTATATACCATCAGTCTATTCACATCCGTAGGACAAATGCACAATCTGTGGCATACATTGTACCATGGGGCCCTGCCCTCCATCTCACACACACACACACACACACACACACACAATCTCCAGGGCATTGTAACAAACGCAATCTGCCAACAGGGCTTTTGTAATAGGAGACAGCCTGCACATGTCTACTCAATCCGGGAGCTTAAAGTCTAAAGAAACAAGCCAGAAAGGCACATAAATAACGAAGGAAAAAAAAAAAGAAAGAAAGGAGACAGACAATAGAGTTCCAATTCTGCATGCACTTTTGGAACTGTGAGATAACAAAGTCAGAATGCAACCAAGCAAAGAGCGTTTGTTAACCCTATTATTCGGAATACACCAGTTTGTGAAGTATGTTTGACTAAAATAGTTCAAGGGTAGTGCCAGAATAGCTTGGCGCCTTTAGGCGCCAAGCTATTCTGGCACCACCCTTGAACTAAAGCCATTGGTCTTTATCCTTAGTATAATGTAGCTTGCACATATATATATATATATATATATATATATATATATATATATATATATATATATATATATATATATATATATATATATATATATATATATATATATATATATGGGGCAGTGTACAAATTTGAAGCTTTTAGTCTCAGTGTGATATGGGTTAAGCCACAAGTTATGTAAATAGGTCAATGTGGCTGAATCCTAAAGCAAGGGTCTTGGGGCACTTTTTTAATGAATTTTTTTTTTTTTTAAATCCGGAAATCCGGCTGTAGCCGGAAAAGTCCCACCCGTGCCCTTCAACTATCATGCCGCATGGCCAGGGCTTCTGTTTTCACAACAGGTTAAAGGGTCTGTAGACCCCCAGGTATAAATTTTAGAGGGTACACAGACCCCCATCTGAGCATAATAGAGGGCCCGCAAATTGATTTAAGAAAAATTGCATCATCTGTATGTTTTTTTTTAAAATAAATTAACTGATTTTGCTCACTCCTCTTTAAATTTGTTGTGACTGTGTGTGTGTGTGTCCTTTCCATGATACGGATTCTTTAACTGGTGAGCTATCATGCAAAAGCCCGTCTCCCTCTCCGTCTCTCTCACACACGTACCTATATGTATTTATTTGTATGATCATTTGATAAAGTATTGTAACAGAGAATATAACCTTTTCTGCTGAATGCAGATTGACAACCAAAGTCTGACTTGTCTAAACTCTGTGTGTGTGTGTGGTTGTGTGTGTGTGTGTGTGTGTGTGTGCGTGTGCGTGTGTGCGTGCGTGTGTGAACTGCTGTACTTAAAAGTTGGTTTCAACCCATTTAACCCCAAAGACGTATTTCTCCAACTTTAGAGCTTTTGCCTAATAACTATGTACCAGAAGATGGATCGACCATGATAATTCAATGGTAGTTTGATAAACTTGTTGCCTGATGTAGAGTGATGGTACCCTGCTAATCTGGCAGTACGCTCAAATTATTATGGCCAATCCATCTCCTGCTGTACAGCTCATAGGGGTCCATGGATAGTAGCTTTGACTAATGCAAATCCACTGCGCCACCGCGTGCACGCAAGCGCCTATACTAAGCTCAAGACAAAATACAAGGGAGGAAATGAGAAATTCTTGCTGTGGCCGGAAGTATCCCAGACCTCTTTCTCAACATACAGAGTTGAACATTAAACCCTTTAGTAGAGAGCCGTGAAAGAGGCCTCTATGCACTGCAATGCATCCATTGTTTTCTGCCCTGTTTACTCTAAAGTCGAAGAGAATTACTCGAAAAGATATTGACAACTGAGCAGTGTTTAAACCAGACCCCATTAAATTAGACCTTTTTGGGCTGGGGGAAATATGTACCTATACTCCATAAGCCAGTCTTGGCTACCGTGCACCCCCCCCCCCCCACCCCCCCCACCCCCAAATACTCAAGATGGGTGTACCTTAGAATGTCCGGAGATGTTTAAGCCATGTTTCCCCTAAAATCCTTAGGAACACACCAGAGATAAAGCCGATGGTGCAAGGGTACCCCCATTCACGCTCTTCACGCATCCTAAAGTGAGCCGTGAGAAACATTTTCCTCTAAATAAATCTAAATTTATTTCAGGAGCCCAAATCAGGCAATATTATGTTAAGGCATACCTTCTGCGTCCTCAGCAAAAACAGAATGAAAAAGATATTGAATCTGTGGCTCACAGTGATGGTATATAGGCACCCAGTAAATGACCATTTCCGCGAAATAAAAAAAAATAAAAAATAATGTTTCTGATGCCCTCAGAAATTTTGTATACAACTGACAGGTCATTTTTTAAAGGTTTTATTGGTTAGGATAGAGTACCACTGTTACTCCCAACCTGATTTTATTATGCTATGATGCATTTAGGTCCACTGTGGTTGAATCTGCTGTCCTACCCCCATTTTACCAGTACGCAAAACAATCCCAAAAATTGCTTACGTCATACTCCTCTGTTTAAATATTTTTGTTTCCAGTTTTCTTAACAAAGTATGCATATTGAGTATAAAAATCTGTGATCATTTCATTAATTTCAATGTGACCCATCAATTTAATTGTAACATTTTTGGATTAAGAGCATAAAAGGTGGAGGGGGGGCCGGGGGAGTCTGTAAACAGGGGCTGCTGCTAAAGCTTCTACTGTCTGGATTTGGAGGCATGATGTACTGATAGCTGAAAGACTTCCTCTTCAACAGAATTGCATGATTGAAGTCGACGGCACACTCAGAAGTCTCGTCAAACTCAGGGAAGATGGTATCTCAGGGAGGTGTCATGTCTCCGATCCCTTTAATGTCCGTAAAATATGTGGAACATTGGACTGTACTCCAGAGTCTTGCTGTTCTATTAAAAAGGAAGTTCTTCAACGACAGGCCCTGTTTACAGACGTTTCCCCCTTTATATGCTTTAACAAAAAATAATTACAATTAAATTGATTGGGCACGTTGAAATTAATGAAATGATCACAAATTTTAATGCTCAATGTGCATACTTTGTTAAGAAAACAGGCAACAAAAATATTTAAACAGAGGAGTATGATATAATCAATTTTTATGATCATTCTGCGTTGCTTTGCGTACTAGTAAAATGGGGGTAGGGCAGCAGATTCAGCAACTGTGGCCCCTAAATGAATCACAGCATCATAAAAGTAGGTTGGGAGTAACTGCAGTACTCTATCCTAACCATTAAAACCTAAAAAGGACCTATCAGTTGTATACAAAATTTCTGAGGGCATCGGATACAACGTACGTTTCCCAATTTAGCAATTTTAAATTGAAAAATTAATTTTTCTCTAAAATATATTTTTTCAAAAAATACTTACCGATGACATTACTGTCTGGAAGTGTCTACTACTTAATTTCAGCCTAAGAACCTGTTGTGTTGATACATAACCTGGGAGGCACTCAGGGAACCCTGCCTAGGGCCGAGAGTTGTCTCCCGCCCCTGCCCATCCGGTCACGTGCCACGTGGCGTGAGCATTCAGTCGTGATACTTAGCTTACCAGCGGCAAGTGGGGCAGGAGGGAGGGTCCTCCAAGTAATGTCATCGGTAAATATTTTTCAAAAAAATATATTTTAGAGAAAAATTAATTTGTTTCCTCAAAAACATTACCGATGACATTACTGTCTGGAAGAATTGCGAAAAGGAGGGGGGGTGCCACACCCCAGTTACCTTCTGTGGGGCTAAGACAGAGCCATCACCCAGACGCAAAACTCCTGACAATTTCAGCTAAGTGCATACCGGCGCCGGGAGGGAGTGTTGCGCTGCGGCGATGTCCCCCACCAGTGCAAGGTTGTCTCGCTGGCCTGCCAGATCCCCGAGGTAGAAGCGGGCGAAGGTAGATTCTGCCCGCCAGCCCACTGCTGCCACGATGTCTCGAACAGCACAGTTGCGATCGAAGGCGACGCTCGTGGCCATGGCTCGAACCTCATGTGCGCATATCTTGAGCCTCTTTGCAACTTCTGGGGAAAGGTCCTGGTAGGCCGACCTTATGACCCAGTGCAGCCAAGAAGAAATCGTCTGAGCTGTTATGTCTTCTCTGTTGGGGGCCAAAGGCAGAAAGAGGCGTGACCATCCTTGATGGACGGGCTTGGTACGTCGTAGGTATACGCGTAGGGCGCGCACAGGATCCTGCTGCCTGGTCTCCCGAGGAAAGCTTGCACATTTCAGTGGCCATATGGTGATCACCTGGGGTGCAGTCAAGGGAGACCTGGTCTTGGCGAGGAAGGCAGGGTCTGTGAGTAGCTGTACAGAACCGTCTGCCCGGAACTGGAGGCAGGCAGGGCTTGCCGACAGCGCATGTAGCTCGCTTACTCTAGCCGCGGTGGCCAGGGCCAACAGGAAACAAGTCTTTCGTGTCACATCCGAGAACCGAGCCAGGGAAAGCGGTTCCAACCTGTCCGAGTTCAGCCACGTCAGTACCCAATGTAGGTCCCAGCGAGGAATCAGTGAGCGGGGAACCGGACGCTGCAGGCCAAAGTGCGCCATCAGGTCTGCAAGGTCTTTGCTTTCGCCAGGGTCTGGGTGGCCTAGGTGACGGTAAGTGTCGGCAATCATGGACAGGTATCCTCGAATCGTGATGGGGGCTAAGCCTTGGTCTCCAAAGAGCCAGAGGAAGAAATCAGCGAGCTGTGGAGAAGTCAAATCAGTGGGGGAGAGTTGTCGGTCAGCGCACCAGGACTGGAACACTTGCCACTTTCCCTCGTAAATGCATCTGGTCGAGGGTCTACGGGCTGAAGTGATAGCTGCCACTGCTGCACTCAAGAAGCCTCTTCCAGGCGTGAAGGAGAAGCCGCTCCGGGCACGGAGGGAAAAGCGGCTGGCAGGGCTGCTTGAGCATTATCCTCGAGGTGGGCAGACGAAGAGGGGGGCCCGTGGCGAGACTGAGTAGATCCGTGGTCCAAGACCTGTTCTAGGAGAACGGGGCGACCAGTAACACGACCGCGTCGCAACCTCTGAGCTTGAGTAGGACTTTGGGAACAAGGACCGTCGGGGGGTAAGCGTATGTGATGAGTCCGTCCCACGGAATGGAGAGCAGGAAGACTGCCCAGGCTAGAGGGTCTGGAATCGGGGAGACGAAGAGGGGAAGCTGGCGATTCCACCTCGTGGCAAATAGGTCGATCATGGGAGTCTCCCAGTGAGCGCAGATCATCTGAAAGATGTTTGGGTGTAGCATCCATTCCGTGTGGAGAAGTTGGCCGCGCCGAGATAGGGAGTCTGTCAACACGTTCAGGCCCTGCTTCTGAATGTAAAAAACGACTGTGGTGTTGTCCGAAAGGACGAGGATCTCCTGGTGAAGGCGTGTTTCCCACTCGATGAGGGCTTGCCAAACCGCTTGCAGCTCGAGCCAGTTGATGTGTCTGTCTGCTAGGTCCGGAGACCAGAGGCCGGACGTCGAGAGGAAACTCGGTAATAGGTGTGCACCCCAGCCGGCGAGACTTGCATCCACGCAGAGCGAGAGCTGAGGGGGCGGTGAGGCTAGAGGAACTCCCAAAGCGAGCCATGAGGTGTCCGTCCAGCGCTGCAGATGTGGGCAAAGGATCTGAGACACAGGCACCGGGGCATCTAAGTCGCCGGAGGACGGACGCCAATGAAGCAGGAGGTGTAGTTGGAGCGGCCGGGAGTAAAGACGACCGAGGGGAAGGAGATCCACCACTGCATTCATCAAGCCGAGCAGTTGAAGCCAAACTCTGGCGGGGACTGACTCCGCCTGTGCTACCTGGGTGGCCAAGGAGGCTAGCTTGTGGATCCGAGGCTCCAGCAAACTCACTCTGTTGAGGTCGGTCGCAAATTCCATGCTGAGATTAATAAACCGGCGAGATGAGATGGAGTCCGACTTGCTCATGTTGACCAGGAACCCCAAACGCGACAGCAACAGGAGCAGGGAATCTCTGTCCGTCCTCAGGGCGGTCTCTGACTGATTCCTCAGGAAGAGGTCGTCCAAGTAGTTGGAGGTTGGACTGGACGACTGTAATGTCGCCCTTCTGACACCAAATTATGTAATGTCGCCTCACCCCAGCCTTCGACACCAAAATCTGTAGCGTCGCTGACCGTGTGCAATGTTTGTGTGACCGGTGAATGTGTATGTAAATGTTTGCTCGTGTCAGGATGCCAGGTTCACACACACAAGCACAGTCACTCGCACTCGATACTAACTACAATAAAACATGTGAAACGAAGATCGCATTTCGTATATATATTGCAGTACAGGCTAATAGTGATAAAGCGACAACAAATGCCCCGGCATGAGGCCGTTTGAGAAAAATATATTCTCTGCTGGTCACAATGTCATCAGACGTTACTACAGTAGCGCAGCAGAGTACTATTATCTAAGTTGTGTCTCTAAAAAGAATAACAAAGTCCAAACAAAGGAGAATCTAGAAAAATAACTAAGTCGGAGAGGCCATTAAATAAAAGGAAGCCTCGGCAAAAATGACAAAGTCCAAAATGTCCTTTATAAAAGAAAGTCTATAAAAGTAGCTAAGTCAGAGAGGCCTTTGTTAAAAGAAGACCTGTACAAAAATGACTAAGTCCAAAGCGCCCCTTTGTAAAAGGGAAGCCTCGGAAAACGACAGAGTCCGAGGCGCCTGTTACAAAAGAAGAGCCCCGAAAATAACAGAGTCCAAAGCGCCCTTTGTAAAGGGAAGCCTCGGAAAAACGACAGAGTCCGAGCCGCCCGCTATAAAGGATAACTATCTGAGTTCATCTACAGTACTGAGCACCAAAAGGGGTCAGTGTGGTGTTTTTCAGATTTTGAGCAAAATAAGGCATGTAGTGACATTTCTGTTGTTGCAATGCATTAAGATAATGTTAATGTATAAATTTGTATATTTTGGGCTATCTACATGATGAATTTAATTGTGAACTGATAATAAAATGTTGAAAAAGTGGCCCAAAATGGCTTCCAAAAAAAGGAACGGTATCAGTGGGTGAACTCAGACGAAGATTGTGACTACATCAGTGCATCATGACATGAAATTATTTTTTAAATTTAGGCTTCATACATTGAAAAATCAGTGCTATACCTTTTTTTTTCACTTTAGAACTAATTATTGACACACTTATGGACAAAAAGTGGCGTTTCTGACGCATAACGAAGTGTCCCACTGCAACGTAATTTTTCACTTTTCCCAAGTCGGCAACAAAATAAGATCCGCTTGTCCACTATGTGCACCAACAAACCATACCCAAAATACTTCATTTTGCACCATAATAGGTTACAAATATTTGAAGGATTTGGATGCTCAGAATTTTTTTATATCACGGTGTCCCAAATGTCACGTCTGCAACGCAACCCAAAACAATCGCAGAAATTCGTTCAAAACTCGCTTTCCGACCGGTTTGCTTGTGTTGTGGGAATTCCTCGGGAAATTCCACACCAACTGATGACGTTTACACAGAAAATCCATTGACATTTTAGCACTGGTACGCAAAAAACAGCGACGTGTCCCGACTTCCGACCACCATGCGCCTGAAACGCGTGCGCTTGCGCCGGAAGAACGCGTGTGCTTCATACGGTTTTAATCGCGAAAGTTTACCAAGTATCTTGGACCATCTGCGTTACAGGTTGGCATTTTTATATTCTTTTATGTTCCATGCATCAATCTAAATCATTATTATTTGCATCTTTGAATTTTTATAGGAGATAACAATTTTTCAATAGACTGTGCTTACGTTTACTCTCTGTGTCTCGTGGAACATCGGTAATGAATTTTGGGACATTTTCATCATTTTCAAACAAATCTGACACAGCACCAAAATTAATCTTGTTTGCAAGGAATATTATTATGCATAGTTTTTATCAATCGTGTAGTGATTTTTTTCTAAATGCCTCAAAACCTATAAAAAAAATTTAAGTTAGGTGAAGTTTGTGTAGGACGTGTCATGGGACGTCACGATTGCATTTTTTTTTTTAGAGTCCCATGCTGCATCGGAAACATGAACGTGCAGACTGCGTTGTGGTTAGATATCCTGACCGTTGTTATCCAGGTAATTTTTTTGTTTATATTTGACCAAACTTTGTCTTTCCTTCTTTAAATGATTGTTTTAATTTGGGACCTGACTTGGCAGTTTTTAATGATACTTCTGGTCTTTATGTGTGCAGGAGTGGTCACAGAATATATTGACAAAGACACACGCCGCATCAGATTTTTACATCCCCACATGACGAAGAAGACATTCTTTGTGTACCCTGCAGTTGCTGATGTCCAGCTCGTGTCCATGGACATGATAGTGGCTAAAGTCTTTCTTGTGCCAACGTGCAACAGTATGAGGGAATGGAGGGTGGAGGGTTATGATTTTTTATCTGTTTCTGCCAAAGAAAAAGCCTGGAGTGCTTTTTTAAAAAAAATACTTATCTGGTTTTATTTTTCTGATATTTACAGTAAATGATGAACTGTATTCATTGGATCATTTTGATGTGTGTGTGAGACTTTATATTTACAGACCCCCAAAACTCTTTTTTTGGGGGGGGTATTTGGGTGGGTGTTTTTTGTTTGTTTTTTGTATTTCGTTTTGTAACATGTTCACTTATTTTATAAATAGTTCAACTAAAGCATTCATTAATACACACAAAACTGAACAAGTACAATGCACATAAACAGTCCTCTTGTGTACACAAGCCTTGTACCTCTGCTCCAAACCCTCAGACTCACACTTTCACACCTCTAGTAACGCTGGTAAATATATAAGCCAATCCTGATAACACTGTCTACCATTACCATTAGTGTTTGCAATATTTTTCTGTATATATCTATATTTTATGAGGTATTTTATGCTATCAATACCTGCATGTGCCCCAGACCAGAACAAATGGAAATGACACCTAATAACAAGTCAAAACAAGTGTTCTTTCATTCATGGTGTCCCGTGACATCTGAAACGTCATAACTAACAAGTGTAATATATAAGAGATGCAACTATTATAATTTTATTGTTTTTGGTTCCCATATTCTTTCACTTGTTTTACACCTTGCTTGTGCTTAACTACTGGAAAACTGCTGTTCTTGCTTTTGTGGTGAAATGATCTGGTGCGACGTTTCAGATGCTACGGTGTCCTGAATTTTAACGCAGCTCTAACCTTTCGTTTACGTGATTTTTTTTCTAAAATCACCTATAAAAGTATATTTACTCTTCGACTGAATTTTATATGTTCACAAAATTTTGCATATTAAATTTAATTAGACTGGGTGCATTGCATGTGTCCCACTGGTGCATCCGAAACGGGTATCATACCCCCCTCAGTCGATCCTCAATTGTGTCGACACAGAACAGATTATTTATTTTCTTTTTTCAATTTGTATTTATACTTTGTCAGACATGTCTAAAACAGGCATCGTTTCATCTGTAGCATTTTTTTTATTTTTCATCCTATTTTCCCACTCTTGGTGCTCAGTACTGTAGATGAACTCATCTAAGAAAAATGGCAGAGTCCAAAAGGTCCTTCGATAAAGGGAAGCCTCAGAAAAATGGCAGAGTCCGAAGACTCCAAAAAAATGACTAAGTCTAAAACGTCCTTTGATATTGGGAAGCCTCGGAAAAACGACAAAGTCCGAGACGCCCGTTATCACGGAAGACTACCGAAAAAAATGGCAGAGTCCGAAGACTCCAAAAAAATGGCAAAGTCTGAAGCGCCCTTTGTAAAGGGAAACCTCGGAAAAATGGCAAAGTCCGAAGCACCCGTTACAAAGCAAGACTCCCAAAAAACGACAGAGTCCGGGATTCCCATTCAAAGGAGGGCTCAGAAAAATGACAGAGTCCAAAATGCTGGTTTGTAGAGAACTCTGGAAAAACGGCAAAGTCGAACGTGGATAACAACCGCTCAAATCCACCTATCTCCGCAGACTAGGTACCACACCGCCATCTAAGCCAAAGGCCGACCGCAGACGGGTAGCGGAAAGTCGCTCGCCCGACCAAAATCATTACGTGTTACAAAATGGTGAAGCACTTTTCCATGCGATAGAACATTACTTTCCTAGCTGAATACGCTTTTGTAAATTCTGAAACTATTACCGACACCTAGAGCACTTCAAACACTATATTGTTGCAAAAACCTCTTGCAGATGAAAAATCGTACTTTTACAAGACTATGTAATTAACAACCCAAATCAAATCTCCTGTCAAGGGAAAATACTCCGCAGTAACCAGCTGTCTGCCACCGTAGCAAAGCTCTGGAAAGAAGGGAGAAACCGACACTAGGCGACTTGCGGTCACTGAGTACAACATCTGGCCTTTGTCTAAACGTTCTTCCGTGTTACACAGCCTCGTCTCTTACTACTGGCGGTAAATACACACTAAATTCCGGCCAGGCTTGCAGGAGACAAAAATAGCTGAACTATGCAGTAAGCCTCAGGGAGCACACAGACTACACAGAAAGAAAAGAAAAAATAATACGATAAAAAAACGTGTACAAGGCATTTTTACCACACTACCCCCCGCTTCCTCAGCGATTGTCCTCAATCGGAAAAAAACATGCTATAAACACAGTGGTAAAAATGACTACAAAAACAACCAAGGCATGCAAAGAAAAACTTAAAAACACACGCACAAAAACCAATTCAAGTCCTGGTTCACAAGCCGCTGCGCGACAAAACACAGTTCTCACCAACTTGAATTGTCACACGGCAACACAAAAAAAAAAGTCGCCGTTACAACAACCAAAAAAACACCTGACTGACGTGTTACAAATAACTAACCTCCAGTACCCTGGTACCTCAGGTATTGCAAACGATCACAATCAGTCATTATCTCACACTTCAAAACAAACAACAAAACTAAAAATCAAAACCTAAACACCATCATGCACAAAACATCAACTAAAACTACGGTTACATCAGCAAAACGTATGCCGTTACAAAGCACACCAAACCAATTATTTAAAAAAACGCATTATTAAACCCGACACACCCATTTTAAGGTGACAGTCACCACAAAAGAATCCACCCAGGTAAAAACAAAACACCTGGTAAAAAAAAATATCGTCGACGAACCTCAGGTGCGTCGTCTGACACAGGTGTCGGTCGAGAGAAAACAATTCGACCGGCAAAATAAGACCCAAAAAAAATCAAACAACATCACTACTAGGCCTGCAAATATAGATTCGATAGCGACGATTACATAATCACCAATATAAGGAACACAAAAATCAGTATTCAGCATAAAAACAACCACGTCATGCAAAACCAAAACTCGCCCGGCTGCAAACAAAAAAATAAAAAAAAATAATGATGTGTATACGGCACGCGGTTACCCGTATCGATCTATCCGTGGACGTCGGCGAAAGTCCTTGAATGATTTTGAAGTTCAATTAACACTGTTCACTGAAAAATTCATGTCACTCACGTTGATTTTTTTCTTGTTTCCAAATATTTTCCAAATCTTGTCCAAAGTATTCACTTGCTTAATCTTACCAGTCCTAAAGTGTTTCTTTTTCTAACTTAACTCACTTACACTACACAGTTACACTAACAAATTCCGTGTTCTAAGACGTCGCGACGAAGGTCCTTGGTCCTGCAGCGTTGGTTGTCTTGCGGGGCGCGGGCCACCCTGCCTCCCCGGCTTCTAATCCTCTTCGGCCGGGCGCGGGCTATACCCTGCCTCCCGGACTTGTGCCGCAGGAACTCCCTCCGTCTGCCTGTGTCGCCGATTCGGTGATGATGACCGACCATGGATCCGCCAAGTCGAGAAACCGCTGAGGTAATTTACGTGCTCTCTTGCTCTGGCGTAGAAAGGGAGATGGGGGCAGTTCCACGTCCGGACAGCCTCCATCATCGCCCGTTTCCTCGCATTCTTCATCATTCGTAGTCAGGTCCTTCCCTGTCTGGCAGCTTTTCTGAGTGTACAGCGGCCTGAGATAGTTGGCCGCTGTGGCTGCTATGTCGCCATTCTTGCCGGCGTAGACGGGGGCAACGGGCCCTTAAATGTCCCCGCTCCCGGCAGTTATGGCACAGCCTGTCCTCGTCTTCCCCCTGTTTTCGACCCTGGATCCTGAAGAGGCTGTTTTGCTCCATCCTCTTCTTCCTCGCACGAGTCTGCTGAAATGCTTCAAATTCCATGGCGAGGGTAACGGCCCTCTCCACGGATGTCGGCCTCCCTTGCCGCACGCTCCACTCAAGCTCTGTGTCGTTCATGGAGTCAAAGAACGCCTCTAGCGTTATCTGGTCCCATAGAGCGGCATAGGCTCGCAGGGGGTATGCCTTGCGTACGGTTATTTTCAGGTCGTGGGCGAGTTCAGTCAGTGACTCCCCTTTTCTTCTGAGTCTAGTTTTCAGTTTTGCTCTGTGAATTTCCGTTTGATGATCTGGCTCGAATCTGGCTTTTAGAGCCTGAACGAGGGCTTGGTAATCGCACCGCTGCTCTTCGTCCAGCAGTCCCAATACGCTCACTGCCTGGTCTCTTAGACTCGTCGCCAGTTCTGCTGCCATCTCTCCCTCATCCCACTGGTTCATTTTGGCAACCATCTCAAATTGTACCCGAAAGTCATGGAAACTTGACTTCCCGTTGTAGTCCGGGGCTTTCTTGGCTTTCCTAGGGTGTTGTTCTCGTGCTCGGTTCGCATCATTGGAGTTCGCAAGTGGCCATTGGTAACCCGTGCAGCCTCGGCCTGTACTCAGGCTCGTCCCTGCCTCCCCGCCACCAGTGGAATTTTCCCGGAGATATCCTACGTCTCCCACCACTGTACCAGTGGATCTTACCGACGACGTGCCGATACGTCTCGCACCACTGTCCAGGTCCCTGGCCCCTTTCCTGGGGCCAAAAGTTGCGCGCCCGGGTGACCTGTAAACCCGTAGTGGAACAGGCGGTGTGTTCCTCCCGTTGGTACCAGTCGCGGTTCGGGCGAGTGCAGAGGAGCTCGTTCTTCGGCATGAGCTCCCCTCATTTCGCGCCGATCTTTTACTCCAATGGCTTGAAACCGAGTCCCCTTCTTCCTCACTACCCTCATCATCCGCCCTGGGCATGTCAAACTGTCGGGGATGATGGCCACTCAACCCCGTGATGACCTGTCCAGCGCAGAGAGCTTCCTCTTCTTCATGACCGGATGAAATGATGTCTGGGTAAAGTTCTTCGATATTTGCTTGTGTTATCTGTCCGCTGCTACGTCTGCTCACACCGAAGGTTTTCGGTCTCACAGCGTAGTCTACAGCGTCGGCGTCTAGATGTGCCTTGACGGTAGTGTCCGTTGCGGCTTTTCCCATCTGCTCCAGGATCGTACTCAGCTCGGCGATCTGCTTTTCTATTTCTCGTCGTCTTTTCCTATTTTGCTCCGCTAATTCTCGCTGTCTGTCACATGGCGTACTGGCGGTCAATTCTGCGTGCGACCGCCCAACTCCACTGTCTTGGTATAATAGCGTCGTACCTTCCATCACCCTGACTGCTGCTCGGTCTGCTGCGCTCATGCCTGGATGGGAAGTACTGATCCCTTCCCTATCGGGGATGTATACTTCGTAATCTTCTACGTCGGAATCCGCCGATGACATGACGCCAAATAACAAGTGTCACTAAAGTTCGTTGTTGATGTAGCTTTTCCGCTGCTGTGTATGCTCCACCGAGGTCTATGCCAATTCAGAGTCCGCTGCTGCTTTTCCCATCTGCTCCAGGATGGTACTCGGCTCTTCGATCTGGTTTGCTGCTGCCGCTGTCGACTTTTACTTTTAGCCGTCCTTCCTACTATACCCTGGTCTGCGGTTTCTAAAAAAAACTATCGTCTTACTTCTCTATCAATAACGTTAGACGGTATCAACAACCAATACAAAAAAATAGAACGTACGTAGTCAGTAATATACTGCGGACCGCTAAGTACTAGAGACCTATCACGCTACTCTTATCTGCCTGATCTGAAAGTACAATGCACCAGCCTAATCCCACTTCTGACACCAAATTATGTAATGTCGCCCTTCTGACACCAAAATTATGTAATGTCGCACTTCTGACACCAAAATTATGTAATGTCGCCTAACCCCAGCCTTCGACACCAAAATCTGTAGCGTCGCTGACCGTGTGCAATGTTTGTGTGACCGGTGAATGTGTATGTAAATGTTTGCTCGTGTCAGGATGCCAGGTTCACACACACAAGCACAGTCACTCGCACTCGATACTAACTACAATAAAACATGTGAAACGAAGATCGCATTTCGTATATATATTGCAGTACAGGCTAATAGTGATAAAGCGACAACAAATGCCCCGGCATGAGGCCGTTTGAGAAAAATATATTCTCTGCTGGTCACAATGTCATCAGACGTTACTACAGTAGCGCAGCAGAGTACTATTATCTAAGTTGTGTCTCTAAAAAGAATAACAAAGTCCAAACAAAGGAGAATCTAGAAAAATAACTAAGTCGGAGAGGCCATTAAATAAAAGGAAGCCTCGGCAAAAATGACAAAGTCCAAAATGTCCTTTATAAAAGAAAGTCTATAAAAGTAGCTAAGTCAGAGAGGCCTTTGTTAAAAGAAGACCTGTACAAAAATGACTAAGTCCAAAGCGCCCCTTTGTAAAAGGGAAGCCTCGGAAAACGACAGAGTCCGAGGCGCCTGTTACAAAAGAAGAGCCCCGAAAATAACAGAGTCCAAAGCGCCCTTTGTAAAGGGAAGCCTTGGAAAAACGACAGAGTCCGAGCCGCCCGCTATAAAGGATAACTATCTAAGAAAAATGGCAGAGTCCAAAAGGTCCTTCGATAAAGGGAAGCCTCAGAAAAATGGCAGAGTCCGAAGACTCCAAAAAAATGACTAAGTCTAAAACGTCCTTTGATATTGGGAAGCCTCGAAAAAAGGACAAAGTCCGAGACGCCCGTTATCACGGAAGACTACCAAAAAAAATGGCAGAGTCCGAAGACTCCAAAAAAATGGCAAAGTCTGAAGCGCCCTTTTTAAAGGGAAACCTCGGAAAAATGGCAAAGTCCGAAGCGCCCGTTACAAAGCAGAGCCGCCAGAAAAATGGCAAAGTCCCAAAGACTCCAAAAAAACGACAGAGTCCGGGATTCCCGTTCAAAGGAGGGCTCAGAAAAAATGACAGAGTCCAAAATGCTGGTTTGTAGAGAACTCTGGAAAAACAGCAAAGTCGAAGAAAACAGCAACTGTAGAAGCGATCGTGGATAACAACCGCTCAAATCCACCTATCTCCGCAGACCAGTACCACACCGCCATCTAAGCCAAAGGCCAACCGCAGCGGGAGCTTTTCGCTAGCCGAAAAGCTAACGGGTAGCGGAAAGTCGCTCGCCCGACCAAAATCATTACGTGTTACAAAATGGTGAAGCACTTTTCCATGCGATAGAACATTACTTTCCTAGATGAATACGCTTTTGTAAATTCTGAAACTATTACCGACACCTAGAGCACTTCAAACACTATATTGTTGCAAAAACCTCTTGCAGATGAAAAATCGTACTTTTACAAGACTATGTAATTAACAACCCAAATCAAATCTCCTGTCAAGGGAAAATACTCCGCAGTAACCAGCTGTCTGCCACCGTAGCAAAGCTCTGGAAAGAAGGGAGAAACCGACACTAGGCGACTTGCGGTCACTGAGTACAACATCTGGCCTTTGTCTAAACGTTCTTCCGTGTTACACAGCCTCGTCTCTTACTACTGGCGGTAAATACACACTAAATTCCGGCCAGGCTTGCAGGAGACAAAAATAGCTGAACTATGCAGTAAGCCTCAGGGAGCACACGGACTACACAGAAAGAAAAGAAAAAAATAATACGATAAAAAAACGTGTACAAGGCATTTTTACCACACGACGACTGCCTGGCCTTGGCAACGACAGCATCTATTATGCGAGTAAAAACCCACAGGCCGAGATTGAGACCAAACGGGAGGGCCCGAAACTGGTAGATCACCCCATCGAACGCGAAGCGGAGATACCTCCTGGAGGCCGGGTGCATGAGGACATGGAGATACGCATCGGAGAGGTCCTGTCTGACCGCGAAGTCCATCGGTTGCACGGCGGCCCAGAGGGTCCTGGCAGTTTCCATGCGGAAGGTCGGAGCCACGATAAACTTGTTTAGGGCTGAGAGATCGATGACGGGACGCCACTTGCCGCCCGGCTTGGGAACCACAAAGAGGCGGCTGTAAAATGCTGGGGAGTCGGTATGAGGAACTACCTCTGTGGCGGCCTTCTGTAGAACAGGGGTCAAAACACGTGCTGGGGAAAAAGGCGGAAACAACGCGGGGGGGGGGGGGGGGGGGGGGGGGGGGGGGGCATGCAAGACATTGATTCCGAGGCCGAAAACTCAAACAGGGGTGGGGGGGTGGGGGTAGGCGCGAAGAATCACGGTACACAACACAATGTTGGCGGGCCTATGCTCGCTTCCACCGATTCCAGCTTTAGAATGTGCTCTTATATCCGTTCAAACATGTCAGGGTTCGACTTAACTTTCACCGATTTTTCACACCACTCCCATCTCCATTTCTTTCTCACTCCCGTTTCATTAAAAGTTTAGCCGCGAGCAACAATGTGTCCTGCATCGCTAGATGCCATCTTGGAAAAAGGAAGCTTGCCTAAAGTTAACGATAAACGAATCTGACAACTTGTGGACCTGCGCCGTTTAAGAACCACGACCGTTTCAGATTTTTTACGTTTTATTTTTTCCACGCGGAATTGTCTTTTTTTAAACTGCGGATTTTTTTAAATTAACGCTGATATCCTCGGAAAAGCGGAAGATTTTGACCCCTGGTAGAAGCGAGTCGACCTCTCCGAGCAGTGCGATGGCTTTCAGCTCGTTCGACGGAATCTCGGTCCACAAGGGTGAGCGTCTCAGCGGCGGGGGCGAACGAAAGGAAATCGAAAGTCCCTCGGTGATGGTGGTGAGTACCCAGGGGTCATCCAGCAGCAGCGACCGCCATATGTTGCTGAAAAGGGTGAGCCTCCTGCCAACAGGAGACCCCGGAGCAGTCGGTGGGGGCTGGAGTGGGATCGAGTCAGGGCGCCCGCCCGCGCCCACGGCGGCGGGCAGACCTGGGCCAGGCGGGGGCAGAGGTCCTAATGGGTCTAGCGCGGCCGAAGGTGGGGGTCCGCCGGGGCACCTTGGTGGGAGCTGGAATGAAGGACAAAGCGGGTCTGGAGGTCCACAGGACACGACCCACGGCCTTGCGGGCTGCTTGAAAGCAAGAGGCGGTTACTCTGCTGGGCCAGCGGTCCGAATTCCCGTCCTTCACCTTCTGCCAGGTCTCACCAAAGAGAAGGGGGCCACCAAGGGGAGCGCAACGCAGCTGGGTCTTCAGATTGGGGAGCATACCATGACAGGCAAGTAGTATTACATCTCGACGCATGAGGTCACAGTTGGAGGCGGCCGCCATCGCGTTGACCGATGAGTGATACGCTGCCCGGTTTGCCGCGACCGCGAGTAGGGCACCAAGGAAGGGCGTAAGCGAAGGTTGCCAGGAGTTCTCGATGCGACGGATGAAAGCTCGAGTGAGAAGCTCCAGGAAACCCGCACAGGCCAAGGTGTTACGTACTAGCGACGCCGTCTTATCCAAATCACGAGGGAGTCTCAGCTGAGTGGTACCGCCAAGCTGGGCTATCGATTGAGGGTCCAACGATGGAAACTGACAGTTGAAAGACTGGGAATGTCCCACATACCAGGATTGGCGGAAGGAGATGTCGAGGTCAGCTGGCCACTTGCGATCCGCGAAAAAAAAGTACTCCTGGGAATCGGCCTGGAGATGAGCTGAGAAAGAATCCCTCGGATCCTTAAAGCCAGGCAGCTGAGGCAGAGACTTGAACCTCTTCTGCTGACAGCTTGAGTCGACAAAGGCGGACACCTTCCTCGAGCGGGGGGGGGGGGGGGTGGGGGGGGGGGGACTGGGGACACGCGTCCTCAGGCAGTGCGTCCGCGGTCAAACGAGCTGCTTCATCAATCCCGAGAAGCGTTTCCGCACGCGACGTCGAAGGGGTCCTAGGTGACGCAGAATCATCTGACGCAGCAGAGCGAGATGAGGGGAGGGGGCTGTCCACACCAAGCAGGGCCGAAACCGAATCCTCCAGGAGAAGACTGAGAGTCTCCTCCTCCCACGTAGGGAGCAATGTCCGGTGAGTGGTGCAGGTGGTGGAGATCGCGCTAGTCATGCCCCGACGAGAGAAGGTAGCAGCCGGCAAGTGTCGTGTCCTCTGGTGCGGGTGAGGCGGGGGTGGGGGCAAAGCGCGACCGGGAGACGGGGACCTGGAGCAAGCCGTGCGTCTGCCACAGGGGGAGTGACTGCGAAGACCGGAGCGGCTGCGATGACGGGAGCAACTGCGCTCCCTGACGAACTCCTCCTATAAGGCCTGAGCGGAAAGACGACGGGCGACGTAACGTGAGAAGTGGAGCGCTGTTCCGAAGCTCGCAAAGTAGATGAACGCAACGAGGATAAGGCTGCGACGAGGATAAGGCGGGTCGGGGGCTGTGAAGGCCGTCAAGAAGAGCATCACGATGCTTCTTCCGATCGTTGGTAGACGCGCCATAGCGTCTAGAGTTGCTGGCCGAGCGAGAGAAGTGAGGACTGTCAGTAGTCCGTGGACGTTTGGACACGGGTCTCTGCTGACCTGCCTCCGTAAGGCAGGCACTCTGCCCTAGTGCTGTCTCTCCGTAAGAGTCAGCGGGCTTATCCAGGCTAGACCTCTCAGGACTGTCAGTGGACAAATGACGGCGCGGAGCACGTCTCTGCAGGCCTGCCTCCGTAAGGCAGGCACTCTGCCCTAGTGCTGTCTCTCCGTTAGAGTCAGCAGGCTTAGTCCAGGCGGGAGTCGCAGAAGATGCAGTCCTGTGTGAAGAGCTGGGCTCTTGTGTCCGACGTGTCGTCCGCTCCTCAAGGTCAGAGTGAGAGCGTCTGGGTAAAACTCCAGGCATGGAGGGGGGCTCCAAGAAGGACGAACGGTCAGTTGCCGGCATCGGGCGCTCGCGCCAGTAAAACCCCCACAGTTGCAACCAACGTTGTTCTGGCCAGGCTACGCAGATATCACAGGAGTGGTCAGACGCGCATCCAGTACAGGCGAGGCAGAACTTATGCGTATCGCTCGGCCACTGGAAGTCACCGCACCACTGGCATGTAAGCACTTGGCTACTGCAACATAAACCAGACGAGCGACCGGGCGCAGGCACTACTGAGCCCGCCAATGAAAAACGAGAGATCGGCATGAAGCTATATGATCGAAGTGAAGCCACAAGCCACAAACCGAAGCAGGCACCCAGTCCGGGGGCTAGCTGAGGGCTGGGGCCGAAATGTTACCTCTCCAGAGTTGCGGGGTCAGGAAAAGAAACATCCATGGCACCCACAGCACGCGATGGCGGGAAGAAGTCCCGAGCGGGTCCGCGCCTAACAGTCTACACACAACCACGGAAAGAACCACAGAGAGAAGCGCCGGTACAAAAAACACCCAGCTCCCAGCAAGAAGAAGGTTTGGTAGTCCAGTAGTGCCACACGAAGTCCAGAGAACAACAGCAAACCAAAGCGACCGGCCCTTTAAGAACCGGTTCGAACCAGTAAAAGGTCCTGTAGGCTAAAAAACGTCTGTACTGCTGAGCTAAGTAGCAACCACTGAATGCTCACGCCACGTGGCACGTGACCGAATGGGAAGGTTGATTGATTGATTGATTGCACATTGCTTAACGTCCCGACAGCAACAAGGCTTTCTCAGGACGTGCCTGCACTGCTTGTGAAAAAAAACTAAACAGAAAATTGAATGTATGTCGCCAGCCGGTCAAATACATTAAATAAACCTACAACATGGGGCCTAAATAAAGCTAAGACCATTTAGCAACACACATCCAATATCAAGAGCTACAGGCAGCGCAGACAGTAGGGAGAGTTTTAAAAAGGCAAATACAGGTGAATGGACCAAGGGTAGACAGAAACACATGCCCCAGAATAGAGAGAAACACCCACCCTGTGGGGCTGACCAGGGTGACCCTGGGAACTAAAAAATACCTAACCCCACCCAAGTCCCCCAGGGCAGACCCGGGTGGGGGGCGAATGGGAAGGGGCGGGAGACAACTCTCGGCCCTAGGCAGGGTTCCCTGAGTGCCTCCCGGGTTGTGTATCAACACAACAGGTTCTTAGGCTGAAATTGAGTAAGTAGTAGACACTTCCAGACAGTAATGTCATAGGTAATGTTTTTGAGGAAACAAAAGCTATCATTCACCACCACAAACGTATCAAAAAGGATGCTGACTTTCCTCATTTTCTTGCACTGTATGCTCAAATTATTGAAACTTAATGGGTAAAGAGAGGTCAAAATGAAATGGAGTAACTTTAGTATTTTTTTATAATTAATTTTGTGTATTTTTACAACTTGGGGGTAGGGATACAAATTCAATCAATGTGGCACTCATAGTGATCACAAAATCACCTAGTAAAGTTTATAATAATTGTGACATCCTGTTTTAATGTCAGCCTGAAAATGGACTGCCAGTGCTATAGAAAAATGTCTTAAGGCATCTGACACATTATTTTTGTCTTTTTTCTTTTGCGATTTTGAGGAAATGGCCATTTACTGGGTGCACAAATACCTTCTCTGTGAGCCACAGATTCAATATATTTTTTATTCTGTTTTTTTGCAGAGAATACAGAAGGTGTGCCTTAACATAATAATGCCTGATTTGGGCTTCTGGAATGAATTCAGATTTATTTAGAGTAAAATGTTTCTCAAGCTCATTTTAGCATCCGTGAAGAGCATGAATGGTGAATGGGGGTATCCTTGCGTCATCGGCTATATCTCTGGTGTGTTCCTAAGGACTTTAGGGGAACATTGCTTAAACATCTCAGGACATAATAAGGTACACTTTGAAACCCATCTTATTGAGTACAGGGGGGGGGGGGAGCACGGTAGATCGGGATAGCTCTTGGACTACTAACGCGACTGCTGTGTGCATCCCGGGTCACAAGTTCATGTCGACAGTAAGACGCACTCTTGTTTTAATTTCACTGGATATGCTAATTTACTTAAACCAATGAAAAATGAGCATGTTGCGTACTTCAGGGCACAGCTAAAACCTTACGATGGGCGTCTGCAAAAATGATGCTTCACTTTGCAAAAAGCATCGATACTAAACTATTGGTTCTGATTGGTGGGCAAGGTTGGTGTAGATTTGTGGCAAAATATCTACCGAGTTTATTCAGTTTGGGGTTTTAGGAGAATGGTTGCTTTGCGAGTTGAAACTGCTCTCGAATCACAGTGCATCGTCTTTCGCGTGTGCCGTTTGTTTCCTCCCTTGTATTTTGTCTTGTGCTTAGTATAGGCGCTTGCGCGCAAGTGGTGGCGCAGTGGATTTGCATTAGTCAAAGCTACTATCCACAGACCCCTATGGTACAGCTTTAGGGCTAAATGGGTTAAAGTCTGAATAGCATTTGGATTTTAGTTTGACACTAATAGTGAGGTTTCATTTGCAACGAACGACTCCCAACAACGCAAGGGAGTGATTCATGGCAAATAATCAGCTTGGACAATAAGCATAAAAAACACTGCAGACTTCACCAAGTCGAGGCATAGACCCCCATGATCCCGAACGCAGCCATGACTAAGCGAGTGGCTAAACAAACCAACTCATCACTAAAAATAAGAGCGTCACTGATCTCTGTTAGGGTACGCACGGTGGCGCAAGGATATGCGTCTCGGACGCAGATGCACTGAATTTTAGTGCGTCTGACTACCCCTTAGTTACATTTTCAGTACGTGATTTTGAGTTTTAGTGCATCAGACGCACTAAAACGGAAGTCCTGGTGTGTAAAGAGCATAGAGCTCTGTATCCATACAAGAAGCTGGCCACTGGACTTACCCGTAGTGGAGGCTGCGGGAGTCCCGGGTCATGTCCACTGTGCCTGTTGTGCGCGATGAGGTCTCCATTGATAGGTTCCTCCTCCTGGCTTCCCTCGCAAACCGTCGACAGGTTGATGGCGCCCTCCTGGTAACCGCTGTCCTCCATCATGCCATTTTTCTGTAACAGACATTTGTCAAACAACTTAGCCCTTTTCATTCAGATACACTACTGCTTGAAATTAGTTTGACGATAAGAGATTAAGAGTGGTGCCAGAATAGCTTGGCAATTGAGGCACCAATCTGGCGCCAACACCCTTGAACTCAATAAGCATAAAAAACACTGCAGACTTCACCAAGTCGAGGCATAGACCCCCATGATCCCGAACGCAGCCATGACTAAGCGAGTGGCTAAACGAACCAACTCATCACTAAAAATAAGAGCGTCACTGATCTCTGTTAGGGTACGCACGGTGGCGCAAGGATAATGCGTCTCGGACGCAGATGCACTGAATTTTAGTGCGTCTGACTACCCCTTAGTTACATTTTCAGTACGTGATTTTGAGTTTTAGTGCATCAGACGCACTAAAACGGAAGTCCTGGTGTGTAAAGAGCATAGAGCTCTGTATCCATACAAGAAGCTGGCCACTGGACTTACCCGTAGTGGAGGCTGCGGGAGTCCCGGGTCATGTCCACTGTGCCTGTTGTGCGCGATGAGGTCTCCATTGATAGGTTCCTCCTCCTGGCTCCCCTCGCAAACCGTCGACAGGTTGATGGCGCCCTCCTGGTAACCGCTGTCCTCCATCATGCCATTTTTCTGTAACAGACATTTGTCAAACAACTTAGCCCTTTTCATTCAGATACACTACTGCTTGAAATTAGTTTGACGATAACAGATTAAGAGTGGTGCCAGAATAGCTTGGCAATTGAGGCACCAATCTGGCGCCAACACCCTTGAACTAAAATGGTTGATCTATCTCCTCATCTGTAAAGCAGCCTTTACAGGACAATAAGCACACTAACAAGATGGGGTGAACCATAACCCACAAAGTGACTTGTATATGAGAGCCATAACCCACAAAGTCCCATTTATATGTGAGCTGTCAAGGGTCTCTACATGTTGTTTTTGACCTGATTCTGATGTTGAAATATCTCTACTGAAAAAGCCTCACAGAGGTGTCAATGCTTCAAAGAGTTCTATATAGGGCACAGTGCATACATGTCACTGGTTTGAAAAAAGACATGTCATGACGTAATTTTAGCTTTTAGTTTTACGTAATTTTATATTTTATGTGACACGAGTTCAATTTTGCCTTCCAGGCTTGAGAAAAAATGATAACAAAACTAGAATTCACGGTGCAGTTTTAGTCTTGCTATAATGTGTGTAAAGTGAGGTTGACTTTACCTAAATACATATTCTGCTGTACACGTGCATGCTCTTCTGACAGCACATTGGTATGTCAGTGTGTGTGTGTGCGCATGTGTGTATGTGAGAGAGAGATATAGAAATATGTCATATCTTGAGGATTGCGTCAATGTCTGCATGGTGACAAAATTTCTGCTTTTATGTCATCGTCACTGTCTGATTTTCTCCAAAAGACGAGGTTTTTACTTTTAATATTTTTTTTGCATAGAATTAATTTTTACTGAAAATGTTCAAAACATACAAAGCTCACCAATGAACTCATCCAATATCTTTCTCCAATCTAGCGATATCCAAAATTTCAAGTGAATATAACAAAACTTACGGACTCTAATGCAGTACAACCAACTTTCTATAAAGTCTTTTCACCCTTCAATGAGACACCCAATTCTAATATGCTTGGAGTACGTACACAAACAGCAGAGATTCACGTGTTTACATACACACACACATACAGCGTTTCCCATCGAAAGTATGTTCTGCAGCAAAGTTAGTGTAACTAGACATGATGTCATTTTTATCCGGTTACTTTAGTTGTCAGATTTTCAGACCAGCCCGCCTCTGACATCACAGGCATTCTTTTGAATTAGCTCCACCAGGACCCGTCCTAAAAAGTCTCTTCTATAAATAGAAGAGACTTAAAACAAGAAAGAAAAAGCCCTTATGGCTCATGTGTATGAGCAATCCTTTGTGACATTGATGTTCCCAACAGGTCACGTGTCTATACATAAGTCAGGGGTGGGATTTTAGTAACAAAGAAAACACAGAAAATCAAACGACGGGGGGGGGGGGGGGGGGGGGGGGGGGGGGGGGGGGGAGGGGCATGTCCTTCATTTTCAGCGGCCGAAAAATCAAACGGGGAAGGGGGGGGGGGGGAAGGGGGTGTGTGGGGCGCATGTCCACCGTTCGCCAAAGTATCCAAAAACCGACAGGGGGAGCAAGACCAAACACACCCAAAAATGGACTTTGTTATTACACTCCTGATCTGCAGTGTAAAAATGGAATGTACTTACTTACTTACGCCTGTCACCCCTACCCGGGTATAGGCCGTCGACGAGAGACCTCCAGCAACTCCTGTCCTGTGCTTCTCCTTCGATTCTACTCCAGGTGGTTCCCAGTCTCTTGATGTCTGCTTGGAGGTCTCGACGCCAGGAGTTTCTCGGCCTACCTCTTTTCCTCTTTCCCTGGGGGTTCCATGACAATGCCTGCCTAGTGATACTGGAAGCTGGCTTTCTCAGACTGTGACCGATCCATCCCCATCTTCTTCGCCCAATTTCATTCTCTGCTGTTATCTGCTCTGTTCTCTCCCAGAGTCTGACGTTGCTGATCTTCTCTGGCCAGTGGATTTTCAAAATTCTTCTAAGGCAACTGTTCATGAAGGTCTGTACTCTGTTGACTGTGGTTTTTGTCAATCTCCATGTCTCTGCTCCATATAGGAGAACTGCTTTTACATTGGAGTTGAAAATCCGGACTTTGGTGTGTTGTGACAGCTCTCTGGAACTCCACACTTTTTTCAACTGGAGAAAGGCTGCTCTGGCTTTACCGATTCGTGCTCTGACATCTGCATCAGTGCCGCCTTTTTTGTCTATGATGCTCCCGAGATAGGTGAAGGACTCCACCTCCTCCAACGGGGTGCCAGCAAGCAAGACTGGTTCTTCCCTGGTTGCGTTCAGCCTCATTGTCTTTGTTTTCTGTTTGTGAATGGTGAGGCCCACTTGGGACGAGATGTCAGCAAGCCTCGTGGTCTTGTCCTGCATTTGTTGATAAGTGTGGGACAGTAATGCCAAGTCGTCTGCAAAATCGAGGTCGTCAAGCTGTGTCCACAGTGTCCACTGTATTCCACTTCGTCTGTGCTCTGTGGTCATCTTCATGACCCAGTCTATGGCCAGTAGGAAGAGGAACGGAGACAGCAGACACCCCTGCCTGACACCAGTTCTGACCTGGAGCTCTCTGGTGAACTGCCCTTCGTGGATCACGCGACATGTCATGCCATCATAGCTGCTCTTGATCAGGCGGACGAGCTTTGTGGGTACACCGTAGTGTCGTAGGAGTTTCCACAGAGTCTCTCGGTCCACGCTGTCAAATGCTTTCTCATAATCCACAAAGTTGACGTACAGCGTGGAGCTCCACTCCAGAGACTGTTCCACGATGATGCGGAGAGTGGCGATCTGGTCTGTACATGATCGGTTCTTCCTGAATCCTGCTTGCTGGTCTCTCAGCTGGGGGTCAACGGAGCTCTTCATTCTCTCTAGGATGATCCTGTTGAAGACCTTTCCTGGTACTGACAGCAAGGTGATTCCTCTGTAGTTGGAACACTTGCTGAGGTCGCCTTTCTTGGGAAGCTTGATTAGGTACCCCTCCTTCCAGTCAGCCGGCATCACCTCCTCTTCCCAGATCTTTCCAAACAGTGGGTACAGCATCTCAACTGTTGTCTCTAGGTCTGCTTTCAGAGACTCCGCTGGGATGCCATCTGGCCCTGCTGCTTTGCCATTCTTCAAAAATGCCACTGCTTTTCTGATCTCTTCCCGGCTGGGTCTGTCACAGCTGATGGGTAGGTTGGTCTCTGCCGGCTGGATGTCGGGGGGGTCGGGTGGGCTAGGTCTGTTCAGTAACTCTTCAAAATACTCGGCCCATCTGTCGAGTTGGTCTGCTCTGTCTGCAATAGGCTTGCCTTCTTTGTCTTTTACTCGTCTTTCTGTATGGCCATACTTACCTGACAATCTTCTGGTAATGTCGTAGAGCTGTTTCATGTTGCCGCTGCCTGCTGCCTTTTCTGCCTCTGCTGCCAGGCTGTCTGTGTAGGCCCTCTTGTCTGCCCTGATACTCCTCTTCACCTCGCGGTTGGCTTCCGAGTATTCCCCCTGTGCCCTTACTTTGGCTGCTCTCGTGCGACTGTTGTTGACCGCTGCTTTCTTCTGCTTCCTCGCTTCTATCTTCTTCAAGGTCTGTGCCGACAGCCAGTCCTTGTGGTGGTGTTTCCTGAACCCTACAGTGTCTTTGCAGGTTGAGTTCAGCGCCTCTCTAACTGCCTTCCACTGCTGCTCTGTGGTGACCGCCTCCTCTTCATTTACTAGCTCCTGTAGCGCTTGAAACCGGTTGGACAGCACCAGTTTGAACTCTTCTCTAACTCCAGTTTCTCTCAGGAGGCCTACATTATAGCGCTGTCTTCTTGTTGTCTCTGTGCGGCTTTTCTTTAGCTTGAGCTTCATTCTTAAGGTAAGCAGATGGTGGTCTGAGGCGACATCTGCTCCCCTCCTCACTCGAACATCTTGAAGGTATCTTCTAAATTTCTTGCTAATGCAGATATGGTCTATTTGGTTCTCTGTTGTATGGTCAGGTGAGACCCAAGTTGCTTTGTGTATTCTTCTGTGTGGGAAGATGCTGCCTCCAATGACAAGTCGGTTTAGAGCACAAAAGTCCACAAACCTCTCCCCGTTCTCACTCATCTCCGAGCCTAGTCCCTGTCTCCCCATCACCTCTTCGTATCCGGTGTTGTCCTCCCCTATTTTGGCATTAAAATCGCCCATGACGATGGTGATGTCTCGCTCAGCACATTTGTCCACGGCACTCTGGAGTCGGTCGTAGAACTCTTGTTTCTCTTCCTCGTCACTGTCATTGGTGGGCGCATAACACTGGATGACGTTCAGCTTGAGCTTTTTCTTGGTTCTAAAGGCTGCTGTTATAATTCTTGGCCCAAGAGGTTCCCAGCCCATCAGCGCTCTCTGTGCCACTGGTGACAGCATGAGTGCTACTCCTTCTGTATGGGGGGCATTCTCCTCTTCATGACCTGAATACAGAATCATCTCCCCACTTAACAGCCTTTTCTGGCCAGACTGCGTCCATCTGGCTTCACTGATGCCTAGCAGGGAAAGGTTGTACTTTTGCATTTCCGCTGCTATCTGGGCGGCCTTGCCGCTCTGGTACATGGTCTTGACGTTCCATGTGCCCATGGTTGTATCCCTGGATAGAGAGAGGCGGCTCGGTCCTGTGGCTTCCGAAGACTTCCGGCTTTCACCACAGGACGTCATAAGTCTTCTAGTAAAAGAACCTTCCTCCTCCAGGAAAGGAATTACTGTTAGTCTTTTCGTCGGCGTTTTTGTAGCTATTTCCTTTTTTGCAGGGTGGGGAAGCTACCCCCACGCCCAACCCCCTTACTAGGAGGACCAGGGGTTTTCTGTCGGGGTCACCTTCCCTTAGACCATGTTGGTTCACGGCACCTTATTTCATTCGGTGCACCCCTCTCACGAAGGACCCCCTATCCACCACCCAGGGGACGCGCCTCAACGCCGTATGGTCCCAGCGCGAGGAAAAAATGGAATGTGCGTACCAGTTTATGGTCAGATGCACACTAAACGGCACTCTGTCTTGAACAATATCTTTTTTTCACCGCCATTTTCCACTGCGACCTAAAGCTACCGGAAGTGTCGGGGGATAGTGAACCAAACTACATAAAAATCCAACCCATTTGAGAATTTGTTGCCATTTAAGAAGATTTTTTTTCCGTCTTTTTCGTTGTTATTAGACGCGGAAAATAAATATGCTTCAGCGGAATTGTGAAAGAATTTCCGCGGAAATCCGCGGAAGAATCCCACCCCTGATAAGTAAAAGATTGGCTTTTGTACCAGCGAAATGCGAGTTTTCTCAAAATGTATGCATTTTTCACAAATTTGTTGACCCTCCGTGACCCTTGACCTGTGTGAGAGGGCAACTAAATTAGCATGCATAGAAAGGTGTTATCATCAGCTAACTTTATGTCAAGTTTGATTGAAAAAAAAAAAAAAACTGCAATTCTATGAAATACTTGCATTCTTCACACACTTTCTGACCTCCTGTGACCCTTGACCTTTCTGATGGGTCATCCAAATTAGTATGCATAGTAAGGGATTGGCCGATCCAAATACTGCTGCATTGTATCAGACTGTATAGTAAACGTCTTGTCTTCACCCTATGGGTGTCAGTGACAATTGTGCTCAAGGTGATTCCTGTGTGTAGTGTGCACAGGTTAATTACACTACAATCTATTCCGCTTATAACAAGGTGAGATATAAGTTATAACAAAAATAATAACTACACTACAATCTATTCCGCTTATAACAAGGTGGGATATAATAAAAATAATAATAACTACACTATAATCTATTCCGCTTATAACAAGGTGAGATATAATAATAATAATAATAATTACGGTATTTATTTTATATAATTATAACTCTAAGCGTGCACTCACAACTCGCGCACGCTTTAGACGACTCACGTACCACAAATACAATACGACAGTCAGCTTGGGGTGGGGAATATAACAAAAATAATAATAACTACACTACAATCTATTCCGCTTATAACAAGGTGAGATATAACAAAAAATAATAACTACACTACAATCTATTCCGCTTATAACAAGGTGCGATATAACAAAAAAAATATAATAACTACACTACAATCTATTCCGCTTATAACAAGGTGGGTTATAACAAGTCACAATTACATAACAACACATTTTGTAAGGTCCCAATAGCTATCTTTCCGTGTAAATTACTTTACTTGTAACAAACTTTGAATATAAACAAGAAAAACTGGGACCCCTGGTGATTTGTTACATCCGTAGTTTATTACAGTGTTTCCTTGTAATGGCCAATAGCTGTAAGTGCAGCCCTGAAAATGGCGAGTAATTTACTCGCCATGGCGAGTGAATTTTTTATTTGGCGAGTAAAAAAAAATACTCACTCGCCAAATGCGAGTGCGCTCGTGCGTTTTTCAATCCAACGGCTAACCGCCGCCAGCCGAACATCAGGTACGCCGGCGCGTGACCTGACCGCACCGCGAGTCGCCTACACTTTGCGGCAGTAGCCGAACACGTCACTCGAACTGTGAGTACCATAACAGTGGTCGGTGACAGTCGTTCTATTTTTAGTGACGAATTGGTTCGTTTAGCGGCTCGCTCAGTCGCGGCTGCGTTCAGAATCGACCCGACGACGCCGGCGTCCGTGCGAGTGTAACAGGGCGGGTAAACTGTTAGTTTATGTGTGGTGTCAGCATGTTATTACAAAGTGCGCGCTACATGTTGAACGCGTTACTTGCTGTGACGTCACCGTACATACTATTATGGGATACGGCATCGTGCGTTTCGCTTTCGATCTAGAACGAAGTTGTACTGACATGGCGGAGAAAAAACAAAGGAAGAGCTGGAATGCTTCGGATTCTTTAATCCGGCACCGTCTGATCTTGATAATCGCTAAGAAGAAAGTTGCACTTCGACATCGCCATCTCCATCGACAAGCGACAGTACCAGAAATGCTACCCCTGGGCCGTGTGTGGCACCGCCGCTACGACACAGTTTTCAGAGTCCATGGCTGTGCTGAGTGTATTTCCATGGCTAAAGCTCGACGGCACTCGAATGGCATGCACAATGTGCACTGAGGCAAACTCAAAAAGCAAGTCCAGAAATTTGAACAGAAATAAGTTTGTCAGTTTTTTTTTAATCGTGGTCGATCCATCTTCTGGTACACAGTTATTAGGCAAACATTGGAGAAACACGTCTCAGTTCTGAGTGGTTAAACGGGTTGAAACTAACTTTGAAGTACATCAGTTTACACACACACACACACACACACACACACAGCACAGCACACACACACACATACACACACACACAAACACACACACACAGAGTTTAGACAAGTCACACTTCGGTTGTCAATCTGCCGCGTTCAGCAGAAAACGCTATATTCTCTATTACAATACATTATCAAACGATCATACAAATAAATAAATAGAGATCTTTTTTTCTGTGTGTGAGAGAGCTAGGGAGACAGGCTTTTGCGCGATAGCTCACCAGTTAAAGAATCAGATCATGGAAAGGACACACACACACTGTCACAACACATTTAAAGAGGAGAGAGCGAAATGAGATAATTTATTTTAATGATTGATTGATTGTACATTGTTTATCGTCCCGACAGCAACAAGGCTTTCTCAGGACGTGCCTGCACTGCTTGTGAAAAAAGAAAAGAAACAGAATATTGAATGTATGTCGCCAGCCGGTCCAATACGTTGAATAAACCTACGCCATGGGGCCTAAATAAAGCTAAGACCATTTAGCAACACACATCCAATATTAAGAGCTACAGGCAGTGCAGACAGTTGGGAGAGTTTTACAAAGAGAAATACAGGTGAATGGACCAAGGGTAGACAGAAACACATGCCCTAGAGGGGAAAGCCCACCCTGTCTGTGGGGCTGACCACGGTGACCCTGGGAACTAAAATGTAGTTAATCCCACCCAAGTCCCCCAGGGCAGACCCGGGTGTGGATAATTTAAGGCACATACAGATGATGCAGTTTTTCTTAAATAAATCTGCGGACCCTCTATAATGCTAGTCTGGGGGTCTGTATACCCTCTAAAATTTATACCTGGGGGTCTACAGACCCTTTAACCTGTTGTGCAAACAGAAGCCCAGCTCTACTTACAAAATATAAATAAATAAAAAATCCCACCACAGTTCACATGGGGATTTTGTCAGTTATTTCTCCACTTGATACTATCAAAAGCCTGAAGTCAGGACATAAACATTAACTTGGTTATGATTGTCTGTTCAAATATTTGTTTTCAATGCCTCTGGGCAGAAAACACTCTCTAACATTTGGCGTCAAACACTTGTGGTACATTATATTGTTGAGTTGGGGGGCTATTTTCAGTAGTAAAATTTTCAGTTTTGGCTAGTAACATTTTCAGTTTGGCTAGTAAAACTTGCAAGTCACTAGCCAAAGGCTGGTGGGCAAAATTTTAGACTTTCAGGGCTGAAGTGTAATCACCAATTCCATGTAATGGCCAATAGCTGTAACTTGTAATGTAATCACCAATTCCCTGTAATGGCCAATAGCTGTAAGTGTAATCACCAATTCCCTGTAATGGCCAATAGCTGTTAGTGTATCACCAATTCCCTGTAATGGCCAATATCTGTTAAGTGTAATCACCAATTCCCTGTAATGGCCAATAGCTGTAAGTGTAATCACCAATTCCCTGTAATGACCAATAGCTGTAAGTGTAATCACCAATTCCCTGTAATGGCCAATAGCTGTTAGTGTTGGCCAATAGCTGTTAGTGTATCACCAATTCCCTGTAATGGCCAATACAGTGGAGTCCAGTTAACACGAACTCGCTTTACACAAATTTCCGGTTAACACGAACTGTTTTTGCATTCCCGGCCGACGGCCTTCTTATTCTGTATTAAAATTTCACATATAACACGAAATGCTTAACACGAAATTTCGCTTTACACGAAGATGGTTTCAGTTCCCAACCAGGGCAATTTCACTATTATTCACCTGTTTAACACGAGCACAGATTCCATTCAACGAAAACCAATTCACGTGTCGCTCTCGCACTGTAGTACATGACAAATCAGAGCGAACTCGTCTGTGATTGGCTGAATAGCCTTCGGCTGTTGTAATCCGTCTTCTCATTGGCTAACATTTCTGAACTGTATTCATGTTGTTTGCATCATTCGTGTACCAACACAACCCTTTTAACGATGCGGGATTGTACTTCAGCCTGTGATGCTTTTACCTGATGGATTGTAACTTACTATGGATTTTACCTGACAGATTTTACATTAAATACGCAAGCTGAACACGTTTCCTTGTGTTTTCCTAGCGAGCTGAAGGTATGCATATAAAGTACGACCCGTACGATAATGTGCACTTATAACCTTGTACTCATTCACGCACACACATTTCTTAAACACTTTCTCCTTGAGGGCCGAGATCAATTTTGAGGCCATATTGGTTAAGGGGAGACATGGTAGTCAAATAATGAATTTTTTTGTTTCAGAAACTGTTGATTGTTTGTTGTCATTTTATGATGTAAAATAACTGCTGGATTATATATAGACTTTGAAAAATGTCAAAAAAAATATTTTTGTGACTTTAATGCATCAAAAACTGGGAAAAACCTTGCAAAATTAGCTAATTTCAAAATGTTCTTGTGTCTGAACTAATGCTTATATTCTCTCACTTCTTTTGTTTTTTATTTAATCTATTTATGTGCTAAATAGACCTGTGCATGGAAATTGCATTCAGTACATCAGTAATTTTATAATGAGCACTAGAAATAATCATTATAAATTGCAGTCATCAAGAGACCGAAAACAGCAATTCACATGGTCACCAAACACAAACTAATACACTAAACTCATATTCCATGCACAGAAATATTGCAACACATGTTACAAATATCATATCCAAATATGAAATGGATCGGTCAAGCCATTCAAAAGATACAACCTTTTATTTGGTCGAAAATTCACATTTTGAGAAAACGGTCCCCAAAGATTGGACAAGCAAAACGGAGTACTGTGCCATAACAAACACCTATGGGATAAAAAAACAAAACAAAAAAAACAACAAAAAATGGAATAGCCACATATAGAAACATATTTCTCATGAGAAAATGAAAAGCAAAAGGTTTCTCAGTCTTGGATATATGCACACGTTGAAAATGCGCGATCTGAATGAGCGATTCTCGTATTTTGATCGAGTTGTACGCCATGCGTAATGGTGCATTGTGGGACAGTCGGAAAGACCCGAAGCCGTTCGGAGCCTGGTCGGAAAAACCCGAAGTCATCCCAGAACACTCGGCGCGCTCTGCTCATTGGTCGGTTTCCGAAAATAGTATTATCTCATTAGCATAACGTTCGTATAAGGAAATCTCCGGTCGTTCGTGACGTCGGTTTTGCGCCAATAGCTATTTATAGAGCCTTTGTAACCTTTAGCTGGTTGGTGAATGGGAAAGTAGAGACGGAACCGGTTCGAATGAACCCAAACATGGCGGCATTCGTCGCTCGCAAAGCGGTGTTGTCAGGGTCCAAACATTGGATGTTTTCGAGCAAAAGACGTCGCAAATGCTTGAAACATTGAGCAGGTGCTTCACTTTATTTATTTTTTTACAGTAAATAAAATGTATTTTGTGATATTTTATGGTTGTGGCCGGGTTCTAGGGGGTTCAAACAACCCAAAAATCCAGTCAACCCAAAAACACTTCGGACACCAAAATTGACGTTTTTGCGGTACCGTGTCTCCCCTTAACACGAAATATGTTTAACACGAAGTGATTTTCCGTGTCCCTAGAAATTCGTGTTAAGCGGACTCCACTGTAGCTGTAAGTGTAATCACCAATTCCCTGTAATGGCCAATAGCTATAAGTGTAATCACCAATTCCCTGTAATGACCAATAGCTGTAAGTGTAATCACCAATTCCCTGTAATGGCCAATAGCTGTTAGTGTAATCAACAATTCAGGTGTAAGGCAAGCTTTAACTCTTATCATTCGCAATACACCAGTGTGTGAAATACATTTGACTAAAACAGTTCAACATAGTGCCAAAATAACTTGGCGCCTCCAGGTGCCAAGCTATACTGGCACCACCCTTGAACTAAAGCCATTGGTCTACATCCTTATCTGTAAATATTATAATGTAGCTTGCATATGTATCCATACAAGAAGCTGGCCACTGGACTTACCCGTAGTGGAGGCTGCGGGAGTCCCGGGTCATGTCCACTGTGACCGTTGTGCGTGATGAGGTCTCCATTGATAGGTTCCTCCTCCTGGCTCCCCTCGCAAACCGTCGACAGGTTGATGGCGCCCTCCTGGTAACCGCTGTCCTCCATCATGCCATTTTTCTGTAACAGACATTTGTCAAACAACTTAGCCCTTTTCATTCAGATACACTACTGCTTGAAATTAGTTTGACGATTTAAGAGTGGTGCCAGAATAGCTTGGCAATTGAGGCACCAATCTGGCGCCACCACCCTTGAACTAAAATGGTTGATCTATATCCTCATCTGTAAAGCAGCCTTTACAGGACAATAAGCACACTAACAAGATAGGGTGAACCATAACCCACAAAGTAACTTGCATATGAGAGCCATAACCCACAAAGTCCCATTTATATGTGAGCTGTCAAGGGTCTCTACATGTTGTTTTTGACCTGATTCTGATGTTGAAATATCTCTACTGAAAAAGCCTCACAGAGGTGTCAAAGCTTCAAAGAGTTCTATATGGGGCACAGTGCATACATGTCACTGGTTTGAAAAAAGACATGTCATGACGTAATTTTAGCTTTTAGTTTTACGTAATTTTATATTTTATGTGACACGAGTTCAATTTTGCCTTCCAGACTTGAGAAAAAATGGTAACAAAACTAGAATTCACGGTTCAGTTTTAGTCTTGCTATGTGTGTAAAGTGAGGTTGACTTTACCTAGATACATATTCTGCTGTACACGTGCATGCTCTTCTGACAGCACATTGGTATGTCAAGTGTGTGTGTGTGCGCATGTGTGTATGTGAGAGAGAGATAGAGAAATATGTCATATCTTGAGGATTGCGTCAATGTCTGCATGGTGACAAAATTTCTGCTTTTATGTCATTGTCACTGTCTGATTTTCTCCAAAAGACGAGGTTTTTACTTTTAATATTTTTTTTGCATAGAATTAATTTTTACTGAAAATGTTCAAAACATACAAAGCTCACCAATGAACTCATCCAATATCTTTCTCCAATCTAGCGATATCCAAAATTTCAAGTGAATATAACAAAACTTACGGACTCTAATGCAGTACAACCAACTTTCTATAAAGTCTTTTCACCCTTCAATGAGACACCCAATTCTAATATGCTTGGAGGCACCCCTTGAACAAAGCACTTCCACAAGTTTCAAGCTTGTACGTACACAAACAGCAGAGATTCACGTGTTTACATACACACATGCATACAGCGTTTCCCATCGAAAGTATGTTCTGCAGCAAAGTTAGTGTAACTAGACATGACGTCATTTTTATCCGATTACTTTAGTTGTCAGATTTTCAGACCAGCCCGCCTCTGACATCACTGGCATTCTTTTGAATTAGCTCCACCAGGACCCGTCCTAAAAAGTCTCTTCTATAAATAGAAGAGACTTAAAACAAGAAAGAAAAAGCCCTTATGGCTCATGTGTGTGACCAATCCTTTGTGACATTGATGTTCCCAACAGGTCACGTGTCTATACATAAGTAAAGGATTGGCTTTTGTACCAGCGAAATGCGAGTTTTCTCAAAATGTATGCATTTTTCACAAATTTGTTGACCCTCCGTGACCCTTGACCTGTGTGAGAGGGCAACTAAATTAGCATGCATAGAAAGGTGTTATCATCAGCTAACTTTATGTCAAGTTTGATCGAAAAAAACTTTGATAAAAACTGCAATTCTATGAAATACTTGCATTCTTCACACACTTTCTGACCTCCTGTGACCCTTGACCTTTCTGATGGGTCATCCAAATTAGTATGCATAGTAAGGGCTTGGCCGATCTAAATACTGCTGCACTGTATCAGACTGCATAGTAAATGTCTTGTCTTCACCCTATGGGTGTCAGTGGCAATTGTGCTCAAGGTGATTCCTGTGTGTAGTGTGCACAGGTTAATTACACTACAATCTATTCCGCTTATAACAAGGTGAGATATAAGTTATAACAAAAATAATAATAACTACACTATGATCTATTCCGCTTATAACAAGGTGGGATATAATAAAAATAATAACTACTACACTATAATCTATTCCGCTTATAACAAGGTGAGATATAATAATAATAATAATAATAATAATAATTACGGTATTTATAATGTGCTTTTATATAATTATAACTCTAAGCGTGCACTCACAACTCGCGCACGCATGCGCACGCTTTAGACGACTCACGTACCACAAATACGACAGTCAGCTTGGGGTGGGGAATATAACAAAAATAATAATAACTACACTACAATCTATTCCGCTTATAACAAGGTGAGATATAACAAAAAATAATAACTACACTACAATCTATTCCGCTTATAACAAGGTGGGTTATAACAAGTCACAATTACATAACAACACATTTCGTAAGGTCCCAATAGCTATCTTTCCATGTAAATTACTTTACTTGTAACAAACTTTGAATATAAACAAGAAAAACTGGGACCTCTGGTGATTTGTTACATCCGTAGTTTATTACAGTGTTTCCTTGTAATGGCCAATAGCTGTAATGGTAATCACCATTTCCATGTAATGGCCAATAGCTGTAACTTGTAATGTAATCACCAATTCCCTGTAATGGCCAATAGCTGTAAGTGTAATCACCAATTCCCTGTAATGGCCAATAGCTGTAAGTGTAATCACCAATTCCCTGTAATGGCCAATAGCTGTAAGTGTAATCACCAATTTCCCTGTAATGGCCAATAGCTGTAAGTGTAATCACCAATTCCATGTAATCGCCAATAGCTGTAACTGTAATCACCAATTCCCTGTAATGACCAATAGCTGCAAGTGTAATCACCAATTCCCTGTAATGACCAATAGCTGTAAGTGTAATCACCAATTCCCTGTAATGGCCAATAGCTGTTAGTGTTGGCCAATAGCTGTTAGTGCATCACCAATTCCCTGTAATGGCCAATACAGTGGAGTCCAGTTAACACGAACTCGCTTTACACGAATTTCCGGTTAACACGAACTGTTTTTGCATTCCCGGCCGACGGCCTTCTTATTCTGTATTAAAATTTCACTGATAACACGAAATTTCGCTTCACACGAAGATGGTTTCGGTTCCCAACCAGGGCATTTCACTATTATTCACCTGTTTAACACGAACACAGATTCCATTCAACGAAAACCAATTCACGTGTCGCTCTCGCACTGTAGTACGACAAATCAGAGCGAACTCGTCTGTGATTGGCTGAATAGCCTTCGGCTGTTGTAATCCGTCTTCTCATTGGCTAACGTTTCTGAACTGTATTCATGTTGTTTGCATCATTCATGTACCAACACAACCCTTTTACCGATGCGGGATTGTACTTCAGCCTGTGTTGCTTTTACCTGATGGATTGTAACTTACTATGGATTTTACCTGACAGATTTTACATTAAATACGCAAGCTGAACATGTTTCCTTGTGTTTTCCTAGCGAGCTGAAGGTATGCATATAAAGTACAACCCGTACGATAATGTGCACTTATAACCTCGTACTCATTCACGCACACATCTCTTAAACACTTTCTCCTTGAGGGCCGTGATCAATTTTGAGGCCATATTGGTTAACACGAAATACGTTTAACACAAAGTGATTTTCCGTGTCCCCAGAAATTTGTGTTAAGCGGACTCCACTGTAGCTGTAAGTGTAATCACCAATTCCCTGTAATGGCCAATAGCTGTAAGTGTAATCACCAATTCCCTGTAATGACCAATAGCTGTAAGTGTAATCACCAATTCCCTGTAATGGCCAATAGCTGTTAGTGTAATCAACAATTCAGGTGTAAGGCAAGCTTTAACTCTTATCATTCGCAATACATCAGTGTGTGAAATACGTTTGACTAAAACAGTTCAACATAGTGCCAAAATAACTTGGCGCCTCCAGGTGCCAAGCTATACTGGCACCACCCTTGAACTAAAGCCATTGGTCTACATCCTTATCTGTAAATATTATAATGTAGCTTGCATATGCAGTGTACAAATAAATGTAAAGCTTTTAGCCTCAGTTTGATATGGGCTAACCCATTCACTGGCAGTGGACAGAGACTATGCTTTTGAAATCCGTGTAAACTCAACTTTAAACTTTATCCCATCCCTGAAAGGAACCTAGGATTTATATTTTAACATTTTTCGCAATAGACACAGATCCTCCTGAGCTCCCGCAACTGTGGTAAGTTAGTGCAAATGCGGGGGCTCATGAGATCTATACCTTTTGCAGTTGAGTGGTGTTGACAAAAATTGTCTGCGCAGTGAAGGGGATAAAGAATGTTTCTTTCTGTGTTGGTTATTGACAGGTACTGTGGCGCAATTGGAGAAATCAACAGAGCTAGTTTGAGACTTGTTAGGGTTTAACCCTTTTAGTCCTTGATCCCAACAGCAACAGATGGCTTGACTAGGATAATTTAAGGGTAGTGCCAAATTAGCAACATCAGGCGCCAAGCTAATCTGGCACTACCCTTGAATTATCATGGTCACACCATCTCCTGCAACTGGTACATAGTTGTTAATGGGACCTCCAAAGGGTTAGCTAAAAGGTTAATGGCAAGCAGGCGACTAAGGCCATCTCATCGAGTTACCGCAAAACTCAGGATGTCCAATTTCGAGAACATTGCATAACAAGAAAGGCAAAGCCCTTATACTAGTTATAGCTCACGTGTATCAACCAATCCACATGCGTCTCACAATAAGTAAAGGGATGGCTTCTGCATTAACAAAATCCATGTTTTCTCAAAATTTAATCAGTTTTCACACATCTGTTAAGCCCTCATGACCCTTGACCTTTGCAATGAGTCAACTAAATTATGATACATAGGAAGGTCTTATCATCAGCTACCTTTGTGCCAAATTTGATTGAAAACTTTGCAAAAATGTTGATAACTACAATTATTTGCATTTTATGCACATTTGTTGACCTCTTGTGACCCTTGACCTTGTGAATAGTATTTAAATAGTAACTGAGAAAAAACATTTCTTGTCAAAATATGATTATTTTTTACCTATTTCCTAAGTTCTTGTGACCCTTGACCTTGTCATCCAAATTAGTATGCACAGATAGGTCTTACCATCAAGTATCTCTGTAGCAAGTTTGGGTTTGGAGTTGTGAATAGTAATTGAGAAAAAACATTTCTTGTCAAAATATGACTATTTTTTTAAATCTATTTCCTGAGCTCTTGTGACTTTTGACCTTTCCGAAGGATCATCCAAATTAGTATGGATAGATAGGTCATACTATTTCCTGAGTTCTTGTGACCTTGACCTTCAGAAGGATCATCCTAATTAGTATGCACAGATAGGTCTTACCATCAGGTATAGATCTCTGTAGCAAGTTTGAGTTTGAAGTTGAGAATAGTACTTGAGAAAAAACAACATTTGTCAAAATATGGCTATTTTGTACCTATTTCCTGAGCTCTTGTGACCCTTGACCTTTCCGAGGGATCAACCAAATTAGTATGCATAGAAAGGTCATACCATCAGGTATCTTTGTACCAAGTTTGGGTTCGAAGTTGCAAATAATATTTGAGAAAAAAATTCTTTTTTTTTTAAAGGGGCAGTCCTGACCTTTTTTAATGCTCCAGTTGCAAAAAGCTTTTACTGGGATTCAGTATACACACCCACTTAGTCAACGACCACCCTATTGTCCAACCAAATGCTTTCTTTCGTCCGTTCAAAGCGAAAAAAAGGCCACAGGAATCTTGTGAAAGGACCCAGTCAAAAGATTGCTTCTGATAGGCGATGGTAGCTGACGTCATAACTATTCTATACGACCTTAGGTCATCTGCATAATTATAACCAATCAGAGACAAGATGGCTGATGACCCAGCGAAGAAAAAAAGAAAGTTTCAGTCGACTCGCGCCGGCCGACAATGACTCGAAATTGAAGAGAAGATAGAGAAAGAGAGACAAGATACCCCTAAGTTGAATTGACATCGGACAAGGGAATATAGAGCTTGGCTTGACCGCCCATCCGGGATTTGTTGCTTTCATGCTATGTGAATCAGTAAGTAATCCGGCTATGGTCTTTGTCGATCTTCCTATAGTTCCGCGAGCGCTAAGTGATTGTCAGAATTCATGATCTTCAGTAGAATTTATCTCTTACTGATTTTGCAAGATTTTAAACCTGTCTTATCATAAAGTTACAAGCTAGTTCATCAGATTTTATGCTGCAAGGATCTGAAAACTACGGTGTGTGTCAAAATTGCGGCACTGACATCACTGGTCGTGACACGTTTTTGTCTGTGCGGGCCGCTCTCATTCACTCGCTTCACAGATGTAGTGTTTGTGCTGCGATGGTGCATTTGTCGTTTCCAGAGATGCTTTCAGTTATGTAGACTTCGATGTGGGAGATGTATAATTGCAGTGCAGAAAGTGGGTATAAATACCACTGTTCTGTTTCGTGACGCTGGCTCAGTTGCTTGGCCTCACGGAGACCGAGTCAAACAAGCCGCGCCCCCAGCAGGATCGTTACTCAGGGTAGCAGGTCAAGCGGAACCCGCACTGATTTTGACAGCATAGCGATTATGGAAGGTTTATTTTACATTCTCATGGAAAATTGTATCAAAGGAATGCTGGAGAACATCAGTACATGTTTACACTGACACGTGTATACCCACACCGATGACCTCGTCTGTAGTATTGACCGGGTTCTGCCTTGTGACGTAGGCTAGTAAATATGTACAAATTCAAAACGAGACCGATGCAGACAATAATTTGCACTCTCAGGTACAAAAACAACACACCCACCAAACGATGAGTTTTGACATTTGGCATTGTGTTTACATCATAAAGCTCCAAGTTAGTACACAAAGGACCCATACATAATACTGTCAGCAGTATCTGTTGCAGACAGTTTGCCGACTGTGTCGAGATGCTTGATCCTGGGGAGAATAACTTTAAATATGGTGATTTTGGACCTATTTCTTGAGCTCCGGTGACCCTTGACCTTTCCAAGAGCTCAACCAAATTTATGTGCATATAAAGGTCTTACCATCAGGTATCATTGTACCAAGTATGGGTTTGAAGGTGTGAATAGTATTTGAGAAAAAAATAAATTATGTTCAAAAATAGCTATTTTTGATATATTTCCTGATCCCCTGTGACCTTGAAGGAAGACGGAGGAAAAGATGGGAGGACACTATCTCAGAGTGGACAGGACTGAAGCTGGGCGGTATGCTGAGAATGGCAAAGAACATTGAGGAATGGAGGGAGCTGGTTGCAAAGTCATCAGTGGCCGGTGCCCCAATGCTCGGCAAAACTACGGGAGATAGATTGATAGATAGATAGATAGATGTGACCTTGACCTTTGTGAGGTTGCTGAAATTGGTATGTTTAGAAAGGTCTTGCCATAAAGTATCCTTGGACCAAGTTTGAAGACTGTAGCTTGAATAGTCTCCGAGAAAATGCCAACGTTAAAGTTTACCACGGACGACCACTGGCCCAGAACATACTCACTTTTGTTTCGCACGTGTTGTCTACTATAGCGTCGTACACGTTGGTTGAATTTTTCAGAGGTGGCATGTATTTCTGTGGGAGAAATGAAAAAATGAAGTCAAAAATCAGTAAACAAGGTTGATGCATAAACTAAGCTGGTATTTAATTTTTAGTATCTTTTTTATAATTAGGGATGATGACTGATTCCATACCCGACTGGGGAAACCCACGCCACAATGCACAGAGCCAAATACAACGACGCTGTACGTCAGTTTTTCACTCACTACGCTCATAAATCCGAACTAATTGAGTTACACAACACATATCAGTGTTTAGGACAATACTGAACACAGAATACGAAGATGTATGTTATTTTGGTATTTTATAAAGGTATCGTGGCTAATTTTAACGTTAAAGTTGACAAATTACTCACCGCACTTTCTCGCGCCCAAGGCTGATCCCAACTGAACTGAACGGATTCTAGATTCTCTCCTCTATAACTGGACGCCAAGTTTCTGTGTTCTACGTCATCACTGCGTGCCGTCGGTCACTTTGAATATTCATAATAATAATAATAATAATAATAATAATAATAATAATATATAACTCTTCTATAGCGCAATATCCCCACACCGGAAAGGCTCACGGAGAGCTTTACATCTAGAGTCACAAACTAATTGAATAACTAACTATACTGACAACGTACTACGTACAAAAACGCAATCATTCATAGCGGGTCCACTTGCACACTGACACACTACTAAAATAATAAACTTCATAACATTTCAAGAGCCTGATCCGAGATATGTTGATGTTAAAGAGCTTTTTTATTGCTATGATGAACTGATGATTATAGGAAAATTTGCAGGCACAACAGACCCATAAAGTAACTAAAGAAAGAAAGGACATTTGCAAAGGCCTCGCGGCATATTTTGTCCTCACAATACTACTACTACTACTATGACTGACTGACTGAAGTCTGGCTTATTGTCCCTACGACTATGAAAGTATGAGGGACTAGCTAGGTAAATGCGAAAACGTAAGGGAAAACGTAAGGTTTATCAATCCCTTTCAAAGGCCAAATTGAAATAAAAATGTTTTCAATGTAGCCCTGAAAATGGCCAAAGATTCATGACCATTTAGCCAGTCAGTACCGCTCGCGGCGCGGCGCGGCGCCGTGCCCATCGCGGCCTGAGGTGGCCTGGCCTAGCAGGCAAGGTCAGTGTCAGAGACCTCAGCGGGCCGTCCGGCAACTGAAATGTCTTCGGTCCGTCGTCAGCGCCACATTGGCCCGCGCGGTTCATCATCATCATCATCATCAGTCCCTTGCCCGAACTGGGCGTTGGGGGGACTGAAAGGCAGCAGCAACAGACAGTGCTCTCCACTGAGTTCTATTTTGGGCGGTGGCCCGCAAGCAAGTCTGGCATCTCGAGTTCAGTCCATTCTTTTATGTTTGCGACCCAACTCTTTCTCTGACGACCTCGCCGACGACTTCCTTCGAGAGTGCCTTGGAGGATAGTCTTGGACAAGGTGTTGTGTCGGGTCACGTGGCCAAAGCAAGCAACTCTTGGCCCGCGCGGTTGCGCGGGCCAATTCGGCTGACGGCGGATCGACATAAGACCTTTTGCTTACTGTGAAGTGAAAAACTGTGATAAGTTCAACGATGACTAAATCAGTGATTAAAATGCCGCGCAAGTCCGAGTCAGTGCATCTAGTGTGGCGGCTTTTCTGTTGATCCTTATCGGCATTGTTCGACACTGACTGAATAAGCTTTATTATTATTATTATTATTATTATTATTATTATTATTATTATAGTTGTAAGCTCACGACCCCGGTGTTGTGTCGAACACGGGCAAGTGAGAAGGTCAGTAGTAGTAGGTCTAGCAGTAACAATAACTATAAAAAATTGTTGTTGTTTTTCTAGGGGAGGCAGTTCATTTTTGTTTTGGGACTACTGTTCGTATTACGGGAGATTAACTCCCTTGCTGCACAGCCGACACATTTATGCGGATAAACTGTTTGAGGATTTTATCAGCTGGCTCGCTTCAGTTTGTTTCTCCGCACATTCAGGGATACGCCATCTGACGATTTTACACGCTAGCATGCTTCAGTTTGTTTCTCTTGTACGTGTGCCTGAGAACTTGTTCAACAGATCTTCAACACGTACGTCTCACTTGTATTCTTTGAAGTTGTTTTCGGCCGCAGTAACACGTTCTTGCAGTTTAGAGAAATCGAGCGGAATCTGTCATTCTGATTTGCAGGATTTTTCTTGTTCAAGTGACAACGGTGCTGCCGTATGCACCAAAGACTGGACGCCAGAAAGGAGAGAGAAAAGAGCTGATAAACGTTTCCTAGAAGTGTCCAAGAGATTGCAGGTCACGTTCTGTGGCGATTACAAAGTTCTGCAGTGTAATCTTGGACGTCGTGCGCTGAATAGAGTGACACCGAAAGTGCTTAACGTGAAAGGCTCACGGCCTTTGCTAAATAACATTGACTGTAGACGATATTCGACCACTCCTCAAGTCAGCACTAGTAGTAGTACCAGCATGGATCTAAAAGAAATCGTGTCCACCTTGAAAGGTATGGCCTCGCCATCACTTGCCGGCAGTTGGGATAATGTCGGTCTGCTAGTCGAGCCATCACCCCCACACCATGTGGGGAAAATTCTCTTGACAAACGACCTGACACCGCCAGTCATGGAAGAGGCGGTCGGCGGAAAAGTCGACATGATTGTGTCCTACCACCCGCCCATATTCGCTCCTCTGAAGCGCATCACCCAGGGCGCTTGGAAGGAGAGGATTGTGGGACAATGTCTGGAGAAAAGGATTGCGATGTATTCACCGCACACCAGCTGGGACGCTGCGGTGGACGGAGTTAACGACTGGCTGATTAGAGCCTGTGGCGGTGAGGCATTTTAATTTAACCATTTGGCTGTCCATGACACTTTATGTCATGGTGATTCCTGAAGGAATCACCATGACAAAAAGTGTCACGGACAGCCAAAGGGTTAACACATTCATGCTTAGGCACAATGCCAGGAAATAGATTGGCCATGATAGTTCAAGGGTAGTGCCAGGTAACTTGGTGCCATCTAGGCACCTAGAGTGTAGTGTAGTGGTTTCATCTGTATGAAATTAAACCTAATGTTTCCAGAAGCAGGAGAAGTAGGTTCTTATGAACCCCTGCAGCTGGTATCTGCTGCACAGAAGGACATCAGCCACAGTCATCCCGCATGCATCTATGGGCCTGTTTCGGCCAGATCTGTTTATGTTCACCTGGTAAAGACTCTATCAGCTTGTTTCAACTGAGAAAATTCATCATTGTTAAAGATAGCAGCATAAACAGATCACATGCTGTGTCATTAGTCTCGCACTCCAGGTTTCCAATGCTAGCATTCAGTTTACCTCCCTTTATCTGACAAATTTGATTTAAGGATGATGCTGCTGATATTACTTTAACCCCTTCCTTGCCACTGTACATACATTTTTGTTTCTGAAATTTTTGTTCATTCAATTTCAATGACCAAAGGAAAAAAAAATGTCCAAGAAACATGCATCCATTCAAGCTGGTCTTAGCAAGAGGCATAGATCCTCATGAGCCTGCGCAGTCATGGGGGCTCATGAAGATCTATGTCTCTTGCAGTTGGACTGGGTTCACTTTTTCTTGGCAGTGAAGAGATTAAATTTATTATGAGATATTTTCCAGATGTGACGGACGTGAAGCCGCTGGAACAGACAGAGGATCACCGAAACGGACTTTCCAAAAAACTGAGTTTCATCACGAGTTCTGGAGAAGCAGAGACAGTGTTGCAAGCTGTCCATGGAACCTCAGGTGTGGAGACACAGCGTGAAATTCTGTAAGTTATGCACAGTGGATTCAACCAATGCTGCAGAAGAAAATGTGTAGAAAACCCAACAGAGAAAGAGACTGGCTTGGAAAAGACATTTACAACGCAAATTATTCATGTTTCAGGTATAAACCCTTGTTCAAAATAGACAAACAAGTATACAATTCAGTCGCTACATATCTGGTCAGCAAAGAAGCTCTGCTTTTTCGCTGACCAGCTAAGTAACGACTGAATGGTATTTATCTGTTGAGTCCTTCTCTGCATTTTGCACGCTTGGCATTCACCTATTTGGTTTATATCCTAAAAAAATGTAGTCTTCTGAGTCTGAGATCAAACTGATTCAGTTTTGGTCAGGTTATTGACAACTCTAGAGACCACATTACCGTTGAGGAGACAGATCCACTGTGATACTTCGAGGGTGGAACATGCTAATAGTTGGCTCTAACAGATCAACAATGATAGTGCAATGTTGTTTTTTTTTCAGAAGAATTAGGGAACCAAGTTATTCTGACAGAACCTTTGAACTATCACATGTTGTTGGTTTTTTTTGTTGTTTTTTTTTCAGAAATGGCCGTGGTGCTGAAGATGCAGAGAGAGTGAGAATCAGTGTGCTGTGCAGAGAATCAAATGTCACTTCCATAATGAATATTCTTCAGGCATCAGGGACAGATTTCTCGGACTTAGAGTGCACTAGTCTGGCAAAGGTATGTTTTATAAGGTGCATTTTGTTTTCCTTCTGTAAGAGGCAATTTGCTTAGATCCCTATGAGTCTTTGCAAATTGCTGCAGTAAATGCCACCCATTGTGTGTACACACTACACGAGCCAGACCATTTAGCCCCAAGGTCCCATTTCTCAAATTTTGGAGGTGTTGCCTAACAACTATGTACCAGTTGTAGGAGATGGATTGATCATGATAATTCAAGGGTAGTGCCAGATGAGCTTGGCGCCTTCATGCTGATGACCTACTTTTATCCATATGCATTAGTTAGTGAATGGGGTGGTAGTCAACTGGGGCAGGGTGGGTGGTGATAATAGTTCTCAGAACAATATTTGCTAAAATTCTACTTTCACATGGATACATACAGTGCTTACAAGCGACCAGTTTCTGTGATGGCATGTTTATACAGAGGTTACAATTTAACTCATTGTGCCCGAGGTACGAAATACTCACATTTTGGAGTTATCCTCTGAGGACGGGATTACAATTCAGGATACAGATCGACCATGATAGTTCAAGGGTGGTGGCAGAATAACTTGCGCCTTGCTATTCTGCCACCACCATTGAACTATCATGGTCGAGCCATAGCTGTGGTGTGTCGTGGGCAGAATGAGTTAAATCTGTGTGCCTGCATTCAGTTTATCTTTGTATTTAACCTTTGGATGTCTGCAACGCTTTTTGTTGAGGAATCCCCTCAACAAGAGATGACTTTGACCGCCAAAGGACTGAGAATCTATTCAAAGAATATGTTTTTAATAGATTCACTCATGTGATAATACATGATTAATAACGATGTGTTTTCTGTTTCAATTTTAGTTGTATGCATCCATACTTCTTTTTCAGCTGCCGTCTCTAGGTTTTGGGATGGGTCGTATCGGCCGTCTTAATCCTCCAGTTGAGTTAGAAATGGCCATCACACACATTAAGAAACACCTTGGGCTGCAACACGTTCAGTTGGCTCAAGCGGAAGGTGAGATTTGTCTGCTGTAGATCACACCATACAAATTCCAATGAGGAAAGGAACATGTTTAGAAAGGACAATTACAACACAAACTTTTAATCCATCCTGATACACTTTTGCATGCATAAATATGATTATGATAGTTCAAGGGTAGTGCCAGAATAGCTTGGCACCTATTCTGGCATAACCCTTGAACTTAAAAGTGAAATGGTTGTTCTGTCTATGAATCTGTAATGTAGCATTCGTAGGACAATACACACATTTTTTAAATTTTAGCCGCAAGATTTAATGGGTTAATCAGCTCATGAAATAATTATGTGCTGATCTCTTACTTTGGACCTTATGGCCAAAGGCTGTAAGGTTTAACCCCTATCATACTGAGGCTGAAGCTTCATATTTGTACACTGCCATATGCAAGCTACATTATAGTACTTACAGATAAGGATATAGACCAATGGCTTTAGTTCAAGGGTGGCGCCAGAATAGCTTGGCGCCTAGAGGCGCCAAGCTATTCTGGCACTACCCTTGAACTATTTTAGTCAAACTTATTTCACACACTGGTGTATTCCGAATGATCAGGGCTAAAGTGAACGATCTGAGTGTATCACTTACTGTTACGGTTTCACACGTATCGCTGGGAAACGTGCTCACCAAAGTACACGTAATTTGTCTGTGCCCATTTTTTGTTGCAGGCGTGAAGGAGATATCGACAGTGGCTGTGTGCGCAGGCTCTGGTTCCAGTGTTCTGCGTGGAGTGAAAGCCGATCTCTACCTCACTGGGGAGATGTCGCACCATGAAATTCTGGACGCTGTGTACCGCGGCACTCACGTGATTCTGTGTAACCATAGCAACTCGGAGCGTGGATTCCTGCAGGTGATACAGTCGCGCTTGAGCGATTTGCTGGGGGGCAAAGTGGAGGTGATCGTATCGCAGCGAGACAGAGATCCTCTGGTGGTTGTGTGAAGGAGCCAGTCGGTGATTGCGCCTGCGACAAGTTGGATTGTATGGTGTTCAGTCTGCTGTACACGAACTGTGAAGATTAGTGAAACTTGTTGGTCTGTGATTTTAGATCTTACGGCTCTGGTCGTAAGGTCCGAAATCCGGCCCACATTTGATGCCATCAAAAATGATTGATGTACAACGTATGTAAGTGGTTTGGGGGTCACACTGGTTATGTTGTTCTTCATACGTTTTACATTATCTCTGGCCCAACTGACCAAACACTGCTGTGAAGGGCAGCATCATTCCACAGTACTAGCGCGTAACGTGGAATAAACGTTTTTTCTGCATAGCAGAGCAGCAAAGCCAACATATATGGTATTTTTCATTAACCCTTATCATTAGGAATACACGAGTTTGTGAAATAAGCTTAACTAAAATATTTAAAGGGTAGTGCCAGAATAGCTTGGCGCCTCTAGGCGCCAAGCTATTCTGGCACCACCCTTGAACTAAAGCCATTGGTCTATATCCTTATCTGTAAGTACTATAATGTAGCTTCATATGGCAGTGTACACATTTGAAGCTTTTAGCCTGAGTATTATATGGGCTAACATGACTCCTGCCAGCAAAAGTATGATATGACAGCCACCTTTAATTCATTCGCGGTGAGCTGCAGCCGATATGACGCATATCCAGAAGCTGCTTTCTACGAATGATTAATATAGGAGGAAGTTGAAAGTACTGTATGAAGGAATTGATAATAAAGAGGAATGAATGAGTAAGGAATGTGTACAAATACCAAGGGGAATTACTCAGCACTGGTCATCCAGTTAGATCCCCTGCCCCCTCCAATCCGTACCCAATTTCCAGCCCATGAACAAATACATGGGTAAAGAACAAGGGGATTCCAGCACGAGTAATTACACTTGGCATGTGTACTGTTCTACCAACGCTAGCCTCGCCTATCTGGTTTGTGAGTAAGGAATGTGGCATTGCATGCGAGTAATTCCACTTGGCATGTGTACTGTTCTACCAGCGCTAGCCTCGCCTATCTGGTTTGTGAGTAAGGAATGTGGCATTGCATGCGAGTAATTGCACTTGGCATGTGTACTGTTCTACCAGCGCTAGCCTCACCTATCTGGTTTGTGAGTAAGGAATGTGGCATTGCATGCGAGTAATTGCACTTGGCATGTGTACTGTTCTACCAGCGCTAGCCTCGCCTATCTGGTTTGTGAGTAAGGAATGTGGCATTGCATGCGAGTAATTCCACTTGGCATGTGCACTGTTTTACCAGCGCTAGCCTCGCCTATCTGGTTTGTGAGGAAGGAATGTGCATTGCATTAAGATTTTTATTTAATTAACCCTTTTACTGGGGAGAAAGGTAAACACTAGCTACAAGAGGCATAGATCATGGTGAGCCCCTGCAATTGCACCGACTGTGAAGATGTGTACCTCTTCTGGCACCGGCAGTAAGTGTTAGTTACTGTTGGGCGGCTGTGGATCTTTAACCTTGAATTTGTATTGTTTTCAAAAGCAATTTTATCCACTGCCATGAAACGCCAGTCTGTAACGCTAACGGCGTCGAAGCAACCTTCTTCTTGTAGATAATGGTGAGCATGGCCATGCTAAAAGACGCATGATGATGGAGCCCAATAGGATGTGATTATCTGTATTGGAACTGGCATTTCAAAGTTTTTCAAGATGTAAACCCCCATGAACACCGTTTACCATACCTGTGACAATTCTCCTACAGGAAATAACAACCTTGTACAGTGGCTCATTTGAAAGTTGTCCCTGTCATATTTTGATTCACATCCCTTTTTATTGTGTGCAGGCTGAGGTCAAAGGTCAAGGGCACCTATGTTTAGCAAGTGTTCATTCTTTGCAGTCTTGTATTTGATGTAATTTTGAATTGTACTTTTTTAATGGAAATTTTATAAAAGTGCATTTTCAAAGTAAGTGTAGAAGGAAAAGCGTCGGCAGCATACATTAGTTTATGTCGTATATTTGTATATTTTTCAGGAATGAAGGAAGTGGACCCCACAACACCAAATGGTGTCATTTCCTGCATATTGCTAGAAGGGCTTTTGCCATTCTTTCTTGGTTTGTTTGTTTATCCTGACAAGCTAAATTTATACTTTTTAGTTCAGACAGAACAGCTCTATCCAGTCTGGCTGCAGAGGCACGAGTTCTCAAGAGCCCCTGCAAATGCAGGTGCTCATGAGAAATTGTCCTTCTTGCTGTTTTAAGTTGATTACATTTGTTGTGCAGTCGCCCACACAAAATAAGGGCATTTGTTGTACAGTCGCCCACGCAAAATAAGGGCATATTGTAAGTGGATTTGACTGTTGTGCAGAAGTAAACAAATGTTGATAGATATTAAAAAGTCTCCAATAAACTGCATTGAAACGTTTATTTTTTGTGCTTTATCAACATTGTCTGTAAAATTACATGCAAGATTAAGATGAATTGTTTTTCCATTTCAGGTGCTTACAGGTTCCTGCTTTGTTTTGGTGTCGTAGGTATGTAATCTGTTTCTGTTGATCACTGCGTGCTTGTAGTTTGTGCAGTGTATGACTTGACTGTGGCTTGTTAACTTTGGGCTCAAAAGGCATAGAACTTCATGAGCCGTGAGAGCCCATGAGCCCTGAGAGCCCATGAAAAGCTGCTGATGTCTCTTGAGCCCACTGTTGACAACCCACAGTCAAGTCGTACACTGCACAAACTGCAAGCACGTGCACACAGAACCAGACTATGTATCTGGGACATCAGAACCGGGAACCAAAGAGCACCAGGCAAAAATTATAATGCACCACACCCATGCATACACGCTATACCAGTGCTATTCGCACGGCTAGCTGTGAAAATGCCGGGCCAAAAAAATTCGTGCGCATGCGCAGTATGTTTCAGGTCTATTCGCACGGTTCGCTAAAAGTTCCTATTTGCACGGCAGTGGTGCAAAAGTTTATTCCGAGTTGTCTCCCTTGGGGCCCATGCTTAGTGCTTTTCGGCCAGCAGTGAAAAGACCGGTCCCAAAATCAAAATTCGTGCGACTGTGCATGCGCAGTTCAAGTTTTTGAGCTAATCGCACGGTTGCAGTGCTAAAAGTGGTTATTTACACGGCTACCGTGCTAAAGTTCATTCCGAGTTGTCTCCCTTGGTTTATTTTCTACTCCAGGTCGTCTCCCTTTGCACTTCCCACCACCACTTTCTGCTCACTTTTCGAGTCGCCTTCCTTAGTAGTGAAAATTTGTGTCAAAAACACACATAACAGAACACAGACATTTTCAAAGACATGTACACTTTATTTACAACACTTTTTTTTTCAAATTTTCCAATTCAAGTAGCAGTTCAATCACCAATTTTGCACTGTATGTACAAGTAACTGAAGTGATTTACATTTTTTACTTCGCAGTAGGGCAACGTAATGGCTTTTTGTTACACTCATTTACAAATCTTACAGAAGAAAAATACAGCTAAAACATATATTTTGCACAGAAAACAGTGATAACAATGTTCTGCCATGACAAGTCACCAAATGAGTGAACGGCAACGACACATAAAGTGTAAATTTATGAAGCGTGAATTCATCTTTGCATCAGTAGCACTGGCATCATGGACACATCAGTGGAGGGAACAGTGAGTGGTTTCCACCTCCAGACAGATATCACCAGCAGGGTCTGCAGGATTGGACTGGAGTGTTGGCAACGAACACCTGTTGAACACGAAAAAGGGACTCCAGTCGGTACTGACGTTTTTTTCACTCACAACTTGCTTGAACGTACAGGCCGCCGCCACTGAACGCCTTGGCTGTCAGTAGCGCTTTTGGTCATGGTGATTCCCTACAGGCGCTATCGACAACAAGTATGCATAATTTCATATGGCTTAACTTAATCTCGTGAACCAAAGGTTGACATTTTCAAATCAGTTGTGGGGTTTTAAAGATTTAGTACAACAGATATCGCAGCAACAATACTAGTGCACAGCTATAGGCTATCATATGCACAGCTATAGGCTATCGTACAATATGCACAGCTATAGGTTATGGTGTGACACAGCTGACTCAGTCGATCAGTGGCAGGAGACGGCAGACTGTGACTCTTTCATCGTCCACCAATATCTAGCACGTACCCTTACATCCACTAGGAAGACAGCACGGTAGTTATTCTTTGTTTTACTTTTTGGAGCAGAATTAGTATCACTCACTGAACTCACATGCCGTGACTGACATGATTAGCAATGGCTACACTTAACCACTATGTTTACTCATTCCAGACGTGCCGCTTCCGGATACGCGGCTTATGCCGTGTATCCGGAGGCGGCAAAGGCGTCTCGAACGAGTAAAAGAAGCATTCTGTCGGTAGCGGCTCTCTGCCGCTGGCAGCTCCGGGCACTGAATCACCACAAGACAACCTTCCACATGTAATTGCAAAGAAACTAACACAACACTATGTACACAATTTCAAACAACTCAGGGTTTTTAATTTTGTCTTATTTCAGTCTCAGTCTTTACGCTTTTTCGCTTTTTGTCTACGGTATTGAAAATACGGTAGACTTTGGGATGGGGCTGGTCGGAGCGCGTGCCGCCAGTAGAATGCAAAGGACGTAACAGGCGGGCGGACCTCTTGGAGCGCCGTCACACAAGGGTGGCATGGGGGGGGGGGGGGGGGGTGGGTACTATCAGGGATTCACTTTTTGTTTTCTTTCCGAATCACGAGTCTCTCAAATGGCTTTATCGTTTTACTAGGGAAAGAGACCGCCGGGGGGGGGGGGGGGGGGGGGGGGGGGGATAAGCTTTATGTTTGTACTGACTGCCGCTAAATAGAGCGCGGCCGAGGGGGAGGGTGGGCGGGGTGGAAGGAGACATGTCATTTATCCTGACTCGTGACTTAGCAAAGCCGTGATGCATGATTTGTTAGTTTGTTTGTCAGTAAATCGGGAGACATGTATTTATTAATGGTATTGATTAATGACATACTTAATAGGATTTAGTAACGAAGTCCCAGTGAAGTCGTGACAGTAGCTACCCCAAGCCCCTCCACTCCGCATACACTCCGTCAGCTCATGGGCACATTATCTGAAGTGTGACTGAATTTCGCGCTTTTCCTGGCCTCATGTACCTCTGTTTTGGTCCATTTACCTGTAACCTAGCCCCCCCCCCCCCCCACACACACACACACACACACACACCCAACCACCCCTCCTCCCACCCCCCACCTCTCTCTCACTCTCTCTCTCTCTCTCTCTCTCTCTCTCTCTCTCTCTCTATATATATATATATATATATATATATATATATATATATATATATATATATATATATATATATATATATATATATATATATATATATATATATATATATATATATATATATATATATATATAGCGGCTTGGCTGTCCCCCAAAGTTCCTCAACATGATTGTCCAGCTACACGAGGACCAGCAAGGCCAGGTCAGACTCAACAATGACCTCTCAGAACCATTCCCTATTCTCAACGGCGTAAAGCAGGGCTGCGTGCTGGCACCGACCCTCTTCACCATCTTTTTTAGCATGATGTTGAAGCAGGCCACAGTGGACCTCGATGATGACGATGCAGTGTACATCAGGTACCGTCTCGATGGCAGCCTGTTCAACCTCAGACGACTGCAGGCCCACACGAAAACCCTAGACCAACTGATTCGTGAGCTGCTTTTTGCTGATGATGCTGCCCTCGTTGCACACACAGAGAGAGCCCTGCAGCGCATCACGTCTTGCTTCGCAGATGCTGCCCAGCTATTTGGACTCGAGGTCAGTCTGAAAAAGACAGAGGTCCTCCATCAGCCGGCACCCAAGACAGTGTATCGCCCTCCTCACATCACCATTGGCGAGTCTGAACTAAAGTCAGTGCACCAGTTTACTTACCTTGGCTGCATTATCACGTCGGACGCCAAGCTGGACAAGGAGCTTGACAGCAGGCTGGCAAAAGCGAACAGCGCTTTCGGGCGACTTTTCAAGCGGGTGTGGCACAATCAACAGCTGAAAACAGGCACCAAGATCAGCGTGTACAGAGCTGTGGTCCTCACCACCCTGCTGTACGGTTCCGAGTCCTGGGCCCTCTACCGCAGCCAACTACGACTCCTCGAACGCTTCCACCAGCGCTGCCTGCGTACCATCCTGGGCATTCACTGGAGTGACTATGTCACCAACGTCGAGGTCCTTGAACAGGCTGAAACTGTGAGCATCGAGGCTTTGCTGCTGCGGACACAGCTCCGCTGGGCGGGGCACGTCTCCAGGATGGAGGATCATCGCCTACCAAAGATCACCCTGTTCGGCGAGCTTGCTACTGGACACCGTGACAGAGGGGCACCAAAGAAGAGATACAAAGACTGTCTCAAGAAGTCACTTAGTGCCTGCCAAATCGACCACCACCAGTGGTCTTCGCTTGCTGCGGACCGTGACACCTGGCGCTCCACCATTTACAAGGCAGCTGTCTCCTTTGGGGACTCTCACAGAGCTAGCCTTAAGGACAAGCGGCTCAGGAGAAAAAACAGAGATGCCGCAGCTCAGAACCCTGGCCATACCTTCCCCTGCAGCCACTGCGGTCGAACCTGCCTGTCTCGGATTGGCCTCCGCAGCCACGAACAAGCCTGCAGACGTCGTGGGCAACTCCTATAAAATCTTCGTTCGCGAAGTCAAGCCAAGAGAGAGAGATATATATATATATATATATATATATATATATATATATATATATATATATATATATATATATATATATATATATATATATATATATATATATATATATATATATATATATATATATATATATATATATATATATATCTGGCACTGCCAAGGCTTCCAACACAAAGCGCAGTGCTAACTGGACCGATCATTACGAAGTGAACAAAGTAGTTGCCTTTTGGGCAGGGGATGTAAGCCAGTCAAAACTCCTAACGGGAAGACGCAATTTAGACATATACCTGCATATTTCTAATGAGCTAAAGAAGAGGGATCTGTCACTTACCAAACACACACACACACACACACACACACACACACACACACACACACACACACACACACACACAATCGCGCGCGCGCGCGACATGAAATGGACTTGTACAAGCTGTAGCCTCCTCGGCATCACTTGAAAATACCAGTTGTACTGAGGAGATGGGTTGATCATGATAATTCAAGGGTAGTGCCAGATGAGCTTGGCGCCTTTAGGCGCCAAGCTCATCTGGCACTACGGCCCTTGAATTATCATGATCAATCCATTTCCTATCTTGCTGCAGGGTCCCGGGGCTAAAAGGGTAAACGGAAGACTAGCCGGTTCAAGCCAGCACTCACCACTCTTGCTGCTTCTTGAGCCAACAATGTTCTTTTCGTCAGTTTGTATTTGATGAAAGGCGCTGTGCAAGAGGCCTGTGTGGTCCACCAGTTCCTCAGGACTCGGCGCAAGCTGCACCAGGGACAGCATGTCTGACATCACCTGCAGTGGTAGAACAAAGTCATATAATAATTAGACAAGTCAGCCTGAGTATACCGTGGTACGTGGGAGCACACTATCAGACAGCATTAATCATGATGTAAATGTGGTGCTGAACTATACTAATGGTCAAAACTTAAGGGCCACCCCACGTTTTTGTGCCATTGTTTATCGTCGCAAGTACACTAATAAAATACAATGTTCTGTCGATCCAAATGGGTTAAAAGTTTACCTTAGACAGTCCACTGTACAGGGAACAATAGACAACAATTTATCAATTCCACGAACGTGCCAATGCACGTGAAACATCGTCAGTTTTTGTGAAAAGATGTGCGATATTGGCACGCGTACCAAAAGTAGGCAGGTGGAAAACCTCGGTGAAGTCGTGATGCACATGCTAAAGGGGTCAGTCGTAAACACTGAGCACTTCTGTTTCGCTACAAATACTGCTGCAGTAGGTGCATAAATGTCACTTTCATAACCATGCCACCACGACGAAGCCTAACGCCAGTAGATCAAGGCCGGGCGCTAGCATGGCTGCAGGATGGAATTTCCGGATGAGAAGTTGGGAGACGTCTTGGGGTGTCCCATTCAGTAATCCAGAGGCTGCTGGCACGATTCCAAGAAACTGGAAGGGCAGAACGACGACCCTGCTCAGGACTTCCGCGCTGCACCAGCAGAAGGGAGGACAGATACCTCTGTGTGGCGGCTCTGTGCGACCGAACTGTCACGTCAACCTAACTGATGCAAGCTGCAAACGTTAACGTCAGCAGAAGCACAGTCTGCTGACGTCTGCGCGAAATTGGCCTGGCTTCATGCAGAGCAGCAGTGAGAATACCCCTCACTCCAGCTCATCGCAGAGCCCGGGTTGCCTGGTGTCGTCAACACGTCAGGTGGAACAGACTCCAGTGACTCAGGTTCTGTTTACTGATGAGTCACGGTTCACCGTGTCCTTCAACGACGGCAGGGTGAGGGTCTGGATTCGCCAGGGCGAGCGATTCACGGATGGATGCGTCCAAGAGGTGGATCGCTACGGAGGAGGTTCAGTCAAGGTATGGGCAGGCTTCAGCAGGAAAGGCAGGATCTCCCCCCCCCCCCCCCTTCCACGTCATCGGAGGCACCCTGTGACTGGACTGCGCTATCGGGACGAGATTGTGCAGCCCCTCATCCAGCCAGCTCTCCAAGCCATAGGCGACAATGCTGTTATGCAGGACGACAACGCTCGACCTCATCGCGCCCGTGTGGTGGATGAGTACCTTGAGCAACGGGGCATCATGAGGATGGTGTGGCCAGCTCGTTCACCTGATATGGCTCTCATCGAGCACCTCTGGGACGTGCTGGGGCAACGTGTAGTCAGCAACCACCCCCTCCCCCCCCCCCCCAACCTCAAGGCGTCCCCCAGCTGACTCAGTTTCTGCATCAAGAGTGGGAAGCGATCCCACTACATGTTCTCCGAACCCTGGTGAACTCTATGCGTCAACGCTGTATTGAATGCTTGGCTGCAAACGGAGGGTACACTCGCTACTGACTGGACCAGTCTTGTGTGACTTTTCAAATGAGGGGTGGGTGAACATTCTAACGTACTGCTGTTGTTACAATTGTTTGATTTACACAAAACTTAAATGAAATTGTTACTAAATAAATTAGCAAAGTACTGACTCCAAGTATTGTGACATTATTTGTGTGGTGTTGTCGGTGCGTCTGCGATAAAAGTGGCCCTTAAGTTTTGACCATTGGTATAGGTGATGCAAAGAAGATGTGTAAGAAAAGAATCAAAGGGCCAATTAGGCGCCAAGCTATTCTGCCACCACCCTTGAACTATCATGGTCGAGCCATATCTTGCTGTGGTGTGTCGCGGGCAGAACGAGTGAAGAGTAGGTAATTAACCTATTTAACTCCAAGGCCGCATTTCCCACATTTTGGAGGTGGCGCCGGAGATGGATTGAATGTGATAATTCAAGGATTTTAAGCCAGATTTTGCTTGTTGCCATCAGGCACCAAGCTAATCTGGCACTACCCTTGATTTATCATGGTCAATTCATCTCCTGCTGCAGGGCACTGAGGCTAAATGAGTCAACCCTACACACCTGTTGACACATTGAGACATGCCACATTCAGGTTTGTGACCAAAAATCAAGAGCACAACTCGCAGTACAGCCGCAAATACGAGATTTGTTACATTTGAAAATACTCCTTTTCACTTGTAAAATATAACTTTCAAAAACTAAAATATACTGAATTTTGTTATTTTTTTTCAATTACAGATAACCCGTTGATCTTTCCCATGTGAAATGTGACAATAATTTCCACTGACAAAAGTGGATAAGACGTGTTTTGAGGGGGTGTCAAAACAAAAGCCAGATCAGTAGTGCTGAACACAAAGTTGTCTCGGACAGTAACACATAGCCATTAACTGCTGAACTACAAAAGGTTTTTGAACCGTAACTTCAAATTCTTCTAGTCTTACACAATCGCTTTCTAATTTTGATTAAACCATACATGCAGAAGACGAGAGAATGAGATTTGTCTAAGGTCAAAATAAATTAATTTTGTCGAAGTGAACAGGGTCTGCCGTAAAATCTGTTTGTTTGGTAAAAAGGTCGGTGATAGATCGACCATGATGCTTATAGTTCAAGGTTGGATCGACCATGACGGCTCAGTGATGTTGCCGGCATAGTTTTGACACCACCCTTGAGCTATCATGGTTAACTCATTGGCGGCCAGCCGCGTCCGGATGCGCGGCTTTTGCCGCGCATCCGGATGCGGCTGGCCGCCAATGAGTTAATCTATATCCCCGGGACCTTTTGGCTAGGTCTGTTCAATTTGGTCCTCTTATGTCTCCAGCGTTCGTCCAGCAGCCCACTCGTTATCTTAGTACATCCGTGTCCATCCACCCACCTCAACTGGCTTTACTGCAGGTCTTAGGCTTCTTCAGCACCCTTAACAGTAAGGCTGTAGCAGCTTCTGTCATCGCCGAGTTGGTAGATGAGTTCGCCCTGTTCTGGGTGCAATGTACCCGTTTGAAATGTCTGCAGCACTTTTGTACCTCGCCCATTTGTGCTGAAGTGTACATTGTCCCCAGCTCAAAACGGGAATCCCCTGCACGTTCCCTGATTCCCTTAGATTTTCATCTCACGTGCGATAGACGATTTCCAGAAATAAAAAGTGGGTCAACATTGCAAGTTCTAACCCTAACCCTAACCAATGTGGGCATTTCGTCCCTCGGGCACAATGAGTTAACGCCATGTAGGCCTACTTAGAAAGTACACGTACTTTGTTTAATACCTTTGGATACCTCTTGATTCGAATTCACTGGTGAGTTTATCACGATGGGCCAACTGGTTCTAAAGTTATGCCCCCCTCCCGGGTCTGCCCTGGGGGACTTGGGTGGGGTTAACTACTTTTTAGTTCCCAGGGTCACCCTGGTCAGCCCCACAGGGTGGGTTTTCCCCTCTATTCTGGGGCATGTGTTTCTGTCTACCCTTGGTCCATTCATCTGTATTTCCCTTTTTTAAACTCTCCCTACTGTCTGCACTGCCTGTAGCTCTTGATATTGAATGTGTGTTGCTAAATGGTCTTAGCATTATTTAGGCCCCATGTCGTAGGTTTATTTAACGTATTGGACCGGCTGGCGACATACATTCAATATTCTGTTTAGTTGGGGGTTTTTCACAAGCAGTGCAGACACGTCCTGAGAAAGTCTTGTTGCTGTCGGGACGTTAAGCAATGTACAATCAATCAATCTAAAGTTATGAATTTAGACATGACAAGTTAGATGCCGGTCAAACTAACCGTTGTTGTTCTGATGTCCCACGTTTGTCGTAAGCCAAGTAGTTTATGCAGGAAAAAGTGAGGTCGGGACTGTCAAAAAGCTTGTACATAAACTACGACTTTTGATATTAGACCTCGTTATTAGCCAAGTCAATTGTATTAACCGTCCTTTGCTGACTACGTTTGCTGACACGACATGGCGCCTCTTCTCCCTCTGTGACTTTTCTTCTTCATCATCTTCACAGTCTTTGTCTTTCACGTGGGCCTCACCACACCCTCCCATCTCAACCCCGTTTCTGGCTGGTCAGTCGGTCTTGCAGTGAACCACTAGGACATACTTGGTCTTCGAGTGAACCACTAGGACATCGGTCTTCCAGTGAACCACTAGGACATACTCGGTCTTCCAGTGAACCACTAGGACATAGCTGGCCTTCCAGTGAACCACTAGGACATACTTGGTCTTCGAGTGAACCACTAGGACATCGGTCTTCCAGTGAACCACTAGGACATACTCGGTCTTCCAGTGAACCACTAGGACATAGCTGGCCTTCCAGTGAACCACTAGGACATAGCTGGCCTTCCAGTGAAGCACTAGGACATAGTTAGCCTTCCAGTGAACCACTAGGACATAGCTGGCCTTCCAGTGAACCACTAGGACATAGCTGGCCTTCCAGTGAACCACTAGGATTAGTTAGCCTTCCAGTGAAGGACTGGGACATAGTTGGTCTTCCAGTGAAGGACTAGGACATAGTTGGTCTTCCAGTGAACCACCAGGACATAGCTGGTCTTCCAGTGAACCACCAGGACATAATCGGTCTTCCAGTGAACCACCAAGACATGGTCTTCCAGTGAACCACTAGAACTAGTTAGCCTTCCAGTGAAGGACTAGGACATAGTTAGTCTTCCAGTGAAGCACTAGGACATAGTTGGCCATCCAGTGAACCACTAGGACATGCCATCATCAACGCTGTTATTTCAATCGTCCTCGGCCTGCAAGACAATCAAGTCAAAGTAGAACTAACGGTCATGTCAAACCTTAACTGCCCCCACCCTCTTTGTGCATGCCATGGGTCACGCCCGGGGTCTGGGGCCCATAAGAACCGCAGACCAGTTGCGCGAGTGCGCTTAGTCGCCATGCAGCTACTAAGCAATGCGCCCACAATGTTTATAGTGGCTGGCGCGGCACTAACTTACTCATGCATTTGGCCCCAAAGGAAAAAGCCACTGACAGGTGACGAGTGAGAGGGGTGGGAGGGGGAACAAAGCCTCTGAAATTTTGTTATTCCATAGGACATTTTGGGGCATCTGAGTGCACAACAAAAATCATAAGAACTTATAAGTAGGTAGACGAGTACGTGCGGTACTTTGAGCAGACTATATTAATAGGCAGGTTGCGATTTCCCGAGCAGCGCGAGAACGCCCGCTAGATTACACGACTTTGAGCCAAGACTTGGTGAGCCACGAAATGTGGGCAAGTCGGCTAGCTCTGGCACTTAGAGTTAGCCGATACTGTTTTGCTGTAAATCATAAGTAATATGCGGCAAAATTTAAGCTGAGGTTAACAACTGGACAAATTTGTTCCTGGCCATACAGTTGTTACAATACACCTTTGTTTATGTTTGTGGAAATAATGCTGAGAAAAACGATCTCTCACCGTATATTAAAACTGCATAATGGCAATGAAGCCAGTCACGGTGAAAGTCTTCGGAAAATGGTCTGCCATGTCGTTTCAACATCTAGTATAATTAATTAACTTGTTATACCAACAGTAGATGCATCTTGTTAATGCAAACTCAGGCTATAGTTTGGCGATTTCACGGAAATAATTTGTTTCTGTACCGGCAATTTTCCTGCTCGCACTGCCGATCGTCCATAGTGACGCGTTGTGCTTGCCCACGGCCCACTGCGCATTATCGCCTCTCGCTAACCTGAATTGGTTCTTACTTCAAAAAAGATTAAAATGCGGAGTTCAGCTATGTAAGAAATTGTGTTCAATGTGTTTGTCTATAGATCCTATCTGTGCATTTTTCTAGTTATCATTCCATTTCTCATATTTTTCGTTCGTTTTGTCCATTCTCCCTTGTGTCCTTTTCCCATTGTCTCATTCTCCGTTCTGTCCTTCTCCATTTTGTCTTTCTCCCTTTAGTCTGGTACCCAGTGAATCAACTACTCATGATAACGCATCAGGTCATTCGTGTTTGTCTGTGTACTTAGAATAAGTTAAAGTGTTTCATCCGAAAATTTGGTAAACTTTTAAAACTTTTTTTTTCTCCGAAGCACGCTTCTTTGATAGTCTTTGGGTGATCTTACTTCTGCCTGTTTTCTCTCTGTACATCATGCTGGCCGCTATAACCAAATCTTTTCGCCCGCTCAAACTTTCCACGCATCCCGAAAATCCAGGCTGATGAGATTTGATCTAGAAAAGGTGCAGTTGTGCCAAGTTCCTAAAGATGATACTGCTAATATGGCTTCTGGTTCAACGTCCTCTCCGAAAGGGCGACGCAGTCGCGTTGTTCAAGCGAATCCTTGATGGCGCAGCACTAGGGGCAAGACAAATTAACTGATATACCGACTGACAGGCTACAACAGTCTTTAAAACCATTCCCAGTCAGACTTTCGCAATAATTTCTGTAATTATTGACGACACAAATGTTCTTGTATATACCTGCATGTATTTCGAACCAAGCTGATGGATGGGCAGATCAGTCACAGTGGACGCAGTGAATCTGTG
>BTPG01000007.1:173030905-173043405 GCA_036245525.1 Semisulcospira habei | reverse complement strand
CAACAGGACCGGGATGCGGTTTGTCATCCCTGAAATCTATGACCATCTCTTTTGTTTTGCCAACATGTAATTCGAGATAGTTTCTATCGCACCACTCTACAAAGTCATCGATCTCCTGTCGATAGTGTCTGTGGTCCTCATCTGTAATCCTACATGCCAGAGCCGTGTCATCAGCGTATTTGTCCATGACATAGTCGTCATGAGTGGCTCTACAATCTGCTGTGTACAAAGCAAACAAAAAAGGCGACAGGACCGGTGTTGGAAAAAAGTACATCTGAGGTTAGATCCGAACTAATTCTGACATACTGTGGGCGGTTAGCGACATAGTCCAAAACCCAAAGAATGGTAGAGGCATTTATGTTCATGTGAACTAGCTTGGGGCCATTGCGGTGGTCGATTTGGCAGGCACTAAGTGACTTCTTAAGACCGTCTTTGTATCTCTTCTTTGGTGCCCCTCTGTCACGGTGTCCAGTAGCAAGCTCGCCGAACAGAGTGATCTTGGGTAGGCAATGATCCTCCATCCTGGAGACGTGCCCCGCCCAGCGAAGCTGTGTCCGCAGCAACAAAGCCTCGATGCTCATAGTTTCTGCCTGTTCAAGGACCTCGACGTTGGTGACATAGTCACTCCAGTGAATGCCCAGGATAGTACGCAGGCAGCGCTGGTGAAAGCGTTCGAGGAGTCGTAGTTGGTTGCGGTAGAGGGCCCAGGACTCGGAACCGTACAGCAGGGTGGTGAGGACGACAGCTCTGTACACGCTGATCTTGGTGCCTTTTTACAGCTGTTGGTTGTGCCACACCCGCTTGAAAAGTAGTCGCCCAAAAGCGCTGTTCGCTTTTGCCAGCCTGCTGTCAAGCTCCTTGTCCAGCTTGGCGTCTGACGTGATGATGCAGCCAAGGTAGGTAAACTGGTGTACTGACTTCAGTTCAGACTCGCCGATGGTGATGTGGGGAGGGCGATGCTCTACCTTGGGTGCCGGCTGATGAAGGACCTCTGTCTTTTTTAGACTGACCTCGAGTCCAAAGAGCTGGGCAGCATCTGCAAAGCAAGACGTGATGCGCTGCAAGGCTCTCTCTGTGTGTGCAACGAGGGCAGCGTCATCAGCAAAGAGCAGCTCACGAATCAGTTGGTCTAGAGTTTTGGTGTGGGCCTGCAGTCGTCTGAGGTTGAACAGGCTGCCATCGAGACGATACCTGATGTACACTGCATCGTCATCGTCGAGGTCTACTGTAGCCTGCTTCAACATCATGCTAAAAACGATGGTGAAGAGGGTTGGTGCCAGCACGCAGCCCTGTTTCACGCCGTTGATAATGGGGAATGGTTCTGAGAGGTTACTGTTGAGTCTAACCTGGCCTTGCTGGTCCTCGTGGAGCTGGACGATCATGCTTAGGAACTTTGGGGGACAGCCAAGTCGCTCCAGGATCTGCCACATGCCTTGCCTGCTCACAGTGTCGAACGCTTTTGTTAGGTCGACAAACGTTACGTACTGCCCTTTGTTCTGCTCGCAGCACTTCTCTTGAAGCTGTCTCAGCACAAAGACCATGTCGGTGGTACTCCTGTTGGCTCTGAAGCCACACTCGCCCACTGGGAGGTGGTCTTCAGCGATGGCAGGTACCAGCCGATTCAGGAGCAGCCTTGCGAGAATTTTCCCGGCAATGGACAGCAGGGTAATTCCACGATAATTAGAGCAGGCAGATTTCTCTCCTTTGTTCTTGAATAGGGTTTAATTCCTAAGTATCGCACCAACAATTGTAACGTTGAAGACCTTCTCGCCTGTAGCCATTGCAAAGGAATCTATCGAAGAAAGCTGATCTCTGTACACTCAAAAACATTGCTGTCAGAAACCAGGAGAGTTTCAGTTCGCTAAGCGAGGTGACGCGGCACGACATGGGAGGCTAATGCTTCCAATACCTTTAGACGTTGACTCTTCCTTTTAACATAAGGTATTAGCCAGACAGAGATTTTGAGATAAGGCGTCTCATCACAGCTGACCCCTTGCTCCTTGAGTATGGAAAGAGATTATTTAACCGCAAGGACATTGAAGAACACACAGCTGGACAAATTAGCTCCAGGATGCGGGAGTTAGGGATTGATTGATTGTACATTGCTTAACGTCCCGACAGCAACATGGCTTTCTCAGGACGTGCCTGCACTGCTTGTGGAAAAAAATAAAAAATAAACAGAACATTGAATGTATGTCGCCAGCCGGTCAAATACATTAAATAAACCTAACACATGGGGCCTAAATAAAGCTAAGACCATTTAGCAACACACATCCAATATCAAGAGCTACAGGCAGTGCAGACAGTAGGGAGAGTTTTAAAAAGGCAAATACAGGTGAATGGACAAAGGGTAGACAGAAACACATGCCCCAGAATAGAGAGAAAAACCCACCCTGTGGGGCTGACCAGGGTGACCCTAGGAACTAAAAAATACCTAACCCCACCCAAGTCCCCCAGGGCAGACCCGGGTGGTGGGGGGGGGGGGGGAGTTAGGGAGACTATTACAGATTCTCAGAGTGAGGTCAGAATTGAAAATCGCAAGTTTAAATGCTGTGATCAATTCAGCTAGCTTTGATCATGTTGTACTGGCTGTAAAAGAGCTAGCAGAATTTGATGAGGACACACATCAGTTCAAAAAAGGCAATCTCGCAATGTGCATAGGCCATGCCTTGAAAAAATGTTCACAGATCAGTCACAGGCATCCAAACAGCTTGGGCATGGTTCAGATGAAAGGTGGCGACAGGAGCTCTCTGAGGCTCAGCAGTTTGACTGTTTTCACCAGGGACTGGTATGATTGTGTGTCAGCTACAGCAGCCCAGTCGGTCAGGAAAATGACCATGAACAAACCCAAGCTGATCCCATCATGTGAAGATGTGAGGAAGGTCCAACAGCTTCTTGAGACAAGGATGGTTTCGGAAGATTATCCAACAGTGGTGAAAACAACTCTTTGCGCTGTATCACTTTTCAACCGAAAACGAGGGGGAGAAGTTCAGAGAATGAAGGTATCAGACTTCCAGAATGCTAAGATTGGATCAATCACCAATCAAGATATCTTGAAAGGTCTCACAGAGGTTGAGAAGAAAATGGTGAATCATTTTCAGCGAGTGGAAATCAGAGGCAAGTTTAATAGGAGTGTTCCCATTTTGCTCACGAAGAAGATGATGACAACTGTGGACATAATCCTTCAAATGAGGCAATCGGTGCCAGCTCTCGTTGGTTCCCAGTACATCTTTGCCACACCTTCTGGTCAGAGGCCTTACAGAGGCCATGATGTTCTGAAGGAACACGCACTGCAAGCCAACGTGTCAAACCCAGCCCATGTCCACATTTACTCAGTTACGGAAGCAGGTTGCAACTTTGGCTCAGTCAATGGCCATCTCGGAGTTGGACCAGGATCAGCTGGCAGACTTCCTTGGTCATGATATTCGGATACATCGCCATATCTACCGCCAACCTCAAGACGTCCTTCAAAAGGCAAAAGTGGCAAAGATTCTTCTGTCAGTTAACAATGGGATGACCAATTTTGAGAGTTGCATTAGAGCTGAGCTGGGCGATGATGAAGAGATTGACTTTGACAATGAAGACACATCAGAAACTTGCAGAGAGGTCTCGGGGTAAAAACCACCTGTGAATGAAGCAAGTAGCAAGTCAACAACACAGGAATCAATGAGCATGACAGATTGATTGATTGATTGTACATTGCTTAACGTCCCGACAGCAACAAGGCTTTCTCAGGACGTGCCTGCACTGCTTGTGAAAAAAAAACAAAAAAAAAACAAACAAACAAACTAAACAGAACATTGAATGTAAGTCGCCAGCCGGTCAAAAACATTAAATAAACCTAACACATGGGCCTAAATAAAGCTAAGACCATTTAGCAACACACATCCAATATCAAGAGCTACAGGCAGTGCAGACAGTAGGGAGAGTTTTAAAAAGGCAAATACAGGTAAATGGACAAAGGGTAGACAGAAACACATGCCCCAGAATAGAGAGATAAACCCACCCTGTGGGGCTGACCAGGGTGACCCTGGGAACTAAAAAATACCTAACCCCACCCAAGTCCCCCAGGGCAGACCCGGGCGGGGGGAGCATGACAGAGAAAAGATGTCCAGAGCCTGATGACAATCTAGATAGTTTTGATAATGACAGTACTGCGTCAGCTCCTGTTCGAAAGAAAGCTAGATTTTCAAGGAAACCATAGGGGAAAGCTGAAGAGAAAGCTGTTGAAACTCGTTTCAAGACACACCTCATCATGAACAAACTTCCTGGAAAGGCCGAGATACAGCAGGCAATCGCAGAAGATTGATTGATTGATTGTACATTGCTTAACGTCCCGACAGCAACAAGGCTTTCTCAGGACGTGCCTGCACTGCTTGTGGAAAAAAATAAAAAATAAACAGAACATTGAATGTATGTCGCCAGCCGGTCAAATACATTAAATAAACCTAACACATGGGGCCTAAATAAAGCTAAGACCATTTAGCAACACACATCCAATATCAAGAGCTACAGGCAGTGCAGACAGTAGGGAGAGTTTTAAAAAGGCAAATACAGGTGAATGGACCTCGGGTAGACAGAAACACATGCCCCAGAATAGAGAGGAAAACCCACCCTGCGGGGCTGACCAGGGTGACCCTGGGAACTAAAAAGTACCTAACCCCACCCAAGTCCCCCAGGGCAGACCCGGGTGGGGGAATCGCAGAAGAGCCAGCACTTAGACATAGGCGCTGGACAAACATTAAGAATTACATACGCAACAGACTGAAAAAGTTACAAAAGAAATGAATTGAGATTCTTTGAGAGAACACACTCGCGGCATTTTCGTTTTCATACAGATTTATTACAAACAAGAGTGTTATTATTGGGTTGGTTTCAGCGTGTATAGCTTGTTTTTATCTGATGGACGCCTGGATCATTTTGTATACTGTATGACATTTAAAACGTTGCAGACGGAAGAGCGGTGGGGGCGGGGACGAAAGACAATAATAAGATAAGAAAACCATTGTCAACATAAAGATTTATCACAAGAGTGTTACTATGGGGTTGGTCCACCTGGATCATTTTGTACACTGTATAACATTTAAAACGTTGCAGACTGAAGAGCGCTGGGGGGGGGGGGGGGGACGAAAGACAATAATAAGATAAGAAAACCATTGTCAACATAAAGATTCATCACAAGAGTGTTACTATGGGGTTGGTCCACCTGGATCATTTTGTATACTGTATAACATTTAAAACGTTGCAGACAGAAGAGTGGTGGGGGGAGGGGGGGGGGGACGAAAGACAATAATAAGATAAGAAAACCATTGTCAATATAAAGATTTATCACAAGAGTGTTACTATGGGGTTGGTCCACCTGGATCATTTTGTTTACTGTATAACATTTAAAACGTTGCAGACGTAAGAGAGGTGGGGGGGGGGGGGAGGGAGGGGGGATGAAAGACAATAATAAGATAAGAAAACCATTGTCAACATAAAGATTTATTACAGGAGTGTTATTATTCGGTTGTTTTCAGCGTGTATAGCTGTTTTTATCTGATGTACACCTGGATCATGTTGTATACTGTGTAACATTAACCTTACTTTGCAACTAAACAGTGGCCCCCACCTGGCTCTGCCCTGGGGGACTTGGGTGGGGTTAACTACTTTTTAAGTTCCCAGGGTCACCCTGGTCAGCCCCACAGGGTGGGTTTTCCCCTCTATTCTGGAGCATGCGTTTGTGTCTACCCTTGGTCCATTAACTTGTATTTTTCTTTTTTTTAGCTCTCCCTGCTGTCTGCGCTGCCTGTATCTCTTGAAAAGAAGTACCCAACGGAGAAAGAAACACGCGTAGAAAAGACGGTTACAACACAATTTATTAATAGTTCGGGTAAATCCGCTTTGTCAAAACAGACAAACAAACAAAGAGATCAGTCGCTACTTATTTTCATTCGCAGAAGGAATGTGGCACATTCCTTCTGCGATTGATTGATTGTACATTGCTTAACGTCCCGACAGCAACAGGGCTTTCTCAGGACGTGCCTGCACTGTGCACTGCTTGTGAAAAAAAAACAAACAAAAAAAAAACAACAGAACATTGAATGTATGTCGCCAGCTGGTCAAATACATTAAATAAACCTAACACATGGGGCCTAAATAAAGCTAAGACCATTTAGCAACACACATCCAATATCAAGAGCTACAGGCAGTGCAGACAGTAGGGAGAGTTTTAAAAAGGCAAATACAGGTGAATGGACCTCGGGTAGACAGAAACACATGCTCCAGAATAGAGAGGAAAACTCACCCTGTGGGGCTGACCAGGGTGACCCTGGGAACTAAAAAGTACCTAACCCCACCCAAGTCCCCCAGGGCAGACCCGGGTGGGGGTCCTTCTGCGAATGAAGATAAGTAGCGACTGATCTCTCTGTTCATTTGTCTGTTTTGACAAAGTGGATTTACCTGAAATGTTAATAAATTGTGTTGTATCTGTCTTTTCTACGCATGTTTTTTTGTCCGTTGGGTACTTCTTTGCATTTTACACACTTGGCAGTCACCTTTTCGGTCTGAATAATTTTTTTTTTGTTTGTTTTTTGTATCTCTCTCGATTTTGGATGTGTGTTGCTAAATGGTCTTAGGTTTATTTAGTGTATTAAACCGGCTGGCGACATACATTCAATATTCTGTTCATTTTTTTTTTCACAAGCAGTGCTGGCACGTCCTAAAAAATGATTGATTGATTGATTGTACATTGCTTAACGTCCCGACAGCAACAAGGCTTTCTCAGGACGTGCCTGCACTGCTTGTGAAAAAATAAACAGAACATTGAATGTATGTCGCCAGCCGGTCAAATACGTTAAATAAACCTAACACATGGGGCCTAAATAAAGCTAAGACCATTTAGCAACACACATCCAATATCAAGAGCTACAGGCAGTGCAGACAGTAGGGAGAGTTTTAAAAAGGCAAATACAGGTGAATGGACAAAGGGTAGACAGAAACACATGCCCCCGTCCTAAAAAAGTCTTCTTGCCATCGGGATGTTTAGCAATGTACAACCAATCGGGACGAAAGACAATAATAAGATAAGAAAACCATTGTCAACATAAAGATTTATTACAGGAGTGTTATTATTTCAGTGTGTATAACTTGTTTTTATCTGATGTACACCTGGATCATTTTGGATTGTACATTGCTTAACATCCCGACAGCAAGAAGGCTTTCTCAGGACGTGCCTGCACTGCTTGTGAAAAAAAAAATTAACAGAATATTGAATGTATGTCGCCAGCCGGTCTAATACGTTAAATAAACCTACGATATGGGGCCTAAATAAAGCTAAGACCATTTAGCAACACACATCCAATATCAAGAGCTACAGGCAGCGCAGACAGTAGGGAGAGTTTAAAATAGGAAAATACAGGTGAATGGACCAAGGGTAGACAGGAACACGTGCCCCAGAATAGAGAGGAAAACCCACCCTGTGGGGCTGACCAGGGTGACCCTGGGAACTAAAAAGTAGTTAACCCCACCCAAGCCCCCCAGGGCAGACCCAGGTGGGGATGGATCATTTTGGAAATGTCTGTAACTTTTTTGTTACTATAAAGTACACTTTGCATACTGTGCATTGTTTCAAAAGTCACAGGAAGCATAAGTCTTAGCTGAGTTGGTATACCTCGCCCTCTAAAGGTTAAACGCACCAGTGGCGCCATTGTTGCTATTTTCACACCAGACCGGTCGCTCAGACCAGCCATGTGCACCAGAACTGTGCGAGCAGGTTGGCTTCTGCACTTGTAGTGTGGTCTCGTACGTTCACGCGGAAGATTGTGATCACAGTCGAAATAAAGGTTCGTTTGCGGTTTTAACTTTTAGTGCGCCTTTTACCTCCCTTACATGCCAGTTTTGTGTTGAGATGGCGGAGGCTTGTGTCATGCCCCACTCCACTGAATCAAGTCCATTGTACATGTAGTGCGCTCATTCTCGAACTTCAAATATGAACGTGCTTTGTGCCGCAAATGACGCAGATGTCGCAAAATCACCTCCATTGAGATAAAAAAAGCTATTTTTCAAATCTGCCAAATGGCGTAATGTTTCATGGTGCTAGCATAAGGATAGATGCATTATTGCCGGATTGCATATGGGAAATGGTTTATTCTTTATTCATGTTATTTTGCAGCAATCAAACGACGGTCACGTGATTCTTTCTCCGAGGTTGCCCATTACAGGTGCAGAAAGCACACGCTCTAAACTGATCAGATGCACCAGACCGGTCCGAACGACTGGTCTCATGCCAAAATAGCAACATTGGCACTGCTGGTGCGTTTAACCTAGACATTGGACAAGGTATAACGACTCGGCTAAACTTTATTGTCGCACTTACTAGAACTCAGTATTATATTTCTCCCTCCATTTTATGAATAGAGGCACATAAGTCGCTGAAACCCTTTATGTGCCGAAGGCAAGAACTAGTTTTCCTCATCACAAAGTTGCAAAAAAAAGGTTTGACTGCTCTTGATTGTTTGATTTGAAGTGTTTACAAACAATTACTGTTTTTTATATGCATGCACCTTTGATGTGATTAATAAAGGCTGAAGTTTCAAGTGATTTCTTATGTTGTCAGTTAATTAATTAATGTCAGTGTTCTGTTTTGTCATTTTAACTCATTCTACCCCAAGACCGAAATCCCCAAATTTTGAAGTCGTCATCTGAAGACTGCGTTGCAGTGCAGGACACAGATTGACCATGATAGTTCAAGGTTGATGCCAGAATAGCTTATAGGCGCCAAGCTATTCTGGCATCACCCTTGAACTATCATGGTCGATCTTTATTTTGCTGTGGTGTCTCTGGGGTAGAATAAGTTAAGTGTTAGTTTGTTCATCTGGGTCTTTTTCTATCTTTCATATTTTTCCACACTAACCCACATCATACTGAGGCTAAAAAGCTTCAAATTTGTACACTGCCATATATACAAGCTACATTACAGTACTTACAGATGAGGACATAGACCAATGGCTTTAGTTCAAGGGTGGTGCCACAATAGCTTGGCGCCTAGAGGCACCAAGCTATTCTGGCACTAACCCTTGGACTATTTCAGTCACACTTGTTGCACACACTGGTTTATTCCGAATGATAAGGGTTAATATTGAAAATGCTCTGTTCCTGTTTGTCTCAAACTCCAGAGTACATAAAAAAGTCCTTTAATTTCCAGAATACATTATGTCGATTCTCACATAAATGCCATGATAAACTGTTTTGATTCAGAAGGACAAAATGTAGCATTGTTTAAAAGATTTTCTCTGTAAAAATCATAATCTAAAGGTTATGGGCCAGTGTTCATTCAATTTTGCACCATACAATGTTAAAAATGTTAATGCACACATACACATTAAGTTGAAAAAAAAAATGTGATAAAAGACGTATTCCATGAACGACCTTATTATAGACGCCTAATGTTGTGAAGACACCCATTTTCACTGTAATGCCAGTTTTTGTGTGAGAGGCACCCACTTTATTGGTAGAAATCCATTTTTTTCCATCCAGTGGCTCTGTTTCTAGAAAATGCCCATTTTATTTCATGTTATAGAGCTTAGTTATAAGGTGAGTTCTAAACATTCACATCAATTGCAGAGCCCTAGAATAAATAGAAATATGGGAACCCATTTTCACATAAAATGGTAGGTAACCCACTCTGAGGCTTTTGTCTCCATGTCTGTGTGTGCGTGTGTATATGTGTTTGATTGTGCATTGCTTAACGTCCCGACAGCAACAAGACTTTCTCAGGACGTGCCTGCACTGCATGTGAAAAAAAAACCCAAACAGAATATTGAATGTATGTCGCCAGCCGGTCCAATACGTTAAATAAACCTACAACATGGGGCCTAAATACAGCCAAGACTATTTAGCAACACACATCCAATATCAAAAGCTACAGGCAGCGCAGACAGTAGGGAGCGTTTAAAAAAGGCAAATACAGGTGAATGGACCAAGGGTAGACAGAAACACATGCCCCAGAGTAGAAAGGAAACCCACCCTGTGGGGCTGACCAGGGTGACCCTGGGAACTAAACAATAGTTAACCCCACCCAAGTCCCCCAGGGCAGACCCGGGTGGGGTGTGTATATGTGTGTGTGTGTGTGAGAGACAATGACAATGACAATGATTCTTTATTTTACAACGGTGAAAGTTTTGGTGAAACCATTTTTCGAACTTGCCGTTGCTAATCTACTTTACATATAATGCACAAATCACAAAAATAATATCATTAAATTGGGAAAAACTAAATATATAACTAATAAAAATTGAAATATAAAGTTTTTTAAAAAAGAAATCATTAAAATGTGAAAATAAACATAACAAATCTCACACATACACACAATTATAAAGGTATAAATCTTCATACATACATTCATAAACACAAGCACAAAACACACACACACACACACACACACACACACACACAATACATGCAGCATTAGCATCTTGTATTAACTGAAGATATAACTGAATTGAAGAGTTAGAAAGGGGAAAATCGTACACTGCAAGTGCAGGTTGCTGTGAAAATCTTACGATACTGAGGTGAGGTACTTGAAGAGAGCGGTTTTAAAAGACGAAAGCGTTGTTGATGTTGTAACATGTTTGGGTAATGTGTTCCACATGCTAGCACCTGAGAACGCTAAACTTGTCTTATAGAGATCGATTCTAGGTCGTGGCACGGTAATGGACTGCCTTGATCTGGAGTATGTTGATGCCGGGAGGGAAAACATTTTTTTTTATATACTCGGGGAGTCTGTTATTCAATACTTTGAACATCGTTATTCCCTTATTGTATAATAAATGTTTTTTCAAGGGGAGAATTTCTAAGGTTTTCAGTTTATTATCCGTTGTTGAGTTAGGGTCTGAAAGGATAAGCTTCGCAGCTCTACGATGAAGAGAGTTCAGTCTCTTTAACTGGACCTCGCTTGCGCCATCCCACACCGTAGAAGCATAATCTATATGTGACCTGATGTGGGCGTTGAAGAACAGTTTTCGTGTTTCTACACTAGCTATATGTTTTAACTTGGATAAAATAAACAGTTTCTTTGATATTGTCTTACATATATTACTAAGATGGCATTGCCATTTAAACTGGTTATCTACAGTAACGCCGAGAAGACGATGTTCCGTTACCTGGCTGATAGATTTGCCTTGAAGGGACAAGCTGAGTGAGAGAGTGCCGAGCTGGTGCTTTTGGCGGGTACTTACAACCATACATTCAGTCTTTGCAGGGTTTAAGATCATGGAATTGTTACTGCACCAGCTGTTAATGTCCTGTAATGTGTTTTGTAGGCGCGTGTCAATTACTGACAAATCCTTATCGGGAGTGTGTATCGCAGCATCATCAGCGAACATATCGCATGCAACACTATCATCACTAATTGTGAGTGGAAGGTCGTTAATGAACAAACAGAATAAAAGAGGGCCTAAAATAGAGCCCTGGGGCACGCCATGCTTTACTTTGGCAGTGACTAGAATATGTACCATTAAGGAGAACTTTTTGTCTTCTGTTTTCTAGGTAGGATTTGAAAAACCCGGCTGCGCTTTTAGTATATAAGGATATTTTCTTTATAAGTATGTCATGGTTTACCATGTCAAAGGCTTTCCGGAAGTCTAAGAAAACTACACCTGTTAGTTTGGAATCATTAATAGATGATAACCAGGTATCTGCCATCCTTATCAAGGCAGTGTGACAGGAATGGTTTGGTCTGAAGCCTGACTGCAGTGAATAGATGAGATTTTGGTTTTCTAAGTATTCAGATAGATGCTTATGGATGCTCTAAAGGCTTCGACAAAACAGGTAATAGTGATATGGGGCGAAAGTTGTTGATTTCACTCAGATCTTTTGATTTTGGTAGGGGGATCACTTTTGCATCTTTAAATGAGAGAGAGAGAGAGAGAGAGAGAGAGAGAGAGAGAGAGAGAGAGAGAGAGAGAGAGAGAGAGAGAGAGAGAGAGAGAGAGAATGAATGAATGAAACGTTTTTATTCAGGATAAAAAGTTTTAGGCATAGCAATGCCTATCTTCCAAACTGTCCTGCTACTCTACACATATAAAAATAAATCAGACGATACATCAGACGATAAAACATATGTACTCAAACCAAGGGGAATCACAGCGCTGGACAGACAAACAGTTACATCCCCTGCCCCCGCCTATCAGGCACCCAATCGCCAGCCCACAGAGAAATACGCAGGTATAGAATAAGACGATCATTTCCATCCTCTAAAAAGAATGGATCAGGTCTCTTTATAACCCATGTCTTTCTCCGGAACTTAGGAAGTAGGCAGGAGAGACATACATACACAAACATGAAGGTGCGCTACTATATGTGTTCGGGTAAATACCCTGATTTCCCACAGTAGATGCACAGAACATTACACAACAATGTAACGATACAAATTTGCCTCGAGTTATAGATACAAGTACTCACAAACCATAATAGGTGAGGCTAGCGCTGGAAGAAATGTACTCAAACCAAGGGGAATCACT
>BTPG01000007.1:172742092-173030895 GCA_036245525.1 Semisulcospira habei | reverse complement strand
GAGAGAGAGAGAGAGAGAGAGAGAGAGAGAGAGAGAGAGAGAGAGAGAATGAATGAATGAAACGTTTTTATTCAGGATAAAAAGTTTTAGGCATAGCAATGCCTATCTTCCAAACTGTCCTGCTACTCTACACATATAAAAATAAATCAGACGATACATCAGACGATAAAACATATGTACTCAAACCAAGGGGAATCACAGCGCTGGACAGACAAACAGTTACATCCCCTGCCCCCGCCTATCAGGCACCCAATCGCCAGCCCACAGAGAAATACGCAGGTATAGAATAAGACGATCATTTCCATCCTCTAAAAAGAATGGATCAGGTCTCTTTATAACCCATGTCTTTCTCCGGAACTTAGGAAGTAGGCAGGAGAGACATACATACACAAACATGAAGGTGCGCTACTATATGTGTTCGGGTAAATACCCTGATTTCCCACAGTAGATGCACAGAACATTACACAACAATGTAACGATACAAATTTGCCTCGAGTTATAGATACAAGTACTCACAAACCATAATAGGTGAGGCTAGCGCTGGAAGAAATGTACTCAAACCAAGGGGAATCACTTGATTCCCCTTGGTTTGAGTACATTTCTTCCAGCGCTAGGATAAAACATATGTAAGTAAAAAGACCCCCCCCCCCCCCCCCCCCCCACTCCCCCAACACCACCACTCAGAGGGAAAAAAAAAATTATATACACAGGAATGAACCCGACATGTTAATGCAGACAGTCGATCTATTACATAATCTGCAGCAACAGTAGAAGTATTAGGTAATAGGAAACTTGTCACTAACTATACGAATAGTAGCATAAGGGAGCTGAACATACTATTACTTCTGAAGTAAATATTTATGGAGGCGATTTTTGAAGAGGCTAATCTTACAAATTGATTTCAGGTGTGGAGATAACATATTCCACGCTTTAGCGCCTGAAAAAGACAGACTGGTTTTACAGATGTCTAATCTAATTTTTGGAAGGTGGATCGAACTATTTCTCGTGTTTTTCCTATTATTGTTGGAAAATAGAGTTTTTAGATAGGGTGGGGCTTTTCCGTGCATGATCTTGTGCAGTAGAACACAGCGATTAAATTCAAACTGTTTCTTCAATGTTAGTAACTTGAGAGATTTTAATTTTTCATCAGTCGAAGTAGGACCGGGAAGTATTAATTTAATGCCTCGACGATACAAGGAATAAACTTTTTTCATGTGAACTTCGCGGCATCCATCCCAGACAGTAGAACTGTAGTCACAATGCGTTTTGATATACGCATGGAAAAAGAGTTTACGGATATCAGTATTAACTATATGGCATAGTTTTGATAACTGGAACATATTTTTGGAGATTGTTTTGCATATTGAGTCAGTATGCGGCTCCCAGCTTAATTGGTTGTCCACTATAATGTCTAATAAGCGATGTCTAGTTTGTTGTTCTACAAGCTGTCTATCTAAGGAAAGTGTTAAAGGTGGTAGGCCATGCTGGTGTTTCTGACGTGTAGTAACTAACATGCTCTTTATCTTTGGAATACTAATAATCATGTGATTATCACTGCACCAGCCTGCTACTTCATCAAGACTTTGTTGGAGTACCGTATTAATAGTTGCGATATCTTTATCAGATGTGTGTATGGTCGTGTCATCTGAGAACAGATCGCAGTTTTCGTCTAAATGAGATATGCACAGTGGCAGATCATTAATAAATAGATTAAATAATAAGGGCCCTAGAATAGACCCCTGTGGAACACCACATGTTACTAAACCATCAGAGGAATATTTGCCATTAAGCAGTACTTTCTGTGTTCTGTCCCTGAGATAGGAAAATATAAAGGAGACAGTATTTGAGTCAATGTGATAGAATGGTAGTTTCTTTAGTAGGATAGAATGGTTGACAAGATCAAAAGCTTTTTTTCAGGTCAAGAAAGATTGTACCTGATACTTTACTGTTATTTATGGCAGAGAGCCATTTATCAATTAAATGATTGAGGGCAGTTTGGCACGAATGTAGAGGTCGAAATCCTGATTGTGCTGCAGTTATCAGATGGTTTTGCTCCAGAAAGTTTAGAAGATGAGTATGGATATGTTTCTCGAGCGGTTTTGAAATACAGGATAATATGGAATTGGGCCTGTAATCGTTTAGGTTGCATAAATCTTTGCTTTTGGGAAGCGGGTTTACCTTCGCTTTTTTCAGCTCGTCGGGAAAAACGTTATTGTCTGATCGATAAATTATAAATAAAGGTCAGGGATTCGACGACGTAGGGCAAAGATAGTTTTAAAATTTGACTATTAATACCATCTGGACTGCAAGACGATTTGTTCTTTAAACTGGAAATAGATTTGCCTACAGTCATAAGCGGTACTAAAAATGGGCCGCAGGCTCTCTGTTGACTACGGTGACGTAGTTGATGAAAGCAAGTGTAGTTTACAGGGTTAGGTGTATTTGACTTCACCAGAGTTTGAGCAACAGTTATGAAGTGAGCGTTGAACGCATCAGCAGTAAGATCGGGCGGAATATTAGGCGATCGTTTACGGTTATCTTTGGTGAAAATGTTTATTACTTGCCAGACTGAACAGATGTCTTTGCCGTCGGCAATAACTTGTTCTGCATTTTGCCTCTGTGCTTTACGAACTAGAGATTTTACATGGTTTCGCTGCTTCTTGTATTCAGTAAATTTCACAGCATCACCTAGTCAAGTTTATAATAATTGTGACATCCTGTTGTAATGATGTAAACCTGAAAATGGACTGTCGGTGCTATAGAAAATGTCTGAAGGCATCTGACACATTATTTTTGTCTTTTTTGCGATTTTGCGGAAATGGTCGTTTACTGGGTGCACAAATACCTTCACTGTGAGCCAGAGATTCAATATTTTTTTCATTCTGTTTTTTTGCAGAGGATGCAGAAGGTGTGCCTTAATATAATATTGCCTGATTTGGGCTTCTGGAATGAATTCTGATTTATTTAGAGAAAAATGTTTCTCAACCTCATTTTAGCACCTGCGAAGAGCGTGAATGGGGGTACCCTTGCGCCATCGGCTACATATATCTCTGGTGTGTTCCTAAGGATTTTTGGGGAACATGGCTTAAACATCTCAGGACATACTAAGGAACACTTTGAAACCCATCTTATTGAGTACTGGGGGGGGGGGGGAGGTGTCACGGTAGACCTTGCTAGATTATGGACTACAGTTTGTGGCTGTTGTTTTTTGTCAAGTCTCTTCTATAGAACGGACTTTTTAGGACGGGTCGCGGTGCTGCGAATTTAACAGTATGTCTGCCATGATGTCAATGGCGGGCAGGCTAAACTTCTAACAATTGAAGTAACACGTACAAATTACGTCATGTCTAGTTCCGTCGCTAACCTCGCTGCTGAACATGGCAGGGCTTACGTTTTAGTTCGTCTGTGTGTCTATGACGCATTAAAACGCGAAATCACGTACTGAAAATGTAACTAACGGGTAGTTAGACGCACTAAAATTCAGTGCATCTGTGTCCGAGACGCATCATCCTTGCGCCAACGTGCGTAACCTAACAGAGGTAGGTGACGGTCATTCTATTTTAGTGATAAGTTTACCCGCTCGCTTGGTGGCGGCTGCGTTCAGAATCACCCTGACTCCGGGGTCCGTGCGAGTGTAACTGGACGGGCAAATTGTGGTGTCATCATGTTACTATAATGTGCGCGCTACATGTTGAACGCGTTACTTGTTTTATCTCACCAGAGAGCCATTTTGGCATAACAGGATATTTGACGCTTTGATGCGCTTAGGCGCGTGTCTATCCAGAACGGCAAGAAACAGCTCGTACCAGCGTGACAGGGCATCGTTAGGGTTTTAGCAGTTTTGTATATCATAAAATGGTACTAAAAATAGGTCATATAAAAAAGCAGTTTGGTCGAATTTTTTAAAACATCTATACATTATGGTAGTGTGTCCTTTGATTGACTGTTTAGCTAACCTAACAGACAACGTAAAACAAACAGGAAAGTGATCACTAATGGAAATATTAGGTACGCTAACATTTTTTTTACAACGCTAACATTTGTGCTATATACATGGTCTATCAGCGTTGAACATGAAGTCACTCTAGTAGGTGACTGGACAAGCTGTTTCAACCCCAAAAAATTCAACATAGATCTCCACGAAGTGTGTACTTGCTTTTGCAAGTCTATGTTGAAGTCTCCCAAAATATGTACATCACCTTTGGACTCCTGAACCACATCCATTATTAACACAAACTCATCCTGCCAGGAGGCTGAGGCCGCTGGGTTTCTATATACAAAACCTATAAGAACAGGCGAAGACTTAGTCGTTTTAACTTTTAGGGGATTCTAAATCACAACGCCAGAGAGAGAGAGAGAGAGAGAGAGAGAGATTGATTGATTGTACATTGCTTAACGTCCCGACAGCAACAAGGCTTTCTCAGGACGTGCCTGCACTGCTTGTAAAAAAAACAACAACTAAACAGAACATTGAATGTATGTCGCCAACCGGTCAAATACGTTAAATAAACCTAACACATGGGGCCTAAATAAAGCTAAGACCATCTAGCAACACACATCCAATATCAAGAGCTACAGGCAGTGCAGACAGTAGGGAGAGTTTTAAAAAGGCAAATACAGGTGAATGGACAAAGGGTAGACAGAAACACATGCCCCAGAATAGAGAGAAAAACCCACCCTGTGGGGCTGACCAGGGTGACCCTGGGAACTAAAAAATGAGAGAGAGAGAGAGAGAGAGAGAGAGAGAGAGAGAGAGAGAGAGATACATTCGCTCATGCACGCACGCACGCACATACACACACACACGCACTCAGGTACGCACGCATGCACATCATAACTCGCGCATGCACGCTCGCACACACACACACTCATGCACACCGCAATTACGCATGCACACACGCACGAACACTCTCTCTCACACACTACACACACACAAGCACGCACTCACGCAAAAAAACAAACACACGCTCTCGGACACGCACTCCAGACATACCTACCCGCACACGCGTACGCACAAAAATATAAAATGAGTAAAAATGAAAAGTAAAGCAAATAAACAAAAAATCATTAAGTACATTAAAGTTCATACAGCAAGGGCAAATATGTATGCAGGTGCTATCTCTCTCTCCCTCTCTCTCTCATTCCGGCACACACACACACAGCATGCACGCGCGCGCACATACACACACAGTCACACATTGACATACAGTACACACACACACACAGATACGCGAGCGCGCGCCCAAAATATCGAGCACACACATATGAAGGCAAAAACATTATACACAGTACATTGCAGTATCGTTCAATGTACTCTTTGGCATTAAAGAGAGAGAGAGAGAGAGAGAGAGAGAGAGATGAAATGAAACTTTATTTTCCAAGGATAAAAGAATAGGTGCGCAGACCTTTTTTTATTCTTGTCCTTGCTACAAACTACATGAAAACACACACACACGCACGCACGCCGGCACGCACACGCGCTTGCACACACCCACAGTGGTTGATTTTGTATCCCTACCCCCAAGTTGTAAAAATACACAAAATTAATTAGAAAAAATTGCTCAAGTTATTCCATTTCATTTTGACCTCTCTTTACCTATTAAGTTTCAATAATGCGAGCATAAAGTGCAAGAAAATAAGGAAAGTCGGCATCTTTTACGGTATGTTCGTGGTGAATGATAGCTTTTTCCCATTTAAAATTGACGAATTGGGAAACGTACGTTGTTTTTGATGCCCGCAGAAATTTTGTATACAACTGATAGGTCTTTTTTAGGTTTTATTGTTTAGGATAGAGTACCACAGTTACTCCCAACCTGATTTTATGATGCTGTGATGCCTTTAGGGGCCACAGTGGCTGAATCTGCTGCCCTACCCCCATTAATGGCATTTTACCTGTACGCAAAGGAACGAAAAATGATCATAACAATTGCTCCTCTGATTAAATATTTTTATTGTCAGTTTTCTTAACAAAATATGCATATTGAGCATAAACATTTGTGATCATTTCATTAATTTCAATGTGACACATCAATTTAATTGTAATTCTTTTTATTTAAGGCATGTTTAACAGGGGCTGTTGCTGAAGCTTCTACCGTCTGCACATTCAGCACTCTTGTCAAACTCGGGGAAGGTGTACCTCAGGGAGATGTTGTGTCTGATGCTGTTTTTGGTCTACATTAATGACATCAGTACAACAGTACCAAGGTTCGTCTCGAACATCCTCCATGCGCATGACTTAGCAGTGTGGAGCGCAGCAGAACATAAAGAAATAGCAGAATCCATGATGTTGCCAATAGAGTCAGCAACTGGACTGAAAGAGACCACTCAAACTGAGCTAGACCATCTCTTTCAATCAGACGGAAGAGGTCACCTCAAAACTGGAGACCTTCCAGTACCAAAGGCCAACTTTACTGGCAACAAATAAATTACTGGATTCACGTGGAGGCCTCACATTGAAGCCATGGAAGCTAGAGCTGCAAAAAAAGTCTCTGATGAAGAAACTGGTGGGGACCACATTGGCGCAAATTACAGCATCCTGGCACAAGCAAACACCTGCTCGGTCAGACCAGTTGTGCGGTACCAAGATACATCGACAACATGAAACACTGCCTGCAAAACCCAAAAAGCTAGGCTTGACAAGATGCAGAACATGGGTCATTCTCATGATGCAGTGACATTCTTAGGGCCATCTGGAGCACCCCAATTTAGGAAATGGAGGACATTGGAGCCACTGGAATGCAGAACAGCACACTCCGATTAAGAGACTTACTAAACACCGACAGCATGGGAGACTACAGGAGCAGACCAAGAACCGTCAGAAATGCCCAAGTCTGAACCGCCAACTGAAGGTCCTGCAAAGGGCTAACACCGACGTCCTGGAACCAAGCCCAAAGATGTGTGAACAGCTCCCTTCAGATACCTGGGCATCTCGAAAGAGCCTTCAAGACAACAAACAATGTTCCAGGACTCTTTGCCAAAGGTCGCGGCACTGCACAAAGCCATCTTGCTGGAGGTTGTGCACAAGCGCTACCTGCACAGCAGCTGTGATACCACACAAGATGCCGTGCGGAATGAAGGAAGTGGCGTGTACATGTGTTGTGCAGACCGCACTACTAACTCCCTCTCCTTACCAGCTGGCGGCAGCAGCTCCAACTATCGTACAGATCTGCAGGTGCTCAACACAGCAGCAGAGCACTAGCTAGGGTAAGGCAGCAGCTTGATCCACTGATCTCACCAGGAAGCTTCAAGATAGACTGGATGCCCTGTCCACAAAATAGTGCTGCAGTGGATTCCAGTGCATTCTGGACTAGCTGGAAATGGAGACATTACAACAACAAAGTGATTGGCAACAGCAGAATGGCGGCTGCAGCCCGTGGGCAGATGACATCAACAAGCTTAACAGGGAGAGCCAGGCCACCATCTTTCATCTACGCACTGATTAGTCTGGACTGGGTCCATACAGAAAAGCAGGAACGTTTCACAAACCCAAACTGAAGCCTGAAGGTTTACACACTTTAATCAGATCACTCTGTATCAGCAATTATTTGAAGCTTCCATGCCTCACTCTGTATCAGCAATTATTTAAAGCTTCTGTGCCTAATGCATGAAGAGATACCAAAATAAAAGAACGCTTAGCGAATGGCAGACTTCGGTAGAAGCGTAAACAACCAATCAGAATGTTCGGCAGAAAGGCCATGCAGTCACTTTATGATCAGAGCTAAATATAGACCACTTGCAACAAGCGTCAGCATGATCGTTCGCAATGGAATAGTCACAAATTGGGGGAGAAAAAAAAGAAGTAGACAAAAGTTTGCTAGCAAGTTGTCATTTTTTTTACAAACTTTCACAGACTTTAAGGAAAAGGACTGACATTGACAGACTTTCCAGGGCCCTGAAAAAGCCTTGTCATTTTTTAACAACTTTCACAAACCGTAAGGACCTTGCTGGACTCATCTCGTAAGACTGGGTCTTGCGGAAACAGCCCTATGCGAATTTGGCGTAGAAAATCAGTCTCCTTAGCACATTCTCCAAACATGTTCATACAGAAATCCAGACCAAAAAGATGACTGCCAAGCGTGTGAAATGCAAAGAAGTACCCAACGGAGAAAGAAACACGCTTAGAAAAAACGGTACAACACAATTTATTAATATTTCGGCTAAATACCCTTTGTCAAAATAGACAAACAAACAGAGACATTAGCCGCTACTTATCTTCATATGCAGAAGGAATGTTCTCTGTTTGTCTATTTTGACAAAGGGTATTTACCCGAAATATTAATAAATTGTGTTAGTACCGTTTTTTCTAAGCGTGTTTCTTTCTCCGTTGGGTACTTCTATGTTCATACAGACAAGCGGTCTGCTGGCAGTTCTGACCAGAAGACACGCCCCATGTACACCAAACTCTGAAAACATGCTGCCTAGCTCTTGACAGCTCACTTATTGGCAGACAGAACAATATAAGATTTAAAGACGGCCATCAAAACATTGAACGTTGCAGAAGGTGGAAGTGGAGATCTCGTGGTCGACATATGGAAACTAAGTATTTTTATAACATTATTTTTGGCTATTAGGAACCATGAAACTTTATTACACATATTCATATTTACACATTTCTAGATGAAAATAAATGAAAGGAAAAGGGGAGACCTTACTATACCCGTTTTACCCTAGGTAAAATATCACCTAAAAGACCAGCCAGTTAAAAATAGTTACAATTAAATTGATGGGTTACATTGAAATTAATGAAATGATCACAACTTTTTATGCTCAATATGCATACTTAAAAAAACAAACTGGCAACAAAAAATATTTCAACAGAGGAGTATGACGTAAGCAGTTTTTATGATTATTTTGCGTTATGTTGCGTACTGGTAAAATGGGGGTAGGGCAGCAGATTCAGCCACTGTGGCCCCTAAATGCATCATAGCATCACAAAATCAGGTTGGGAGTAACTGTGGTACTCTATCATAACGAATAAAACCTAACAAAGACCTATCGGTTGTATACAAAATTTCTGAGGGCACCGGAAACAACGTACGTTTCCCAATTCGGCAATTTTAAATGGGAAAAAGCTATCATTCACCACGAATGTACCGTAAAGGATGCCGACTTTCCTTATTTTCTTGCACTTTATGCTCACATTATTGTAACTTAATAGGTAAAGAGAGGTCAAAATGAAATGGAATAACTTTAGTAATTTTTTCTAATTAATTTTGTGTATTTTTACAACTTGAGGGTAGGGATACAAAATCAATCACTGTGGCACTCACAGTGATCACAGCATCACCTAGTCAAGTTTATAATAATTGTAACATCCTGTTTTAATGATGTAAGCCTGAAAATGGACTGTCAGTGCTATAGAAAATGTCTGAAGGCATCTGACACATTATTTTTGTCTTTTTTTGCGATTTCGCGGAAATGGTCGCTTACTGGGTGCACAAATACCTTCACTGTGAGCCAGAGATTCAATATTTTTTCATTCTGTTTTTTTGCAGAGGATGCAGAAGATGTGCCTTAACATAATATTGCCTGATTTTGGCTTCTGGAATGAATTCTGATTTATTTAGAGGAAAATGTTTCTCAACCTCATTTTAGCACCTGCGAAGAGCGTGAATGGGGGTACCCTTGCGCCATCGGCTATATCTCTGGTGTGTTCCTAAGGATTTTCGGGGAACATAGCTTAAACATCTCAGGACATACTAAGGAACACTTTGAAACCCATCTTATTGAGTACTGGGGGGGGGGGGGGGGGTGCACAGTAGACCTTCCTAGCTTGTGGACTACTGGAAAATAATGAAAGGTCGACCCCTTGGCACATGCAGCCATTGGTACAGTACACAGAAGGGTGACTGCATGCACAATGGGGTTAAACAACAACCTTAATACCCATCATAATCCACCAACATGGCAGGAAGACAAATCAAACAAAGTGATCTTAATACTAATCATAATCCACCAAAATGGCAGCAAGAGAAATCAAACAAAGTCTTCTTAGTCTGTCAATTTAAAGAAACAGAAATAACAAAAACTGGAAACACAGAACCTTTTTCACAAGTAATGTCACCAAGTAAAGATGTAGTATCTGTAGACTAAACACACAGACATGCACCGAGAAACACAATGTACTGGCCGCAAACCACAACTCCAATGCCCGAGTTGCCTAGATTGGAGGTGTTTAATAAACTACATGTCAGCTAAAGAAAATTGATCAACCGTGATATCTCAGCTCCAAGATAATTGGGCGCTACCCTTAAACTATTATGGTCAACTGATTCTCTCTTCTAGGGGATCAGAGATGGATGGTCTGAAGGAATCTCAGTTCTGCCCTGAATGAACAATCAAGTGTGTTTTTACATGGCAAGAATGCATGTAACTAGCACCACATCCTGTACACTTATGTGGCTTCTGGCCTCTGTACTGTTAAAATGTCTTCCTGAGGGAATCCAGCAAAACATTCATGACACATATGGCTTCTGGCCTGCACGCATAAGTACTCAAATTGCCAACCTGTGCAAAACTAGAAAATCATTCTGTATACGTATGACAAATCTGGCCTGTGTGTATAAGCATGTCTTTTTAGTTTGCTGGACCTGGTGAAACTATCACATCCTTTACACTTACATTTGTATGAGGTTTCTGGCATGTGTGAGTAAACATGTCTTTTCAAATTGCCAGCCTGGCCAGTGGGAGACACTAGCACCACACACTGTACACTTATGTGGTTTTTGCTCTGTGTGTAAGCATGTGTCTTTTCATGTTGCTAGCATCAGCAAAACTAGCATCACAGTATTTACACTTATGTGGTTTCTGGCCTGTGTGGGTTAACATGTGCGTTTTCAAATGGCCAGCCTGGGTGAAACAAGCACCACACACTGTACACTTATGTGGTTTCTGGCCTGTGTGGGTTAACATGTGCGTTTTCAAACTGCCAGCCTGGGAGAAACAAGCACCACACACTGTACACTTATGTGGTTTCTGGCCTGTGTGGGTTAACATGTGCGTTTTCAAATGGCCAGCCAGGGAGAAACTAGCACCACACACTGTACACTTATGTGGTTTCTGGCCTGTGTGGGTTAACATGTGCGTTTTCAAATGGCCAGCCTGGGAGAAACTAGCACCACACACTGTACACTTATGTGGTTTCTTGCCTGTGTGGGTAAACATGTGCGTTTTCAAATTGCCAGCCAGGGAGAAACTAGCGCCACACACTGTACACTTATGTGGTTTCTGGCCTGTGTGGGTTAACATATGCATTTTCAAATGGCTAGCCCGGGAGAAACTAGCACCACACACTGTACACTTACACTTATGTGGTTTCTGGCCTGTGTGGGTTAACATGTGCGTTTTCAAATTGCCAGCCTGAGAGAAACTAGCACCACACGCTGTACACTTATGTGGTTTCTGGCCTGTGTGGGTAAACATGTGTGTTTTCAAACTGCCAGCCTGGGAGAAACTAGCACCACACACTATACACTTATGTGGTTTCTGGCAAGGCAAAGATTGCTGAAAATTGCTGTCGGTGGGCAGATAATTGCCTTGGCTGGCTTTGTCAGCACCAAGTTCCTGCTGTCCTTCATGAATCCGGGGCCCGATGGCTGATGAGGTGACATTCTCGGCCATGCCGGGGGAAGAATTGTTACTTGGGTATATGCTGTCGGATTTGCTGTCTTGAAATGAGCACCGACTGTCTTCTGTTTCGAAGATCCCTCCCATAAACTGCAATACGGTTATGCTCTCAATTTTGCTGATGACAGGGCTGCTCAGAAACACTTCACTGGACGCCGATTGGTCACTTGAAACATTTGTAGCCTCCTCCTCATCACTAACGTCGACAACAAGCTCATCGTCATCGCAGTCATCGTCAATCTCCGTCTTCACATTAACGAGCACATACTCTCTACCGCAGGCAGCTAGTCCATGGGATGCTGACGAACACCTGTAAAAAAAATATTTAAAAAAAATATTTAAAAAATGTACGCCGTACGTTTCTGCAATCTTTGTTAATTCAAGACTTAAAAGCCCCTAGTTGTCCCAGGAACATGGTTTTAAAGTGGTGTCAGCAATTCGCATAGATCCTCATCAGCATGTGCAACTGCAGGGGCTCATGAGGATCTATGCCTCCTGCACATGGCTGGTGTTCAAATTTTCTCGGCACTGAAATGCACGGGATAAATAAAAGTCAAGTCGGACATAACAACGTGTTTTTTTCCCCCAGAAGTCCAGACTGCACGTTTTCCACGCTTTGGATATTGTTCAACAATATTTCTGACCTCAGGACTGCACGTTTTCCACACTTCGGATATTGTTCAACACTATTTCAGACCTCCTGACTGCACGCTCGCACGTAAACTACTTCAAGTTCGCTAATAACAAACTGGGGATGAAAACCAATCAACAGATTCACCCGTTCAGTGCTAGCTGATGCACACTGTGTATCTGCAGTCTTTTCAGTGTCAGCTGGCGCACACTGTGTATCTGCAGTCTTTTCAGTGTCAGCTGGCGTACACTGTGTATCTGCAGTCTTTTCAGTGTCAGCTGGCGCACACTGTGTATCTGCAGTCTTTTCAGTGTCAGCTGGCGCACACTGTGTATCTGCAGTCATTTCAGTGTCAGCTGGCGCACACTGTGTGTCTATAGTCTTTGTTAGCTCAAGACCAAAACACCCTAGATGTCCCGGGAACATGCATTCACAGTGGTGTCAGAAGAGGCATAAATCCTCATCAGCACCTGTAACTGCCTTGTGGGGGCTCATAAGGATCTGTGCCACTTAGTCTTGCCGATCGTTGGGGCACCACCGATGACTTGGCAACCAGCTCCCTCCTTTCCTCTGTTCTCTGCCATTCTTAGTGTATTCCCCCCCCCACCAACAGCCTCAGTCCTGTCCCCTCTGAGATATTGTCTTCCCATCTTTTGCTGTCTTCCTCCTTGTTGCACAGTGCCTTGCAGCGTGGTGGAACTTACGCCTGTCATCCCTCGCAGGGTATAGGCTGTCGACGAGAGACCTCCAGCGACTCCTGTCCTGTGTATCTCCTTCGATTTTACTCCAGGTGGTTCCCCGTCTCTTGATGTCTGCTTGGAGGTCTCGACGCCAGGTGTTTCTCGGCCTGTCTCTTTTCCTCTTTCCCTGGGGGTTCCATGACAATGCCTGCCTAGTGATACTGGAAACTGGCTTTCTCAGACTGTGACCAATCCATCCCCATCTTCTTCGTCCGATTTCATTCTCTGCTGGTATCTGCTTTGTTCTCTCCCAGAGTCTGACGTTGCTGATCTTCTCTGGCCAGTGGATTTTCAAGATTCTTCTAAGGCAACTGTTTATGAGATCTGTACTCTGTTGACTGTGGTCTTTGTCAACCTCCAAGTCTCTGCTCCATATAGGAGAACTGCTTTTACGTTTGAGTTGAAAATCCGGACTTCGGTGTGTTGTGACAGCTCTCTGACACTCCACACTTTTTTCAGCTGGAGAAAGGCTGCTCTGGCTTTACCGATTTGTGCTCTGACATCTGCATCAGTGCCACCATTTTTGTCGATGGTGCTCACGAAATAGGTGAAGGACTCCACCTCCTCCAATGGGGTGCCAGCAAGCAAGACTGGTTCTTCCCTGGTCGCGTTCAGCCTCATTGTCTTTGTTTTCTGTTTGTGGATGGTGAGGCCCACTTGGGATGAGATGTCAGCAAGCATCGTGGTCTTGTCCTGTATTTGTTGATGAGTGTGGGACGGTAAAGCCAAGTCGTCCGCAAAATCGAGGTCGTCAAGCTGTGTCCACAGTGTCCACTGTATTCCGGTTCTTCTCTGCTCTGTGGTCCTCTTCATGACCCAGTCTATGGCCAGTAGGAAGAGGAACGGAGACAGCAAACACCCCTGCCTGACGCCGGTTCTGACCTGGAGCGCCCTGGTGAACTGCCCTTCATGGATCACGCGACATGTCATGCCATCGTAGCTGCTCTTGATCAGGCAGACGAGTTTTGTGGGTACACCGTAGTATCGTGGGAGTTTCCACAAAGTCTCTCGGTCCACGCTGTCAAATGCTTTCTCTTAATCTACAAAGTTGATGTACAGAGGGGAGCTCCACTCCTGAGACTGCTCCATGATGATGCGGAGAGTGGCAATCTGGTCTGTACATGATCGGTTTTTCCTGAATCCTGCTTGCTGGTCTCTCAGCTGGGGGTCGACGAAGCTCTTCATTCTCTCCAGGATGATCATGTTGAAGACCTTTCCTGGTACTGACAGCAAGGTGATTCCTCTGTAGTTGGAACACTTGCAGAGGTCGCCTTTCTTGGGAAGCTTGATTAGGTACCCCTCCTTCCAGTCAGCCGGCATCACCTCCTCTTCCCAGATCTTTCCAAACAGTGGGTACAACATCTCTACAGTTGTTTCTAGGTCTGCTTTCAGAGACTCCGCTGGGATGCCATCTGGCAGTGCTGCTTTACCGTTATTCAAAAATGCCACTGCTCTTCTGATCTCTTCCCAGCGAGGTCTGTCGCAGCTGATGGGTAGGTCAGTCTCTGCTGGCTGAATGTCTGGGGGGTCGGGTGGGGTGGGATCTGTTCAGTAATTGGAAGTGAATCTGGCTTTAAAAAAAACAACTGCTAACACCCCCCCCCCCCCCCCCCTCCATACTCCATCTTACGTAATTATGAACACAAACTGAAGGTCACACACACACACAAACTCCCTGCCTCCCTCAAACGAGTTACAGTGCAAGGGATGTAACACATATGCTTTTTATACTTCCCTAAGGCTCAAGTTTCTTCCCCTTGTGATTTTGTTTGAGTTCGCTGTAATAACTTCCGTGACAATGGTGACGCGATGACATACCAATCAATCAATCAGCCATGAACCAATCAAAAAAAGGTCTAATCAATCAATCAAATAAATTAAAAATGAATTGATGAATGAACCAACGAAACAACGAACAGACCAATCATACAGTCAATCAAATGCATAAGTAAATAAATCAATCAATACATCAACAAATCAACCAACAGACGAGTCATTCAATCAAATAAATAAATAAATAATTCCCGTATGCTAGGTCAGCCGTAAGGTGAAAATCACAGACCAGCACACACATTCATTAACCCTTTGGGTGTTGGCAGCGGGTATTGTCGCGCAAGGAGTCATCGCGACAAAAATACACGAAAACAAACAAACGGGTAATAGGCACAGTTGCGTACATTCGTTCTCCATCCAACTCGTCATGGGTGTAAGCATCTGCAGTCTCCTGGCCCATGGACTGGGACGGCCTGAAGCCTTACTGAAGGGCCACAAAGTTGCGAGCGGGGCCAGTCATCGCTGGAGGTCCAATCAGCGACAGCAAGTCTGTGCTGCACACTGCTGGCTCATGGGCTAAAAAAAAAACAATGACGCAGGAAAAGAACATAATTACTTCTGCACGCACCCATCAGTTTGGTACTGTCAATCACCCATCAGTGTGGTACTGTCAATCACCCATCAGTGTGGTACTGTCAATCACCCATCAGTGTGGTACTGTCAATCACCCATCAGTGTGGTACTGTCAATCACCTGTCAGTGTGGTACTGTCAATCACCCATCAGTGTGGTACTGTCAATCACCCATCAGTGTGGTACTGTCAATCACCCGTCAGTGTGGTACTGTCAATCACCCATCAGTGTGGTACTGTCAATCACCCATCAGTGTGGTACTGTCAATCACCTGTCAGTGTGGTACTGTCAATCACCCATCAGTGTGGTACTGTCAATCACCCGCCAGTGTGGTACTGTCAATCACCTGTCAGTGTGGTACTGTCAATCACCCGTCAGTGTGGAACTGTCAATCACCCGTCAGTGTGGAACTGTCAATCACCCATCAGTGTGGTACTGTCAATCACCCATCAGTGTGGTACTGTCAATCACCCGTCAGTGTGGTACTGTTAATCACCCATCAGTGTGGTACTGTCCCCATCAGTGTGGTACTGTCAATCACCCGTCAGCGTGGTACTGTCAATCACCCGTCAGTGTGGTACTGTCAATCACCCATCTGTGTGGTACTGTCAATCACCCGTCAGTGTATTACTGTCAATCACCCGTCAGTGTGCTACTGTCAGTGTTACTGTCAATCACCCATCAGTGTGTTACTGTCAATCACCCATCAGTGTGTTACTGTCAATCACCCATCAGTGTGTTATTGTCAATTGCCCATCAGTGTGTTACTGTCAATCGCCCATCAGTGTGTACTGTCAATCGCCCATCAGTGTGGTACTGTCAATCACCCATCAGTATGGTACTGTCAATGACCCAGTGTTGTACTGTCAATCGCCCATTAGTGTGTTACTGTAATCACCCATCAATGTGTTACTGTCAATCACCCATCAGTGTGTTACTGTACTGTCAATCACCCATCAGTATGGTATTGTCAATCACCCATCAGTGTGGTATTGTCAATCACCCATCAGTGTGGTACTGTCAATCGCCCATCAGTGTGGAACTGTCAATCACCCATCAGTGTGGTACTGTCAATCACCCATCAGCAGACCTGTCTACCTCAAAACTGATCTAGTAGTACTCCACAGAGCAAATTATAGTTTTGGGAGACAAAAAAGAGTACTTTTGTTACCTAAGGTTCCGTACACAGGGGGGGGGGGGGGGGGGGGGGGGGGGCGGCTGCAGCGTGTGCATCTTAACCGTTAGCCAGAATATCCAAGAACGGTGGGTGGGGAGGGGGGGCTCGTATGTCTTAACCATTCGCCAGATCAAACAACAGAAAGGGGGGGGGGGGGGGGGTCATGCGCCTTAAACCGCGGGGGCCCTCATGCGTCTTAGGAGCTAGAAGAGCTAGGAATCTTTTGAGGAAAAACCTGAGATCATCTTGAGAAGCTGTCAACTGCTTGGAAGGATCCACATGGCAGCATGTTTTAGGTGTGGATCATTCAGTGGAAGCCTCTTCAGAAGATATGAACAGGTGGCTTCATAGTACCTCCTCACAGAATCATAGAACTCATTGATTCTGTCTGATTTTAAGTGGTATTTGTCAGGGTGATCAAGCTGGTAGAAAAGCTGGACAATACAGCCACTGCGTATGGGATGGAAATCAGTGCAGAGATCTTAACCAAACTGATGACCAATAACACCAGTGGCATTGGCACTGACGTCATGATTGGAAGCCAAAAACTGGAAACTGTTAATAAATTCAAATACTTAGGAGCCATTGTGACAGATGAGGGATCAAAACCAGAAATACTGTCCAGGATTGCGCAGACAACAACAGCACTGACAAGATTAAAGACCAGAAACATCACACTCTGCTCCAAGATTAGACTGATGCGCTCCTTAGTCATCTCAGTGTTCTTGTATGCCTGCAAGTCATGGACCCTCACAGCAGACCTTGAAAGGAGGATACAAGCCACTGAAATGAGATGTTTTCGAAGGCTGCTTGGCATTTCATACAGAGATCACATCATGAACGTGGAAATGGGAAGCAGAATCAGGCAAGCCATCGGGCCCTATGAAGACTTATTACAAATATTAGCCATTGTAAAAAAAAACCCCGCAAACTGAAGTGGTATGGACATGTCACGCGTTCAGCAAGGCTTGCCAAAACAATCCTGCAAGGCACTGTGCAAGGAGGACGAAGGAGAGGAAGACAGGAAAAGATGGGTGGGGGGGGGGGGGTGGGGTGGGGGGGGGGGGAGGTGGGGGACAATATCTCAGAGTGGACAGGACTGAAGCAGGGCGATACGCTAAGAATGACAGAAAACAGAGAGGAATGGAGGGAGCAGGTTGCCAACGGTCCCCAAGACTACGGGATATAGATAGATAGATTATCAAACAATGAGGGGGTGGGGGCTTCTGCATTTTAACCGTTCACCAGATTATCAAAGGGGTTGCCAACGGTCGGCAAGACTACGGGATATAGATAGATAGATAGATAAATTATCAAACAATGAGGGGGGGGGGGGGCCTCATGCGTCTTAAGAGCTAGGAATCTTTTGAGGAAAAACCTGAGATCATCTTGGGAAGCCGTCAACTGCTTGGAAGGATCCACATGGCAGCATGTTTTAGGTGTGGATCCAGTGGAAGCTTCTTCAGAAGATATGAACAGGAGGCTTCATAGTACCTCCTGACAGAATCATAGAACTCATTGATTCTGTCTGATTTTAAGTGGTATTTGTCAGGGTGATCAAGCAGCTCTCTAGCGTGACAGCGTTTCTTTGATTTCATCGGTAGCGGCATTTTTTTCAAAATGGCCGACGTAATACTATTTACCGAAAATCGGAAGAAGCAACTCGTCTTTAAACAAAAATGTACCCAAAAACCCAACCCAACAGATTTGCCGAATTTCGTACTTTTGTCGTATTCGGCGTACTTGCCGGTAAAAATCGTAAAATTACGCCCAAAAATCGTAGGGTAGACAGGTCTGCATCAGTGTGGTACTGTCAATCATCCGTCAGTGTGGTACTGTCAATCACCCATCAGTGTGGTACTGTCAATCACCAGTCAGTGTGGTACTGTCAATCACCCATCAGTGTGGTACTGTCAATCACCCGTCAGTGTGGTACTGTCCCCATCAGTGTGGTACTGTCAATCACCCGTCAGTGTGGTACTGTCAATCATCCGTCAGTGTGGTACTGTCAATCACCCATCAGTGTGGTACTGTCAATCACCCATCCTACTCACAGTTGGGCATTATTAACCCATTTAGCCCCAACACCCTACAGCAGGAGATGGATTGACCATGATCATTCAAGGGTAGTGCCAGATCAGCTTGGAGCCTGCATTAAAATAGATAATTCGGGCACACCGTCGGGGTTCTTTCTCCGGGTACTCTGGCTCTTCCTCCCCCTCCAACTTTGGTATCAGTTTCAGCTCACTTAATCAAATTTCAAATACAAACGATTTATTTCCCAAAACAACTTCAGTAGCTGGCTTGAGCTTGCCCTTAGCACCACGTGAATGTTCTGTGTTTATGTACAGTGTGTGACTGAATGCGCGTGATTCACGTGAGCGTGCTTGTTGGGTTCAGCTCGCGGCTATGTCCTGCGCATTGAGTTATATTATCAATATGAGAAATGTGTCATATAAATACAGGCATGGGAATTAGAAAAGTGAAAAAAGTCTGAAATTTCTGCGGACAGAAAAATCAAACGACGGGGGGGGGGGTAAGTAGCGTCGTCCTTCATTTCAGCGGCCAAAAAATCAGACGGGAGGGGGGGCGGGGGGGGGGGCTTACCGGATCATAATCAGATGCACACTAAACAGCTCTCTGTCTTTAACAATATCCTTTCTCACCGCCATTTACAACAACTCGTGATACCGCCATTTTCCCCACACGTACAGTGCGCGAGACGGGAAGCGAGCATGTAGACAGTGCGTTCAGTGTTGTATTGCCCGCGTGCACGGTAAAGTAACGACTGCGTTAAAAGCCACAATAGGTGACGCGTAACTCCAGCGGGCGGCATATCACTTGAACGAATGCCTCGCAGTGTCTAATGACCGGTGCTCAGTTACTTTTTGCACCCCAATATTTTTTTTTTTCGGCGGACAATTTTTTTTTTTCGGCGGCTGAGCAAATGATTTCGGCGGAAATTTGCCTATAGGCGGACAATTCCCATGCCTGAAATACCATGTAATAATCTGGCACTACCCTTGAATTGTCCTGGTTAATTTATCTCCTGCAGCTGGCGTCATCAGGCAACACCTCCAAAATTTGGGAAATGTGCTGTGGGGTTAAATTTGTTTCCATCTTTCTCAGTGGCACACATTTCAAGATGATCTGGACAGGGTTTGAAATACTGACAATTCTGCCAGCGCTAGCCTCACCTATCTGGTTTGTGAGTAGGGTTTGAAATGAACGTGCAAAGCTGCCTATGTGCATGTCGGGTCCATGGCAGCTTTGTCAGGAGAATAGTGCCTACAATGCAACCCGGGTGTTTTAAACCGACGACACAACCATGGGCACATGGAACGTCAAGACCATGTACCAGAGCGGCAAGGCCGGCCAGATAGCAGCGGAAATGCAAAGGTACAACCTTTCCCTGCTAGGTATCAGTGAAGCCAGATGGACGCAGTCTGGCCAGAAAAGGCTGTTAAGTGGGGAGATGATTCTGTATTCAGGTCATGAAGAGGAGAATGCCCCCCATACAGAAGGAGTAGCATTCATGCTGTCACCAGTGGCACAGAGAGCGCTGATGGGCTGGGAACCTCTTGGGCCAAGAATTATCACAGCAGCCTTTAGAACCAAGAAAAAGCTCAAGCTGAACGTCATCCAGTGTTATGCGCCCACTAATGACAGTGACGAGGAAGAGAAACAAGAGTTCTACGACCGACTCCAGAGGGCCGTGGACAAATGTGCGGAGCGAGACATCACCATCGTCATGGGCGATTTTAATGCCAAAATAGGGGAGGACAACACCGGATACGAAGAGGTGATGGAGAGACAGGGACTAGGCTCGGAGATGAGTGAGAACGGGGAGAGGTTTGTAGACTTTTGTGCTCTAAACCGACTTGTCATTGGAGGCAGCATCTTCCCACACAGAAGAATACACAAAGCAACTTGGGTCTCACCTGACCATGCAACAGAGAACCAAATAGACCATATCTGCATTAGCAAGAAATTTAGAAGATCCCTTCAAGATGTTCGAGTGAGGAGGGGAGCAGATGTCGCCTCAGACCACCATCTGCTTACCTTAAGAATGAAGCTCAAGCTAAAGAAAAGCCGCACAGAGACAACAAGAAGACAGCGCTATAATGTAGGCCTCCTGAGAGAAACTGGAGTTAGAGAAGAGTTCAAACTGGTGCTGTCCAACCGGTTTCAAGCGCTACAGGAGCTAGTAAATGAAGAGGAGGCGGTCACCACAGAGCAGCAGTGGAAGGCAGTTAGAGAGGCGCTGAACTCAACCTGCAAAGACACTGTAGGGTTCAGGAAACACCATCACAAGGACTGGCTGTCGGCACAGACCTTGAAGAAGATAGAAGTGAGGAAGCAGAAGAAAGCAGTTGTCAACAACAGTCGCACGAGAGCAGCCAAAGTAAGGGCACAGGAGGAATACTCGGAAGCCAACCGCGATGTGAAGAGGAGTATCAGGGCAGACAAGAGGGCCTACACAGACAGCCTGGCAGCAGAGGCAGAAAAGGCAGCAGGCAGCGGCAACATGAAACAGCTCTATGACATTACCAGAAGATTGTCGGGCAAGTATGGCCATACAGAAAGACCAGTAAAAGACAAAGAAGGCAAGCCTATTGCAGACAGAGCAGACCAACTCGACAGATGGGCCGAGTATTTTGAAGAGTTACTGAACAGACCTAGCCCACCCGACCCCCCAGACATCCAGCCGGCAGAGACCGACCTACCCATCAGCTGTGACAGACCCAGCCGGGAAGAGATCAGAAGAGCGGTGGCATTTTTGAAGAATGGTAAAGCAGCAGGGCCAGATGGCATCCCAGCGGAGTCTCTGAAAGCAGACCTAGAGACAACGGTGGAGATGCTGTACCCACTGTTTGGAAAGATCTGGGAAGAGGAGGTGATGCCGGCTGACTGGAAGGAGGGGTACCTAATCAAGCTTCCCAAGAAAGGCAACCTCAGCAAGTGTTCCAACTACAGAGGAATCACCTTGCTGTCAGTACCAGGAAAGGTCTTCAACAGGATCATCCTAGAGAGAATGAAGAGCTCCATTGACCCCCAGCTGAGAGACCAGCAAGCAGGATTCAGGAAGAACCGATCATGTACAGACCAGATCGCCACTCTCCGCATCATCGTGGAACAGTCTCTGGAGTGGAGCTCCCCGCTGTACGTCAACTTTGTGGATTATGAGAAAGCATTTGACAGCGTGGACCGAGACTCTGTGGAAACTCCTACGACACTACGGTGTACCCACAAAGCTCGTCCGCCTGATCAAGAGCAGCTACGATGGCATGACATGTCGCGTGATCCACGAAGGGCAGTTCACCAGGGAGCTCCAGGTCAGAACTGGTGTCAGGCAGGGGTGTCTGCTGTCTCCATTCCTCTTCCTACTGGCCATAGACTGGGTCATGAAGATGACCACAGAGCACAGACGAAGTGGAATACAGTGGACACTGTGGACACAGCTTGACGACCTCGATTTTGCAGACGACTTGGCATTACTGTCCCACACTCATCAACAAATGCAGGACAAGACCACGAGGCTTGCTGACATCTCGTCCCTAGTGGGCCTCACCATCCACAAACAGAAAACAAAGACAATGAGGCTAAACGCAACCAGGGAAGAACCAGTCTTGCTTGCTGGCACCCCGTTGGAGGAGGTGGAGTCCTTCACCTATCTCGGGAGCATCATAGACAAAAAAGGCGGCACTGATGCAGATGTCAGAGCACAAATCGGTAAAGCCAGAGCAGCCTTTCTCCAGTTGAAAAAAGTGTGGAGTTCCAGAGAGCTGTCACAACACACCAAAGTCCGGATTTTCAACTCCAATGTAAAAGCAGTTCTCCTATATGGAGCAGAGACTTGGAGATTGAGAAAAACCACAGTCAACAGAGTACAGACCTTCATGAACAGTTGCCTTAGAAGAATTTTGAAAATCCACTGGCCAGAGAAGATCAGCAACGTCAGACTCTGGGAGAGAACAGAGCAGATAACAGGAGAGAATGAAATTGGACGAAGAAGATGGGGATGGATCGGTCACAGTCTGAGAAAGCCAGCTTCCAGTATCACTAGGCAGGCATTGTCATGGAACCCCCAGGGAAAGAGGAAAAGAGGTAGGCCGAGAAACTCCTGGCGTCGAGACCTCCAAGCAGACATCAAGAGACTGGGAACCACCTGGAGTAGAATCGAAGGAGAAGCACAGGACAGGAGTTGCTGGAGGTCTCTCGTCGACGGCCTATACCCGGGTAGGGGTGACAGGCGTAAGTAAGTAAGTCTATCCATTTAACTCATGACAATCATTATTTTTTTTTTTAAATGTCCTTAGAAGTCTACGTTGCCGTTTTTGAGACAGATCAACATGATAGTTCAAGGGTGATGTTGGAATAGCATGGCGCCTACAGGCGCCAAGCTATTCTAACACCTGCCTTGAACTATCATCATGGTCAAACCCCAATCTGTCGTAGCATGTCAAGGCTTCATGGGTTAAGCAGACCCTGATGTTCTCATACAAAACGTTTATCCAAGCATCTTTTACACGTTTAACCTTCACCACAATTTATAATGTCATGTCGTTTGTCAGCAAAACTGTAACACCAACGAAGATATTTAAAAGTGAATTTTACTACAGATGCCCACTTTGTACCAGCCATGCAGTCCAAAAATGAATAGACTTATGGTGAAGGTTAACAAAACTGCAAATGGCTTTTTGTTACTTTTTAACCCTCTGCAAGTCAGTAGTTTTTGTCACGATGATTCCTGTAGAAATATAGACAAAAACTGCTGCTGACACACAAAGTGTCAATCATGTAACTTGTGTAAGCAATGCACATCTTTGAGAGATAGAGATAATGAGAGGACTAGAGATAGCCTTTCAATTGTCTTAAATCAGACCTAGTTAATTAGCTATTTTAGCCCATCTCCCTCATCACTTCTCTAAAAGTCTATGTCTTTATCAGTACACTCGATATATTTCCAAATCGATTTTTGACCCTCACGCATGACAAGAGACTAATTCTCTAAAACACAATTTTCTAATCAGATATCATTTCTCAAAAACACGATAGGCGACTATACAACCGTTACTGAATACTGTGACATGCTCCACTGGTTATTATTAGCAGCTGACTCCCATCGGCCTACGCCTTAGCACTATACATCTTCCAGGACTGTGGGAACCACCAGTTGATGAGAGAGGAGATATGGCCGAAGCCCACCACCCTACAAGAGAATTGATTAATTGATTGTACATTGCTAAATGTCGCGACAGCAACAAGGCTTTCTCAGGACGTGCCTGCACTGCTTGTGAAAAGAAAATAAACAGAACATTGAATGTATGTCGCCAGCCGGTCAAATATATTAAATAAACCTAACACATGGTTCCTAAATAAAGCTAAGACCATTTAGCAACACACATCCAATATCAAGAGCTACAGGCAGTGCAGACAGTAGGGAGAGTTTTAAAAAGGCAAATACAGGTGAATGGACAAAGGGTAGACAGAAACACATGCCCCAGAATAGAGAGAAAAACCCACCCTGTGGGGCTGACCAGGGTGACCCTGGGAACTAAAAGATACCTAGCCCCACCCAAGTTCCCCAGGGCAGACCCGGGTGGGGTACCCTACAAGAGAAACTGTGGAGGCGATACAGAAGAGTTTAGTTTTTTGGGTTTAACACCGAGCAGGCGACTAAGGCCATCTCACGGCGGGATGGGTAAAAATCTGGTCAGCCAGACTAAAAGCAAGGTCTTAAGACAAGATTTAAATATAGCTTAAAAATGTCAGGCTAAAATGTCGTACGTGTCGTTAAAAGAAACGTCTACAGACTCTCAAAAAGGGCAAATTAAAAAATTCACATAGTCTATGAATGCTCAGATCTTGTTAAAAATATTGCATTCTCTCAAGAAATTGAAGATTTTGTCCGGGGGAACATCCCGGAACAAAACCTTCAAGGAGTCTGCTTTGAAGTGTTTATATCTCGTGTCAATTAGATCAGCACAATACAGCAAAAAGTGTCGAACAGAAAACTGCTCATCACAGGCAAAACACCATGGACGCTCATCCTGTTTAAGTAAGTAAGAGTGCGTAACATACGTGTGCCCGATGTGGAGCCGAGTAAGGACAGTCTCCTCACGGCGGCTGCCGCTGCGGAAAAGTAGACTGTCGGACACAGTAGGAAGAGCTTCATGCAGCTTGTTCCCTTCCTCTTTGTCCCACTCGGACTGCCACTCGCGGGCTATGTACGCACTAATCACAGGTTTGAAATCACTATAAACAGTCTGTGTGTCAGGGACAGGGTCATTGCGGGCACTGTTGGCAGCAGAATCTGCGATTCTGTTGCCTTCGATGCCCACATGGCCTGGGACCCAAATAAAAATGATGTCATAATATTCCTTTATCAAGTCTGCATAGAGCTCTCTAATCTGCACCAGCAGTGGGTGCTCTGTTCCCACGCCCTGAGGGGCCTGCAGGGCAGAAAGAGAGTCAGACAGAATCAGGAAGTTCCTTTCCCGAGACTGATAGGCATGCTTGAGTGCCAGCAGAATTGCCTGCAGTTCTGCGCTAAATACAGAGGAATGGTCAGGGAGGCGGAGCTTAAATGGGCATCTAGGATGGCGAGAAGACACTGCAGCCGCAGCCACTCTCCCATCCTCAGACTTGATTGAACCCATCCGTATAAAGACGACAATAGCCAGGAAAAATTGAAAAGAGTTCATTGAGGCTCTGTTGGTATATGGCTGGTGGAGTACAATCCTTCTTGTGGGCGGTCAAGTCCAGCAAGATGCCAGGAACTGGTAGTAGCCAGGGTGGAGTGACGTGTTGCAGAGATTCCGAAACTTTGTCCAGGTCCACTCCGGCCGCCTGCAGATGAGGTCGAACACGGAAGGAAAGTGGATGGACAGCTCCCGGATGGGCATCGTAAACATCTGCAAACAACGGATTAAAAACACAATCATAGGCAGGATTGTCTGGATGGGCCTTCAGCTTCAGAACGTAGCTGAGCATGAGGCAGATGCGGCGGAGCCTGAGAGAAGGCTCCCCTGCCTCGGCATACAGACTAGGAACTGGAGATGTCCTGAAGGCTCCCAGACATATACACAGACCATGATGGTGAATTGTGTTCAGATGCTGTAGAACAGACTTAGAAGCCGAACTATATACCACAGAGCCGTAATCCAGTTTGGACCGAACAAGAGCCCGGTACAGTCGAAGTAAGACAATGCGGTCTGCACCCCAGTCAGTACGACCAACGTCACGAAGAATGTCGAGGGCATTCTGACAAGAGGTTCTAAGGTAGTTAACATGGTTGCAGAAGGTCAATCTTTTGTCAAAGATGACCCCCAAAAACTTTGCCTCTTCGGCCACCTTAATTGGCACTCCAGCAATGCTCAGGCTAGGTTCTGGAAAAAATTTCGTCTGGTTAGTAAAATGCACACAGACTGTCTTGGAGGGCGAGAACCTTCGTCCGTTGAGAGGCACCCACCCCTGGATGCGATCAACGCACAGCTGCAAGCGCCTCACAAGGGACACAAGTCCCCGACCTCGTGCACACAAAGCAAAGTCGTCCACAAACAAAGAGCATTCAGAATCATCCATGACGGCCTTTACAATGTTATTTATTTTAATGCTAAATAAAACATGATTGATTGATTGATTGTACATTGCTTAACGTCCCGACAGCAACAAGGCTTTCTCAGGACGTGCCTGCACTGCTTGTGAAAAAAACAACTAAACAGAACATTGAATGTATGTCGCCAGCCGGTCAAATACATTAAATAAACCTAACACATGGGGCCTAAATAAAGCTAAGACCATTTAGCAACACACATCCAATATCAAGAGCTACAGGCAGCGCAGACAGTAGGGAGAGTTTTAAAAAGGCAAATACAGGTGAATGGACCTCGGGTAGACAGAAACACATGCCCCAGAATAGAGAGAAAAACTCACCCTGTGGGGCTGACCAGGGTGACCCTGGGAACTAAAAAGTACCTAACCCCACCCAAGTCCCCCAGGGCAGACCCGGGTGGGGTGCTAAATAAAACAGGAGATAAAATGCTGCCCTGCGGGACACTCATCTCCTGTTCAAAGGAGTCGGAGAGGGTGGAGACCACACGGACATGAAACGACCTGCTAGACCAAAAATTGTGAATAAAAACGGGCAGGTGCCCTTTAAAACCCATGTCCGACAAATCAGACATTATACCATACTTCCAGGTAGTGTTATATGCCTTTTCAAGATCAAAGAAAATTGCATAGACATGCTGCTTGTTGACAAAAGCATCTCAGATAAACGACTCAAAGCGGACTAGATGGTCAGTTGTACTACGTAAGCGCCGGAAACTGCACTGGAGGTCTGTGATGAGACCGCGTGACTCAAGATGCCACACCAGTCGAGCGTTGACCAAGCGTTCCATAGTTTTACATAAACATGATGTCAAAGCTATTGACCGGTAGTTGCTCGGGTCGGAAGGATCCTTACCCGGTTTGGGGATTGGCACAACCACAGCCAGGCTCCAAGATGGCGGAAAATAACCGGTTATCCAGATATGGTTAACCCTCTTCTGCATAGAGCGCCCACCAGCGCCCGCTGAAAACACACAGCGTTTGTGCATAGAACGCCCGGTAACGCCCGCTGAACCACGTGTATACTGTGGAGGCTGCCATGTTTACCATGGTAATAGAAATCTCGCGAGACCACAAGCCTCATTTTCGAGATTCTTTCCACTTCCTGTCAATACACGCCATGTGCATTTTGGACGTTTCCTTACGGAGCAACAAATTTTTGAAGTTTCAAGTGTGAATCGAGTGTCAGTAAGAATGGCTGGCCTCGAACTGTGGTGATCATTGGTGGGGGAAAGCAGTGCCTATGAAGATTTTGAGGGATTTACAGAGCAAGACTTGGTGGAAGAGGGGAAGAATCTGACTTAGATTTGGAATGGGATGACTTGGGGATCGTTTTTTTTTTAGTCAACATCATCGTTTGAGGATAAAGCTTGTGATCATCAGCAACTGAGATTCACAGTACGTAAAACTGCAGTTCATTCAACTTTAGATTTTTCACCTTTATTTCCTTACACATTTTACAGCTCCACAAATGTTTATTTTATATCTTTATTGATTTAACACTTTAGAAAAAATAATTGCTCTTTCTCAAGATTTGTCTAAATATTTTTTAACATTTTTTTAAAAATGTCACCCATTCAAAATTACGGAGTTGATTCCCTTTGGTGATATTTTCAAGAGCTGCCTGGCACATGCACTTGCATGCAGAAGAGGGTTAAAGGCCTTGAGAAGTGCAAGGAGGGAATCCTCAGGCAGATGTGTTAGGAGCTGATAATGGATGGTATCTAACTCAGCAGCAGAGTCAGTACATTTCTGCATGGCTTGCTGCAATTCTGAAAACGTAAAAGAGGCATTATAGTCTTCCGAGTTATCCGATATAAAATCACAAGTACAAGATTCTCGCTTCTCCTTCTCCCTCTGGAAAAAAGGTGAATAATGCTCTGTGGAAGAATTATGGGCAATGGTAGAGGCAAGCAAATTGGCCGCCTTGCAGCTTGCCTGTGTAGGGGTACTTCAGCCAATACTCTGTGGTGATGCGTTGTGCACTTTCATGCTTTCTAAACACATCCATAACTCTTTTATGTGGTCCTATATGCCGTCCATCACAGCTTAAGAAAATAAAACCTTCGTAAAGACTGGCACCCAAGCGGATTCGCAGGCAGTGTTGGGTGCTTCCGCCATTACCGTCTGATGACAAAATGATGCTGGTTTGTTGTACATTGTTTAAAGTCCCGACAGCAACAAGATTTTCTCAGGACGTGTCTGTACTGCTTGTGAAAAAAAAAAAAAAAACCCAAAAAACCCCAGAATACTGAACAGCCAGCTGGTTTAATACGCTTAAAAAAACAAAACAAACCAAAACAAAAAAAACTAACTAAGACCATTTAACAACACGCATCCAACATCAAGAGCTACATTCAGCGCAGACAGTAGGCAGACTTTACAAAAGGAAAATACAGGTTAATGGACCAAGGGTAGACAGAAACACATACCCCAGAATAGAGAAGAAAACCCACCCTGTGGGGCTGACCAGGGTGAACCTGGGAACTAAAAAGTAGATAACCCCACCCAAGTCCTCAAGCAGACCTGGGTGGGGACAAAATGATGCGTTGTGCCCTCTAATACCCATTCTTTTTTAATATGGAAATGCATCCTCAACACACACATAACTGTTTTATATTATGGCCCTATGCCGGCCATCACAGTTTTAGAGACCAAAAATGTCCTAAGGTTTCCTGTGGGAAAAGAGTGTGTACAGCCGGCCGAAAAAAACAGGTCATTGCTTCGGATAGTGTGTGATGTGATGCACTTAATTTTACAAACATCAAGATATGCGACGATGAAGTTCCAAGATGAGAGAACTTTATGTGTATATACTACAATTAACAATTCAACTCGAATTTAATCCGATGTTTGGTCAAGTTTACTTCTGAGCAAGATCGTTTCGGTGGAGCTTCGCTGCGTACCTATCCATGCGGAGCGAAGATATCGGGGCGCGGGAACGAGGCTAATTCTGTGCTAATTATATAAACCGCATTTTCGGAACTACTAATAATGCTCAGGAGACTTATCATAATGAACTAAAAATGGATCGTATGGAACAAGCCTTTCATTCGATACAAAAGCGTAAGATTGAACCAACTCTTACCTCAGCAGTCCAAGAGGTCCATGAACAGGCCAGAATAGTACCCCACTTAATTTCTTCTATTCCCTTTTCACCCATACCACCTTGGACCCTCCGCACGGCTTTTATCAATACAGAAATTCCCCGTATTACTAAAAAAAGTGATCCACACTTACAAAGATCAGCAACCTTGGAATACCTTGATGTTAACTACCCGCATTCTATTATTGCGTACACAGACGGGTCCATAGATGACACCGAAAGAGTAGGATGCGGAGTGTTCATTCCATCTTTGGAGAAAACACTTAGTTACAATTTGGGCAGGGTCTGGGCCATATGCACGGCAGAGCTTACGGCCATTCTGATGGCTCTAAGTCTAAACCAGGTATTAGCTCTCCCGTTGCAAATGTACCAGTTCCTAGTCTGCACAGATTTCAAGGCTGCATTACAAAGCATTCAGTTAATGGATAGGTCTGTCTGACCAGATATTGTTTTAGAAATTAGATTAACCATACATCAACTTATTAATAGGGGAATTGATACTGCTCTCCACCGAGTGGATTCCTTCCCACGTTGGTATTCTTAATAATAATAATAATAATTACGGTATTTATAATGCGCTTATCTTATAATAATTATAACTCTAAGCACGCACTCACAACTCACGCACGTTTAGACAGTTAGTCTCCAAACTCGAGTTTGCACTGCCATGAACCTAAAGGGAGCATGAGCATCGCGCTATTCTACGGCTATTCTACGCCGCAGTGCCGGGACGGTCGTCGAATCACACGTAATGACAGCCATGGGTGTTTTGTTTTGGGCTCGGTGGTCGCGATCTCATCCCGGCTGCGTAAACATGGCAGCATAGAGGCAACACTAGCCACCAAGATACATATAGTACATGTAGCTTATCACAAGCCCCCGCACTCTGCGCGGAACTCATGAAGATCTATGCCTCTTGGGGAGTTTTGTCTTTGGTTATGGGCGAACATTACTAGGCAGTGAATGCCATCCGTCTGATGTAAAAACAAGAATATATTTATCCTCGTGAAAGTATGCGGTAGCGGTGGAATGAATGTTTCTTGATAGGTTCATTTGTCTCTGTGCACATCAGACGGAACAGAGAACCTTCTGCCATACCATCTGACGGCAGTTCCGATGAAAGCGGGCTTCAAGGCTAAATGAAGCCTTCTACTGTCCCCAGCCCTCAACCAAATAATAGCCCTATCCAAGCCCATTTTAGTATATATTTTTAATTTGTAACCTGGCTTTTAAATTTCTGCCCGTATAATAATGTGCCTCAGCAGATCCAAGTATATTCCGTAGTGAACCCGAATCTGTCTTTAACAGAACGATAGAGGGCGTGAAAGTGTGTTCATTTATATGGTCATTGATGTACGGTTACTGAAAAACAAAAGAAAGGGCTGAAACTCACTGCAAACCACAATAAGCACATCTCCCTTCACCCTCCCCCACTCAGCCTGGAAATTAAAATTGTGTGAACTGAAAAAGCAAAACTTAGGCACAGATTCTCATGGGTCACGATCCTGTAACTTGCATGACGGACTTCTGAGGATCTATACCTTTTCTCATCAGTAGAAAGGGCCACTATCACACTGAATTAGATACACTCACTGATACGCACCTTCTGTCAGTCTGGAATAAACATAGATCCTCATGACGCCCGTAGATGCAAAAACTAATGAGAATCATGCCTCTTGCCTGGCTCTATCATTACGCTGGTCCTTAAGAAGCTACGTGAGCTGATTCACTGACTGCCTTCCATAGTGTAATAGACGCGTTGATAGCAATTATAAACAAACCGCTCAGCTGAAAAAGGGGGGACAGAAACAGAATAGATAGCGCTCACATTTTTCCATCGAATGAAAATGATTAGGCTTTTTGGAGAACTGTGTCAGTACTATATATTTTAAATTTGTAACCTGGCTTTTAAATTTCTGAGTTTTCAGAATTATATGTGCCTCAGCAGAATCAAGTATATTCCGTAGTGAACCCGACTGTCTTTACCAGAACAAAAGAAGGGGGGGGGGGGGGGGGGGGGGGGGGGGGGGCGGGGGAGTGTGTTCATTTATAATATGGTCATTGATGTATGGTTACTGAAAAACAAAAGAAATGGCTGAAACTCACTGCAAACCACAATAGCGCATCTCCCTCCCTTTCCCCCACTCAACCTGGAAATTAAAATTGTGTGAACTGAAAAAGCAAAACTTAGGCACAGATTCTCATGGGTCACGTTCCTGTAACTTGCGTAGCGGACTTTTGAGGATCTATGCCTTTTCTCATCTGTAGAAAGGACCACTATCACACTGTCCGAGATACACTCAATGATAAACACCTCCTGTCTGGAATAAACATAGATCCTCATGGCGCCCGCTGATACGAAAGCTCATGAGAATCCTGACTCTTACCTGCTTCTATCATTATGCTGGTCCTTACATACAAGAAGCTGCGCGAGCTGATTCAGTGACTGTATTAGACGCGATGACAGCAATTATAAACAAACCGCTCGGCTGAAAAAAGGGGACCGAAACCGAGAAGAGCGCGCGCTCACATTCCATCGAATCAAAATGATTAGGCTTTTCGGAGTCTGAGTTAAGGCCCGGTCACAGTGCACTTGCGGATGCAAAGAGGATGTAAAACGTAAAAATAATCTTGCCATCCGTTGGAAACTGCTATGCATCCGTTGTGTACTCATTGCATTCGTGTTTCATACGCTCTATCCATTGAGCATCCGTCCACTGTGATTTCATCCGCGCAAAATGTTTTGAGCTGCACAAAACTTTTAAAACGGATGAACGTACGATGTAAATCCGCGACACATACGAGCAGCAAACATACTATGTTCGTAAACATCCGTTAAACGTCCGCTGTATCCTCTCTGCATCCTCTGGGGATCCTCGCGACTCGCATTCGCTGCAGGTGAAAACGGAAAGAGAAAGGAAAGATAAGGTACATGGAACGTCTATACATTGTTAGTAGCACGGAAATAGAAAGGATGTAAGCGTATGCATCTCGTATATAAAGTATTCTAAACAGACACAACGTTTGTATCTGGGATGTATCTCATATATTTAGGATGTCCAGAGTATGTAGAAGGACAATTTGCGGACTCCCGATATTTTGTATAAAATGGAGGAGAAAATCATCTGGATCTCAGTATGGGTCGAGCAGCTGTGGTGTACAGACCTCATCACCCTCGGTCTTGGTCTTCAGCATCATCAATTGTTCTCCACCATGGATGATCAAAGAGTCCATCTGATAGCTGCGCTCATTCAACAGCAGAACCACAACCTGTTCAGACTGTATCAAGTTTTAGACAGAAGGAGAAGGAGAAGAAGAAGACATCAAAAAGCTGTGTGGGTCTGAGGATGGATCGAGAGAAGAATGGAGTTTGGACTGTATCACCAGTTGATGGTGGAGTTGAGGAATGAAGACCCTCGTGCATTCCATCACTTCATGAGGATGCCACCAGCCATGTTTGACGAACTTGTAGAGCGTCTGAGACCCAGGTTGACCAAGCCAAGCATTAACTCCGTCCCAACCTGGACCCTGGACTGAAGGTGGCACTGACTCTGCGGCACCTAGCCTCTGGAACCACATACAGAAACATGCAGTATGCATGGAGGGTGCCACACAACAGCATCAACAATGTCGTCAGAGAAGTTGTACAGGCCATCATTGAAGAATACGCGGACGAGCTCCTCGGGTGCCCCACCACTGAACAAGGCTGGAGACAACTTGCAGAAGATTGGTATCGGAGGTGGAATTTTCCCCACACCGTTGGAGCCATAGATGGGAAGCACGTGGCTAGCAAAGCACCAGCCAACTCAGGGTCCACCTATTACAACTATAAGGGCTTCTTTAGCAATAGCATCATCCTCTTTGCCATGGTTGATGCTGACTACAAGTTCATCTACATCGATGCTTCATCCAACGGGTCAGCTTCAGATGCCCAGATATATACAACGCAAGTGACCTCAAGGATGGGCTGGAACGCAACCTCATCATGGGGTTTCCAGGCCCCGACCCCCTTCCCAATGACACACAAGATGTGCCCTACTTCATAGTTGGTGATGACGCGTTCGCCCTCAGAACCTACCTCATGAAGCCGTACAGTTCAAGACACCTCACCCGTGAAGAGAGGATCTTCAACTACAGGCTGTCCAGGGCAAGACGGGTGGTGGAGAACGCCTTCGGCATCCTGGCCAACAGGTTTCAGATACTTCTCACCACCATGCAGCATGACCCAGAGACTGTGAGGAGAATCGTGGAAGCTTGCTGCATCCTGCACAATCTCATGCGCACCCGATACCCAGTGTTGCAGAACAGACTTGTCGACCGTCAACAAAGGAACGGGGACATGGAGCCTGGTGAATGGAGGCAAGGACGTAACCTGATGGACACTGTGGATGTACAAGGCCCCAACAGAGCTTCTCGTGAAGGGAAGAAGCAGCGCAACCTCCTGAGGCACTGGTGCAACTCCCCAGCTGGATCAGTGGAGTGGCAAGAGAGGATGATAGATGATTAGAATGGATACTGCCTTGAGACTGTTGCATAAGACTGATGAGATAGAGATTGTGCCATTAAAGAACACTGCATTACTATGTTGTTGTATACTTTTAGCTGTTTATTTTTATTAGATGTATATTGTGGGTTGTTACAATGGATAAATTAATAAACAGCTTTGCTTTAATTTAAAATGTGTTGATTACTGAATAAATTGCTCTTGATAATAAAAGTTCATATATGTGTGGCAGCTGGGATGGTGTACTATCCAGTCCCAGTATGGTTGCACTGCAAGCCGGCATTTCCCCAAGCCCAAAAGTCTTTTTCCCAAATAATAATAAAGTACAGCATCCCTTGTGGAAAGGGCCCTCTTTGCCCATCAATAAAAAATAAGGGCCTTCAGTGCCTTGTTCAGAGCCTTCTCGGGCTTGAGCATCAGGGCCTTCAGGTTCTTGAACAAAAGGACCTTCAGCAGCAGGACTTTGAGGGACTTGAAGGCTTTGGGGCTGGTCCACCACAGCAGCAGCAGCTTCACCATCAGAGTCAGTGTCAGGGGGTGGGGTTCTGGTTCTGGCCTTTTTCACCTTGCCAGGGCTTGAACGATTAGGCAGGGACTTCTGTTTCTTGCCTGACTGACGCACCATGGTTTTGATAAAATATATCGATGTAGCCGCCAGCACGTCTTTCCGCTGTATGCTGACTGCGTGCGTGTTGCATTCTTTTATAACCACGGAGCTGACGCAATTCATAACCCCCCTGCATGTGCAGTGAACGGTTTGTATCTGATATTCATCCGCGCGGCATCCCATTTGTTTCAGTTAGGCGTACGTGATGCATCCGCTTCATCCGCTATGCGTCTGCTTCGCCATTATCCCCGGTTACCCCTTCGGAGCTGTCATCCTCTAGGCATCCTATGAACATCCGTTTAGCATCCCCGTCACATACTACCCACTTCCGTTATTTTCCGTTCTGTTTTCGCAAATGTTTGCCAATTTTGTCCATTTTTGGAGCGGATGAAACCGGATGGAGCTACCCCCGAAATTTTGCTCGTCCGCTGTGTCCTTTTTGCATACGTTTTGTGTCCATCGGCCACTGTGACCGGGCCTTTAGAACTGTATACAACGACTCGCGTACCACAAATGGTGAAATACATTACGACAGTCGGCTTGGGGTGGGGAGTGTGGTGATATAGTGCTAGAACTGTTGAAAGAGGTGAGTTTTGAGGGCCCACTGGAAGGAGGAGAGAGAGTGTTTCTGACGGAGAGAGAGTGGGAAAGTGTTCCAGGTGGATGGACCGTTGCAATAGTCTGGCTTTACCCGTGTCAGTACGGTATTGAAAATACCTAGATTAACTAGATTGATTTGAGCGTACGACTGCCGGTCGCTCCTTCTGTAACCTAGTAAAGAAAGATTTAATGAAGAGGGCCAGTCCCTAATAGTAATACTGTAAAATAGCATAGTGCTTACCATATCGATGCTCTTAAATCTTATCCCGATCTTGGATCTCGGCATGGGGGCTCGATTGTTTGTCCCCGACCCACATTCCGTCCTGGTCGCGCATGCGCATAAAGCGCTCTCATTATTATAAAATAATTCTGTTTATTTTAATTGTAAGTAACTTTGTTGGTTTCTACTACTAAGGTGACGTTCAAAGATATAATATGAATTAAAATTATAATATGCTTGCCACGCGTTGACCAGCTCTGATGCAGTCGCGCGCGGCCGCAAAGTGTTGGGTCCCAACTAAAGCTAACGTCCCAACATCGGAATCGGTGACATAGTACACATAAAATCTCCGCGTCAGATGACGTGGTACTCATACTATTGTGCACTCTGGGTCGCAACCTTGGATACAACAAATATACGAGACTATTCGAGACCGAAAAGGTTTTTGTGCACAGGCTGGGGCGCACCCTGGTGTGCAGCACAGACCACTACAACCCCTGATGCCACCTCTGAAAAATTCAACCAACGTGTACGACGCTATGGTAGACAACACGTGCGAAGCAAAAGTGAGTATGTTTGGGCCAGTGGTCGTCCGTGGTAAACATTAACGTTGGCATTTTCTCGGAGACTATTCAAGCTACAGTCTTCAAACTTGGTCCAAGGATACTTTATGGCAAAATCTTTTTTAAACATACCAATTTCAGCAACCTCACAAAGGTCACAGGGGATCAGGAAATATATTTAAAAAAATAGTGGCTATTTTGGGACATCATTTTTTTTCTTCTCCTGACTGTTCACAACTTCAAACCCAAAATTGGTACAACGATGTTAATATCTTCACCGTTGTAAAATATAGAGTCATTGATTCAAACGTGCGCGCATCTGAAGGAGGAATAGATCCTCGTGTGCCCTCCAGGAGGAATAGATCCTCGTGCGCCCTCCAGGAGGAATAGATCCTCGTGCGCCCTCCAGGAGGAATAGATCCTCGTGTGCCCTCCAGGAGGAATAGATCCTCGTGTGCCCTCCAGGAGGAATAGATCCTCGTGCGCCCTCCAGGAGGAATAGATCCTCGTGCGCCCTCCAGGAGGAATAGATCCTCGTGTGCCCTCCAGGAGGAATAGATCCTCGTGTGCCCTCCAGGAGGAATAGATCCTCGTGTGCCCTCCAGGCACATGATGATTTATGCCTCTTGGAGATGTTTGGAGCGCGCACATGCACGCACTAACACCCACACATGGCATGGACACGCTTTCAGAAGACCATGCAGGTGACCCGTGTACTTAGTATATCATGTAGCTAAGTAAAGTCAACCTGCTTTCACACAAATTATAGCAAGACTGAAATTGTACTGTGAAGTTCTAGTTTTGTCACCATTTTCTCAAGCCTTTAAAGCGAAAGTGTTTATTTTTATTTTTAATTGTTTTTATTTATTAAGCGTTCGTACCCTCGTTCACTCTTTTCTGAGAGCGAGTTAGTTTCCGATATATGGGTTGTTCATGCTTGTACTATGTACCAGTTGCATTAGATGGCTTTGACCATGATAATTCAAGGGTAGTGCCAGATTAGCTTGGCCCCTGAAGGCACCAACCCAATCTGGCACTACCCTTGAATTATCATGGTCAAGCCATCTCCTGCTGTAGGGATCTGGGGCTCAAAGGGTTAGCAGAAATACTTTGATTCAGAACACAGGCGTACACATTGACTGCTCTGAAATCCTCCCTACCCTACACATGCCAGAGGCTCTGATCCTGGGGCACTGCAGGCCTTAGGATGGTTTTGTTGTTGCTGCTAACCCCAGTTCCACTGTCTTCCTTCTCAAAGGGTGCAATTGGGGTTTGAATGTCATGTTTTTGTGAACCCTGGTGTGATGTGTACAGTAACAAGAGGAAGTATTGTAGACATGTTTTGTTGCTGTGGCAACTGGCAGTATCCCATTACACGCCCCTCTGACTCGACCCTCGCCCTCGTTGTGAGATTAAGATGAACAGATTAACCCAGTCAGCCCCGAGTCCCTACAGCAGGAGATGGATCGACCACGATAATTCAAGGAAAGTGCCAGATTAGCTTGAGGCCTTCAGGCGCCAAGCTAATCTGGCACTACCCTTGAGTTGTTATGGTGGATCCATCTCCTGTAACTGGTATGCACTGATACCTCCACAATTTGGGAATGCGCCCATGGAGTTGAATGGAAGAACCCACTGGTTCATGCAGCCCTGGTCCCCAGTGTTGTTCACAGTACCAGTGGCTGCACACACTAGTGGGGTGGGAGGGGTGGGGAGGGGTCAATTTTGATGTCTGTACCTGTCTGACCTTATCAGAACAATACATCTGCACATTCAAAATAAAGTCTGCTTTTAGTATTCAGATCAAACGTGGTTGCGTAAATAAACATTAAAAAACACACTCGGTTTGAGCAACACCCGGAGCCACTCTAGTCAGCAAGGGGCATGGATTCTCATGAGAGCCCAAGACTTGGGGGGGGGGGGGGGGGGCTCATGAGAATCTATGCCTCTTGTAGATGTTGGTGGCTTTGTTCTTGCACTGCCGTGGGTTGTTATAAAGGGTTGCTCCGAATTGAACCACAAATAACATGATATAAGCAGCTGCTAAAGCGCATCATAACCCTTCTAGCCCCAAGGTCCCATTATCCCATTTCTCAAATTTGGAGGTGTGTTGCCTAACGACTATGTACCAGTTGTAGGAGATGGATTGACCATATGATTAAAGGGTAGTACCAGATTAGCTTGGCACCTTTAAAGGCACCAAGCTAATCTATCGCTACCCTTGAATTATGGTCAAGCCATCTCCTGCTGTAGTGACTTGGAGCTAAAAGAGTTAGTTCCAGCCATTTGTTGGGGTTTTTGTGTGATAGAATTCTACGTCATCTGTAGCAGATTTTCAGCCATGTGTACACATACTACCGTTCCTTGGGTGTCAGATTACATGTATTTATCACAGTTCTTTTGTGGTGCTGATATGAATGATTTGGTGGGAGTCAATGTATTTTTGCATTTTTTTGTGGGTGCAAACAATTTCTTTTGTTTTAGTCAGAATTCTTTTGTAGTACAAACGATACAGACTGTCTTCATCTAAATCCTGTGTGCTGTTAATTTATCAACATTTCTTTACGGTAAAGACATAAACGTTTGGTGCGAGGCAATTATTATTGGTGCAGACTGTCCTTGTGGTGCAGATGATGTGTAATGTAGTTTCTGCGCGCCATTCACTTAGCCGAGTTTTTTTGTGGCATGGGTATAACTGATTTGGTGAGAGTCTTTAACTCTTTCTACCCCAGACACACCACAGCAAGATAAGGATCGACCATGATAGTTCAAGGGTGATGCCAGAATAGCTTGGCGCCTATGGGCGCCAAGCTATTCTGGCATCACCCTTGAACTATCATGGTCGATCTGTGTCCTGTACTGTAATGCAGTCTTCAGAGGACAAAGCAAAATTTGGGGATTTCGGTGTTGGGGTAGAATGAGTTAATTCACCCTGTATATCGATTAATTTAATTTTATTGGAGTTCTGTTTTAGCACAGATGGTGTAAATGTGTACATTCATTGCTAAATGGCTATCCTCTTGACTGCTGAGACAAAAAACACGACCTAAGCACACACAGTTGCAGGAGCTCATGAGGATCTATGCCTCTTGTTGACATCAATTTGAATCCATGTTTGGGTTCTTTGGCGTTGACATCAATTTGAATTCATGTTTGGGTTCTTTGGCGTTGACATCAATTTGAATCCATGTTTGGGTTCTTTGGCGTTGACATCAATTTGAATCCATGTTTGGGTTCTTTGGCGTTGACATCAATTTGAATCCATGTTTGGGTTCTTTGGCGTTGACATCAATTTGAATCCATGTTTGGGTTCTTTGGCGTTGACATCAATTTGAATCCATGTTTGGGTTCTTTGGCGTTGACATCAATTTGAATCCATGTTTGGGTTCTTTGGCGTTGACATCAATTTGAATCCATGTTACTGGGATGGCTTTGGTGTTGCAGACCTAACATCACAGAAACGCAGCGTACCTCAAGTGGCAGTCACGGGGGTTAATGCTTAACACGTTTGAGGTGTGCAGCATTTAGATACACCACAAAGCCGCCCACTGAATGCCTGAAATGAGTCAAGTCTCCAGTTTGTAAACCACATTTGATTTTCAGCGTGTCACTGTTGTTTTGTAGACATGCCTTTGCCGGAGACTACCTTCTCCGAGTTGCCAGGTTTTTATATTACCAAAGAAATGCATCAAATCCTGTCCTGTCTTCTCTTAAGCTATACCATCCTGAGGCTGATGTTTTTGAAATTTGCTAACTGTCCTACGAAGGCTACATTATAAAATAGGAGATAGCTCGACCAGTTTATTTCAAGGTGGTGCCAGCATAGCTTGGTGCCTCAGATGCCAGTCTACTCTGGCACCACCCTTGAACTATCACAGTCAAATTTATTTCAAGCAATACTGTATCAGGATGAAAAGGGTTGAGATGACTTGATACGCAAGAATGGACGAAGGGTTGGTGGTTATGATTTGTGAATCTAAGTTGGCACTATTTAGACAACGAAGAGCCCACTGCTCCTGGGGATTCAGCGCGATATAAATGCTCTTTATTATTATTATTATTATTATTAAGGGGGAAAAAAAGAAACGGGCTTAGAAATATTCACAACCAGGATTGGTTATTGCTTTTTTTTTTGCTCTGTTTACCTTACCAATTTTTTAAGAATTTAAAATGAATCAGCAATAATTAGTAGCAATAGTCGTCTCGTAAAGACAGAAAACCTGCATAATTATGAACCTAAAATTACTTTGGGGGCGTCTTTAAACCTGCGTACCAGTTGTGAGAGATGGATCAGCCATGATGGTCGAGTTCAAGGGTGGTGCCAGAATAGCTTGGCACCTGAAGGCGCCAAGCTATTCTGGCACTACCCTTAAACTATCATGGTTGATCAGGCTCTTGAAATGTTATGTTTATTATTTTAGTATTGTGTCAGTGTGCATTTGGACCTATGAATGATTGTGTTTTGTGTACGTTGTCGGTACTTTAATTAGTTAATTTCAATTAGTTAGATTATCTAGATGTAAAGCGCTGTGAGCCTTTCTTTGTGGGGATATTGCGCTATAGAAGAGTTATATATTATTATTATTATTATATCTTTTAGTGTATCAGGAATGAAAAAATACATAGATTTTGCATATTACTTACACATTTACAAATCACATCTTGTAAATGCCGTGTTACTGTGTTGTGTGTAGCTTTCTGGGTAGTGCTCGTTTGCGCACACCACGCTTTGGCTGCGACATCATCCTTCGTGCCGTCATCTCCGATTAAAGGCGGGATGTGACAACTGCTGTGTAGAGTGTTGCTTGTGTGTCTATCTGAAAAAGTTCCGTGGGCCTTAAAATAGAAAATAAAATCAAACGTTCAAGTATTGTTATTGTGTTGTGTGTTTTTCTTTCTGCCATCAGAATTTAATAAAAAAATTTGTTTGTGTGTTTGTTTTTTGTTTTTTTTAAATAAAACATCGGTGCTATACGTGATCTGACACAAATTGAACACGCACAATGCCTCAACTATAAAGTGTGAGAATTGGTTTTTTGTTGTTGTTGCCAGTAACCTAATTAGTCTACAGACGGAAGTGAAAAAAAATCAACACAGCTTTGGCGCAATAACTCAAACGAGATAAACGCCACAGTCACGATAATAATAATGTAAAGGTCTTCTGGTCTGTGATTTTGGACCTTGCTGCTTTAAAGCTGGAATTTACAAAATCACAGACCATCGTACCCATGACCAAGATGTGTCGGTCGCGGTTTTCGTTGTGATTCCCGCAGGAATCGTGGCGACATGAAACTCTACCGACAGCCAGAGTGAAGTGATGGTGATGATGAAATTAACCTCTTAACCGCTGAGAACAGGTTAACGGAATCCAGCTGCAAGAGGCATAGATCCTCACGAGCCCCCGCGACTGAGGTAAGTTAGTGCAACTGCGGGGGTTCATGAGGATCTATGCCTCTTGCCGAGACCAATTCGTCGCCATGGTCTTTTGACGTTCAGTTGTGGCTTTTGCTCAATGAAGACGGATTTCAGAAACAAAAATTGCGTCCAGTGACAGTGTTAACAGTGGCGAAATGACTTCAACCTGTAGATGTTACAAACCTCCCTACAGTAGACCATGTGTTGAGTGACCATCCTTATGAGAGATCGCCTGTCATTAAAGACCATCATTTAGGTAGCTGTGACTATGGCTTTAGCTGTAGCTGTGACTGTGGCCACCTAAATGATGGCATTTTAACAGACTTGCCTACCATACGGTAGTTGGCCGTATTCATACGGATTTTAGCCTGAGAATACGATCATCTGGTCATATTGTCTTCACTCACGGCGACCAGCTGGGGGAAACCTCCATCCAGATGATGCTGGAGACGGCGCCAGAGGAGCTGAAGACTGTTGTGGACGAGTGCCAGACAAGATACGTCGTTTTCGACAACACGGCAGAGAACTGACAAGGGTCCACAGGTGGCCAGGCTCTAGAAATTGTATTGATAGGAACGTTTTCACAGTGATTGGACAAAAATGGCCGAAACTGAACCTACGCAAACCGCCTCACGATAGAACGCCGGCAGTGATTTTATAAGACAGGTGTTTCAGTAGTCGTTAGATGACGCCTCCAAAATTTGTGAAATACGTGCGTCGGGCTGAATAAGTTAACTTGTATAGTTCACAGTTCACTGACCTCACTTGATATTGATATTGTCCATGGGTTGAGCGTTCTACGGTGAGGGTTTTGTAACTTGTCTATCACAGTCTCTCTACCACATCTTACGCCCCCCCCCCCCCCCCCCCCAATCCCACTACCCGCTCCACCCTCCCACGTCCCTACCCACACCCATAGTCTCCCCGCCTACTACACCCCAGCCCACCCCTCTCCACCCATCCCCCACCCATCCCCACACTCCCCGCCTACAACCCCCCCCCCCCCCAACCCCCATCTACTGAAGATTTCATTTTGACAATTTTTATACATTTATTTATTGGCTCCATCGTTTGTGCAGTAGCTTACTAGGGGAGACTATCCCTTACCTCTGTTCTGTTTTGGTTCTGTGGTTGCTTCTCTTGTGATGCTGGCCTGATGAAGGTTTTGTAAAAATGTCTGAAAGATGTTGGACGAATACCAGCCAACTTGGCCCTATGATGAATAGGTTCAAAGTCTTTGCAAACTGTATAATTTTATTGTACATATGTGTTAGCTGTTTCACCATCTTTTTCACTTCATATTGCTCCTACCCGGCAATGCACAATGGCCGAGTGTCAGCCCGATGGCCTTTGTACACTGGGTAGTTGCTTTGTCAAGTTAACCTTTCGCGTTCGATAACGGTTTTTGTCGATGAAAATAAAAACTACAACAGTGCAATTCACCCAAGAGGAAATACTGTGATATTTAAACTCGTATTTAATCGTCAGTATTACCATTAGGACCGTTTGAGCAGCTGTTTCACTTACGAGTTAAACATAGGTGTTGGGTGTGTTCAATTTACTTTACATATCATTTTGAGGCCGTGCAACTGTTGATGCACTTTTTTTCGGCCGTGTTCTTATCAGAGTTCCCGATGTTCCGGTGTTTATATTGTTGTTTCTTACGTTTGTTTGTTATATTTCACTGTCCCGATGTTCCGGTGTTTATATTGTTGTTTCTTACGTTGGTTTGTTATATTTCGCTGTATGTTAACTCACCCGAGACGTGCCGGCCTCAGGCCGCTTATCCGGCTGCGGCACGTCTCGAATGTGTTAAACGCAGAACTATTGTTAGAGCGTGTTTTATACGTGTGTGTTGGCACCTGGTACAAAGTCCCCTGCGAAGCGCGAATGGCCAGGCACTCCTCACAGATAATACCTCCATCTTGAACCGCTGGTCGGAATACTTTCAGAGCCTCTTCAGCGCTGAGCGCACTGTTCAAGAAGCAGTCGTCCTACAAATCCCACACCTCCCAGTAAAGGTTGAATTGGACGAACCGCCCACCGCTGAAGAGACCCTCACAGCCATCCACCAGCTCAAGAGTGGCAAAGCAGCAGGCATTGATGGAATACCGCCAGAGATCTGGAAACATGGAGGCACAGCACTGCACAACAAGCTCCATGACCTCTTCCTCTGCTGCTGGGAGGAAGGAACACTACCAAAAGATCTCCGTGATGCAGTCGTTATCACCCTGTACTGACAAGAACAAAGGCGAGAAGTCTGACTGTTCCAACTATCGGGGAATTACCCTGCTGTCCATTGCTGGGAAAATCCTTGCAAGGCTGCTCCTGAATCGGCTGGTACCTGCCATCGCTGAAGACCACCTCCCAGAGGGCCAGTGTGGCTTCAGAGCAAACAGGAGCACCACCGATATGGTCTTTGTGCTGAGACAGCTACAGGAGAAGTGCCGCGAGCAGAACAAAGGGCTGTACGTAACATTTGTCGACCTAACAAAAGCATTCGACACTGTGAGCAGGCAAGGCATGTGGCAGATCCTGGAGCGACTTGGCTGTCCCCCAAAGTTCCTCAACATGATTGTCCAGCTACACGAGGACCAGCAAGGCCAGGTCAGACTCAACAATGACCTCTCAGAACCATTCCCCATTCTCAACGGCGTAAAGCAGGGCTGCGTGCTGGCACCGACCCTCTTTACCATCTTTTTTAGCATGATGTTGAAGCAGGCCACAGTGGACCTCGATGATGACGATGCAGTGTACATCAGGTATCGTCTCGATGGCAGCCTGTTCAACCTCAGACGACTGCAGGCCCACACGAAAACCCTAGACCAACTGATTCGTGAGCTGCTTTTTGCTGATGATGCTGCCCTCGTTGCACACACAGAGAGAGCCCTGCAGCGTATCACGTCTTGCTTCGCAGATGCTGCCCAGCTCTTTGGACTCGAGGTCAGTCTGAAAAAGACAGAGGTCCTGAAATAAAAAAAATAAAAAATAAAAAAACTTCACTCGCCTGCAACTCGTCACACGTGGCACAAGGTTGTAGACCACACAGGAGTAACACTTCCAACAATATTGTATTGCAGCGATGCGATCTCCACACAATGCATCCACAAATGCACCAACACTGATACACTGTCTCTTCTACAATGCATCAACACGTTTGACACACTGCGTCTCTCATACAATGTACACACATACTTGCTTTGTTCCAGTTGACTGTCCCACTGGCACTAAAAGTGATCGAGGACTAGCAGTTTGGCGTAGTTTTCCTTTGTAGTTTTGGCGTAGGTTTTCCCTCCTCCTTTCTCATCCGGGCTTGGGGCCGGCAACGGCGGAGTTGTACACACATACTTCCTAACACGGTCTTTTATACTATTACAAATTTCCAGAGCAATCCAGCAAATTCTCCCAACACAACCAACAAAAAAAAAAAAAAAAAAAAAAACGTAACCAAAACTCATTACTATTTATTTAAAAAGAACACCCGAGAAGTTACTACAAATTTCCACTACTATCTAAGCGCCTTTAATACAATGTTACGAATTGTTGCCGACAACTTTGCCGGACTTCATATATGAGGTCACTAGAAAGATCGCGACCCTGCTCAAACCTTCCAGTCTTATCCAAAATAACTCAAATGAATATCGGATCTTCCTATGATTAACACACACATGCTCTCAAAGAATAACACGACCACAAACGTAACACGCCCAAAACTAAATGACTTCCATTCTATTGATCGGAAGTGTCATTCATTTTAGTTCTGGGTGTCAAAGGGTTAATGCCGGCATAGCTTTAACACAACGTATTAGTTTTAATTAGGCAAATTATGTACCGTCTGACAGTATCCATCGGGCAAATCACAGTCCAGACTGACGTTCTCAACGGCTTACGAGATTTGTATTTCTTTCTGTTATTTTCTTCTCATGGCAAATACATCCACCGGGGGAGGTGGGGGGAGGAAAGGGGGGGGGGGCGGATATGGGGAGAGGGAGGAGGGTTACCATCACGGATTCAAAGAAGGACGAGGAGGAGGGGGGGGGGGAAGAAATGCTGTGATTAACAGGATGTGTCAGTGCACGAAGACAGCTGTCTGCTGGTCGGAAAATCACACGGCGGGAAGGGAAAAGCCGGGTTTTTTTTTCGTTTTTTTGTGTTTTTTTTTTGTGTTTTTTTTCAAGGGGGGGGGGGGGGTGGTGAAGATAGCTCAGTTGAAATTTAAAGGGTGGAAACAGTTTTAACTCATTCACGGCCCGCCGCATCCGGATGCGCGGCATAAGCCGCGCATCCGGATGAGGCTGGCCGCGCATGAGTTAACGTTTCATGAAATGAACAGGACGTTTTCATGGATCATGATGATCGTATTAGGCTTTCATGTTTAAGGATGTCTTTTTTTTTTATCACGGATCATTTACCACTCATGACGACACGCCTTCGTTCGCCTATTGTCTTTCTCCTTATGACTGATAATGTGTAGGGCCAGATGACCAACATTACCTCTCTTTACGCCAACAAAGAAGCCGAAATAGCCTATTACTCCATAACTTCCTTCATTATAGGACGTGCTATGCGAATTCAGTGATATCGGATATCGGCGTTAGGTTAAGAAACTATTACAGTTTTAGTTTGATGACGTAGACTGACCCGGATGACGTTGTCAAACTAACCTGGCGGGACTTAAGTCTTGAGATGGTCCTGTCTATTTGCACGGCTTTAAGGTCAATCTGTCAACCGGCTAATCAGCGCACATCGACGCGTCTTCGTCGTGAGACAGCCATCGAGGTTTGCACTGCGTTAAAGGGGCCTGCCCCAGGCAGGAAAGGGTTAACCCTTTGGCTATCGGCAGCGCTTTGTGTCGTCGCGATGATTCCTGTAGGAATTATGGCGACGACAAAAAGCGCTGCCGATAGCCAAAGGGTTAACAGACGGCAGAATCTCCTGGATGACCGTCTTTAGCGTGTCTTACGATAACGCTGCACAACACGGCTAGCCAAACTTATTATGTTCGCACGTCGTGCAATTAAAGACTTTCCAATCCTGCTATTTTTCTTTTCTGTACGTAGGAGAGTTCGATCAGTGCGCAGAAGGGACAAAGCAGACCGTTTTGTTGCGTGCGCCTGCTCTCACGCCGATTGTAAAAAGAAGGATAGAAAAGTCTTAGTTGAGACAAGGCAACATTGAGAACCCGTTGTATCGGCGAACCGTCTAAGAAACATGGATAAAAATTGGTCTCAGCAAGAGACATAGTTCCTCATGAGCCCCCGCGACAGCGGGGGCTCATGAGGAACTATGTCTCTTGCTGAGACCAATTTGTATCTATGTTTCTTGAACGGTTTGGGCTTCACGTGGTCGCTGAATGAACAACGATCTCCGAAGGGGAAAATGTAGGTAGTGGCAGGGAAGGGGTTAAATCATGCAGTCGCTACAACAGTGAAGCAATGAGTTCTTCCCTCCATCCAACACTGTGGTGCAAGAGAACATGTTGACACTGCGCAGCCCGCATTGTCTTACTTTTTCAATCTTCGCTGAATAGCCGCCCAACAATAACACATAAAATCAGTCTCCAAACACGCGCAAGGTTCTCGGGCAGACATCGGCCGCTCAGTGTTGGCCCGCGCACAGCTGTGCGCGGGCCAACTGCGGCTGATGTCGGCCCTTACCTTTACCTACTAGATCTTCTCACTGTTGACGATGGCGACGCAGACGTATGTACAATATACACGGCGTAGGTCTATCGCTAGGCAGTTCCAGCGCCCGCAGGCCTAAACGGTCGTAGTGCTATTCAGCGTAGCGCTATCGAGCCCTAGTGCTGTCGACACGTAGTTATAACGCGCGCAGTTCTATGGACATAGTGCTCGTGATACAATGTGCTAACCCCGCCCCACTCCGCCCCCCCCCCCCCCTTCACCTCCCCCCCCCCCCCGCCCCACCCACCTTTCTACCTACCCCTCCTTCTGATGCCACTGTGCATGTTTCAGGCGGATTCTCTCTCTCTCTCTTGGCTTGACTTAGCGAACGAAGATTTTATAGGAGTTGCCCACGACGTCTGCAGGCTTGTTCGTGGCTGCGGAGGCCAATCCGGGACAGGCAGGTTCAACTGCAGTGGCTGCAGGGGGAGGTATGGCCAGGGTTCCGAGTTGTGGCATCTCTGTTTTTTTCTCCTGAGCCGCTTGTCCTTAAGGCTAGCTCTGCGAGAGTCCTCAAAGGAGACAGCTGCCTTGTAAATGGTGGAGCGCTAGGTGTCACGGTCCACAGCAAGCGAAGACCACTGGTGGTGGTCGATTTGGCAGACACTAAATGACTTCTTGAGACAGTCTTTGTATCTCTTCTTTGGTGCCCCTCTGTCACGGTGTCCAGTAGCAAGCTCGCCGAACAGGGTGATCTTTGGTAGGCGATGATCCTCCATCCTGGAGGCGGATTCTATGCTAACGTGCTATCCACCAGTAAAATCCAGGCGTGGCCGGTGCTCGGCGACCATCATCTTCATGACTAGAATACGGCGGTACTGAATTGTGACGGTATACGATCAATAAAACAGTCTCTGACAGTCGAAACGCGGACAGGCACTGTCAGGGATATCAACTAGGCCTTTAATTCTTTAAATATACATGACTCCGTTAACATCCCTGTTATTTTGCCATTTATACTTTATACTGAACCCGTGTCTCACATCATTAGAAAACATAATTCTGAGTCCCACAAATACGCTGACGACAGTGGCAGCTTCTTAACTCATTCTACCCCAGACACACCACAGAACGATATGGGTCGACCATGATAGTTCAAGGGTGATGCCAGAATAGCTTGGCGCCCACAGGCGCCAAGCTATTCTGGCATCACCCTTGAACTATCATGGTCGATCTGTGTCCTGCACAGTCTTCAGAGGACAACAACAAAATTTGGGGATTTCGGTGTTGGGGTAGAATGAGTTAAGGCGGATCGCCGGCCATCAGAACTTCCAAACTGTTGTCTCTAGCATGGAAAACTGCATTAGTGAAGATAATGATTGGATGACTTCTAAGAAGCTCAAATTGAACTATGACAAAAACCGAAAGCATGGTTATGGGTACTCGTGCTCGCACCTCTGTCTCCTGTACTGATCACATAACCATAGGTGGCCACCAAATTCCATGTAAAGCAGAGCTGAAGAATCTCGGTGTTTACCTCGACTCTACCTTGTCTATGGAGAGGCAGGTTAGCCACACTTGTCCTACTGCCTATTTAGAACTATGGAGACTCTACCTTGTCTATGGAGAGGCAGGTTAGCCACACTTGTCCTACTGCCTACTTAGAACTATGGAGACTCTACCAGGTCTATGGAGAGGCAGGTTAGCCACACTTGTCCTACTGCCTACTTAGAACTATGGAGACTCTACCTTGTCTATGGAGAGGCAGGTTAGCCACACTTGTCCTACTGCCTACTTAGAACTATGGAGACTCTACCAGGTCTATGGAGAGGCAGGTTAGCCACACTTGTCCTACTGCCTACTTAGAACTATGGAGACTCTACCAGGTCTATGGAGAGGCAGGTTAGCCACACTTATCCTACTGCCTACTTAGAACTATGGAGACTCTACCTTGTCTATGGAGAGGCAGGTTAGCCACACTTGTCCTACTGCCTACTTAGAACTATGGAGACTCTACCAGGTCTATGGAGAGGCAGGTTAGCCACACTTATCCTACTGCCTACTTAGAACTATGGAGACTCTACCTTGTCTATGGAGAGGCAGGTTAGCCACACTTGTTCTACTGCCTACTTAGAACTATGGAGACTCTACCTTGTCTATGGAGAGGCAGGTTAGCCACACTTGCCCTACTGCCTACTTAGAACTATGGAGACTCTACCTTGTCTATGGAGAGGCAGGTTAGCCACACTTGCCCTACTGCCTACTTACAACTACGCACAATCAGCATCATAAGACCCTTTGTGACAGAAAAGACCACTGCACAGCTTGTCTGTTCTCGCATCCTTTCTCCTCTTGACTATTGCAATTCGCTTCTTGCAGGCATCACCTCAGATCAACTATGTCGCATTCAGCGCATTCCAAACAACGCAGCCAGATTAATTCTTCGCAAGAAACGCTCTGACCATGTTACCCCTCTGTTAAAACAACTCCACTGGCTTCCTGTCAAACAGAGAATTGAATATAAACTGGCTACCCTGGCATACAAGCACTTTGACAACACACTCCCCCTGTACCTCTCCTCCAGTCTCTGCTCTCGTAACCCTTCCCGTAGCCTACGTTCTTGTTCCCAGAAATTACTAGTGCAACCTAAAATTAACTTGAAGACTGCAGGTGCTCGTTCTTTTCAGTACCAGGTCTCTCATGTGTGGAACTCTCTACCTGCATGCTACAAATCCCTTAACAACTACGCTTCTGCCTATCTCTCCAACTTACTTCACCCCTACACTCCTTCCCGCTCTCTCCGCTCCGCCTCCGACCCTCTCCACCTTCACATCCCCCGCACCAAACTCCTTACTTTCGGCCCCCGCTCTTTCTCTGTCTGCGGTCCATCCACCTGGAACACTCTCCCACTTTCTCTTCGTCAGAAACCCTCTCCCTCCTCCTTCCAGTCCGCCCTCAAAACTCACCTCTTTCAACAGTTTTAGCACTCTACATTCCACCCCCAGCTGACTGTCGTAACGTATTTGTGGTATGTGAGTCATTGTTAAAAGCGTGCACATGCGTGAGTGAGTTATTTATTATAAGATAAGCGCGTTATAAATACCGTTATTATTATTATTATTATTATTATTATTATTATTATTATTATTATTATTATTATTATTATTATTATTATTATTATTATTATTATTATTCTACCTCTCCATGTCCGTCAATCTCCGATACTCTCAGTCTTCAAAACCAACCTGAAAACGTATCTGTTTAATTTGGCATATCAGTGTTAATTTTCCTTTGCTTCCCATCATGTGAGTTTTGGATGGTGTTATTGTAAACAAAATGTGTTCCTTGTGTGAAAAAAATAAATAAATAAAACAGAGGTTTGGTTTGTGATGATGATTTTGCTAATTATACATGTATTTGCAGTAAAAGTTTTAACACGTAAAATTGACTACTTACTACATATCATTCATTCAGAGAGAGAGAGAGAGAGAGAGAGAGAGAGAGAGAGAGAGAGAGAGAGATGTGTTTGGATTATTTTTCTTTTCTCTGCATTTTGGCCTGGACTGTGCTACAAAAACATTTCGTCTGTTTCAGCGGCAACATATTGAAGGATCAGCACTTTGGTGACAGCAAAATGTTGCAATAATAGTAACTGCTTACACTGCACCATGTTGCGGTTTATGGTTTTTAATACATTGTAGATGTGCCGCATCCTTACTGAAAAGAAACGCGACATAATTCAAGTTGGCTGCACGACACTGGTGTCAAACTTTAGAGTGCAACGGACAGAGATAAAAATGACATTTTTTTGGGGAGGGGTTGTTCATTGTTCGTGCCATGAACTTCATATTGAATGAAACGGCACCTACCCACCTACAGGGGATGAGCGAGAGGGGGAGAGGGAGAGGGGGGAGGCACTTTTGTTATTGATGTTTTTGTAGATATGCACCAACGACAGGAGGCGTAAAGTGTTTTCGTCACGAACTAGTGCAATACCTTTACCCTTGGTAACCAAATATCATAATACAGTCAAGTCCCGATATAACAATTCATACGCAGGGGACCGAGATTTTGTTGTTGTTATAAGCGGAATTTGTTATAAGCGAAATATCAGACTTTGTAATGTAATATTCACAGCATATCGACATAGGCTTGTTTTCAGCCTAAGTTCATTCATTTACAGGTGCATTGTAATGTAAAATTACTTAATTGGAGAAGTCGGCAGTTACCATACGGTTTATTTTAGCTGTTTTATGTTTTAAGTAAAAATCATTAGGGCTTTAGTCAAATCAGCTACTCTCCAAACATCCTGAGCCTAACTTCCCTTCTTTGCGGTGTGAGTGCGAGTCGTCACAGCTTCGATAATAAAATGATTTTTTCTTTCTTTTTATCAGCTTGAACAAATTGCCAAGGGACCCAGTTTTTTATGTTATAAGCAAATTTTATATTCTTAAAATAACGCTCTACAAATGTCTTACAGGTGCATCGTTAATGTAGATACAGTTGATTAACACGTTTCCACTTTATTAACACGGACTGTGTCTTACAGTGGTTTCGGTCGTACCTTGAAGACAGATTCCAGTACGTCAGTGTTAATGGTGTGGCGGCTGATTTTACCCGGCTAGTATGCGGGGTCCCTCAAGGGTCCGTCTTAGTGCCTGTTCTGTTCTCTCTCTCTACACCACTAAGTTAGGACGTGTGATTGACAAGTACAGGTTAGGGCGACAGTTGTTTGCAGATGACTCTGGTCTCTATGACTCATTTCATCCTGACAGTGCCTCCGCTTCTCAGACAGTGCAGAAAATCGAGTCGTGCTGCCAAAAAATCAAGTCCTGGATGTCAACCAACATGCTGAAGTTAAATGATGATAAGACTGAGAAACTTCTGTGTGAACCCAAGAACAAACTGGGTGTGGAATCTCTTGATGCCATTCGTGTTGGTGAGTCTCTCATCCCTTTCTCCAAGACTGTCAGAGATCTTGGTGTCAATGTCGATGCCAGTCGTACCATGGAAGACCATATTAGTGCTGGTGTCAGGGGATGCTACTTTCATCTTCGCTCCCTTGGGAAACTACGACCTGTCCTGACAGCCAAAACTGCAAATGCTATCGCCGTTGCCCTTGTCATATCCAGACTGGACTACTGTAACAGCTGTCTTTGGGGTCTACCAGAGGAACAACTCAGACGTCTTCAACTGGTTCAGAACACTGCCGCCAGAATTGTCACAAGAACCAAAAGCGGGGAGCATACCACACCAGTCCTTAAGCAGTTGCACTGGCTTCCATTCAAGCAAAGAATTGATCATAAGATTCTCACTCTGTGCCACAACTCTATAAATGACCCAGACTCACCAGAGTACCTCCGGGAAATAGTCCCACGCCATAACCCTCCAAGGCAGCTTCGTTCTGCTGTCCGGTCCAAACTCTGCACCCCAAGAATTGAAAGCAACACAAAGAAGAGACTTGATTGGCACCTTCAGGAGGCACCTCAAGACCCACCTATTTCTCGACTTTTAATTCTAGGACTACTGTGCACCAAAGTTTGTTGTTGTTGTTGTTGTTGTTGTGTTTGTTTTTGGGGTTTTTTTGCGCCCTGAACATGCTGCTAGCATGGAGTGGGTGCGCATTACAAGTGGACATCATCATCAGCATCATCATTATTTTAAAACATAAAATGATACGAAGTGTTCTTTTGGATTAAGCATTCACTCCCGAACCAACTCGAGACTCCTTTTTGGCGATGTGGATGCGACTCACATTTAGCTTGAATGATAATTTTACTTTTGTTTCACAAGTATTCTCGTTATTGATCGCTCCAGTAAATAAGCACTCTTCTGCAAGTTCGAACAAACATTAAAGCGACCAGCTGTAGGGCGGGCCTTCGCCGATACAACGGACCGGGTTCTCAGTGTTGTCTTGCTTTAACTAAGCTTTTTCTACCCTCCTTTTCACGATCCATCTGAGTAGGCACACGCAAAGGTGGCTTTCTGCTGCTTCTGGTACTTATAGGGTGGGGGCGGGGGAACTCTCCTGCACAGCACAGGTCTTCATTGTACCACATTTGTTAGAATAGTCCTTCTGTGCAACATTATTGTAAGACCTATTAAGAACATTTATAAGGGAATTATTGTAAACTAAAAAGTGTCCTTGCCTGGAGCAGGTAGCTTAAATACAACAACCTAGTTATCGTCGATACATCGTACTGATGTTTTGGTACTGTTGTCTGGCCCGCGAAACTGTAATTGCCTGGTTTCTTTACAATCGTTTCGTGCCTTCCATACAGTACATAGTTCAGACGAAACCCATGATATAAACTCTGTTTCAGATTAGTCACTGTGGAGGGCAGAATGTGGGGGTGGGGGGGGGGAGGGTTCCAGGATTTCTGCCCCCCCCCCCCTTACACACACACGGAGATGGATCGACCATGATAATTCAAGGGTAGTGCCAGATGAGCTTGGCGCCTGAAGGCGCCAAGCTCATCTGGCACTACCCTCGAATCATCATGATCAATCCATCTCAATGTTTTTAAATGCTATAACAAAGTCCCTTTATGATGGAGATTTTGGAACCCCTTACCCCCCCCCCCCCCCCCAAGGTGTGTAGTGAGTGTCTTGACACACGCACCCCTCCCCCCACCCACACCCCCACCCCCCACCCCACCCCCGTCCCTCCCCCCTTCCCTGTTTGTTTGATATTTATGCATTTATTCGAGCGGTGAGAGGTCTGACAAACGCTCTTACCCCTCCCCTCCGCCTACCAGCTAGTGATTCCTAAACCAGTAACTGTACAAGTTTACAAGAAAGGAAGACGGGGGAGCAAGCTTAAAAGAACGATAATTAACTGTATACAGTTCAAAGATAAACCCAACAAAGAAGGAAGTAGGCTTAGAAAAGACAGTTACCACTTTCTTCACGCACTGATGATAAGTAGCGAAGTGTTTCCTTCTTTGTTTCTTCATTTTTAAAACAAGTTCATATTAATAAATTGTGTTGTATGTCTTTTCTAAACGTGCTTCTTTCTTCGTTGGGGGTTTCTCTTCACTGATGATTTGGGTCTGGATTTCGTATACAGTTCGTATGTCCTACCAACAACCAAAGTTGCTGCCGCTGATCACAGCTAACCTTTGCACAAGACCACGATCAAAGTGCTCAGTACGTGTAGGTGCAGGAACGCACGTGGAAGCGCGATATTCCGAGACCGTAACGTGACAAAGCAAAACTCGTGAAATGTCTGAATACAAAGCCAGTTTTAAGTAGGCAAACAAAAACACGCAAATTCTGTGAAAATGGAGCATTCTTCTGTTTCCTTTGCTGCTTATAATGTAAAGGTTTGTTATAAGCGGACTTGGCAGCGCCGCGGGGACTGAAAAAAACATGTGTAATATCCGAAATTGTGTTATATCCGACTCAGTTATAAGCGGATTAATTTTTTCAAAGACAAAGACCAGGTATGGCCGAGACCTCCACACAGACCAGATATGGCCGGGACCTCCACACAGACCAGATATGGCCGGGACCTCCACACAGACCAGATATGGCGGGACCTCCACACAGACCAGATATGGCCGGGACCTCCACACAGACCAGATATGGCCGGGACCTCCACACAGACCAGATATGGCCGGGACCTCCACACAGACCAGATATGGCCGAGACCTCCACACAGACCAGATATGGTCGGGACCTCCACACAGACCAGATATGGCCGGGACCTCCACACAGACCAGATATGGTCGGGACCTCCACACAGACCAGATATGGCCGGGACCTCCACACAGACCAGATATGGCCGGGACCTCCACACAGACCAGATATTGTCGGGACCTCCACACAGACCAGATATGGTCGGGACCTCCACACAGACCAGATATGGCCGGGACCTCCACACAGACCAGATATGGTCGGGACCTCCACACAGACCAGATATGGCCGGGACCTCCACACAGACCAGATATGGTCGGGACCTCCACACAGACCAGATATGGCCGGGCCGGGACCTCCACACAGACCAGATATGGCCGGGACCTCCACACAGACCAGATATGGTCGGGACCTCCACACAGACCAGATATGGCCGGGACCTCCAAACAGACCAGATATGGCCGGGACCTCCACACAGACCAGATATGGTCGGGACCTCCACACAGACCAGATATGGTCGGGACCTCCACACAGACCAGATATGACCGGGACCTCCACACAGACCAGATATGGCCGGGACCTCCACACAGACCAGATATGGCCGGGACCTCCACACAGACCAGATATGGTCGGGACCTCCACACAGACCAGATATGGTCGGGACCTCCACACAGACCAGATATGGCCGGGACCTCCACACAGCTTGGTTATATCCGATTTGTATTATCTCCGATCTTGTTAACTCATTCTACCCCAACACCGAAACCCCCAAATGTTGACGTTGTTCTCTGAAGACTGCATTGCAGTGCAGGACACAGATCGATCATGATAGTTCAAGGGTGATGCCAGAATAGCTTGGCGCCCATAGGCGCCAAGCTATTCTGGCATCACCCTTGAACTATCATGGTCGATCCTTATCTTGCTGTGGTGTGTCTGGGGTAGAATGAGTTAAAAGCGGACTTGACTATATATTGATTTTCCTCTGCGGTTTCTTTGCCCCCAACAGTATTTTGCAGTGCCTCCGCCAAAAAACACCACTGCTACAATTGCTACATTTTGCGGTTTATCACGCCTGTCTCCATAAATGGTGTCCACCTATTCACAGTTTGCCTATTTAGTACAAACTAGCGCTGGTTGGCAAGCCACTCGGCTCGCGCTGTCTTTGATTGTGTCTCGGTGGTCCTGACAAGTCCTCTTGGTAAGCGTGTCTTGTTCAGTGTGATAAGACTCCTCGTTTCACCTGTGTTCTGGTCTGTGATTTTGGACCTTACGGCTTTCAGCCGTAAGGTCCAAAATCACAGACCTGCACAAACGTGAATAATTATATTATTTTTTAAAATGCCAACACAGAAAGAAGAGCGGTGTGGAAGACAAGAAAACCAGTGTTTCACGTGTTTCATGAACAAAAGAAAAAAAACAAACAGACTTTTTCTAAAATTTCGATTTTTTAAATTGTACTAAATTTCTCAACTTTGGGAGATGTTTTCATATTTCAGTGTTAACTTGTATTTATTTCACAACTTCAGATTGCGGTGTTTTTTGTACTTTATTTTTAAAAATAGTATTCATTTTCGAAAATGTAGGAAGTTTTTTTTTTTAATTTGTATAAAAAATGTATCTATTTTCGCAACTATACAAGGCACTTTTATGTTTGAATTTTAAAATTGGAAGTCATTATAAAAACTCTAGAAGGTTTATATAAAAATCGTAACAGGTTTGGGTGACACTTGTGTTTTCTAAGCTGACTTTCTGTTGCATTTTTAAACACTTTCTGTTTGGACATTAAGTTTTGCTGTTGTTGTTTTTGAAAGGTCTCGCTTATGATACAGACACTGGCTTAGAAAGGACAAATACAACAACTATACAACTGTACTTTTATGTTTCAATTTTAAAATTGGAAGTCATAAAAACTCTAGAAGGTTTATATAAAAATTGCAACAGGTATGAGAAAGAATTTGGTCAGTGTCAGAAAGCAAGGGTGACACTTTTTTTCGAAGCTGACTTTGTTGCATTTTTAACCTATTCAGCTCTGACGCACTGCAGCATGAGAGATGGATCGACCATGATAATTCAAGGGCAGTGACAGATTAGCTTGGCGCCTGTCGGCGCCAAGCTAATCTGGCACTGCCCTTGAATTATCATGGTCGATCCATCTCTCCTGCAACAGGTGCCTAGTCGTTAGATGACGCCTCCAAAATATGGGGAATATGTGCGTCGGGCTGAATGGTTTAAACTCTTCATATTTTGACGTTGTCTTCCTGTCTAAAGGTCTCGCTTATGATGCAGATACAAGATTTTGACATTGTCTTCCTGTCTAAAGGTCTCGCTTATGATGCAGATACAAGATTTTGACATTGTCTTCCTGTCTAAAGGTCTCGCTTATGATGCAGATACAAGATTTTGACATTGTCTTCCTGTCTAAAGGTCTCGCTTATGATGCAGATACAAGATTTTGACATTGTCTTCCTGTCTAAAGGTCTCGCTTATGATGCAGATACAAGACACTTAGAAAGGACGAGTAAAACAAAATGTGATAATTTTTCGGGTGAAGAACATTTTTAACCCGAAAATTTAATAAATTGGGTTGCACTTTTTCTTTCTAACCGTGTTTTTTTCTCCTAGCACTTCTTTGCATTTGACGGACGTTAAGCAATGTACAACCAATCTTTGCATTTGACACGTTTGGCAGTCACCTTTTTGTCTTGTGATATACTTTGTAGTAAGAACCAAGCGATACAATATGTGTGTGCTGCTCTGTGATTTGGACCTTCGAGTCGTGCCGCATTCGGACACGCGGCTTCATGCCGCGTGCCCGAATGCGGCGTGTCTCGAATGTATTAAATTAGTTGTGGTTTATCCTCGTTGTTTGTCAATCTTGAAAAATCTTGACTGCCAGAATTAAATGACTTTGATTTTATAGAACGAAGTATTTAGTTCTGGGATTGAAAGAGTTAACTAAAAATTATGTCCCTGTCATTCCGAGGCGGGGTTTTTTTTTTTCTTTCTTTTTTTTTTTTTCTTACTTTGCAGGATTTCTGTTTTGCGGCGCGCCCATTAATTAAGTTGAATCAGTGGTATCATGTTTGAAGTCTGCACGTACCTGTTTTTCAACATTTCAACGAAAAATAGTGTATTCACAAAACATGACAATTTTTTTTTAATCGTGTTGCAAGCAATTTAGAAAAGTGTTTCGATGTACAAATGCACTAAATGGCACACTAGATATAAATGCACTAAATGGCACGCTAGATACAAATGCACTAAATGGCACGCTAGATACAAATGCACTAAATGGCACGCTAGATATAAATGCACTAAATGGCACGCTAGATATAAATGCACTAAATGGCACGCTAGATGCACTAAATGCAGCTAGATATAAATGCACTAAATGGCACGCTAGATATAAATGCACTAAATGGCACGCTAGATATAAATGCACTAAATGGCACGCTAGATATAAATGCACTAAATGGCACGCTAGATATAAATGCACTAAATGGCACGCTAGATATAAATGCACTAAATGGCACGCTAGATATAAATGCACTAAATGGCACGCTAGATATAAATCCACTAAATGGCACGCTAGATACAGCGTAGACTTGTCGCGTCCGCTTTATGTCGCATATCCGGAAGCGAATTCCGTCGGGTTCAACTAGGCTACTGGTTTCTTGTACAACAATTTTCCGAGGAGGTATGGCACATTAAAAATAAAACAACGAGAGAGAGAGAGAGGGGGGGGGGAGGGAGGGGGTGGGGGAGAGGAGGAAACCGGGCTACTATGAAAGAATGCAGGACCTCTCCCTTTCCGGCTCTACCCTTTGGAAGACGGAGGCCAGACTACTAAAATAAATGGATGTAGGACCCCGCCCTGTCTGGCCCTGCCCTTAGACAGACAGATGTAGGACCACGCCCTTTCCGCTTTGTCAATGTCCTATGTTGCAAAATGACCGTAGTTCGGGGGGGAGGGTGTGTGTGTGTGTGTGGAGGGGGGGGGGGGGTGTGTGGCAAGAGTGTATATCTCTCATGCGCATGCGACATCTGGTACTTTACAACAATTTAGGAACATTGTACAACACTGACGTGTTTGGCGCCTTTACGTCACCGTCACTGTCTGATCCTTCTCGAGAGTCGAGAATTTTTACTTTTTAATTCTTTTTTCTGCAATAAATTACTTTTTACAAAAAAGTTGAAAAGGTACACCGCTGGCTAAAGAACTCATCCAATGTCTATTTCCAAGCTAGCTATATCCAAAATACATAGTGAATACAACGAAAATTACGGACTCAAATGTGGGTAAACCGACTTTACATAAACAGCAATTTTTCTCTTTAACGAGTCTACCATTTAAAATATGCTCGGAGGCTCTCCGAAGTACATCTCGACCAAAGCATTTCCTATAGTTTCAGGCCTGTATGTACACAAACACCGGAGATACTCGTGTCTACACACACACACACACACACACACACACACACACACACACACACACCATCACACACACACACACACACACACACACACACACACACACACACACACACAGGCGCTTTGGCGCCAAAAAGACGTTTTCTAGCAAGGTTTGCGCCCGCACGCCAAAAACGTCATGTGCATGCTCCGAAATGCGCTCCGACCAGCCCCATTTCAAAGTCTACCGTATTTTCAATACGGTAGACACAAAACGTCTGTGAATACTTATTTTATGTTACAGTTTCTGTCTGTTTTACTCGTATCACAGAAAAAAAGCTTCAAAACACTACACACGTCCTGCACAAGGTTGCTGCTACAACTGACGCCAAAGGAAATGATTTGCGTCCCCCGCTGACGTCATAAGACATTGTCAGCCTTCCACGCTAGAAAATAAACTTGTCTACTGCTGACACCAAAGGAACACTCCAACTCTCTAGTAGCGTCACACAAAGTTTCAACCAATCCATCGCTGACGTAATACAAAGTTCAATCCACCACAGTCGTCACACCACAATACATCCAGCTCGCCATCGTTGTGATAGAAAGTTCTCACACCACACAATAACGTCATGGAGTCGATTGGCAACGTCACGCAAGCCGTCCCACGCGCGGGGTCAGAGGTCAGCATGAGCAGTGTGCTGGTCTCCTGTGTTCGCCTCCTGCTGGGTCTCCTGTGCTTGACCATAAACCTGATCACGATAGCGGCCTTCTCACTTGTGGAGCGACTGCGCACGTGCGGGAACATGCTGGTGGTGTCGCTGGCAGTCACTGACGTCCTGATTGGCCTATTTCTGCCGATTGATTTCCTGAACTGGGCGCCAGGCGTTTCGGACCTCGTCAGTACGTCCAAGGTAAGGAATCACTAAACTCCGTTCTAGAAATGCAACGCTTTCAGTACGAGAAACAGCCAAAAATAGATTGGACACGCTAACGGCTGAGCAGGATAAATCCAAACAAAAAACGCCTATCGGAGAAAAAAAACAATGGCCAAAACTAAATTTTCTTGTTCAATTGACAAACACATGAAGAAATTAAACAGTTGAACAAGTGACAGATATTTTTTCGGAATGAGTTTATCTTGTTAAGTTGATGTTCGTTTTGGATTCCTCAGTGGGATTTCATGGTGTGTATGAGGAAATGAAGTTTTGGCCATTAAGTCCGATAGGCGTTTTTTGTTTGCATATCATTGTTTGGGTTTTTTGTTTGTTTGTTTGTTTGTTTGTTTGTTTTTGTTGTGTTTTTTTTTTTCGTGTTTTCAGAATGTGTAAGGGAGATTCACAGAGAGAGAGAGAGAGAGACGCGCACCGCTTTGTCTCTCTGTAGGTGTGGTGTACTGCACGTAGAGAGAGAGAGAGACTCGCGTACCGCTAAGTCTCTTTTACTGTAAAACTGAAAGCGACTATTAACAAGAATGGAAGGTACGAAAAATGTTACCTTCCTGGCGAGGGTATGACTATTCCACTATAAACTGATGTAGAGGGTTCTAGTCAATGCACAATGCCCCCGACACCTACTGCAATGTGAGAGATTTTAGATCTAGCTCCCGCCATTTTATCAACAAGATCTTGGACATAAACCCATTGCCATTACACATTAGGATGGTAACAAAACTTCACGTTTACGTCGCTTGAAAGGAAAATGACGTCATTATTGTAGTTTGAAAGTTCCATTCACAGGGAAAATGACGTCATTATTGTAGTTTGAAAGTTCTATAGAGCCATCATGTCACGGTGTTGAAAAAAAGCCTAATTCTTGTTACAAAGCTTTCCTTTTAGTGTACTAATGCAAATATTTTAAACAGAGTGTTTTATGATAACTATCTATCTATCTATATCCCGTAGTCTCTCCGACCATCGGGGCACCACTGATGACTTTGCAACCAGCTCCCTCCATTCCTCTCTGTTCTCTGCCATTTTTAGCATATCACCCAGCCTCAGTCCTGTCCACTCTGAGATATTGTCCTCCCATCTTTTCCTCTGTCTTCCTCTCATTCGTCCTCCTTGCACCGTGCCTTGCAAGATTGTTTTGGCAAGCCCAGCTGAACGCGTGACATGCCCATACCACTTCAGTTTGCGTTTTTTCATAATGGCTAATAGGTCTTCATAGGGCCCGATGGCTTGCCTGATTCTGCTTCCCACTTCCTTATTCGTGCTGTAATCTCTGTATGAAATGCCAAGCAGCCTTCAAAACATCTCATTTCAGTGGCTTGTATCCTCCTTTCAAGGTCTGCTGTGAGGGTCCATGACTCGCAGGCATACATGAACACTGAGATGACTAAGGAGCGCATCAGTCTGATCTTGGAGCAGAGCGTACATGAATAACTAGGTACATGAATTTTAAAGAAGCTGTCTTGTGGAAATAGTTAACATTTCTGTTAGGTTTTTTTTTTAATGAAAAGCACATTTGTTGTTCAGTGGCCTGTTTGTTTTATTCATTGTAATGACAGGGGTTGTATATGATTAATGTCTTATTCAAAGTATCTGAGTTGAGGCAAGCCAAGGAAAGCAATGTTCTGGGAATTTTCGGATATGTAGAAATTTTGCTGGTGGCTTATTTTTCGAGAGCTAAAAAATCATACTAAAACGTAAAATGTTACCCTTTCAAGTGGAAAAGGGCCAAAGTTTACACTATTCTCTTCTCATTCCAGCCCTTTTCATTGATGTCCTGCAATACACAAAAATGTTTCTTCAAGCAAAGTTTCGGCGGTCTGGAAAAAAAATACAAACAAAAAACGCCTATCGGCGTATAACAATGGCCAAAACTGCATTACCTCATACACACCATGAAATCTCACTGAGGAATCCAAAACGAACATCAACGTAACAAGATTTACTCATTCCGAAAAAAGAAATGTCACTAGAGTCGTTCACCTGTTTAATTTCTTTGTGTTTGGCGATTGTTTCATACGTTCTGAAACAATCGCCAAACACATAAAGAAATTAAACAGTTGAAAGAGTGACGAATATTTTTCAAAATGAGTAAATCTTGTCACATTAATGCTCGTTTTGGATTTCTCAGTGGGATTTCATCGTGTGTATGAGGAAATGAAGTTTTGGCCATTGTTTTACTCTGATAGGCGTTGTTTGTTTGGATATCATTGCTTTTGTTTTTTGGGGTTTTTTGTTTTTTGTTTTTTGGGTTGGTTTTTTTTTTTTTTTTTTTTTGGTTTGTTTCTTGTATTCAGAATGTGTAAGAGAGATTCACACACACACACACTCGCGCACGCACACACACACACACACACACACACACACACACACACACACACACACACACACACACAGACATAGAGATGTGTGTGTAGTGTATAACTAAGACCCAATCTAGCTGATCCTCTTGTGGCGGTGCGCACCTTCCCAATAATTACTGTGGACACTCTCAGTCAATGGAATGGGGATCAAGGCTGCCATACTCCGCCGCTTATCACTAACGTGAACGTCGCACTTGATACGTCTATCACGGGTAGCTGCTGCAGCGGAGATATAGCGCCAATGCATCCGAGGACGTAGGATTGGCTGAGTGGTGATGGGAGATAAGGTTTGTGACAGCCAGGATTCGGCTAGTCGGGTTACGGCCAAAGGCAAAGGGATGATCTATGATCTTTGCGAAATCGCCCCACATCTATAACACGACTAGTAGCAAATAATACAATTTAATGTGCTATTTCCAACTACCCGTGTTATCCCATTCAACTCCTGGGTCGCATTTCCCTGGAGGTGTCCCTTAACGACTATGTACCAATGGCAGGAGACGGCTCGATCATGATAATTCAAGGGTAGTGCCAGATTAGCTTGGCGCCTAATGGCGCCAATCTAATCTGGCACTACCCTTGAATTATCGTGGTCAATCCACTAATACACACACACACACACACTGACACACACACACACACACACACACACACACACACACACACACACACACACACACACACACACACACAGTAAACTCTAAAATATGATTTCCATGCTAAATACTAAGCAAATACCGGTATTAAACACGGCGTGTTTAAATATATTTAATGTGTGTTTATTGTCCTATGAAGGCTACGTTTACACATTAGGCGGCGCTAGATCAACCATTTTAGCCAGTTCACGTGTGGTGCCAGAATAGCTTGGCGCCTGAGGCCTTTGACTATGATAGTTCAAGGGTGGTGCCAGAATAGCTTGGCGCCTGAGGTCTTTGACTATTATAGTTCAAGTGTGGTGCCAGAATAGCTTGGCGCCTGAGGCCGTTGACTATGATAGTTCAAGGGTGGTGCCAGCATAGTTTGGCGCCTGAGGCCTTTGACTATGATAGTTCAAGGGTGGTGCCAGCATAGCTCGGCGCCTGAGGCCTTTGACTATGATAGTTCAAGGGTGGTGCCAGCATAGCTTGGCGCCTGAGGCCTTTGACTATGATAGTTCAAGGGTGGTAACAGAATAGCTTGGCGCCTGAGGCGCCAAGCTATTTTGGCACCACACTTGAACTATCATAGTCAAATTTATTTCGAGCAGTTGTGTATCCGGATGAAAAGGGTTAATATTGGTCGATAGGTTGGTTAGTCCGCACGTTCGTTCGTTGGTTTGTTCTTGCGTCTGTTTCGTTGTTCATTGGTTGCTGTGAAAGTTGCATTTCTCATTTTTCACATGAGAAAAATAGTATGTGACCCGTGAAACGTCAATTTATATAGAATATGATTGTTTATCTAGATTAGGATAAAATTATTACAAACACACACACACACACACACACACACACACACACACACACACAGAGAGAGAGAGACTCGCGAGCCGCTATGTGTCTCTGTAGGTGTGGTGTACTGCACTGAGAGATTGGTTGGTTGGTTGTACATTGCTTAACGTCCCGACAGCAACAAGACTTTCTCAGGACGTGCCTGCACTGCTTCTGAAAAAAACAAAACTAAACAGAATATTGAATGTATGTCGCCAGCCGGTCTAAGATGCTAAATAAACCTAAGACCATTAGCAACACACATCCAATATCAAGAGCTACAGGCAGCGCAGACAGTAGGAAGAGTTTAAAAAAGGAAAATACAGGTGAATGACCACGGGTAGACAGAAACACATGCCCCAGAATAGAGGGGAAAACCCACCCTGTGGGGCTGACCAGGGTGACCCTGGGAACTAAAAAGTAGTTAACTCCACCCAAGCCCCCCAGGGCAGACCCGGGTGGGGGTGGACTGCGAGAGAGAGAGAGAGAGAGAGAGAGAGAGAGAACCGCCAAGTCTCTCTTTCGGTGCTGTATACTGTAAAACTGAAAGCGACTATTAACAGGAAAGGAAGGTACGCAAAATGTTACCTTCCTGGCGAGCTTATTCCACCATAAACTGATGTAGAGGGCCCTAGTCAATGCACAAGCCCCCGACACCTACTGCAATGTGAGAGTTTAGATCTAGTTCCCGCCATTTTATCAACAAGATCTTGGAGAGAAACCCATTGCACGTTATTACACATTATGATGGTAACAAAACTTCACGTTTACGTCGCTTAACAGAGAGAATGACGTCAAAACTGTAGTTGGAAAGTTCCATTGACAGGAAAAATGACGTCATTATTTAGTTTGAAAGTTTTAGAGAGCCATGGTGTCACAGTGTTGAAAAAAGCTGAATTATTGTTGCAAAGCTTTCCTTTTAGTGTACTAATCGCTAATATTTTAAACAGCGTGTTATATGCTAAATAGGTACATTAATTTTAATGAACCTGTCTTGTGGAAATGGTTAACATTTCCTTTACCTGTTTTAAAATAAAAATTAAAAGCACAACATTTGTTGTTCAGTGACCTGTTTGTTTTATTGATTGTAATGACAGGGGTTATATATGTTTAGATGATCTGTACCATAGGGCTGTCCAAGGACAGCTGCTAGCATTGTCAGTGATCCTCGTCACCCACTATTGGATCAGTTTCAAATGCTATCACCAGGCAGACGATTCAAAATGACACTTGCCAAAATGAATGTTTTTAAGAAGTCTTTTTTTTTTTCAACTGCTGTCTCGATTTTAAACTCTTGATTATAGCTACGTGATTTATAATATGTGATCTACTATAAGTTGTTGGTCGGAGGGGTTCGCTACACGGACCTTTGTAGGCCTGAGGGAGGTCAAAGGAATCATTGTATCCCGAAGGCCGAAGGCCTGAGGGGTACAATGATTTCTTTGACCTCCCGACGGCCCACAAGGGTCCGTGCAGCGAACCCCTCCGACCAATAACGTATTTGTTTTCATTCCTCCACTATTTTCGTAAAAGAAATCAAGAAGACATATTGCGACCTGGATCACGCCAGACATGGCTGACGTCAAAGGAATATACCTTTATACATAAGTAGACTTATGACGTAATTTAAAATGTCATGACGTTGCCGTCTCCAATACTGAGTGTGCTTGTTGTTACCTCCCGTCTTGTGATAGATTGCTACAATGAAAATTTTAATGGAATGTTCTTAGTGTTTATCAGCGTCTTGTTTTGTTGTTTTATGACAAGCCAAAAGGCAAATTTCTGTCGTGCTTTGACTCGAACAGACAATAACGTTGTATAGTATAGTATAGTATAGTATAGTATAGTATAGTATAGTATAGTATAGTATAGTATAGTATAGTATAGTATTGTATTGTATTGTGTTACGTGGTAGTCGTCGTCGTAGTAGTATATCACACCAGACGCACGCACGTAGGGTTCTTGTAAAGAACTTTCTATCAGCTGCAACCCATCACACGTGGCTTAAGGTTGTAGACCTCTCAGGAGTAACAGTTCCAACAATATTTTATTGCAGCGATGCGATCTCCACACAATGCATTCACAAATGCACCAACACTGATACACTGTCTCCTCTACAATGCATCGACACTTTTGACACACTGCGTCTCTCATACAATGTACTCGCATACTTCCTAGCACGGTCTTTAATACTATTACAGATTTCCAGAACAATCCAGCAAATTCGCACAACACAACCAATCAGAAAAGAAAACGTAACCAAAACTCATAAATATTGATGAAAAAGAATACTCGAGAATGAACTGGAAAATCCGACTACTATTTTAAACGCCTTTAATACAGTGTTACGAAATGTTGCCGACACATTGACGTCATATATGAGGTCACTAGAAAGATCGCGACCCTGCTCGAACCTTCCAGTCTCATCGTAGCGAAACTACGCGTCACAACAAAAATCGATCGCAGTTCTCCGTGCTACAGAAAATGAATCCTACTAAAAAGAACGTAATTCTTATCCAAAACAACTCAAACGAATGTCGGATCCTTTCTATGATCAATACACACATGCTCCCAAAGAATAACGCAACCACAAACGTAGCATTTTGTATTGTATTGTATTGTATTGTATTGTATTGTATTGTATTGTATTGTATTGTATTGTATTGTATTGTTGGAGTCAATTCTAATTCAAAGTATCTGAGTTGAGTTAAGCCCAAGAAAGCAATGTTCCGGGAATTTTCGGGTACATTACCCGTTTTGCTGGTAGAGCCTATTTTCTTCTCATCTCAGCACTTTTCATTGATGTCCTGCCATATTCAAAAATATTTTCTCAGGCAAAAGTTTCGGCGGTCTGAATTTTGTTTTTGGGGGGAGAGCGTTTTTTTGACATGCTATAAAATCAAATTACACAAACTCTGTTCATGGTTCGACATGCTGGCGTGTTCATTTGGGCGCTGTCTACCGTAAACAACAATCCACGTGACTGAAGCAGCAGCCAATAATGAGTTTGACGCCGGTGAATTTCTGCGATAATTTATTAACTATCGTTTCTGTGAACTTGCTCCTTTGCGTTTCGCGGTGTTTGTTCTCTGTGCCTTAGTGGCTTTGGCTCAAACGCTATCAGGTTTCGTGTGATAAATGCGAATATTCGTGTGCTTTTGCTGCGTGTCCAAACTGCTGTTAAAGTTCATTAGGCGTGTCGACAAGACATAACAAACACAACTGGTGCTGAAATGTCGTCAGATGTATGCGTAATGGTACTTAAAGCTGTTCTGTACAGCCCAAATGACACACCGGCCCACATGTTTTCCTTTGCAGGCTTGGTGCGTAGTTCGCATCTCTTGGCTGAACATGGTGTGCGTGGCGTCCATCTGGACCATCGTGGAAATTGCGGTAGAGAGATACCTATACATCGTGAAACCCTACGCCTATCACCGCGTCGTGACAGGCCGCAATTTGGCGGTTCTCATCTCGGCTACGTGGATTGCGGCCCTTTTATGGGGAACTATCCCTATATATAACAACAGGTACGTTATGGACTGCTCTGTAATTTTGGACCTTGCAGCTTCAAATTGCAGGTTAGCGTACAGATTCTATACGCATGTCCGAGGTAATTAGCCTCTTCATTACAGATACATCTTTAGATTTTATATTGATTTTTTTTATGTTCCCCTTTGAACGAGAAAAGCTACGATTTCAGCCAACGTGATTTGTTGGCAATTTTTGTACGGATCAGGGTGAAATTCTGTCGCGAGTCAAGAAAAACAAAAACACAGCAATTACGTATCGTGATTTTAACCCACGCCCACTCTGGCATTTGTCTTCAAGGTCGTTGAATCTAGTTTGTCTATACATTCGTTCAACCTGTATTGACTTGTGCGGCTGTGTTGACAAGCTCATCTCTACTAACCCCTTCTCTGTCACAGGACGCATATTTTGTTGATTCAATCACCAAAAACCACAATCGTCCGAGGAACATCAATACAAATTGGTCTTAGCAAGAGATATAAATCCTCATGAGCCCCCGCAGTCGCGGGGGCTCATGAGGATTTATGTCTCTTGCAGTTGGATCGTGTTCACCTGTTCTCGGTAGTGAAGGGATTAAATAGGGCATCTGTATTGACTTGAGCATGTAATAACAGAACAAAAAAAGGCAAAGCACTTGTGGCTCACGCGTATGACCGAATTTCACATGCGTGACCTTTGTGACAATAAGTAAAGGGCTGGCTTCTGCACAAAGCAAAATCCATGTTCTCTCAAAATGTAAGCATTTTTCACACATCTGTCAACCCCCCGTGACCCTTCACCTTTGACTAAATTAGTATGCATAAGGTTTTTTCATCAGCTGCCTCTGTGCCAAATTTGATTGAAAAAAATTGATAAAATGTTGACAATACATAGCTAAATTCCTACTTGACTAAAGCTAGTACATAAAAATACAAATTGACTGTTGGTGTCATAGCGCACCTGGGATCGGGCGGATCCGTTGCTTGGGGTAGGTTGTTTTCGTCGTTAGACCGGAAGAAATCTCAAATTTTGAACACGTGATGCTTGTATCTCCGCCGCAGAGTTGTCTTCGTAAAAGTATTCTTAGTATTTTTCTTTGTCTTCTCGTATGGAGCCTTCCGAAGGAGTACAGTGTTTTTATATGTACTGCAAGAATGATGCGTCAAAGGAATTATGAACAAGAATATGACGGCATCTTGCTGTCGAGTGACGTAAATGTTTTTTGTAAACATCAAGTGGAATCTACTTATCCGCCCAAATTCTTCAATTTCTTGTGGACAAAATGGTAGAGATCTAAAATCTTTCACGTCGCAGTAGCAGTGGCTTGTGCATTTAACAAAACCTTTTACATTAGTTATGGTGACATAGGAGTTCCAGGTAGGTTGCTTCTCTAGTTCCTTCTTTTCTTTTTTAAAAAATATTTCTGTCGTTTAGCACCGCGCCACGACTTCTACACGTTTTTAACAAACGGCAGGGACACTCCAAGCGCTGTTCCTTGGTATGTGCTTGGTCTACGAGCTACTGCCACAGTAGGCACAATAATAATAATAATAATAATTACGGTATTTATAATGCGCTTATCTTATAATAATTATAACTCTAAGCGCGCACTCACAACTCGCGCACGCATGCGCACGCTTTAGACAACGACTCACGAACCACAAATAGTGAAATACATTACGACAGTCTGCTTAGGGTGGGGAGTGTGGTGGTATAGTGCTAGAACTGTTGAAAGAGGTGAGTTTTGAGGACGGACTGGAAGGAGGAGAGAGAGTGTTTCTGACGGAGAGAGAGTGGGAGAGTGCTCCAGATGGATGGACCGTATACTGAGAAGGAGCGGGGGCCGAAAGTGCTGAGTTTGGTGCGGGGGATGTGGAGGCGGAGAGGGTCGGAGGCGGAGCAGAGGGAGCGGGGAGGAGTGTAGGGGTGAAGTAAGTTTGAGAGAGAGGCCAGTACATACACTCACGTACTATGGTAACCAACAATCAGATGTTTTTTAAAACGCATTATCTTTATTGTCGTCTGCTCTTTCCATTCCGCATGCACGAGCTGATTTCCATTTGAACGCGCGTTACTATTCTTAGACTGGGGATCACATGACCGGTCTCATGATTTCACCTGAAGTGATTTCGACCGCAAATTTACAAAACCAAGATGGCGTTCGGTCCTGAGTGGGTCGCTTCGAAGACAAGCGTCAAACGCTGACGCTTTGCGGTCATGTTACATATTCAAATTGGGCAGTTCAAGCAGTAAGTGGACGGGTGTTTTTAAACTAATTTTGCCTTATTTGAAAATTGTAGTAGGGCTGAATGTTAGAATTTGCTGGAAATGTCTGGTTAGATGAGAGGAGACATGTTTGGTGCTTTGATTCATACCATCCTGAGCTTATCCAGAGGACAATTGTGGGCCTATGTTGAGTTGCCGTTGAGGTAGTGATTTGAGGGGCACGCTGATTTCAGCTGTGCTTGGGTGTGGGGTTGGTAAGGAATCAGGTTCATAGCCAAGAAATGAGACAGTCAATGTGCTGTTTTTTTTTTTTAATTTTGTGCATGGCAAATGTGCAGCTGGTGGGCGGTAGTGTTTTTTAGGGGATTGAAAAATTAGGGGATGACTGGGACTGACTATGGCTAAGAGACTGGTACGGAAACGGCACTGTTTTCTTTGGTCTTTGCTTCAAAGTTGCGACGTACTTTCAGGTAGCAGAACAGCTTTGGCCACAGTATAGCATTATTACGCCTTATTTTCTTTCTCCTTTGTCAGGTATTTGTGCGCCACCACTTCTACACGTTTTTAACATAGCAGGGCCTCCAAGCGCTGTTCTTTGGTATGCGCTTGGTCTACGAGCTAGGGAGGGAGTGGGGAGCGAATTGCTGCACAAAATGACAAAAGAAAATGGTACGATTTTGTCTTTTTTTCTGCACCTGCACAGATGTAACAAAGCAAACAATAAATCCTGCTCAACACTGTCTCGTAATTATCAGACAGACAAACCGTTACCGTCCATGTACATTTAACACGTCGTTCCTCTTCGTCTTCGATCTTTTTACGGATAAAATCAAGCAGCATAGAATGACCGAATTTGTCGCCATGTTGCATATTTTTTCTGATTACCTCACCTTGCCTAAGACAATGACGTAGTGTAGGGGATTTCTACGCAACCTTCCCATGATGCCGGCCTGAGTTTTGTTCTATAAAGTCTGCGTACTTGTTTTTTAACGTCACTACGCAACCTTCCCATGATGCCGGCCTGAGTTTTGTTCTATAAAGTCTGCGTACTTGTTTTTTAACGTCACTACGCAACCTTCAAGCTAGGGCGATCGAACATTACACATTACACTTATAGTAATAGACTTTGTTTTTCTTGTTAATTTGATGGAGCAGACATAGTAATATCCCGATTATTTGGGATTAATAAAGTTATCTTGTATCTTGTGCCTTGAGCTCTATAAGGGTCACAGTGCATACGCGTCATTGTTTTGAGAGAGACTCAGACAGTTTATTGTTCAGACAAAATGTCCATACAATGGAGTTAGCCATTATTCATAAATTCAGGTGTATGCAAAATCCATATGGCGATGTTTATATCAACACACACACACACACACACACACACACACACACACACACACACACACACACACACACACACACACACACACACACACACACACACACATGGACACAAAACCCTCAGAGTGGGTTACCTACCATTTTATGTGAAAATGGGTTCCCATATTTCTATTTATTCTAGGGCTCTGGAGTTGATGCGAATGTTTAGAACTCACCTTATAACTAAGCTCTACAACTTAAAATAAAATAGACATTTTCTAGAAACAGAGCCACTGGATGGAGAAAAAAAGGGTTTCTACCCAAAAAGTGGGTGCCTCTCAGTCTCACACAAAACTGGCATTACAGTGAAAATACCTCACTAAAGATACCTTTGGTTGATTTTATTATTATGATTGTTTGGGTGGGGTTGTGAGGGGGTTGGGGGGGGCGGGGGAGAGGTGGGGGGGAGGGGGGTCATCACTTTTGGTTTATAGAGCTGCTCAATGCGCTCTTATGAATGAAAGATTTTCATTATCAGTGGAATCAGTAGGTCATTTCAGAGGCGCGCACTGAGTTGCACGTCGAACCACTCACAAATACTCATTTGGAGTGCACCAGATGGATCCAGTCATGAAGATGACCACAGAGCACAGACGAAGTGGAATACAGTGGACACTGTGGACACAGCTTGACGACCTCGATTTTGCAGACGACTTGGCATTACTGTCCCACACTCATCAACAAATGCAGGACAAGACCACGAGGCTTGCTGACATCTCGTCCCAAGTGGGCCTCACCATTCACAAACAGAAAACAAAGACAATGAGGCTGAACGCAACCAGGGAAGAACCAGTCTTGCTTGCTGGCACCCCGTTGGAGGAGGTGGAGTCCTTCACCTATCTCGGGAGCATCATAGACAAAAAAGGCGGCACTGATGCAGATGTCAGAGCACGAATCGGTAAAGCCAGAGCAGCCTTTCTCCAGTTGAAAAAAGTGTGGAGTTCCAGAGAGCTGTCACAACACACCAAAGTCCGGATTTTCAACTCCAATGTAAAAGCAGTTCTCCTATATGGAGCAGAGACTTGGAGATTGACAAAAACCACAGTCAACAGAGTACAGACCTTCATGAACAGTTGCCTTAGAAGAATTTTGAAAATCCACTGGCCAGAGAAGATCAGCAACGTCAGACTCTGGGAGAGAACAGAGCAGATAACAGCAGAGAATGAAATTGGGCGAAGAAGATGGGGATGGATTGGTCACAGTCTGAGAAAGCCAGCTTCCAGTATCACTAGGCAGGCATTGTCATGGAACCCCCAGGGAAAGAGGAAAAGAGGTAGGCCGAGAAACTCCTGGCGTCGAGACCTCCAAGCAGACATCAAGAGACTGGGAACCACCTGGAGTAGAATCGAAGGAGAAGCACAGGACAGGAGTTGCTGGAGGTCTCTCGTCGACGGCCTATACCCGGGTAGGGGTGACAGGCGTAAGTAAGTAAGATGGATCCAGTTGGCAAAGTCCCACATTCCACACTATAGGACAGCTAAGACTGAAAAGCGATCGCGGCGTTTATGGCGCGGTACAAGGTTTAAAACAAAGAAAATGTTTTTAGAAGCGTGTCGGGCAAAAGTTTTTATCAAAACTGTTTTAAAACCTCTTTTAACTCAACTTTTCTTAATGTTAAAAGTGTTTTATTGTACATTGCTTAACGTCCCGACAGCAACAAGACTTTCTCAGGACGTGCCTGCACTGCTAGTGACAAAAACTAAACAGAATATTGAATGTATGTCGCCAGCCGGTCCAATACGTTAAATAAAACCTACGACATGGGGCCTAAATAAAGCTAAGACCATTTAGCAACACACATCCAATATCAAGAGCTACAGGCAGTGCAGACAGTAGGGAGAGTCTTAAAAAGGCAAATACAGGTGAATGGACAAAGGGTAGACAGAAACACATGCCCCAGAATAGAGAGAAAAACCCACCCTGTGGGGCTGACCAGGGTGCCCCTGGAAAATAAAAAGTAGTTAACCCCACCCAAGTCCCCCAGGGCAGACCCGGGTGGGGTTAAAAGTGTTTTAATTTACAAGCATGTCGTAACTGTTATGCATCTATTCCAACGTATAGTGCTGGATATTTTTCCCATCCTCGCCTTCTCTCTTCGCTCAACACTCGACTGTCCAGTCCTTCCCTCAAACACCCTCAACCGGTCTGCCCTCAACACTCGACTTTCCAGTCCTTCCTTCAAACACCCCCAACCGGGTCTGCCCTGGGGGACTTGGGTGGGGTTGGCTACTTTTTAGTTCCCAGGGGCACCCTGGTCAACCCCACAGGGTGGGTTTTTCTCTATATTCCGGGGGCATGTGTTTCTGTCTACCCTTGGTCCATTCACCTGCATTTTCTTATTTTAAACTCTCCCTACTGTCTGCGCTGCCTGTGGCTCTTGATATTGGATGTGTGTTGCTAAATGGTCTTAGCTTTATTTAGGCCCCATGTCGTAGGTTTTATTTAACGTATTGGACCGGCTGGCGACATACATTCAATATTCTGTTTAGTTTTTGTCACTAGCAGTGCAGGCACGTCCTGAGAAAGTCTTGTTGCTGTCGGGACGTTAAGCAATGTACAATCAATCAACCTTCCTTCAAACGGACAGCATTCACACAAATAATACTTTACTATTACATCCGAAAATGGCCCATCCAAGCCTGCACTCTTTTAACTGCACTAAACGACTGACTGCAGCAGACGACGCATGTAACGACGCTGACTCTGTGACGTCATTTGCATTCAATCAATTTGTGCATACAATCCAAAAGGAGATGCGGCATTGATAACATCGACAAACCTACAAAATAAAGCAACAGATTGAACCAAAAGGTCGGGCAGGACAAAAGACAACAGCAGCCTCACCCAAAGTCTATACGTCCTCTCTTACAATGCGCACTCATAAAATCACTTCACTTCATAGCAACCGGCGCACGAGAATACATATCAAATTTGTCACTAGACATCACCTCCGACAACATCACCCCGGAAGCATATAACACTTTTTTTTTTTTTTTTTTTTTTTACAAAACAACTACACCCTCAAATAACAAACTTCATTTTGCAGCAACATAAACAATTTCCTCCCTCACACAAATACAATACCACCCCATCCCCCCCCCCCCCCCCCCCCCCCCCCCGCCCCACTACCTTTCGTATCTCTCCGTTTCACTTCGGCTCACCGACGCAGTCAACCACCGATCAGGTATTAAGTTATTTATAGCTGAGAAGGGTGATGTCACACATACTCGTCCATTTTCCCGGTTTGTGCAAACACACACACACTGCTGGGCAAGTTCAAAACACACTACCACAGTGTATTTTAAGCACAAAAGTGTGTGTAATAACCTCAAAGTGGGAAAAACTGATTTTTTTTATCTTTTATAACTTCTTAAAGCATGACAATGCAGAAACAACCCTCAGAAAAAATGGGTGTCTGACTTGGTCACCCAGAATTTTACACACACCCATTGTCCATAAGGATGGTAAAGACAGTCACCCAATTGAGCTATTTCGTGTACACACACACACACACACACACACACACACACACACACACACACACACACACACACACACACACACACTTTTTCATTCGATCTACGCTAGCACATAATAGCCACTTTTGACCTACATGTAAAATGCGGTACTATACAGACGAGGTCGGAGTAGGAATCACAGTTTGCACGTGGAATTAATCAAGCATGAAGCTACGGAGTTTAAATGCATGCAAAGACAATACATTATAAGACAGATCACTCCTTCATAAGGCTTACTGAAAAAAGCGAGGTCAGTGTAAGGGTTCAGTCCATTTGCTTACTCGTGCTGGGTTGCTAGGCTTTCTGAAGGAGAACTCAGCATATACATATGCTATGTGCGTGCATTGTAGAGGACTGAATTTTTTCAATTAAAACAAATATATTATTCCTTTTTTTACAAGAGCTTTCATTAGAAGATATTTTTCTCTGAATTTTGCTATCTTTAATTTAAAGATTTTCTTTGTGAAAAGTAGTAAATTAACATGTGCAAGAGAAAAATAAGATATATCAATAAATCAGGCACTTCCTTGTTGCTGTAAGAATAGGTTGATGTATAGCATGCGCGCGCGCACACACACAGACACACACACTCACACACACACACACTCTCACACACACACACACACACACACACACACAAACAAGCAAACCACAACTTTGGATTTTAAAAAATTACAGAAACACTAGGGTTATTTTGTTTTATATTTTTTTACAATATCCCATGATCAGTTACTCTAGTCAGTATTTAAATATTTTCAACTTACAATAGATATTACCACCAATCTATCAACAAAGCCAAACAGTGATTATAAGCACAGGCCATATTAAATTCATTGTGCATACAACCCAGGAACTGTAAACAGTACCTGGCGGTGCATGCACAAGAAGACTAATGAAAAATTATCACCAATGACTTGTTCTTGTTCCTCCTCCTCCTCATTCCTCCCTCCACCCAACGTATATAAACGCATGCAAATTTAAGACAGAATTATGCATCATCCATGAAATAGTAGGTCAACTTGATTATTGATAATGTCTTACAGCAGACGATACCATCAGTTATAGATGAACGTTATTACCAGTAATAGAATAAAACAGACATCACCAATCATATGTTCTCCAACCCCTACCCCTTACCACTCATCATCTCCAAATCCCCCCCCCCCACCACCACACACACACACACACACACACACACAGGGAGACAAAACCATCAGAGTGGGTTACCTACCATTTTATGTGAAAATGGGTTCCCATATTTCTATTTATTCTAGGGCTCTGGAGTTGATGCGAATGTTTAGAACTCACCTTGTAACTAAGCTCTACAACTTAAAATAAAAAAGACATTTTCTAGAAACAGAGCCACTGGATGGAGAAAAAATGGGTTTCTACCAATAAAGTGGGTGCCTCTCACACAAAAACTGGCATTACAGTAGAAATGGGTGTCCTTGTCAAATCATTCATTTTAGCATGGACATCTCAAGAAAATTAGGTGTCTGTAATAAGGTAAAGTTCACGGAATATTTAATGCTTCTTTTCCAAATTTATTTGATTGTTGTCATTCTTTTTTCAGCTTAATGTATATTCCTTCTTTTTCCTGCATTCAAAATGTAAAGCACAATGACACAACAACACAGTGAACAAATACCTCACTAAAAATACCTCTGGTTGATTTTCTAATGATTGTTTGGGTAAGGTTGTGGGGGGAGGGGGGAGGGGAGGGGGGGGTGAAGGTGGGGAAGGGGGGGGGTCATCACTTTGGGTTTTATAGAGCTGCTGAATGCTCTCTTATGAATGAAAGATTTTAATTATCCCTGGAATCAGGAGGTCATTTCTGAGGCGCGCAAGGAGTTGCACATCAAACCACCCACAAATACACATTTGGAGTGCACCAGATGGATCCAGTTGGACAAGTCCCACATTCCACACTATAGGACAGCTAAGACTGAGAAGCAATCGCGGCGTTTATGGCGCGGTGCAAGGTTTAAAACTAAGAAATTGTTGTTTTAGAAGCGTGTCGGGCAACAGTTTTTATTAAAACTGTTTTAAAACCTCTCCTTATACTCAACTTTTGTTAATGTTAAAAGTGTTTTCATTTACAGGCGTGTCGTATCTGTTATGCATCTATTCCAACGTCCCCCACCCGGGTCTGCCCTGGGGGACTTGGGTGGGGTAACTACTTTTTAGTTCCCAGGGTCACCCTGATCAGCCCCACAGGGTTGGTTTTCTTCTGTATTCTGGGGCATGTGTTTCTGTCTACCCTTGGTCCATTCATCTGTATTTTTTCTTTTTTAAACTCTCCCTACTGTCTGCGCTGCCTGTAACTCTTGATATTGGATGTGTGTTGCTAAATGGTCTTAGCTTTATTTAGGCCCCATGTCGTAGGTTTATTTAACGTATTGGACCGGCTGGCGACATACATTCAATATTTTGTTGTTGTTTTTTTTTCACAAGCAGTGCAGGCACGTTCTGAGAAAGCCTTGTTGCTGTCGGGACGTTAAGCAATGTACAATCAATCAATCAATCAATCAATCAATCAATCTATTCCAACGTAATAGTGCTGGATATCATAGTTTTCCCCATTGTCGCCTTCTCTCTTTACTCAGCACTCGACTCTCCAGTCCTTCCCTCAAACACGCAGCATTCACACAAACAATACTTTACTATTACACCCTTTGGCAACATTAGGTGGTTGTTTTTTTGGGGGGTTTTCTCTGACCTAGCATTTACATACTGCACTAAACGACCGACTGCAGCAGACGACACACCTAACGACACTGACTGTGTGACGTCATTGTATTCAATCAATTTGTGCATACAATCTGACAGGAGTTGCAGTCAAAACGAAAGCATAGCACCAACAAACCCACTTAAACAAAGCAACAGGTTGAACCAAAAGACACAAGACAACAGCAGCCTCACCCAAAGTCTATACGTCCTCTCTCTCACTGCGCACTCATACAATCACTTCACTTCTTAGCAACCGGCGCACGAATATAATTTTAGGCTAAGTCAAACTAAAACAGAAGATAGTGGCGGAAAACCCTTTAAAATAGAAACAAAGAACGATGTTTCAGATCAAATATTCTTCATCTGACATGGAAACAAACGTAGAAAACGTATAGGCTAAGTCACTGGTGAACGTATACATGAATCTCAAATTTGTCACTAGACATGACCTTTCTCCACATCACCCTGGAAGTACATCACAACTCAACACTTTTTTTAACAAAACAACCACACCCTCAAATAACAAACCTAATTTTGTAGGAACATAAACAATTTACTCCCTCAAACAACAAAATATCCCCCCCCACCCCCCACCACCCTTCCTGACCCATATCAGCTATGAAGTTATTTATAGCTGAGAAGGGTGATGTCATACATACACGCCCACTTTCAGGGATCTGTGCGCACAACACACACACACACACACACATTGCTGGGAGGGACAAGTTTTCAAACACACTACAGGCGTGTCTGTTAAACACAAAAGTGCATGTTTTAACGCCAAAACGAGAAAAACTGATCTTTTTATTTTTTATGAATCTTTACCCCAAGACAATGCAGAAACAACCCTCAGAAAAAATGGGTGTCTGACTTGGTCACCCAGATTTTTACACACACCCATTTTTCATAAGGATGGAAAAGACAGTCACCCATTTGAGCTCTTTAGTGTGTACACACACACACACACACACACACACACACGCACGCACGCACGCACGCACACGCACACACACACGCACACATACACACACGCACACACACACACACGCGCACACACACACACGCGCACACACGCGCACACGCGGACTTTCGCGCCCAAAGTACGTTCTACAGCGAGGTTTGCGTAACTAGACCTGACGTAATTTGTATCTTGTTACTTCACTGTCAGAGTTTTCGTCCAGCCCGCCTACGATGTCGTGTGTTTTCTTTTGAAATCGCCCCACCGCGTCCCGTCCTAAAAAGTCTCTTCTATAAAAAGAAGAGACTTAAAAAAGAGTAGAAACTCATTACAACATATGTACAGGGAAATGATGTACATAAAAAATACATTAACCACAAACATATAACTTATTCCTTACCAAAGGGTCATCCAAATTAGTTGAAAGGCGTCCGAGAAAATACAAACGGTGAATTTAGTGGAGACGATTGTAGACGGACAACAAACGAAGGATGACGGACAGAAGATAGATGGCCAAGTACATAGACTCACTTTTGCTATCGAAAGTGGGCAAAAAGAAAACCCCATATCAGCCCTGCCATTCAATCATGACTGTCCACGGAATATGCTGGACTTTCTTTGCGTATGGTCTCCTCCATTTACATCATTTTTTTTCTGTTTAATCAGGTTTTCTGAAGGTCAAATCTGCGACATGATCGAGACATTCGGATCCGGGTACTCCGTGTATGGGGCGAACGCCATCTTGTGGACGTCCTTCGTGGCGACCGGAGCACTTTACACGCTTATCTTCCGGTTGGCTTTGCAGAAACTACGTGAGGTGGTGCCACTAGCACCAAACGGGCGAAAAGGTCACAGCGTCTTTCGGTCCCAGATACAATTAAGTGCTTTTGCTTTTTTTTCCCCCACTTGAACAGTTTCATAGTTGTGAACATGTTCATAGTGAAAGCGACCTTCTCCAGCAAGAAAAAGTTAGTAGCTTACAATATCGACTTCATAAATTGTTTTGGTATCTTCTACAATAATGACGTACGAAAGGACTTACTTAGCTTTTTACCCTTTGGCTGTCGGTAAGTGGTTTTGTCGCGATGATTCATGCAAGATGTCAGGTTGTTATTCCTGCAGGATGTCAGGGTGTTGTTATTCCTGCAGGATGTCAGGGTGTCGTTATTGCTGCAGGATGTCAGGTTGTTATTCCTGCAGGATGTCAAGGTGCTGTTGTTCCTGCAGGATGTCAGGGTGTCGTTATTCCTGCAGGATGTCAGGGTGTTGTTATTCCTGCAGGATGTCAGGTTGTTAATCTTGCAGGATGTCAGGGTGTTGTTATTCCTGAAGGATGTCAAGTTGTTATTCCTGCAGGATGTCAGGATGTTATTCCTGCAGGATGTCAGGTTGTTAATCTTGCAGGATGTCAGGGTGTTGTTATTCCTGAAGGATGTCAAGTTGTTATTCCTGCAGGATGTCAGGATGTTATTCCTGCAGGATGTCAGGTTGTTAATCTTGCAGGATGTCAGGGTGTTGTTATTCCTGCAGGATGTCAAGTTGTTATTCCTGCAGGATATCAGGATGTTATTCCTGCAGGATGTCAGGTTGTTAATCTTGCAGGATGTCAGGATGTTATTCCTGCAGGATGTCAGGATGTTCACTGTTCCTGCAGGAATCCTAGCGACAAAAGCATGGGTGCAACTCGTCCGTCTAGGAACGGAAATCCGTTTCTGAAAATATGGTCAAAAACGGACGTTCCGTTTTTGAGAATTTGAGGAGAATTTTTTTTTTTTTAAAGCAAACAGCGAAACGATCTTTTAACTGTGGAACTGGTTTTGGTGGAACTGGTTTTGGTAACAGCGGAAGCGCTCTTCTGAATCGGAGACAACAACCCTTGTTCTTCCTGGCACCTTGTAAACCCCGTAGTGCTAGCTAGCTCACAATGCCGCAAATGAAAGAAGGCGATTCGGTAGCGTTAGTTGACGCCAATGTGAAAAACAAATGGCGATGGGAGTGGCTGAATGAAACGGACAGCGAGAAGAATCCGCTTAGGCTCTGGTGTGTGAAACTTGACATCGGAGGAGTGTGCTATTGCATACTGTGTCATGCTCAGCTCAAATATGGATCGAACGGCAAGACGGTAATACTTCTAACAGTAATACTGCTACTACCACCACCAGTGCTAGTGTTGCTACTACCCATAGTGCTTTTGCCAGTATTGATAAAACTGAAACCATTGCTGGTGTCAAACGAAAACAACCTTCTCCTGCAGATATCAGATGTTTTTTTAAGAAGCCAAATATTCAACAAGATTAGTTCAAGCTGGTAGAGGTGAAAGCCACCATCATCCTGATGAATTGTTATTGGGAATGACATGATACTTTTTCTTTTTAGATGATCACTATTTTCACACTCCCAGCTTCCAAGGAGCAGTTATTTTGCAAGATGTTATAATTTCATACACAATTCTACTATTACTTAATAATTATTTTCTAAAGGAAAGAGGAGAGAAGAAAGACAGATTGATGAAATCAATCTTGTGCATTGCTTGCTGTTTGGTAAGTAGCATTAAACAAGTTGAAGTATAAGAGTGTATGTCTATATCTTTGTGGATCTGTGTGTTGTTTGTATTGCTTGGTGGGATGAAAGAGGGGTGGGTTTGCTGCTTTATTTTTTCATTCAGATTCACAGAGGACCTTTCAAATCTCTATAAAAAATAACTCTTAAAATGCTAAAACATCATATTCTTCCGGGGGGCACGGCCCCCCTGGGCCCCCTTTCCCGGGCTCTGCCCCAGACCCCGCCGGGGCCTAGGCGCCCTGGACCCCTGCCTTTCAGTTTTTACACTTTTGCACAGTTGCACCCATGCAAAAGCCGCTACCGACAGCCATAGGGTTCATTATGAGGTCTGAATGTCGTTGAAAGGAAAACAAAATCAGTTTGCGTTTCTTTTCTTTGCTACGAAGGAGATTTCCTGCACTATGCGCAAGGAGCAGATTCACGCCTCTGTCACGTGTGGCTACTGGCACAGTTTCCCATAGGATGGGTGGGGAAGTCTTGGTTAGCCCGTTCACCGACAGTGGACGCAGACTGTGTTTCTGAAATAAAAGAGCTCCAGACTACCAGGAATATGGATTCAAAGTGGCGTTAGCAAGGGGCAGAGACCCTCGTGAACCACGCAACTGCACGGGCTGATGGTGACCTATGCTTCTTGCTGAGTTGGGTGCTGTTTGCAGCGTATCAGCAGTAAAGTGGTTAACTCATTCTACCCCAACACCGAAATCCCCAAATGTTGCCGTTGTCCTCAGAAGACTGCACTCTAGTGCAGGACACAGATCGACCATGATAGTTCAAGGGTGATGCCAGAATAGCTTGGCGCCCATAGGCGCCAAGCTATTCTGGCATCACCCTTGAACTATCATGGTCGATGATTATCTTGCTGTGGCGTGTCTCGGGTAGAATGAGTTAAGGCATGACGAACATTGACTACCTCTTTTATTTGCTTTTTTTTTCAAATTGTTACCCTCAACAATTTCTGGAGAAGGCCACATTTCAAATAAACATCTAAGTACATGTGCCTGAAAGGGAAAGGGGGGGGGGGGGGGTCTCCAAGTCTTCGTTAGAGGTCATTTTCCACAGTGTCTCTAGAATCTGTTACATGCGTGACGGATTGTGATTTTGGATCTCACGATTTATTCCAGTGAGGTTTAAAATCACAGACCTAAAGACATTTACTTCCACGGTCAAATTCATTGCCCCTCCTCCCCCCCCCCCCCCCCCCCTTTAAAAAAAAAGAAGTAAATAACTAATTAAATAAATAATAATGCTACTGGTGATAAGAAATTAATACAATATTTTAAAAAAATAAAAATCATTATATTACATTCCCTTTGATTTTCTTCTATGAGCTATTTTCTAATATTTCTAAGAATATCTTTTGAATTTAGTTAATTTTGTTTCTTCAGGCGTCCAAGCAGTCGGTAGTCGTGGCCCTGGTGTTTATGCTGTTTTGGGCGCCCCACACTATCGCCAACACGATGCACATGCTCAAGCCGATTCCTTTCCAGACACGCGCCTTTGTCACCAGCCTCGGCTTATTCAACTCTTGCAGCAATTTTTTTGTCTACGTTGTATTCAATCCATTTTTCCGTAAAACCGTCAAACAATGGGCGAGAAAACTGTGGAGATGTGTTACTGGTTGTACCATCGAGGATTCGGCCGTGGTTTCAAACGAAGATATGACATGGTCGACAGGAGTGGAGTTTGTAAGTGCCAGACAGCGCGCACAAAGTGATGACGTAGTCAGAAGGGCCATAATGTGACCCGTCAAGACAGAAAACATTAAAGATTCTCTGAAATATTTATGAGGTGAAATAGGTCTCTGGAAGCCTAGCTTTATGTGTAGGGTTGATAGACAACAGCAAGCTAGTAGAGACAGCAAACAGGATTCGGAAGTTTTCCTTTCAAAAACATGCATGCCCAGTCAAAGAGTCCCACCTTGTTCGATACAGACAATGTCAAACAACCCGAACAGCAGCAAGCGTCTCACATTTTTCAATATCAGAAGTGAATGACAATATGCGAGGAGGTCTGGGAGACGACTCTTTGAGAGATTCTACAGAGTTATACTAAGTACTACCTTCTTAACAACATCAATAGAGAGCAAAAATGCGAAATACTAAAGAACACGCCGCAAGTTCGTACACGTCTATGCATCTCATCTTTGAATAGAAGTGTACTTGTGGTGTACTTTTCGAGTAGGGCATGGAGGACTGGGAGGCGACATTTGGCAGATTCTACAGACTTGTGTTAAGTACTACACCCTTAAGAACGTCAATTGAAAGCAAAATGAGACACAATAAAGAACACGCCACAAGTACACTTCTGTTCAAATGACTGAGCTACTAAGCACCTCATTTGAACAGAAGTGTTCTTGTGGCGTACTTCTCGTGTGGGGCTATCTGAGAGTACTACCGCAAACGGTACGGGATACTGGGGCCACCAAAAAGGAACCTCCTACGTGTACTGTTCTGTGATTTTTAAAGTCCCTTCTATTTATAGAAGGAACTTTTTAAGACGGCATGTGAGCTCCAAACACTAAGGTAGACTTTGGGATGAAATCCTCATCTTGTTTGAATGTACAATGAACATGTAATACAATGTACAATAATCGAATGGGAGGCATGTAATACTATTATAGAAATGTGCAATAAGATATGTGGACATGTACAACGACGTGCAGTTAAATTGGGGAAATGCATAACGATGTGCAAACATTATCCAAACAACAAACAGAAGAAACGCATATCGGCGTAACAAAAATGGCCAAAACTGCGTTTTTTTTCATGCACACGCTGAAATCTCACTGCGGAATCCAAAACGAACATCAACCTAACAAGATTTACTCATTCCGAAAAATGCCTGTCACTAGCTCGTTCAATCTTTTAATTTCTTTATGTGTTTGGCGATTGTTGCAGAACGGTTTTACTACACTATTTAAACAGCTGCCACACATAAAGAATTTTTTTTAAGTTGAACAAATGACAGACATTGTTCGGGGAGTGAGTAAATCTTGTTACGCTGATGTTCGTTTTGGATTCCTACTTGGGATTTATATCGTGTGTATGAGGAAATGCATAGTTTTGGCCATTGTTTTACGCCGACAGGAGGTTGTTTTGTTTGCATATCATTGTTTTGGGTTTCATGCAGTAATTCCGGGCGTTGGCATTTGTGTGCGGTGTGTGTGTGCGGTGTGTGTGTGTGTGTGTGTGTGTGTGTGTGTGTGTATGTGTGTGTGTGTGTGTGTGTAATAGAGACAGACAGACAGAGACTCGCGTACCGCTATGTCTCTTTCGGTGTGGTGTACTGTACTGAGTGGTAGCTAGAGAGAGAGAGAGAGAGTGTGTGTGTGTGTGTGTGTGTGTGTGTGTGTGTGTAAGAGAGAGAGAGAGAGACTCGCGTACCGTCAGTTTACTGTCAGTTTTCTACGGCATATTCAGACATGTTATCACCAAAAACAACAGCTGTTTTGGAGGGAAAAAAATACCCAAGTGCGGATCGCGGAAGAACTGTTTGGACAGAATGGACTCGGTGTCAGCAAGTGAGACGTCCCCATTGACCGCCATACAAAATCCCACGGTGACGTATTGGATTCAGCAGAAATTATGCAGCCTGCCACAGATCGTGCACCAGTATGTCAGAAGCAGTTATCACCAGGCGGCCTTAGCAGTGACAGACATGGACAGCGAAGAAAGCATTACCTACAAAGACCTCAGATTTTCACAGGTTGCAAAAAGTGAGGAGGACGCTTAGAAAGTCGTCCAGGCTATTGGTAATTTTATTAATCCATTTCAAGTTGAAAACAAGGATATCCTGTACTGCCTGTCTTCAGGTGTACCAGCATCACGGGACATAGAATGTTTGCACGCAGATGACGTTGGAGAGGGAGCTATGGGCATCTTCATGCAGGAAGGATTGACTGACAAAAACCTTCAATGCAACAACCAAGAAACTGAGCCTCAAGACATTTTCCAAAGCTGTCAAGACGGCAACAGGGGGTCACAGGTCAGTCAAAGAAATCACAGCAAGTCACAGCAAAACAAATGTCTTTGGTCAGCTTGTTTTTCTTGCAGTCAATCATCACATCAGCCTGGAAAGAGTACTCGGTTTTCAACCAGGTCCAGTACCCTGGCCATTTGTTGCGGAAGATGGGACACCCGCAAAGACTGACGTGTCCCTGCTTTTACACCACCTGGAAGGAGATCTTCAGACGGCGACAAAGAGACCAAGTCAAAAACAACATCATCGACGGCAATGCTTTGTTCCACGAACAGGTAACCCTCCCAAGCGCACTTAAGAAAATTGCTGAAACTGGCAGCCTGTTTGAACAGCTTTCAAAGGAACCACGAGTGGACCTTGTAGCAGATTCCTATCACCCACTTTCAGTGAAGAGTGTTGAAAGAGCTAGGAGGGGGTCCTCATCCATTCATTTGCTAAAAAGAACCTCCAGAAAGATTCCAAGAAACTTGAAAGCCTTTTTGTCTTAAAATTCCCCCCCCCCCCCCACCCCAAAAAAAAAATAAATAAATAAATAAATAAATAAATAAATAAAATAAATAAAAATAAATAAATAAATAAAAAATAAAATAAATAAATAAATAAAAACGTCTAGAACTTTTTCCTGGAAAACATTTCAAAAGGATATCAGCAAACTCAGGTACGAGAAGTTTCTGGAACGCTTCAACACCAACCAGAGGCAGTTGCTTACAAGCTATCATGGGGTCGACATGAGTCTGCGGCCTCCTTGCAGGAATATCAAGATACACATCAAGAGAGTGAATTACCAGTCTAATAGTGGACAAAACTACCCAAGGCCGTTCCTCACCAGACATACATGGGTGTGAATTTACAGACGATACACTGAATGGATGGTTGCATGAATGGTAACATGATGCCACAGGAACTTGCTGATGTATTGCTGGACGTGCCAGAAGGAAAGAAGTGGATGGGTCCCTGGAAGAGGTGTACTTTCAGAGGAAGCTGAGCCACTCACAACGTTCAAAGGCATATCAAGAAACCATCATCCAGAAGTGCTGATTATCACAGATGATGTATTTACTGATGAATGAACTCTGTAAACAATGTTGCCATAAATCGTTATTTGACAGCTCCCTCTAGACATATGTGATGACAGAGAGGCTGAACTTGCAGTTGTAAAAGAGCATTTTGGGACTTTCATTTCTGTTCCAGTGAGGTCGCAGCAAGGTAGCATTGTTACCATCAGTTTCAAAGAAGAACGTCTTCATATCTGACCTTTTGGCGTAATTAATATAGCTTTTTTGTCTTTTGTTAGTGTTCTTAATCTTCGCAGTTACATATTTCACTGCCTAATTTGCATATAACGAAGTAGACTATTTTGAAGAACTGTTTGCTGGAGTGTGTTCTTTTGGAGATACAAATCAAAGAAATGTACGTTAAATGGCAAAACAAATATGACTTTTCTTCATTTCTTTTCTGGAAGATGTGTGAAAAATTCCCCAAATTCATCCTGTGTAAAGTGTCAGTGTTAAATGACTATAAATCATCTATTTAATTGATTTTCAAATAGTTTCTTTGACTTACTACCCTATATTTTGTCACGTCGTGCATCTGTGTTTTGTTCGCTACCGCTCGTAAGTTATTCTATGGTAACAGTGGTATTTTACTTTATTCCGGAGGAATACAACCGTCAGACAAGCAGATATCAATACGATGTGTGAGTCTGCCTAAAAACACATGCTCTTGAAAATTCCCTCGGACTAAAACGTGACTATTAAAAAGAATTGATTGATTGTACATTGCTTGGCGTCCCGACATCAACAAGGCTTTCTCAGGACGTGCCTGCACTGCTTGTTAAAAAAAAACACCAGAATATTGAATGTATGTCGCCAGCCGGTCCAATACGTTACATAAACCTACGACATAGGGCCCAAATAAAGCTAAGACCATTTAGCAACACACATCCAACATCAAGAGCTACAGGCAGCGCAGACAGTAGGGAGAGTTTAAAATAGGAAAATACAGGTGAATGGACCAAGGTTAGACAGAAACACATGCCTCAGAATAGAAGGGAAACCCACCCTGTGGGGCTGACCAGGGTGACCCTGGGAACTAAAAAGTAGTTAACCCCATCCAAGTCCCCCAGGGCAGACCCGGGTGGGGGTATTAAAAAGAAAGGAAGAAACCAAAAATGTTATCTTGCTGGCGCGCCCATCCCACAGAAGCTGATGTAGAGGGTTCTGGTAAAATAGACTCAATACACGGCAAGCCCCTGCAGCTACTGCAATGTGAAAGGTCTCACCATTCTACCCACAAGATTTTGGAGATAAAAAGATTCCACAACTTTATACATTGTAAGGGTAACCAAACATTGTGTATGTCGCTTGAAAACAAAATGACGTCATATTATTGTCGTACATAATTTCATTGAAAGTTCCGTAGAACAATCGTGTCATGATGGTTTATTCTTACAAAGCTTTGCTTTTAGTGAATTAATCGCTAATATTTTAAACTGAGTGTTGATAAATAAGTATACGCATTTTATTGAAACTGTTTTGTAGAAAATGTTTAACGGTTCCTTTAATAATGTTGAAAAAATAATAGTATAAAATGAGTAGTTCAGTGACCTGTTTGATTTACTGACTGTAAAAAATGTAATGGTGCTGGTTTATATACGACCTGAATACCTATATCATGGCAGGAGATGAGCTAGCCGCCCCCTCCCCCTTCCCCCCACCCCGTCCCCTCGCCCAAAGTGGTATAACATCGACGTCCGAGTTACGTTCTCGGGATTTTCGGACACTAGATTTGTCGTTGGTGAAGGAAAAAATGCGTGCTATTTTGCTTATTTTGGAGGAGCTGAAATCACATTAAAAAATAAAATATTACCCTTCCAAAGGGTTAGTTTACGCTATTTTGTTCTCATCACTGTACATTTCATTGATGTTCTGCCATTTACACACACACAAAATCTTACCGCAGGCAACAGTTTTAAGGGGTCTGAATTTTTTTACGGGTGTTTGACACGATATAAATTCAAATTACATTAACTCCGTTCATGGTTTGAAGTGAAGGTGATTTCAAAGAAGGGGCACCGCTTAGGGTCTGAACAAATTTTGACCCTATCTGGATTCGAACCTGGGACCTTTCGGACGAGAGCCGAACGCTCTACCACCGAGCCACCCAGCTCCCCGTGTGCGGTGCGTGTGCGTATACGTGTGCGTGCGCCTCCGTGTGTGTTGTTGAGAGGTGTGTGGGGTCGTTCGCACGCACTCACACCACTGGGGGTTCGCTTGAGTGAGGGTGGATAAGAGGCTCACTTCAAGAACATACTTTTATTGCGAGTCAATTCACGGCATTAAGCCTAGGCATGAGATCAATGCCTTAACTCACCCTACCCCAGACCCACCACAGCAAGATAAGGATCGACCATGATAGTTCAAGGGTGATGCCAGAATAGCTTGGCGCCTATGGGCGCCAAGCTATTCTGGCATCACCCTTGAACTATCATGGTCGATCTGTGTCCTGCACTGCAATGCAGTCTTCACAGGACAATGGCAAAATTGGGGGATTTCGGTGATGGGGTAGAATGAGTTGAGCCACCCTGCAACAAATATTACAAGTCATAAGTATATGTATAATATACAATATAGCTTGGACGTACGTTCTAGCTATTATCAAACTACCATAAATATACATACTCTATAGCTTGAACATACATTCTAGCTATTGTCAAGCAACCAAAATTACAAAAAAAGAATGTACAGTACAAATCAACTCTAAACAAAGAATTATAAAAACAGACAGTCAAGTAAAAAATAGCATAAAATGCAATACCTACATTTTTCAGTTAATGCAATGTTCTATTACATTAACAAACAACAAAACATTTAGTTATTCAACCTACCTTAGCAAAGTGTTAAAGATGGGCAGAATGAAGGTAGACCGAATTCCATATGACCAGGTTCAGTCAAGTAACAATACTGCTGTGTCTGACTGCCCAAAAATGTGACAGCAGCTATAGGTGAATACAGTTCAGGCAAAGCTCATGCATCTGACTGAAAACTCATGACAAAACATATCGCCCAAGATGCGTGGATTCTTTGAGCACTTATAGCTACATGCTGTCCAAACACAGAGTCAGGTAACAATACTTATACACAATATACATTGGCACAATATACATCTAGGCTTCCACTGACTAAACTGTTCTAACCTGCAGTTAAACCTGTCTAGTATGCAGTGCAGTCTATCCATACCACCTTACAAAACAAAAGAACGGAAGGAAGTAGATTAAAAAGGAAAAGATCTAAGAAGACAATACTAACTAGGAATTAACAACCTATTTGGCTTTAACCATTAACATTTCTTTAAATTATAGATCATAACCAGTGCAAAATACTGTCTAAATACTTCCATTCCTCTATTTAACTGCATGATCAAAGATCACTCTACCACATTCACCCCTGCCAAGTGATATGACGTCCTCGGCATTTCCGTTTAAGTACTAACTAATTAAATGGATAGTGTTACAAAAACTTGGACAATATAATAGGAAAAAATAGAAGGAAGACTGTAATATAGGGCTATGTTTCATCACATTCTCAGTGTTATTCTATGAAACAGTTTATCACACTGAATGACTAACTGCTCGGATTAGATCTGATTAACGAACACGCATGAACACACGTAGACGAATCGTTCGGTTACGCTGGCGGACGCATGCAGAGGCCGTTTACACTTGCACATCAACCCGGGTTGAACCCGAGAACAATCCGGGTTGGAGCGTTTCCACTTGACCCAACCCGGGCTGGTGCAGGATAAAGTTCAAGCATGGTCCGGGGTTGGAGCTAAACCACATTCCATTCCGCGTCATCACTATGCTTGTTGCAAAAATAAATTGATTGATTGATTGATTGATTGATTGATTGATTGATTGATTGATTGATTGATTGATTGATTGTACATTGCTTAACGTCCCGACAGCAACAAGACTTGTGAAAAACAAAACTAAACAGAATATTGAATGTATGTCGCCAGCCGGTCCAATACATTAAATAAACCTACGACATGGGGCCTAAATAAAGCTAAGACCATTTAGCAACACACATCCAATATCAAGAGCTACAGGCAGCGCAGACAGTAGGGAGAGTTTTAAAAAAGAAAATACAGGTGAATGGACCAAGGGTAGACAGAAACACATGCCCCACAATAGAGGGAAAACCCACCCTGTGGGTCTGACCAGGGTGACCCTGGGAACTAAAGAATTGTGCATGCGCCTCATCGGTGTGTTTCCCTCAAATGTAGCATTTATGGTGTCAAAGATGCTTTCATCTAAGTGCCCAGTAACAGTTTCGGAAAATGACTACTGAATTACTTCAAAATACCAGGCATCAAACAGCCCTACCCTCTTTCCACTTGACGTCACTGTGACGTCACCCTTGCTAAGTTTGCTGTTTACCTCTCGCGTATCTGACGTTGGATCATGTCTGCTCTCTTTCCATTTGACGTCACTGTGATGACGTCACCCTTGCTAAGTCTGCTGTTTACTTCTCGCGTATCTGACGTTGGATCATGTCTGATATCCCCGATTGGATCCTAAAGCATTACTGCATCTCACAATCTACAGTTCAGTTTTCTGCTTGGTTCCCTCTGTCAAATGTCTGTTCCCTTAACTCATTCTACCCCAGACACACCACAGCAAGATAAGGGTCGACCATGTTAGTTCAAGGGTGATGCCAGAATAGCTTGGCGCCTATGGGCGCCAAGCTATTCTGGCATCACCCTTGAACTATCATGGTCGATCTGTGTCCTGCACTAGAGTGCAGTCTTCAGAGGACAATGGCAAAATTGGTGGATTTCGGTGTTGGGGTACAATGAGTTAAATGGGTTAACAATAATAATAGGGGCATCATTTTGAAAACCTGCTTAACCGTTTTCTGTACAATGAATCCAATCAACGTTTGAGCATTAGAGAAGGCTCATGCACCCCTACAAAACACAAGACGACCTAATGTTTTTTTCGTGTTGTTTTTACGTTATTCACTTTTGAAAGCCATAGTTGTGCAACCCTTCAAAATCACAGGAACAGCTACATCTTGGAGACATGCAGGAGTATACATACTTTGGAAGTCGTTATCTAAGCAGCCGTCGGTCGTAGGCATTTGAAATTTTGTACGGTTTGTAATATAATCATGCTGTTAATGAAGACACTGACTGCATTTGAAGACTCTACTACTTAAGATGGAGGGTATTCCGACACATATCGAGCGCCCCTCGTATAAAAAATATGGTCATAATTTCCCATAATCTTTTTGATCTTGACATTAAAAAGAGGTCAAATTAAAATGTCATATTGTAAATGATACACCACATCCCGTCTTTGTGCCAAGCGTTATGTCGCTGGTCTCAATATTCTCTAAGAAATGGCACGTTATTATGCAAATGATTGGCAGACAGGTGAGCCGCACGCACAGGTGTCTTACTCAATGACTCATTTTCAGGGTGTTTGCCCAGGGCAAATGTTGCCGATCTTTTTTCTTACAGACTCTAGAGACACTACCCTTCATGTTGAAACACAAAAAGCTTGTGACGCTAGGATGTCTAGGTTGGCCGTTTTGGGCAGTATCTGCCCTAGCCTGGATCTGCCCTAGCCTAGAATGTCTTTGCACTTTACACGCCTGGCAATTACTATACATGTTTTAGTCTGGATTCTGTGTTACACGGTCTCTGGAATACGTCATAGTACAGAAAGAAGTGACGCGGTTTGACGTCATAAGTATGCGTATCGTTTGCAATTCTCATGTTTTACACACATCTTGAAATAGAACCATGGTCAGGTGAGTGAACCTGTCAGAGCAAGTCCCTTGAGTTTACACAGATTCTGATCTCCTTCAGCTGCTGCTGTCTACTCTGTGTGCCATGGGTGTGCTTTCGTTCATATCGGCTTCACCGGACATGAACACGTTGGCAAAGAAAGGTTTGTGCAGTGTTGGTGGTACCCCATTCTAGAACATTCACCTAGATTCATTCTTTCCTTCAGCAGTCCGCCTTTGGCACAAACTCTCGCCCCCCCCCCCCCCCCGCCCCCCCTCCCCATCCTGCACGGTGGTCCGTACGATGCTATGCCGTAAGGTTCAAAATCACAGACCAGCACATATTTTAAATTACTGCGGTGTGGTGTGTGTCTCAGTTCATGCAAGGAAGAAGTTAAGACATCGTTAGCGCTTCCAGAGTTTAATCGTCCTAAAAACACTTATCGCCCACTACTTATACAAAGAAACTAATTCTAGCAAACAGCCGACGTAATTTAGTATATTAAAAAAGGTCCCAGAGCTGAGGTCACTGTCTTTAAAGAGATAAGGGAAGTTTAACCCTTTGCGTGTCCGTAGCGGTTTTAATCGCGATGATTCCTGTAGGAATCATAGCGACAAAAAGCGCTACGGACACGCAAAGGGTTAAGGTTGTACATTGCTTAACGTCCCGACAGCAACAAGGCTTTCTCAGGACGTGCCTGCACTGCTTGTGAAAAGAAACACTAAACAGAATATTGAATGTATGTCGCCAGCCTGTCTAATACGCTAAATAAAGCTAAGACCATTTAGCAACACACATCCAATATCAAGAGCTACAGTCAGCGCAGACAGTAGGGAGAGTTTAAAAAAGGAAAATACAGGTGAATGGACCAAGGGTAGACAGAAACACATGCCCCAGAGTAGAGGGGCAAGCCCATCCTGTGGGGCTGACCAGGGTGACCCTGCAAAGGGTTAACTCATTCTACCCCATCACCGAAATCCCCAAATTTTGCCGTTGTCCTCTGAAGACTGCATTGCAGTGCAGGACACAGATCGACCATGATAGTTCAAGGGTGATGCCAGAATAGCTTGGCGCCTATGGGCGCCAAGCTATTCTGGCATCACCCTTGAACTATCATGGTCGATCAATATCTTGCTGTGGTGTGTCTGGGGTAGAATGAGTTAAGGAAAGTGTCCGCAAACGCTTGACGTCATGGAGAAAAGGTTCAGCCGACTACTGGAGACAGAGAGAATGCTCCAGTATACAAAATATTCAGTCCTTGCACGGGTGCCGTACAGAAAATGTCTGCCCATTACTGGCGTCGCAGAAAAAAGTTTATGTCAAAACTGACGTCATATAAAACCCTTTCTGGCCAGGAAAGGCATCACTAGAAACTTCCCAATACTGACATTAGGCATTACCAAAGACAATACATTATATTATAATGTATTGTCTTTGGTATTGCTCATATCACAAATAGCCAACCCAAAACTACGTAAGTCGTTCCCATTATTAACGTGCAAAAAAGGTTCTACCGCTGACCTCATAACATTGTCAGCCGGCGACGTCAGAAGACCAAAACAATCTTGCCCACCACTGACACCAAAGAAAACTCTCAAACTAACAACTAGTTTCATACGCAGGTTCCATCCTCGATGACGGGATACGATTTCGTCCACTGCTTATGTCAGAGTTCCAGCTGACCACTGATAGAAAGACCCAGCTACTGACGTCATGGAGTCCCTCAACAACTTCAGAGATAACGTCCCCATAACGTCACCTTTAACCACAGGCTTAATTGGGACATCAAAGGTCAACATGAAGAGCATGCTGATCTCATGTCTTCGCTTCCTGCTTGGTGTGCTAATTATTACCGTGAACTCGATCGCGATTGCTATCTTTTCACGGGTGCTAAGACTGCGCGGAAACATGCTAGTGGTGTCGCTGGCAGTCGCCGACCTTTTGGTTGGCCTCTTTCTGCCGGTCGACGTACTGACCTGGGCGCCAGGTGTTTCGGACCTCTTCAGGGCTTCGGAGGTGAGGAAATGTTGAATCACTGATGCTGTGAAGGCACAAAATAACACACCGGCACACATGTGTCGATTTATGTCTCAGTACTCGGCTGAAACATCAGGACAAACATATCCTGTGATATTTTACGGTTAACCCTCTAGCTGTCGGTAGCGCTTTTTGTCGAGAAGATTCCTGCAGGAATAACACCCTGACATCCTGCAGGAATAACACCCTGACATCCTGCAGGAATCCCTCGTCGAAAAGCGCTACCGACAGACAAAGGACCTCTCCAAATCTTGCACCTTCATTATTCTCAGAAGTACCCAACGGAGAAAGAAACACGCTTAGAAAAGACAGGTACAACACAATTAATTGTGTTGTACCCGTCTTTTCTAAGCGTGTATTGTGTTGTACCCGTCTTTTCTAAGCGTGTTTCTTTCTCCGTTGGGTACTTCTTTGCATTTTACACGCTTGGCAGTCACCTTTTTGGTCTGGATTTCTTCATTATTCTCGCCACGGAAACTATTCAGTTTTGTACTTTAAGGTCCAAACTCACAGAACAGCCAAGATGTTATTTTTGCAGGCTTGGTGCGTGCTTCGCGTGATTTGGATAAACGTCACGTGCTTGGCGTCTATCTTGACAGTCGTGGAAATTGCGGCAGAGAGATACCTGTACATCGTGCAACCCTACGCCTATCGCCGCTACGTGTCTGATCGTTATTTGACGGTCTTGATCCTGGCAACGTGGGTTATGGCGCTTGCCTGGGGTAGTGGCCCTCTGTACCATAATAAGTACGTCATCATTGTGTGCTGGTCCGTAATAATTCTTGACCTTACGGCTTTCAGCCGTAAGTTAAAATCGACAGACCAATACAAAAATGGGTCTACCTACATTAATTCGCCAGCGGACGTGAATTCAGTTCAATTCAAAATACTGTATTGTGCGACCTGCTTGGAAATGTATCTTTGGTTTCGCAACATAAACACATGAACAGTAAACAGACAAGTATGATAAAGACACAAACTAAATCCTCGGTAAGAATATTAACTAAAATTACATTTAACATATGAAACTAAAACAATACACACGGGTGTATACATATTTATATAGTTTCACCCCTAAAGCCACCACTTATATTCACATCAATCCTTCGGCTGACGTCCGCCCGATGGCCTTTTGCGCATTGGGGTCCTACCACCCAGCCCCAGCATCACTGCCACCACCCCCCCCCCCCCCCCCCCCCCGATTACATAAAATGAGTATCAAATACTGGAGCAGCCATCACATACAAGTATGTATCACTTATAGTAGCAGGCATCACATGATGTATTGCATTTGATAAACGTTAGATTAAACTGTCTGCGTCATATACTGCACATCCTCTATAGAATTATAGGTAACTGTTTACTGACTTCACACCAAGCATCAATACACACAGGCGCGTAAGCACGGACGCGCACAAACCGACCGAGACCGTGGACGAGAAGCACACAGCGCCTCCGTCTGCAAAGCTTTTGATTCATGTTACAAATGCTCTGTTGTTGTTTTTTGTTTATTTTTGGTTGTTGTTGGAGTTTTTTCAGTTCAGTCTTGCATATCAGAGATCCAATTGCCTGTCTGCTGTCCTTTATTTTTCAGTTGAAAAGATTGACGATATTATTCAATTTTCTAACTGCGGAAACGGCTGACAATATTCATTACAATGTAAATGATCGATAAATTCATAATACAAACTTTTACTATACTTGAATCTGAAGACTGGTGTGTGAGTCAAAATCGTGAATCGCTGTGTGCCTTTATTAGCATCACAGCACTGCATGGCCGAAGGTCAATGTCACATTTGGACAAGGCCAAGGAGGTAGACAAGTTCACTGACACAGGTGGACAATAAACATGTAATCCATGTAGGACGATGTTATGCGACTGTTGCTATACATAATGCTATGTTAAGGCCCCGCCACACGTGCCAGTTGTGCCGCGATTTTGAAGCCGATTCCGATCCGATTGCGATCGGATGACGTCAATTATCCGATCCGGTCCCAATCGGCTGGGAATCGGGTGTCTAGAACCTGCTCTATTTTTCCGATCCGAATCGGTCCCGATCGTAAGCTTCAACCAATCAGAGCGCGTCTCGCAAATCATGTCGTTTCAGCACGGCCGTTTGCAAATGGCGGAACACGCCTGTTGTGATCAGTACCACCGCCGTTGCTGTTCGCACGCCTCTTCCCGAATATGATGCAAAACTGCTGATAATGCAAGCACATCATCATCACTGTCAAAACTAGCAGTCATTTCGCAGAACGGGTACGACTTTGATCTTCGGTTCAAACCGGGTCGGCTAAACAAGTCGGGAAATGTGTGGCAGTGCACACGTTTTTTAGTCCGGCCCGATCACCTACCGATTCGAAAACTGATCGGGAATCGGCCTCAAAACCGGGCATGTGTTGCGGGGCCTTTAGGGCGTAGTAAATATGAGTAATTCATGAAAAGGTCAAGGTCGCACACGTTCAGGGATATTGTTCAATTCACACATGCAAGCCGCCTACATAATCAAACAGTGTAAAGAGATCAAGGCTAATCAGTATTACACTTTAACACGTCCGCCATATATACATGTCATACTTCTAATAACGCGTGTATACACGTTACCATTGACATCTTTTAATCATAGACTTTTCCTGTGTTGACAATCACAATACCGTTCGACCAAGGCTCAGAGACACTTGGAAAGGCTAGTCTCCAAGACAATGTAGAACAAGAAAGGCTAGTCTCCAAGACAATGTAGAACAAGAAAGCTAGTCTCCAAGACACTGTAGAACAAGAAAGCTAGTCTCCAAGACACTGTAGAACAAGAAAGGCTAGTCTCCAAGACACTGTAGAACAAGAACGGCTGAGGCAAGCGGCCTGAAGCCCTTATGGCTCACATGTATGACCAATCCACATAATAATTATGACCTTTGTGACCGTGACTTTTCCACTCAAACTGAACGACGACAAAACGGAAGCCATGCTGGTAGGCACTCGCCAGAAACTTTCCCAGCTCTCTCCCTCTCTCCACCTTCAACTCGACAGCACCCCCATCTCCCTCTCTGACTCGGTCAAGAACCTTGGCGTTATCCTCGATTCCTCTCTTTCCATGACCAGCTTCGTCTCCGCCACGGCCCAGGCATGTTATTTCCACATCCGCCGCATCAGTCAGATCAGAAAATACCTCACTACCGAAGCTGCCACCAAACTCGCTGTCTCTCTCATCTTATCTCGCATCGACTACTGCAACTCTCTCCTTTCTGGCCTTCCTCACTCCACCACTCTCACTCTCCAGCGCGTCCAGAACAATGCTGCCCGCCTCGTCCTCAGAAAGAAAAAATCCGACCACATCACTCCCCTGCTCAAGCTCCTTCACTGGCTCCCCATCCCCCAACGCATCCAATACAAGATTCTGTCTCTCTGCTACAAATCCCTGAACAACTACGCTCCTGCGTATCTCTCCAACTTACTTCACCCCTACACTCCTCCCCGCTCCCTCCGCTCCGCCTCTGACCCTCTCCGCCTCCTCATCCCCCGCACCAAACTCAGCACTTTCGGCCCCCGCTCTTTCTCAGTATACGGTCCAACCACCTGGAACACTCTCCCACTCTCTCTCCGTCAGAAACACTCGCTCTCCTCCTTCCAGTCTGCCCTCAAAACTCATCTCTTTCAACAGTTCTAGCACTATATCACCACACTCCCCAGCCCGGCCCAAGCTGACCGTCCTAATGTATCTTCACTATTTGTGTTACGTGAGTCATTGTCTAAAGCGTGCGCATGCGTGTGCGAGTTGTGAGTGCGCGCTTAGAGTTATAATTATTATTAAGATAAGCGCATTATAAATACCGTAATTATTATTATTATTATTATTAAGTGAGCAAGTGTTCAAGTTTTTAAACATAAGTAAAGGGTTGGCTTTTGTACCAGCAAAATCTGAGTTTTCTCAAAATGTTTGCGTTTTTTTCACAAATGATCGACCCTCCGTGACCCTCGACCTTTCTGAGGGGTTGACTAAATTAGTATGCATAAAAAGGTGTTCTCGTCAGCTACCTTTGTTCCAAATTTGACTGAAAAGTTTGCAAAAAGGTTTGATAAAAAGTACAATTCTATCAACAATTGGCATTTTTCAAACACTTGCCGACCTCCTGTGACCCTTGACCGTTCCGAGTGGTCATCCAAATTAGTATGCATAGAAAGGCCTTACCATCAGGTATTTCAACAGCAAGTTTGGGTTTAAAGTTTAAACTAATATTTGAGAAAAAAAAACAGTTTCTGTCAAAATATGGATTTTTTAAAATATTATTTCTGGACCCACCGATGACCCTTGACCTTTGCTAGGGGACCACTAAATTAGTATGCATAGAAAGGTCTTATCATCAGCTACATTTGTGGCAAATCTGACTGAAATGTTGGCAAAAAAGTTTGATAAAAACTACAATTCTATCAAACACTGACATTTTTCACACATTTGCCGACCTCCTGTGGCCCTTGAACTTTCCGAGGGGTCATCCAATTTAGTATGCATAGAAAGGTCTTACCATCAGGCATCTCTGTACCAAGTTTGGATCTGAAGTTGAAAAAAGTACTTAAAAAACAATTTTACAAAATATGGCGTGTTTTGTTTTTTAAAATACCCCTTTCTATGACCTTGACCTTGAGAGAGAGATCGCTGAAATTTGTATGTTTAGAAGGGTTTTGCCACAAAGTACCCTTGGGTCAAGTTTGAAGTCTGAGGCTTGAAGAGTCTCCGAAACAAATGCCAACGTTAGTGTGTACCACGGACGCCGGACGACGTACGCAGGACAGACGACGGATGGCCCATTACACAGACTCACTTTTGCTACGCACGTGAGCCAAAACCCATCATCAACATAGAGTAACTCTGTTCGGCTGAGCAGTGATATCGTACGGTGGTTTAGCTAAAACAACGAAATGCTCACGGATGGAGCATGATAGTCCAAGGGTGGTGCCGGAATAGCTTGGCGCCCATAGGCGCCAAGCTATTCTGGCACCACCCTTGAACTTTCATACTCGATCTGTCTCTAGAATTGTAATAATATAGTCCTTCAGAGGGCAACTTCAAAATTTGGGGATTTCGGTACGGGGGTAAAATCTGTTAAAAGACAGAATACACTCGATTATGGTACACAAGTTCAAAGACACAATATGCTTACGTGCGCTTGTTTGTAGTTTTTTTGGACAAGATGTAAGCATGTCCATTGTCAGTCATGTTTATAAAGATCTTCGCCGTCGTGTTATTCACATTTCACGGGTTATAGCCATGTTTTGTCACGAGTCACAAAACCAGATATACAACAATTACAAATCGGGATTTTAACCCTTGCCCCCTCTGACATTTGTCCCTTTGGGCTGACATAATTTGACATTAATTGCACGTTCCAAGTAAACAGAAAGCAGTGGGAAGGGGTGGAGGGTGGCTGAGGGCGAAATGAGAAAATTGGAACAGCTGTCAGTCCCTTTCCATTGGCCAAACTACAAAAATTAAGAAGGCGGGGAGGGGGGGGGGGACCAAACATCAGCCCCTGCCATTGAAGTATGATTGTCCACGAAAGATGTTAGCGTTCTTTGCATGTGGTGTGCTTCACTCGTATCATTTTCCTTCTGTTTCTACAGGTTTTCTGAATTTCAAATCTGCGACGCGATCAATATTTTCTCGGTTGTGTACATAGTGTATGCCACGAACGCCATAATGTGGACGTGCTTCGTGGCCACTGGAGTACTTTACGGGCTTATCTTCCGGTTGGCTTTGCAAAAACAACGAGCGGTGGAGCCACGAGCTTCCATCGGATTAACAACTCTCCGCCTCCGGAAACGATTCAAGGTTTAATCTTTTTTTCACGTGTAAAAGCGAGTATTTGCTTACAAGTCGAGTTACCAAAGCTAGTAAGTCAAGAACAACAACAAAAGACGACGAAATTTCAACTCATTTTTGTCAGTATGCAATTGAGATGTTTGAAGGTATGCGTGCCCAGACCTAAAGCAATTTGCATGATTTGGGCGCATTTCGAGGAAACGCAATATTGAAGTTTTATTTAAAATTGAAGTGAACGGTTTATATTTTTCGAATTTTCAAGTTAGGTCAAATTCTCAGAACTTGTGCCATTCAGCGTATAATAATGCTGCTCACAGTAAGTCACGAGCAACCCCGACAAATTGCGATGATTTCAATAAGAACAAGCCTGTCAAATGTAAAGATGTTGTGTTTGAATTTTTGGACAAGGTTGTCGACTGTCGCAACAAGCGAAGAGTCACACATTGACAGAATCGTGCTTATTTCAACTCATCACTATTTTCCATAGGGGTAACTGGTCACTTTTAACTTAGCCCTTTTCATCCTGATACACCCATTGCTTGAAATAAATTTGACTACTAGTTCAAGGGTGGTGTCAGTATAGCTTGGCGCTTGAGGCGCCAAGCTATTCTGGCACCACCCTTGAACACAACAGTTGATCAATCTCCTAATCTGTAATTTTGTAGGGAGGTTACAAAGTAAAGTAGGTTATAGCACTGTCAGGGGAGAGAAATGTGCATGATCGACCAGTGATCATAGATCTACTGTGGCCAAAGCACACACACACACACACACACAAAGAGAGAGATAGGAAAGAGAGGGGGCGCTAAGAGAGTGACTGAAAGCAATGCATATGGAAGCCCGCCCCCGAAGGGGGGCGTATCACATATCCACTGTTCCAGCCACTCAGTGCATAGAAATTTAAATCTAGGTCCCCCAAGGGGGGTCCAGATGTTTAGCCGGTGTGGACAGCTGTTTCGGTCTTGGCGACCTCTTCAGCACACCATCGGCAATACTGGAGGAGGCAGGAAATTCTGCCTACCTGCAATGACAACCACATTTTACTGTGGTGTCTGCAGGGGCATACATTCCATGCCACCACCTAGAGTTAAATTTCCATGCACCCCAAAAGAGAACCTACCAAAAGGAGGGAAAGGGTTGCAGGCGATATTGTAGTAATAAATGAAAAGAAAAGGGGAGACTGCCAGTGCTAATATTTTAGGAAGGTTACAAAGTAAAGTAGGTTATAGCACTGTCAGGGGAGAGAAATGTGCATGATCGACCAGTGATCATAGATCTACTGTGGCCAAAGCACAAAAAAAAAGAGAGATAGGAAAGAGAGGGGGCGCTAAGAGAGTGACTGAAAGCAATGCATGTGGAAGCCCCCCCGAAGGGGGCGTATCATATATCCACTGTTCCAGCCACTCAGTGCATGGAAATTTAAATCTAGGTCCCTCAAGGGGGGTCCAGATATTTAGCCGGTGTGGACAGCTGTTTGTTTCGGTCTTGGCGACCTCTTCAGCACACCATCGGCAATACTGGAGGAGGCAGGAAATTCTGCCTACCTGCAATGACAACCACATTTTACTGTGGTGTCTGCAGGGGCATACATTCCATGCCACCACCTAGAGTAAAATTTCCATGCACCCTAAAAGAGAACCTGCCAAAAGGGGGGAAGGGGTTGCAGTCGATATTGTAGTAATAAATGAAAAGAAAAGGGGAGACTGCCAGTGCTAATATTTTAGGAAGGTTACAAAGTAAAGTAGGTTATAGCACTGTCAGGGGAGAGAAATGTGCATGATCGACCAGTGATCATAGATCTACTGTGGCACCACAGTAAAATGTGGTTGTCATAGGTAGGCAGAATTTCCTGCCTCCTCCAGTATTGCCGATGGTGTGCTGAAGAGGTCGCCAAGACCGAAACAGCTGTCCACACCGGCTAAATATCTGGACCCCCCTTGGTGGACCTAGATTTAAATTTCCATGCACTGAGTGGCTGGAACAGTGGATATGTGATACGCCCCCCTTCGGGGGGGGGGGGGGGCCTTCCATATGCGTTGCTTTCAGTCACTCTCTTAGCGCCCCCTCTCTTTCCTATCTCTTTTTTTTTGTGTGTGTGTGTGTGTGTGCTTTGGCCACAGTAGATCTATGATCACTGGTCGATCATGCACATTTCTCTCCCCTGACAGTGCTATAACCTACTTTACTTTGTAACCTTCCTAAAATATTAGCACTGGCAGTCTCCCCTTTTCTTTTCTGTAATTTTGTAACATTTGCTTCATAGGACAATAAGCAAATGTTACAAAATCAGCCTCAGGATGTAATGGGTTATTGTGAGCAGTACAGTTAGATATTTCCTTTTTCAGACGTCCAAACAGTCAGTGGCCGTGGCTCTGGTGTTTATGATGTGCTGGGCGCCCCATACTATCGCCCACACGGTGCATCTGTATTACCCGATTCACGTACAGACACGCGCCGCTATCACCAACCTCGGTTTCTTCAACTCTTGCTGCAATTTCTTCGTCTACGTTATCTTCAATCCCCGTTTCCGCAAAACTGTCAAAGAATGGACGAGGAAATGGTTCTGCTGTCTTATCGGTACAGCTTACGCGGCTTCAAGCCAAGAGACGACCAGACCAAGCGCAATAAGTTATATGCAGAGCCCATCAAGTACTGCTAGCCCGCATTGCGCAACAACTTATGATAAGCAGAGTCTTTCAACTTCTGCTACCACTGACAAAGCTGAGAGGCAGAGCGCGTCAAGTACTTACTGCTAGAACACCTAGCGCAAGCAGTTATGATACGCAGAGCGTGTCAAGTACTGCTAGACCACCTAGCGCAACCAGTTATGATACGCAGAGCGCGTCAAGTACTGCTAGAGCCACTGACCTATATTTACTTGACCTCTGACTTCAACAATTTTCGCTTTGAGTTCCTTCGCGCATCTTAGCCTCGCACTTTTGCATTACCCTTTCCGGTACCAATGTGAAAAGACACGTCGAAGTACGAGTGCATACGAAGTTATTTGGACTGTTTTGACTATTTCGGCACGATGTCGAAGCGACAACACGGTGGGAGTCGTTGCAAAAACCATCTTTGTTACTATGTTTAATCAACAGAAGTTAAAATAATGAGACAGCTGACTAAAAGAAGAGAAGAAATAGCTATCAAATTGAAAGAGAAGTGTATTTATTTGCATATGTGGCTTGAAGCATTCTCAGAAGATTATGAATTAAATTTTATAAAATAGTTCGCGCTTTCATTGATGCTTTAAAATTTATTTTTTAATGAAGGAAATTTTAAGCAATTAGTTTAGCAGATAATATATTTTAATTTTCCATTGCACCATTTAGAAACTAATGCATGTATATTATATTTATTACTAATACTATTAAAAAATATCTTAATTTTTAAGTGGTGTAATTGAATGTTGAAATATATTACCTGCTAAAATAAATGCACGTAATTTCCTTCATTAAAAATGAAACATTCTTTTTCAACACGCTCCATCAGATCTTAATAATTAAAAAAATGCATCGTTAGTGCCAATTTCTGATTACAGCTGTGCGGTATGTAATGTAGTCACAGTGACAGTGGTGACACTCTTTCTTGAATTTTAGATCTACGAACGTTGTTTGTATCGAATAATAACATGAAGAATATCCTTTTCCATTAAAAAACATTTTTTTTTGACAGCCCAGGTTTTTTTTTTTTTTTGTGTGTGTGCAATTGGGAAACCCTCCATAATCTGCCCCTGAATGTATCTCAATAATGAATATTTTCCTGGATGGCGAATCTCCAAGGAAAAAACAAAATTAAGTGTTTGTTACAGCTATTATGTCAAGACAATTTTGGGTACTTTGGTATTTGAATGTGTTTGTTTAGGGGTTTTGTTAATTTTTTTTCCTTTTCATTCCTAATTTAAAGCTAAGGTTAGATGATTTGGCCCCAAAAAGCTTGTTTGAGGTTATTCAACCCACCATATTTTTTATTGTGGTCCCTACGCCTTTTTGTGCAGTGGGCTGGAAAGGGTTTTTTTCCCCTTTTTTAAGCCCACATTTTTCCAGTTTCGGAGATGTACAAACATATTTTTTATAAATTTCTGACCTGTACGTACGTATTTTCCCAGATATCTGGAGATATACACATATAGCCCTCATATTTTCTTTTCAGCTCAGTGAACATTGTTTTTCTTACTATGTTCTAAGCGCTAACACTGTACCACATAAACGTTTTTCGATATGAAAACTCTGTTAGATGTCAAACAAGTTCATTTAGCGTTGATATAAAAGAAAACCGAAGACCTTACCTCGACGATTGAATCAAAAATGCCCGTTTCAAACGGGATACACGCATTCCTTTCTCTGTCTTCCATGATAGTCGAAATGCAACCGGAAAAACCTAGGCAAAATCGCAAGCCGGCGCATGCGCACAAACCCGAAGCGAACTTCGCAATAGGCTTTGAGAAGGTACACGCGCTCAGTCAGACATCCAGTAATGTAGTATCCATGGCTAGAGCACCTAGCGTAATAAATTATGACAGGCAGAGCGCGTCAAGTACTGCTAGACCACCTAGCGCAACCAGTTATGATACGCCGGCAGAGCGCGTCAAGTACTGCTAGAGCACCTAGCGTAAGTTTGATAAATTATGATAGAGCGCGTCAAGTACTGCTAGACCACCTAGCGCAACCAGTTATGAGAGGCAGAGCGTGTCAAGTACTGCTAGACCACCAGGCGCAATACGTTATGATAGGCAGAGCGCATTAAGTGTTGCTAGACCACCAAGTGCAATAAGTAGTAATGAAATTATACAAACAATTATATAAAGTGATGCGCCAAAACAAACAAATAAACGGTGAAAAAATGTGAGATGGACATGGACAAATGGTTTTTGGCAGGTGAAATATTTCACCCTTGCTCTGTAATTTTAAGTGTATAGTCTAGCAGCTTTTCGCAATTTCTGCAGACTAAGTAGTTCGTCAAAAGAGTAACAATGGTTTGCAGGTACGAAACGAAAGTACTAATGCCATATAGTTTATGCATGGCAACAATATTTGTCCTTAGGATGGAGACATTTTTGTAGAAGTGTTTTTCGAAAGCTATTTTTCGATGTGAGGGAACCAGTCCTCGTACACCGCCCGGATAAGGTGCAAGACATTTTTTGTGCATAACATTGAAAATTTCAAGCATACTGTCACGACACGCCTGACGGAGTCAGGGCGCCGTGGACAATGTAAGTGCTAACACTCGAGAAACCCACCCACTCTAAATAAATCACAACGCCAGTGATAAACAACAAACAAATCTTTTATTACCTACTCTTACTCTAACCCCCACCCCAACCCACTAACGCCCCACACCCTCACACATACCCACACATGCACTCATATAACGTATTAACACATAAAAAAAAGATTAACAGATAACAATGACTAACAGGTGAAAATGACTAACAGGCGAAAATGACTAACAGACGAAAATGACTAACAGGTGAAAATGACTAACAGGTGAAAATCGGCAATGGCTATACAAGGCGGGTACTTTGTCTCTGTACAGTGTCCTCTGTCCCACACTAGACAGGGTGGCTCGTAACGTAAGAGTACTACCCCTACACCGCAGAGCACCGTAGTCGCGCTTGCCCACGCACGCCTGTGACCGACGCGCAGAACGTATACTCCAGTACATATAGCAAATCAAATCAGACTAACTCCTTTAAAAGTGTTTGCTGGTGCATTTTACTCGTCAATGTTTCCTCTGTAAATAAAAAATAGTCCGGAAAGATCTGGACCCTAGAAATATATTTTTTTCCACATTTTGTCGAGCGTTTCGCTGGTGTGCGCGGTGCCATATCTTTGCGGCGGAGACGGCTGTGCGCCGTGGTTACTGGGACTATTGTTTAACCGCAAGATGCAAAACACGGAAAATACCGAGAAAAAACCTGAAAAGCACAGTTATGTACATCCATCACCAAGCCATTCTAGCGTAACTGGAAGATATTTTCAAGCACGTATACACAAAATGTAACCAAAAACTGAAATTTTACAATGAATAATTAATTTTGTTTTTATTTGTGCTTTCCGAAGTTGATTTTGTGCATCTTTCCGTAATGCGACGTGCTGAGATGCAAAATGGCGGAGAGTTCCAATCTTCACGAAACTGACGATCAAAACAAGGTAAGGAAACCGTTTCACATTCATATTTTAAGCATGAAATCGTTATGAGAAAAGAAACGATTTCATGATTAACGGTAGACAGGCGTTATTAGCAGTGAAAGCATTGTACGTTGTCAATTACAACCAGACGTGCCGAAATCGACAAAAGCTAGTCACGATCAGTCTTCGTCTTCAGCAAAGTTTTCTGCACTTTAATACACGCACGCCATGAGTGTCTCTACATGTTGATGAACTGTATAGGGGCATAATTATTTCAAATCAGAGTGAAATGATTAAATGATTTTTTTCTGGCATGTCTGCAGGAGGGGTATGAAGATTACAAATGCATTATCTGCAAAGAAGATACCGATGGCAAGGATCGTGTAAAGCTCACACAGAAAGGTTACAAGTAACAGTATCAACTCAGCCAACAAGGAGCGTGGCGATAACCTTATTAGTGCATACCCGGGAGAGTTTGTCCACACTAAATGTCGCAAAGAGTACACACACCCGGACAAGATTGCAGCATGTAAAAGGGCAGCTATAGAAGGATCACCATCTCCAGTGAAGAAAAAGAGGTGCCTGCGTTCAGATCAAAGCAGAATTAACTACAGCAGCCAGTGTTTGTTCTGTTGTCAGAGTAGAGAGGTGGGAAAAAATGGAAAACCAGAAATACTGATTCCAGTTAGAACAGAAAGCTTCCAAGAATCCATAAAGAAAGCATGTGCCAAAAGAGGAGAGAAGGACAAGAATAAGAAGAATAAGAATAAGAGTACTTTATTATCTCGAAAAGAGAAATTCGGTTGTGGTACATTTATAACAAATAGTACAAACAAGACATAAAAACATTATAGCATAATTATGAACATTTTCTCCCTGCACTTGCACAGCTACAAATTCCAAATGGATAAAGTAAACACTGCAAAATCTTTACACATAACTCTTACACATCTCACACAAACATCTTTTATGGACTGAACTGAGCGGCACTTATACATTCACACCCACCTCTACATATGCATACATAATACGCGTGTTTCAACCTAGTCCTAACCCTCACTACTTATTATACAAACGTCTCTGTACATTATTACACATTATTACACACGCTGCATAATTAAAGTCTACCATAATAAAATAATTAGTGGGTAAACACTCAGTAACAACAATCCCAGTATGTTCATGTTCACCACAAGTGGGCGATTGAAGTAACTGGCAGACTAGCATTTGCATCGGACTGCTGTGCGTATGATGTTGTGTACCACAAAGTTTGCAGCACCAATTTTCGTTCAGGATACGGAATTCCCCGGGTGTTTTCAGAACACACACAGAAGAAGAAGACAGGAGGACGACCTGAAAATCCCACTCTTGTTGCTGCATTCCTTGATGTGGTAGAGTTCTTAGAATGCAGTGACTATGACCAGGTAACTGTCCAAGAACTTGTCAATGTAATGCAGGGCAGCTTAGGTGGCGCAGATGCAACATTGCAACCCTACACAGCACAATATCTCAAGAAAAAACTGAAAGAGCATTTTGGGGAGGATATTGTCTTCACAGACCTTGGAAGAGGAAAGGCTGATTTTGTGTCTCTGAGAAAGAATGCATCAACGATTCTTCATGACTTTTTTGTGTCAGCAAGGCATGCAGACGAACAAACACAGACGACAAAACTAATCAAGACAGCAGCACAACTTATCTTGAACGATATAAAGACAATGTCTAATGAAAGAGACAATTATCCAGAATTTGCAGATGATGGATGTCTTGATAAACAAGTTAATTACATGCCACACTCTCTGAGAACATTGCTTCAAGCAATCATTGTGACCAAGGACAGTGACCTGAAGATTGCATCTTTGGGACAGGCCATTATCCAGGCAGCACGGCCACGCACTGTCATGGCACCCTTACAGCTTGGGTTGGGGGTTCAGGTGCACCACATGTTTGCTTCAAAGTTCCTGGTGGAAAGTCTGAATCGTCTAGGTTTCTGTGTCTCATACCAGGAAATTTAGGTAGGTGTGTGTGTGTGTGTGTGTGTGTGTGTGTGTGTGTGTGTGTGTGTGTGTGTGTGTGTGTGTGTGTGTGTGTGTGTGTGTGTGTGTGTGTGCATGGATGCGTGCGTGTGTGTGTGTGTGATAGTGTGTGTAAAACAGTGTGTGTTGGTAATCGGCAATGATAGTGGCTGGAAGAGAGGATGATGAAGGATACAACTGAACGTAATAATTAGATAGTTATATGTGATGGTATAAACAATGTGATAAAAAAAATGACAAATGATAAATAAAGTCTTTTTAAATTGCATTTGAATTTCAGAAATATGAATTGAATGCAGCAGCAGCTCAAGGCACTGACATCCCAGTCAACAATGAGTCACAGAAGAATGTGATTCATTTCGTGGCAGACAATGTGGACCACAATACTGCAACTCTTGATGGTCATGGAACCTTTCATGGTATGGGTATTGTTGCAGTTGTTACACCCAGCAAAGCTGACATCAAGCAAATTCCACGGAAGCCAGTTTCACCAGACGAGATCAGCAGGCTTGGAAAAATTGGCTTTCATTTCTATAGGTACTTTTACATATGAATCCAATGAGTGTGGTTATCCTGAGCAACATAGTTAGGCATGTCATTGTTTTGACAAAATATGTTTTTTTCCAAAATGCTATTCACAAATTTGGTAGAGTGATACATGATGGTAAGACATATCTATGCATACTATTTTGGATGACCCTTCGTTGGGGTCAAGGGTCGCAAGAGGCCGGCAAATGTGTGTAAAATGCCAATTTTCCATAAAATTGTAGGTATTATCAACATTTTTGCAACTTTTTCAATTAAATTCGGCACAAATTTAGCTGATGATAAGACCTTTCTGTGGATATTAACTTAGTCAACTCATCGCAAAGGTCAAGGGTTACAGGGGGTTGACGGATGTCTGAAAATAATTATATTTTGAGAAAACATGGATTTTGCTGGTGCAGAAGCCAGCCCTTTGCGTATTGTCACAACGGTCACATATGTAAATCTGTCGTATACCTGAGTCATAATGGCTTTGCCTTTCTTGTTGATAATGCGGTCGATACACTTTGCTTGATGTAGTGACATTATATTTTCCCTTGTCTTTTTCTTCTTCTTTTACAAACTTAAGCAATCCTTAATGCACTTTCATACATTGTATGTTTCAGATCTGAGTGGAATGGACTGTCTGCAATGCTGTTCACTGAAGTTCAAGAGCCTTGTGTAGATGATGAGACTGCTGAACTTGACTTTCTCTGGAGAATATCATGGCCCTTAAAGTCACCTCGGCCTGGATGGAGTGGATTTATGCAGGAGACACATCACGGTGTCTACCCAGGGAAGTCTGCTGTGTTTTTCATGCCAATGATTGGTGTCAACCCTGGTGATATGTCGTGCATATTTTCTACCCTGCATTTTGTTGCTGCACAGGCAAGGAAATACAAAGTCACTCCGGTGATTACCTTTGACCAGCCATTGTACTGGAAAGCACAAACCATCATCACAAGTGAAAACTCAGACAGTGACCTCAAGAGTACAGTTGTTCTGCTTGGAACTTTCCACTTGCTGATGAGCTTTTTGGGAAGCATTGGCCATCTCATGGCAGGCTCAGGCTTGCTGGATGTGATTGAGAAAGTGTATGCCCCTAACTCTGCTGTCCACATCTTAAGTGGCAAGGCATATTCAAGAGCTGTCAGGGGCCATTTGCTTGTTGATGCTGCCCTGAACGCGTTGCTCGTTAGCACTGCGTTTCAAATGCCGTGGCTTTTGGTCCATCATGATCCTGCATCTCTTGATAGGGAGGCTTTGACCAAAGAGGAAGCCTGCCAGGCTCATGACACCATGCTTCTCAATGATATTTCAGGCCTTGACATTACAGCGACAGTGGGCAATAAAGACCTGGATGAAGCTGCCGCAGTATTTGATCATCTTATGAAGGGGGAAATGGAGGCCAAAGAAGCAGCACAGCAACCAGTCTTGCAAGGCATTAAGAAAATATTGGAGAACTTCAAAGTTCAGTGTGCCACTGCCAGCAGAACCAGCAAATTATGGTTCCAGTATATGGAAATGGTTGACCTCCTTCGCATGGCAATCAAGGCTGAGAGAACTGGTCACTTCTCTCTACACCTCCTCTCAGTTGCCAGAATGCTGCCCTTTTTCGCTGCATCAGGCCATAATCTCTATACCAAGTCAGCGAAATTGTACCTGCAGCAAATGACACAGTTGGAGCAAACACATCCTGATGTGTTTGACAACTTCCAGACAGGCCATCATGTGATGAGGAGGAGTGATCGTTTCTGGGGAGGGTTCTCGTGTGACCTCATCATTGAGCAAACTCTGATGCGGACACTGAAAACAAATGGTGGGCTCACAAGAGGCAGAGGCATGGGCGAACATCAGCGGCTCGTGTGGCTACTATCGATGCCTTCATGTGCAGCCGTCAATCAGTGGATGCAGTCTTTGACAAAGACAGCTTTCACAACAAGTGAGCAACATAAAGAATCAACTCAAGCAAGACAGCAAAGGGACCACAAGGACACCATCACCATCATCGACTACCTGTCGCAAAGGAACCCTTTCAGCGCAGATGAAGTCCTGAGATCCATCGTGAGCGGACAAGCAGCAGACACTTCTGTGAATGTAGACAATGCAAAGGAAATTGGCCATCGCATTCTCAGTAGCATGAATGGCCAGCCTGTGTCTGATGTCACATTCAAGAAAAGTAATCAGGCTGTCACAATGGCAGTGAAGTCAGATCTGAAAATTGGCCAGGAAGCAGTTCAAGTCGACCCACAACTGCTCTTTCAAAGACTCCTGCAAGTTGCTAGAGATGACACTGACAGGCTGCACGAAATTTTCCAACATGAACTGACAAGCTTGCCAACATCCCTTTTTGATGGAAGTGGGTTTCCCAGAGAGGCAAACAAACACACTCTGGCAGAGTTTCTTTGGTCGTCAGAAGAGGGCACACCTGCATCGCTGCCTAGTGAGAATATCAAGTACATCCTTGATGGTGGTTCCTTACTCCATCGCTTACCATGGCCAAACGGATCATCATACACAGACCTGGTGGAGATGTACGTCAACTTTGTATCAAGAAAGTACAAAGATGCCAACATCATATTTGACGGATATTGCAGTGGACCAGGAACAAAGGACATGACACATCTGCGCAGAAGCAAAGGCATGGTGGGAACCAATATTGCATTCACCGCAGACATGCTCCTGTGTGAGAAAAAGGAACACTTTCTCGCCAACGCAGAAAATAAGGAACAGTTTCTGCGTCTTATCGGAAGTGCTTTTGAAGCCCGAGGTTTTGCAGCCCGTCATGCGCAAGGAGATGCTGACTGTCTGATCGTTCAGGAAGCATTACTGTCTGCAAAAAATGTGCCGACTGTTGTGATTGGTGAGGACACGGACCTGCTTGTTCTCCTACTCCATCATGTTGAACCCACCATGCAGGACGTGTTTTTCACGTCAGGATCCTACAAGAAGAATCGCACTAGGGTTTGGGCCATCAAGGCTACCCAAGCACGTCTGGGCAGGGCGGTATAAGGAAACATCTTGTTTGCACATGCATTCTGTGGATGTGACACCACCTCCCGGGCATATAACATTTCAAAGTCTCTGCCTATCAAGAAGCTGAAAAATAATGACTTTGTGAAGGATGCCCAGATCTTCCTGGCAGATGATAGCATCCACCAGACCATTGCTGAAGCCGGGGAAAGAGTTTTTGTGTCGCTCTACAACGGGAGACATGATGACACTTTGGACCATCTGCGGCTAGTGAGGTATCAGCAAAAGGTTTCCTCGAGCATCTCACAGGTTCAGGCCAAAGTTCTGCCTCCAACGTCATCAGCTGCTCGGTATCACTCCTACAGGGTGTACTTTCAAGTCCAGGAATGGGCAACTCTGGGGAGATGTAAACATATGCCCGAGGAATGGGGCTGGGAACTTCGACAGGGTCAGCTGATACCCGTTACAACAGACCTTCCTCCCGCACCAGAGGATCTCCTGAATGTCATTCGCTGTACCTGTAAAAAAGACTGCTCCTCAGGAAGGTGCCCATGCAGAAAACATGGCTTGACATGCACTACAGCTTGTGGAGAGTGTCGTGGGGTCAGCTGTATGAACACAGTGCATCAGTTGGAGGAGTTAGGGGAGTCGGACTCAGAAATATGAAGCAGGGCAGGGCAAGTTCATCAACAATATTTCCTTCTGTTCTGCATGAATCAGACTTTGAGATTCATTTTCAAATTTTTCAGTTGAAAAGCTTTTATTTGACATGCAACATGACAGGGTTTGGGGCAGTCATTTAGTGTTTGTGTGCTCAGTATTGTCACAAACAGCCAAACAAATGATGTGAGACAGATAACCACATAAAATCAAGTCTTAAACAGTTTGGATTCATCCGGACATTTTATATGTGTTTTTTCTCTGTATCTAGGTAGTGTTCCAACAAGAAATGTTTCTAAAGGAATTAGTCTGAACTTTTGATATTTTTTCATCTAAATTGACTGGACTAGTAGAATCAGCCTGCTGTAGTCAAAGTACTTGTCCAACAGGACTGGCTAGCGAAGGCGTTCCGGTTCCCGATGATGCGTCACCGTTGGTCATGGAAGATAAAGAGATCGAAGAACGACGAAATCTTCGAAGCCAGTGCACTGGAAAAGGGCGCATTGTCAGTCAAAGTGCCAACACAGTTACATTCTGGCCCAACACGCATCTACTCACAAACCACGTGAGTTGTGTCTCATCTCACCCTAATACCCGCCTTGGCCATATTAAATATACAATCATGGATAAAAAAGATTCCTATGTACATTCCACATTTACCAGGTCTGCACTATTCCATTACACTAACATTAAGCTAGCACAACCACTTTTGTATAATAACATTGCCACTGCTAAAACCAACATTATCAAAATATCCACACGTACATACAAAGATATCAAATAATCACCAGCAACCACCCCACGTGACAATCTTATTACAGTACATCTAGGACTTAATACAAATATATTTGAAAGGATACCCACTTTAATTCATTTTGACATGGCCCTTTAAATATACTCACTCGGCGACAGCCGAACATAAACAACTAAATCCGACACCCACCACATTACAACCCAACCTAAAAAACATGGTTAAAGACTTGATTAAAACATCACTAAAAAAAACTAGACGAACATACCCTTCCGAACCTATGTACACATTCACACACCCGAGAGCACAGCAGCTAACTGAGAAAATGGCATGAACATTTACCTGTCACTGGTGAGTCCTCCGGCAGGACGAGACAAACAAGACGAACACGAACCGGAGGGGTCTTCTGTTGAGTAGCAGCCGTGGTCACGTCTCTCGGACACCCACACCCAGGAACACTGGCCGTGGTCTTGCAGGGAGGGTAACACAACCCTCACACAGCTTGTCAAGGGCTCCAAACGAGGCCGCACCCTGACCCAGACTCTCACTGCGCTAGCTAACTCCGCTGACTGACTGTAATATCCCTCTGCTACCTTGCAGTTTAACTTTACTTCTGAACACTGTTCGGTTAAAGCTACTTGACGAAAGTGTGCAACCGCTGTAATCGCTCACCGTTAAGCTAGCTGCACGGGCTTTACGCTTACGCTCACACTACATTTATTAACTTCCCTAACCTAAGGCTATTTACAGAAGTCGGCGACCTACATTTATTAACAAAAAAAAACGACTTGGCGAAAAAATAAAACAACATGTCACATCCGTTACGTGACATACCCCCCTCCCAGATCAAACACCCGGGTTTGATTACTATATGACTGTCCCATTACTGCTTCCACATTTGCGGTTTCTACCACCCTGTCCTACTCAAAAAGTCAGCAGGAACATTTACTTTACCGGCTATGCTTTCTACTCTAATGGAAAATGGCTGCAACTGCAAAACCCACCTCATCAGTCGACTGTTTGTGGATTTAGCTTGTTGCAAGTACTGCAATGGTCTATGGTCTGTCTGTACGACGAATGTCCTACCATACAGATACTGACGGAATTTTTGAATTCCCCACACGATTGCAAGACACTCCTTTTCGATGGTGGAGTAGTTACGCTCTGCTTTAGACAGTTTCTTGCTCGCGCATGCAACAGGCTGTAAACCGTTACCATGGTCCTGACATAATACGGCTCCTACACCCCCTTCGGACGCATCTGTCTGCAACACGAAGAGACGATCGAAGTCTGGCAATGAGCACACAGGACCCGAACACAGTCGCGCCTTCAGCGTCTCAAATGCTGTCTCACATGCATCGTTCCAACCGATCTGTCCAGTCCTCCCTCCCTTGGTCAGGTCGGTTAGTGGGGCCGCTATGGCTGCAAAGTTGGGAACGAACCGGCGGTAATAATTTGCCAACCCAAGAAACGATCTCACTTGTTTCTTTGTTTGTGGTCGCGGCGCGTCTTTTATCCGCTGCATCTTGTCTCCCTCTGGTTTTATCTGACCGTTACCCACTGTATGCCCCAGATATTCCAATTGCTTGAACCCCAAGTAACACTTTGTAGGTTTGGCCGCCAACTGGACCTCTCTTAACCTACAAAAGAGCTGGGCCATACATTGTAAGTGACGTTCTTTAGTGGAGGAAGCAATCATGACATCGTCCATGAAATTGCTAACTTCTGTCTGAATCGCAAAGGTTCTAGTAACCTCATCATTCGGGAAAAGATTGCCCCTGCCGTCTTTAACCCGAAAGGCATTTCCTTCCACTGAAATTGCCCTGCCGGTGTGGTGAAGGCAGTTTTCGGTTTGTCGCTCTCTAACATGGGTACCTGCCAGTAGCCTTTAGCTAGATCTAACTTACTCAAGTACTTAGCCTTGGACAGTAAGGAAAATAGGTACTCCACGTCAGGCATTGGCTCCGCATCGAACACGACCTTTTGGTTCAGTTTTCTAAAGTCCACGCAAAACCTAACAGTGCCATCTTTCTTCTTCACCAAGACGATCGGTGAGTTGTATGGGGAATTGGCTCTCTCGATTACTCCCATCTCTAGCATAGCATCTACTTCGGCTTTCACTACCTCTAGCTGAGAATGAGGTAATAAATAATGCATAGCATTTATATGGCGCATTTCTCATATTTATAATATAACTCAATGCGCAGAATGTAGCCGCGAACTGAACCCAACAAGCACGCTCACGTGAATCACACGCATTCACTCACACACTGTACGTAAACACAGAAGATTCACGTGGTGCTAAGGGCAAGCTCAAGCGAGCTACTGACGGTATTTGGAAATCGTTTTGTATTTGAAATTTTATTAAGTTGGCTGAAACTGATACCAAAGTGGAGGGGGAGGAAGAGCCGGAGTACCCGGAGAAAGAACCCCCGACGGTCCGCCCGAATTAACGGTGACACTTACTAGAGGAGAAAAATCCGACGCCGGAACCCGGAATCGAACCTCGCACCTTTAGCATTGGTGGCAGGCACCTTAACCACTGCGCCACGGACCGCCCCAGGTAGAGGATATTGCTTCGTTCTCACCGGCACTTCATCAGTCAACTGGATTTCACACGAGTCTAGTGTCGTCCTCAACGGATAATCTGTCAAAATATCCTTAAACTGGACAGTCAGAGCTTCTATACTAGAATGGATTTCTGGACAGTTAGGATCAAGATGGACGTCAGAGGGTCCTTCAGACGCTACTAAAGGAATGGTAGGTACTTCCTTTACCACCACGAATGCCTCTCCCCCCTCATCTTCGTCCTCCTCATCTATCACTACTGTAGCTACTGACACTCGTTCTTGGAACTTTTTCAACAGATTTGCATGGTACAGTTTATTTTTACTGCCCACCCGTACCCTGTAGTCACACTCTCCGACTCTCTCTAGAACTTCGAATGGCCCCTGCCAAGCCATCTCCAGCTTGTTGTGTTTAACTGGAAGTAACAACAAAACCTTGTCTCCTGCATTAAAACTGCGTGGTTTGGCTCTGCGGTCAAAGTGCTGTTTCTGCTTTTTCGAAGCTAGCTTCAAATTCTGTTGCGCTAACCTGCTCGTCTCTTCAATGCGATTCCGTAAATCTACTACGTACTGGCTTGCATCTCTCACCTCTTCTCCCATCTGCTCTTTCGTCCACAGATCCCGTAGAACTGACATGGGCCCCCTTACAGTCTTGCCGTACAATAACTCGAACGGCGCGAACCCCGTCGATTCCTGAGGAACCTCCCTGTACGCAACCAGCAATGAGGGAATGTATCTGTCCCAACATCGAGGTTGCTCGCTAGCTAACTTCTTCAACATGGACACCAAGGTACCGTTGAAACGTTCTACTAGGCCATTTGCCTGCGGATGGTAAGGAGTAGTACACTTGCCTCGTATGCACAGCAAACGGTTGACATCACTTGTGAGGTGAACAGGGACCCTTGGTCGGTGAGTACCTCCCTCGGAATTCCCACCCTAGACCAGATTTCTAACAATGCCTCAGCGACCCTTTCTGCTTCGATCCCCTTTAAAGGTACTGCCTCGGGGTATCGAGTGGCGTAATCGACGGTCACGAGAATGAACCGGTTTCCTCTGTCGGAAGCTGGAGCAATAGGCCCCACAATGTCTACCGCTACTCTCTGAATTGGTTCTTCTACTAGCGGAAGCTGTTGCATAGGAACCCGCGGTACTCTCCCTCTTGGTACTACTTTCTAACATTGTTCGCATGACTCACAGTACCTGCGAACTTGAGCACACAGTCCCGGCCAATAGAAAGTACCCCAAATGCGTTCCCGGGTTCTCTTGCCTCCCAAATGCCCCCCCCCCCCCCCCCCCCATCGGTGGGTCATGCGCTAAACGCATTACAGTCTCCCTCAAAGGCTTCGGGACGACTAACTGGGACGTTTGGCTGCCTCCTTTGCTATAGACCCGATACAGAATTCCCTTCCTCCTGCAAAATTCTATCAGACTTTTCCCTGACGGAATTGCTCGGCCCTCTTCGGCCAACTTTCTAGCGCGAGCTAGAGTTTCGTCCTGGTTTTGCCACTCTATCAGTTGGGCAGGAGTCGCATTGAGATCGGCTTGCTTAACGACTTTAAGCGCGCTCTCTCCCTCCTTTTCCCTCTGGATCTGAGCTCGAGTCTGGACCGCTGTTGCCATAGCACACTCACTGGCATCGATGGATACGGGACTACGTTTCCCATCTGAAAAAGTCACCCAGTCCCCTAGGATTACGTCCGGTCCCATGCGCTCCATTACGATAAGTTCGATCGTCCCTCGCACGAATGGGGAATCGATTTCAACCCATGCAGTCGGATACTTATCGGACTTAGTATGGTCGACGGGATTGACGTCTATGAACCGACCTGTAAAATCCTTGGGTTCTATCCACTTGGCGGCGATCGCACCCATGTCTGCGCCGGTATCACGCATGATACGAACTTCTTTTCCCTGGGCTAATCCCTTACTCCACGGGTCGTAGGGCCGGATCGTCCGCATCCCTACGGTCACGGGCTCTGTCATTACGGCTACTGTCTCAGGGGCAATGGTGACTTGGTTAACTGACGCCTTACTCTGACAGTTCCTTGCTAAGTGCCCTGGTTTGTTACACTTAAAACACAGCCGTTCACCAGTCCCCCTGCCTGAACTTGCTGGTTCTGCCCTATGTTCTGCTTTGGCCTCAGGGGGTTTATTCGACCCTTTGTCCTTCTTGAACGGCGGACGAATCGGCCCCCCACCCAATGGACGCGAGACTGCCCGTTTGGTGTCGAGATGGAGCGGTGCTAGCTCCGCGGCCTCTTCACCATTCCTAGGACGTTTTTCCTAACGAACATTTCAAGGTCTGCATTCATAATAGCATAAAGTTGCTCAGACAGAAACACGTCTAGCACTTGTTCTACGTCCTCTATGCTCTTATGGGCTAAAGTGAACCAACGCTTGACTGAGGTCTTTAACCTAACGAACAACTGGGGAAACGTTTCAGGACCTTCCTTTTTGGCTTCACGAAACTGGCGTCTGTAATATTCAGCGTCACGCCTGAATCTTCTCAGTAAGGTCTCCCTCACCACCTCAAAATCTTTCCCTTGCTCTACGGTCAGCCTAAGGTATGCATCACGGGCCTCCCCCTGCAATAGAGGTGCTAACCTTATCCCCCATACCTCTTTCGGCCACCCTTGGGTTTCGGCTACTCTCTCAAAGAGCTGAAGGTAAGATTCCACATCTTCCTTATCCTCTAACGGACGCATCTTGAGCGAGTAATGCTGACTAGTCTCCGTAACTGACTTCTTTTCCGATGCTGCTAACTGTAATTTAAGCCGTGTTTCGGCCGCGACGAGCTCTTCTTTCCGTGCTTGCTCCGCGGCAGCTAGCTTACGTTCGGTCAATGCTAAGTCATCCCTCCTAGCCTGCTCAGCCGCCTCACGGTCCATCTGGAGCCGTCTCTCCGCTGCCTCACGGTCCATCTGGAGCTGCTTCTCTACTGCCTCGCGGTCCATCTGGAGCCGTCTCTCGGCTGCCTCACGGTCCATCTGGAACCGTCTCTCTACCGCCTCACGGTCCATCTGGAGCTGCCTCTCTAAAGCCCTACGCTCTAGGTCACGTTCCCGTTTTTCTTCCTCTCTCCTAACTTCGGACAGGATGAACTGGGTTAGGGCTCCCCCACTAAGTCCTAGGCCCTCTCCTAGCTAACATAGCCAACATAGCTTGTCAGTGCAACTGATTAAAATAAATGTTACTGCTGCATAAAATAATTAATCAAGTTCCGAAACTTTGCTCAGCCATGACAGTTAAAACCAAGTGGTGTGGCACTCTTTTTCTTTTACAGAATGCAGCATAGGTTTTGAAGATAGCGTTTGTGTTGTGGGTTGCGTTTTGTTTTGGTGCTGTGTTGTCGAAATGAAATGGGCAAAGCGATGGTAAAGTGAATGGAAATAAACGTGACAAACCTTTATCAAGGCGTAAAAATCCACACAGCAACTTTACACGTTTGCTTTTTTTTTAAACAAACAAGCTTATGTAGAACAAATCAAAAAGAACCCGTCGGCACACCAAAATTCACGTCCGCGGAGGTCGTGGCATCACGTGATGTTTTGATCACGTGATTTGGGATACCTTATTGTTGAGTAACGATATTAATTTTGAGTTCAAGGCAAGCGTTTTCGTAATTGTTTCTTCTCTTAATATATCTAAGTGTGAAAATTTTACTTTAAAAAATGAAATCCTTTTAAGTGACATATAGTGCATACTACCACTGAATACAGGAACAATGAGACCCGTGTAAACTACTGATCCCCTGTAAACATGGCCGCTCGGTCCTGGTTTCGTCTGCAGCCATACTGGAAACAAAATGTGCTACAGAAAAATGTCTCCATCCTCCGGCGGTTTAAAACGAGTGCGCACTGCTTTTAATCATACTAGACTTCATTTTGATATACCCAAACCTTCGTTACTCTCTAGAAAATCACTATCTCGTAAACGGCTGATCGTCTATGAACGCCAGCTGCTAGACTAGTAGCTCTGTAATTTTACGTGTTGCTCTGTAATTGTACGTGTTGCAATGTAAGAAGTAACAAGATAAAAATTACGTCATGTCTAGTTACGCTAACCTCGCTGCTGAACGTACATTTAGCGCGAAGCGCCGTATGTGCCGTATGTAAGTATGTATGTAAACAAGAGAATCTCCAATATTTCTGTACACACAAGCTTAAAACTTGGCGAAATACTTTCTTAAGTGGGTGGCTAAGAGAGCCTCTGAGCGTATTGTAAATGAATGTCTCATTGAAGATATAAACAACCGTTTATAGGAAGTCGGTTGAACCAGATTTGAGTCCGTAATTTTTCTCATATTTACTTGAACTTTTGCATATAGCTAGTCTGGAGAAAGACATTGGATGAGTTCGTTAGCCAGCTTTGTATCCTTTCAACTTCTTTAGTAAAAATTAATTCTTTTCAGAAAATAATTAAAACAGTAAAAGAAAAACTTGACTTCTAGAGAAAGTCAGACAGTGCCGGGGACGTAAAACAAACAACTCGTCACCACGCAGACATATGACGTAATTCTCTCTCGCTCGCTCTTTCTCACACATATGCGCGCGTCTCCTAGAGAGAGGCATAGATCCTCATCTGCCCGGAGGGCGCATGAACATCTATGCCTCTTGAGGATGTTTTGCAGCGCACGCACGCACACGCATACACACACATCGACGCGCTTTCAGAAGAAAATGCAGGTGTACTTATTATAGCATGTAGCTAGGTAAAGTCAACCTGATTTCACACAAATTATAGCAAGACTGAAATTGTACCGTGAAATTCTAGTTTTGTCATCATTTTCCCCAAGTCTTGAAGCGAAAGCGAATCTCATATCACGTTAAATTAATATAAAATTATGCAAAAACAAAAAAATACATCATGCACTGCGCGCGCCCCTTATAGAGTTTACTATGACGCATTGGCGCATCTGCAAGTCTTTTTCAAAAGGTGATATTTCAACACCAGAATCAAGTCAAAGACAAAAGGTAGAGACCCTTGACAGCGAAGACAGCTCTCATATAGAAGGGACTTTGTGGATTATGGTTCATCCCATCTTGTTTTATATAGTACAGTATAATGCCATAAAATGTACATGCCAATTATATAGTTTGGCTCACTGCGATAGCAAAAGTGAGTCTGTGTAATGGGCCAGTGACCGTCCGTCCGGCGTCCGTTGTCCGTGGTAAACCTTAACGTTGGCATTTTCTCGCAGACTATTCAAGCAACAGTCTTCAAACTTTGGCCTTTCTTAACATACCAATTTAAGTTTACCTCTTTTAAATGTCAAGGTCACAGTGGGTTGATAAATAGGTAAAAACAAATGCCATATTTCACAAACATTCTCAAATACTATTTTCAACTTCAAAACAAAACTTGGTTTAGAGATACCTGACAGTAAGACCTTTCTATTCATACTAATTTGGATATCCCATCGGAAAGGTCAAGGGTCACAAAAGGTCCAGAATAGGTTTTTAAAAAATAGCCACATTTCAGAAAAATATGTTTTCTCAAATACAATTTTGAACTTCAAACCCAAATTTGGTACAGACATACCTGATGCTAAGACCTTTCTCAGCATACCAATTTAAATGACCCCTCGTAAAGGTCAAGGGTCACAAGAAATCCAGAAACAGGTAAAAGAAAAAGCCATATTTTTACACCGGACATGACCACGTTCGCAAAGAAAGGCTTGAACAGACTGTCACATACATTTATTTTTTCCTTCAGCAGTCCGCCTTTAGCACAAACACACATATCCCTTTCTACCTCAGAAAACTACTGGTGCGGGAACTGTAGCCGCCTTCAGATCATCAGTTTCAGGCTGCCTGATCAGGGAGACCTCTCATAACCCATTTCAGTACCCAGTACCATGTTTTCCACCAGTTTCTACAAAAAAGAATTTCTAGATCTTGTTTTATTGTTGTAATCCAACTAACAAGATCGGATGAACCATAACCAACACGCCCCTTCTATATGAGAGCTGTCCTCGCTGTCATGAGTCTCTGTCTGTTGTCTTTGACCTGATTCTGATGATCTTCTGTTGAAAAGCCTCGCAGATTTGCCAATGCATCAGTGTTACGATTGTGGTTGTGTTATCCTGTGAGAGCGTGCGTGTGTTGATCGTAGGTAACGATCCGTTGTTTATTTGAGCTATCACGGTTACGTTTCACGTTTTTTTGTGTTTTTTTTAGTAAGATTTTCTTTTGTTCGTGAGTAGAGCCGATTTCGTTTTGTTGTGTTTAGTCCGGTGCGTTCTAGAAAGGTCGCACTGTTTAGTGACATCGTAAGTGTCACGTCGGGTAGTTGGCATCGCAACATTTTCGCTACTTTTTGTTTTCCTGTGCGCGTGAATTGAGCAGCTTTTATTTTGTTTTGGGAATGTTCTCGTACCTTTTTGAGCTATCATGGAACGTGGTGATAGGGATACCATACTTTTATTTGTCTTAATTATACGCTAGAATTTAGAGCTGAAGTGAGCAGCCGAGTTTTTGTAGCCTGTTATATTTTTTCTGGAAAGTTTATTTTAATGAGCTTCGGCTGCATGTTTCGTTCTGATTGGTTGCGTTGTATGATTTCCGTAGACGATTCTGGATTTTCGTAGTATTTATAAGGAGGGCGCTGGGAAAGCCCTTTCGTACATTGTCTTGCTTTGTCAGTTGTAGAGACACGTAGTTTATTGGGAGAAACGCTGTGTATGAGAAACTTTGTGTCGCAGTGTGGACATTGCAAAAGAGATTTTGTATCAGTAGTTTGTGCATTTGAAAGTGCATTACTGTGTGGATATCGCATCGCTGAATTAAATATTGTTGGAACTGTTACTCCAGTATTGTCTAAGCCACGTGTGACGGATTGCAGCTGAACGAGGTTTATTTTAAAGAACTCTACGTGTGTGTGTCTGGTGTGTTTATCATACTTCGACTACAACTCCACCACGTAACATTTTGGCGACCCCGACGAGACCTCTTGAGTTGGTTCAGTGGAAAGGGTAGCAGGAGATCACAGCCAGCAGTGAAAAGCAGAGATGGCGACATCGGAGATGGAGACATTCCTGAAAATTGGAAAGGAATGTGGACTCGAAGGAGCTCAACTCCTCGAGTTTGTAAAAGAGAGAGAGAAGGAGAGACTAGAGAGAGAGAGGAGAAAGAAGAAAAGAGACGAGAGAGAGAAGAAAAGGAGAGACTGGAGAGAGGGGAGAAAGAAGAAAAGAGACGAGAGAGAGAAGAAAAGGAGAGACTGGACAGAGAGGAGAAAGAAGAAAAGAGACGAGAGAAAGAAGAAAAGGAGAGATTGGAGAGAGAAGAAAGAGCTAGAGAACGTGAAATCAGGAAACTTGAAATCCAAGCAGAAGAAGCAGAAAAACAACGAGAAGAGGCGGAAAGGCAGTGACAACACGAAATTCATCTGAAGCAGATGGAGATAGAGGCACAGAGCCAGAGAATTAATGAAGCAACAGCATTAGCGAGCAGAGAACAAACAGCCCGTGCGCAAAAACTTCCACCTTTCACTGAAAATTCAGATAAGATGGACGCTTATCTGGAGCGATTCGAGCGGTTCGCAAATAGCAACAATTGGAAACAAGAGACTTGGGCTATTAAACTGAGCGAACTTCTAACTGGCAAATCGCTTGAATTTTACACCCGTTTGCCAAGAGAAGATTGATTGATTGTACATTGCTTAACGTCCCGACAGCAACAAGGCTTTCTCAGGACGTGCCTGCACTGCTTGTGAAAAAAAAAAAAACAGAACATTGAATGTATGTCGCCAGCCGAAATACGTTAAATAAACCTAACACATATATAAAGCTAAGACCATTTAGCAACACACATCCAATATCAAGAGCTACAGGCAGTGCAGACAGTAGGGAGAGTTTTTAAAAGGCAAATACAGGTGAATGGACAAAGGGTAGACAGAAACACATGCCCCAGAATAGAGAGAAAAACCCACCCTGTGGGGCTGACCAGGGTGACCCTGGGAACTAAAAAATACCTAACCCCACCCAAGTCCCCCAGGGCAGACCCGGGTGGGGTGCCAAGAGAAGAAGCTGAAGATTATACTCAGTTGAAAGCCGCCCTGTTGAGACAGTACGACTTCACTGAAGAGGGTTACAGGCGACGATTTCGAAACTGCAAGCCTGAAGAAGGAGAAACACCCGGCCTATTCATTGAGAGAATCAGAAGCTACCTGGAGAAATGGATAGAGCTGGCTGGCCTAAACAGAGAGTACCAGGACTTGTGTGACCTCATCATCAAAGAACAAGTTTTCAGCGCATGTTCTAAGGACCTGGTCGCCCACCTCAGAGAGCAAAAAGACCAGTCACTAAAGGCCCTGGCCGACTTCGCTCAAAGATACCTTGAAGCTCACAACATGAAGTTCGGGTCCAGTAAGCCACAGCGTGTGTCTGCACCAGCAGAGGAAATCCACAATGTCAGAGACACCCCGAGATACAAGCCGGTGGAGAACCTGACATGTTTTCTCTGTGGAAAGAAAAGTCACCAAGCAATACGGTGTCCTTCTAAAGATGTTCCCCGAGGCGACAACATCAGAAGATCCAACCAAGATCGTGGGATAGCAGGCAGAAGCAGTACCACGTCTCAACACAGAGCTGCCGCTGTATTAGCCAATGATGTGACGTCATCCAATGACTTTGAGTCTAGAGAAACGCGAGTGACACCAGAGCTGATTGAATCTTTCAAAAAGAATGGACGCATCCCAGTAGGAGATGGGGCTACATTTTTACCAGTCTCAAACATCGCGCTGCCTGAGAATGAAGTGCCGAACATGCCGGTGGTGTCAGGATTCGTCGGTGACACACCAGTGAGAGTGTTGAGAGACACTGGTTGTAGCTGCATCATCGTGAGAGAGGACCTAGTAGCTGAAGACCAGAAGCTACAGGAGTGGACCACCCTCATTTTGGCTGATGGAACTGTAAGGATTATCCCCCTTGCCAAAGTCAGTGTCGACACCCCATACTTGACAGGAGAGGTGAAGGCGTTGTGTGTGAAGACGCCAGTCTACGACCTCATCATCGGAAACATTGATGGTGCCAGAAACGCAGACGATCCAGATCCAGAGTGGAGACCTGAAATATGTTCTGTTACCACGAGAAGTCAAGCAAAGAAGAGTCACCAGACCATCCCTCTAAAAGTGGCGGACAACACGGAAGCAGCTGTCGTGAATAGGGACAGGCTGGTGGAGCTACAGAGAGGTCAAGACAAACCAAAATTGGCGGAATCGGTGCGTCTTGCTGATGACGAAAGACTAGACGACGAGATCCTGTTTGACCTTAATGAACTCCGACACAAAGAGGATGTAGAAGATATCCAGTTCGGTCAGAATCTGACCCAGACTCAACGTGAAGAACTGCGCGTCCTGACTCAAGAGTTCGAGCATCGGTTTACACCTGACCCAGGGACAACCGACACCATCCTGCACGAGGTAAACCTGACGTCAAACGAGCCAGTTCGCAGCAAACCTTATCGTCTTCCTTATAACACGAGGGAAGAATTGAAAAAGGATATCAAGGAAATGTTGAGTCTGAATGTCATCAGAGAGTCCAAGTCACCATATGCGTCCCCAGTTGTCATCGTGAAGAAACCAGATGGATCCAACCGAGTGTGTGTGGACTATCGCAGACTCAATAAACTAACAATCTTTGATCCAGAGCCTATGCCCACAGCGGAAGAACTGTTCCAGAAGGTCAGTGGAGACCGATTTTTCTCCAAAATTGACCTAAGCAAAGGGTATTGGCAAATCAAGGTTGCAGAAGAAGATATCCCCAAGACAGCGTTCGTCACACCCGACGGTCATTGGGAGTTCCTGAAGATGCCTTTTGGTATGGTGAACAGTGGTGCCACATTGAAGAGAGGACTGAAAAGGATCCTACAAGATATGCAAAATGTGGTCTTTTACTGGGATGACATTTTGATCCATACCAAAACTTGGGGGGACCACCTCAAAGCCCTCCGAGAACTGTTCCAAAGACTGTCAGATGCGAATTTCACCATCCGTCCAAGCAAGTGTATTCTTGGGGCTGACAACATAGACTTCATTGGACATAAATTGAGCGAAGGTTTAAAGGGGCTACACGACGCCAACGTGCAGAAGATCAGGGATGCCCCGCGACCTACGACCAAGACGCAAGTCCGCTCATTTATGGGCTTGGCGAACTACTACCGGGAGTTCATACCAAACTTTGCGGCAGTCACAGCACCCTTGACTGATTTGCTGAGGAAAGGACAACCTAACATAGTGAAGTGGGAAGAGGCCCAAGAGCGAGCATTCCAGGCGGTTCGAGACATCCTAACCGAGAAGCCTGTTCTACACCTTCCTGACCCGTTGAAAACGTTCTTCCTAAGAACAGACGCCTCCAACGAAGGACTAGGTGCAGTCTTGATGCAAGAAGATAACGGAAAACTCCACCCAGTGAGCTACGCCAGCAGAAAGTTGACCAGAGCTGAGAGAAACTACTCGACCATCGAGAAGGAGTGCCTAGCCATCATCTGGGGAGTAAGGCGATTCGAACTGTACCTTCTGGGAGTGCCATTTGTTCTCCAAACAGACCATCAGCCCTTGAACTATCTAAACTCTGCAAAGTTTACAAATTCTCGTATTATGAGATGGGCGATGTCTTGCAGAATTTTGACATTAAACTACAGTCTATCAAGGGTTTGCAGAATTTTGGAGCAGATTACCTGAGCAGAGCAGTTTAAATGAACATTTCTGTGTCCAGAACATTTGTATGAAACATTTCGATGCTCAGGACTGTTTACAGGAACTGTGAGATGTTTATTTTAATTCGATTTTTGATGTGAAGTTATATTTCTTTAGGGTTTTGTGTAGGTTTACACAGCCACAACCGTATTTTTGAAATTTGAGAAGAATTTTTTGTGAAATTTCTTTCTTAAGAGGGGGTAATGTTACGATTGTGGTTGTGTTATCCTGTGAGAGCGTGCGTGTGTTGATCGTAGGTAACGATCCGTTGTTTATTTGAGCTATCACGGTTACGTTTCACGTTGTTGTTTTTTTTAGTAAGATTTTCTTTTGTTCGTGAGTAGAGCCGATTTCGTTTTGTTGTGTTTAGTCCGGTGCGTTCTAGAAAGGTCGCACTGTTTAGTGACATCGTAAGTGTCACGTCGGGTAGTTGGCATCGCAACATTTTCGCTACTTTTTGTTTTCCTGTGCGCGTGAATTGAGCAGCTTTTATTTTGTTTTGGAAATGTTCTCGTGCCTTTTTGAGCTATCATGGAACGTAGTGATAGGGATACCATACTTTTATTTGTATTAATTATACGCTAGAATTTAGAGCTGAAGTAAGCAGCCGAGTTTTTGTAGCCTGTTATATTTTTTCTGGAAAGTTTATTTTAATGAGCTTCGGCTGCATGTTTCGTTCTGATTGGTTGCGTTGTATGATTTCCGTAGACGATTCTGGATTTTCGTAGTATTTATAAGGAGGGCGCTGGGAAAGCCCGTTTGTACATTGTCTTGCTTTTTCAGTTATAGAGACACGTAGTTTATTGGGAGAGACGCTGTGTATGAGAAACTTTGTGTCGCAGTGTGGACATTGCAAAAGAGACTTTGTATCAGTAGTTTGTGCATTTGAAAGTGCATTACTGTGTGGATATCGCATCGCTGAATTAAATATTGTTGGAACTGTTACTCCAGTATTGTCTACATTCTTAAGCCACGTGTGACGGATTGCAGCTGAACGAGGTTTATTTTAAAGACCTCTACGTGTGTGTGTTTGGTGTGTTTATCATACTTCGACTACAACTCCACCACGTAACAATCAGATTGAACTCCATGGTTTCAAAAGCGTTATTTGCAATGACGTAATTTCTTTGTTTAGATTTTAGGTTTTATCATTTTCACTTTGGCTTCTATACTTGAGAAAAATGGTGACAAAACTAGAATTTCACAGTTCAATATTAGTCTTGCTATAAATTGTGTGAAAATGTGTTGAATTTATACTGCTGTACACGCGCATGCTTTTCTGACATAGCGACGATGTGTGTGTGTGTCAGTGTGTGTGTGTGTGTGTGTGTGTGTGCGTGCGTGCGTGCGTGCGTGCGTGCGTGCGTGTGTGTCTGCGTGCGTGCGTGTGTGTCTGCGTGCGTGCGTGTGTGTGTGAGCGCGCGCGCGCGTGTGTGCTAGAGAGTGAGAGCGAGAGAGAATGACGTCATATCCAGAGTATTGCGACAATGTCTGCCTGGTGAAGAAAGCTGCTTCTTTTACGTCACCGTCACTGTCTGATTTTTTCCGGAAGTCGGCTTCTTACTTGTTTTTTTGCAAAGATTTCATTTTTACTGATAAAGTTGAAAAGGTACAAAGCTGGCTAACGAACTCACATAATGTCTTTCTCCAAATCCAAAAGTCCAAGTGATAATAACAAAAAGAAAGGCAAAGCCGTTATGGCTCACGCGTATGACCGGATTACATATGTGTGATCTTAGCAAAAATAGGGCTGGCTTCTACACCAGCTAAATCCATGTTTTCTCAAAATGTAAGCATTTTTCACACATCTGTCACCCCCCCCCCTCCCCCCACACCCCGTGACCTTGACCTTTGCGATGAGTCGACTAAATTAGTATGCATAGGAAGGTCTTATCATCAGCTACCTTTGTGCAAAGTTTGAAAAGTTAGCAAAAATGTTGATAATACCTGCAATTCTATCAAAAATGGCATTTTAAACACATTTGCCGACCTATTGCCCATGACCTATTGCCCATGACCTATTGCCCATGACCTATTGCCCATGAACGCTATAGCGCTCCGGCGGCAAGCGGGGTAGGCGGGATTAATGCCATCGGTAAGTATTTTTCGAAAAAATACATTTTAGAGAAAAATACATTTGTTTCCTCAAAATAAATTACCCATAGCATTACTATGTGGAAGAATAGCGAAAAGGAGGAGGGTGCCGCCCGCTAGGTCCCGTCACTGCTTGTGCTTAGCGGTCGCGAACAGGAGCAACCTCCCGACGATTTCGGCTAAGCGTACCTAGGGCGCCAGAGGCGCCGGGAGGGAGTGTTGCGCCGCAGCGATGTCCCCCACTAGGGCCAGGTTGTCCCGCTGGCCCGCGAATTCCCGGAGGTAGAATCGGGCAAAGGTGGAATTGGCCCGCCACCCGACAGCCGCCACAATGTCTCGCACGGCGCAGTTCCGATCAAACACGACGCTGTTGGAGAGCGAGCGGACCTCGTGTGCTCCTATACATAGCCTCTTAGCCCCCGCTGAGGAGAGCTCCTCGTATGCAGAGCGGATAACCCAACGCAGCCACAAGGAGATCGTCTGTGCAGAGATATCGTCCCTGCCGGAGGATAGCGGCAGGAAGAGGCGGGTCCGGCCACACCGGGTAGGCTTCGTCCTGCGCAGGTAGATTCGCAGCGCCCGGACCGGGTCCTGACGGCGGGAGTCCTGGGATTGGTCAGGTCCCTTGAGAGGGCGCAGGGTAACGACTGGGGCCCGGGCCGAGGGGAGCTGATTCTTCGCCAAGAAGGCGGGGTTCGTGAGGAGGTGCACGGAACCATCCAACCTGTGCTGTACACAGTCCGGGTCCACCGAAAGCGCATGCAGCTCGCCGACTCGGAACGCTGTAGCGAGCACCAATAGGAAGCAGGTCAAGACTGGCCAAGGGCAGAGGCTCGAACCTGCTCGAGTTCAGTCAGGTAAGGACCCAGGGGAGGTCCCAGCGAGAAACGAGCGAGCGCGGGACCGGTCGCCGGAGCACTAAGTGGCGCAACAGGTCCGAGAGGTCTGGGCACGCCCCAGGGTCCGCGCGGCCCAAATGGCGGTACGTGTCTGCCACCATGGAGAGGTATCCGCTGCTTCAGCATCGTGCGGGGGTGGGTAAAGGCAGGCGGGGATCCGTGGCGAGGCTGAGGAGATGGGTCCTCCAACTCCAGTTCTAGCTGAACAGACCGACGAGGAGAAGGATCGCATTGCAGCCCCGGAGCTTCAGCGACCTCGGGCACCAGCACCGTCGGCGGGTACGCATAGGCCACGAGGCCCTCCCAAGAGATGGATAGAGCATCCACCGCCCACGCGAGGGGATCTGGGAAGGGAGAGACGAAGACGGGCAGTCGTCTGTTCCACCGAGTCGCGAACAGGTCTATCATTGGGGTCTTCCAGTGTGCGCAAATCATGCGGAAGATCTCCGGACTCAGCGACCACTCGGTGTGCAGGAGCTGAGTGCAGGTCAGGAGCGAGAGGGAGTTCGCGAGGACGTTCAGGCGGCCTGGAATTTGGCGAACCCGGAGCGAGATGCCGCGGTCCCTGCACCACAGGAGCAGCTGGTAAAGGAGCATGCAGTGGGTCGGGGAGCGAGCGGGTGCCCCCCCCCCCCCCACCTGCTTCTGGGTGTACGCGACGACCGTCGCGTTGTCGGACATGACCAGGATCTCTTGGTGGCGAAGACGAGACTGCCAATGGTCGAGGGCCAACCACACCGCCTTTAACTCCAGCCAATTGGTGTACCTGTCCTAGAGATCCGAGGCGGCGGAGACGTCCGGCAGGAGGTGCGCGTCCCAACCCGACCGGGTGGCGTCGGTGCAGAGGGAGAGCCGTGGGGGGGGGGGGGGGGGGGGGAGAGAGGAGAGGGGGACTCTCGAGACAAGCAAAGCGGGGTCCGCCCACCGCTGGAGGTGGGCCCGGACGAGCGGGAGGACAGGGACTGGAGCCGCGAGGTAGCGGGAGAACGGGCGCCAATGGGCAAGGAGGTGGAGCTGAAGCGGGCGCGAGTAGAGCCGGCCCAGGGGCAAGAGATCCGCCGCTGCGTTCATAAGGCCGAGTAGTTGCAACCAGCCCCGCGCCGGGACTACGTCCGCGCGGGACAACCGACGGGAGAACTCCACCAACTTCGCGACAAGTGCCTCCGGCAGTCTTACAGTCGGTCAGAAACCCCATACCGAGATGCACAAAACGGTGGAACGGAGAGAGATCGGACTTTACCCTGTTGACCGGGAAGCCGAGTCGACGAAGAAGGGTGAGAAACGCATCCCGGTCCGTGGCGAGGGCGGCGGAGTCCTGGTTCCGGAGGAGTAGATCCTCCAAATAATTGGAGGTGGGGCTGGAGGATGTCTGACGGGCTTTGGCGACCACCGCATCCACGATCCAGGTGAACACCCAAGGGCTGATGTTGAGGCCGAAGGGGAGAGCCCGGAACTGATAGACCGTCCCGCAATAGGCGAAGCGCAGGAACCGCTGAGAGGCCGGGTGAACGGGGACGTGTAGGTAGGCGTCTGCCAGATCGAAGTCCATGGGGCGCACGGCGGCCTTCAGGGCCCGCGCCGTCTCCATCCGAAACGAGGGAGCGGAGATGAATTTGTTGAGCGGGGACAGGTCGATGATAGAGCGCCACCGGCCGCCCGGCTTCGGCACCAGGAAAGGCGGCTGTAAAAAGCCGGGGAATCGTGCTGTGCGACCACCTCCGTCGTGGACTTGAGGAGCAAGGCCGCGATCTCGTCCCGCAGAGCATCCGCCTTGAGCAGGGACACGCGTTTAGACAGGAGTCCGGCGAAGCGGAGGGGGAAGCCGGAAGGAAATCCGCAGGCCCTCCGAAATGGTAGCGAGCACCCAAGGGTCGTCCGGCAGCAGCGACCGCCACTCGTCGCTGTGCAGGGCCAGCCGCCCGCCGACTGGGGGCTCTACAGGGGTCGGCGGGAGCGAGGAAGGAAGAGAGTCAGCGGGCCCTGCCCACCCGGCTCTGCGGGCGGGATATGGACCAGGCGGGGGCAGCGGCCGCAGGTATTCCTGAAGACGGGCCGGGGGTAGGGTCTGAAGGACCGCAGGGCACGACCCACCGCCCTACGGGAGGCCTGAAAGCGAGCGGAGGGGGTCCTGGGGGCGGCCGGCCAGGACGCCTTGGAGGCTTCCTGCACTGCCTGCCAGGTGGGGGCCGAAGAGAAGGGGACCCCCGATCAGCGCTCGGCGGAGCTGGGAGCGGGCGGACGCAGGGAGGAGAGGGCACAGTTCGCGGCCGCGGCGAGGGGGTTGGTGGAAACATGGTAAGCCGCTCGGTTGGCCGCGACCGCCAAGGCTTGGATGTGACGCCAGGGGTCCACGTCCGGGCGCTCCAGGGACTCCTCCACGCAGTATAGCACGACCTGTGTCGCCAGTTCCAAAACAAACCGTTCAGGCCAGGGAGTTACGGACCAAGGTCGCCGTGTTGGTGAGCCCGAAGGGGATGTAACGCCGTAGGGCTCGCCGGCCTTCAAGCAACATTTCAGCGGCCGGGTCCACCGGAGGAAGAGGGCAGACACATGACTGAGAGTGACCCGAGTACCAATTCTGCCAGAACCTGATATCGACGCCCGCCGGCCAACGCGCGTCGAAGAAGAAGCCCTTTTCCGACCACCAACCTTGCTGGAGCTGGGCGTTGAATGCCTCTGTCAGATCCCGAAAGCCGGGGGCTTGAGGGAGGGACTTAAACTTCTTCGTCAGGCGCGGCGCGTCCACAAGGGCGGAGACCTTCCTCTTCATCGGCGGGGACGGACGGCAGACGTCTGGAGGCAGGAAACGGGCAATCAGGCGAGACGCGTGGTCAAGGGCTCGAGAGGTCTCCGAGCCCGCGAGGGGGTCCGACGTGGGGGAAGGGCCGCGCGAGGAAGAGCGAGACCGGTCACTGCCACGGGACTGAGAATGAGGGGACGAGGGCCGGTCTGAGCGGGAGGGGGTGGGGGGGGGGGGCACTACCCTTGAATTATCATGGTCGGTCCATCTCCTGCTGTATTGATTCGGAGCTAAATGGGTCAGTAGTTCTTAATAGAGTCAAACCTGTGTTAATTTAACTCATTCTACCCCAGACACACCACAGCAAGATAAGGATCGACCATGATAGTTCAAGGGTGACGCCGGAATAGCTTGGCGCCTATGAGCGCCAAGCTATTCTGGCGTCACCCTTGAACTATCATGGTCGATATGTGTCCTGCACTGCAAAGCAGTCTTCAGAGAACGACAGCAAAATTTGGGGGTTTCGGTCTTGGGGTAGAATGAGTTAAACGACCACACAATGACGGAACTACGTGTACCTCTGTTATAAATGTTGGTGGTGGGTCTTACGACAATGATGTACAAGAGGACTATGTACAAGAGGACTATGTACAAGAGGACTATGTACAAGAGGACTAACTACATTCGTGTTTAATTATTAAATGTGAACGTCGCACAATAATAGACTGTTCTGCTCTTCTTCTCCTCTGCTAAGCAGAAGAGTTCCCCGGTGGACGCAAAAGGCAGTAACGACGCTTCACGTGACTCAGTTGTGAAAAGGTGGGTACGATAGTCTGTTACGGCAAGACAAACATTGAGAACCCGTTTTATTGAAGAATTATTAATTATAAATCAATGCAACTTTAACGTCACGACAGCAGTAAAAACTTTGTGTAGTAGAAATAAGCTATACACGTTTGTGTGTGTGTGTGGGGGGGGGGGAGAGGGGGGATGGGCTTTAGTTTGACGAGAATGCTGACTGTGCGAAATGATGATTACTGTGTGAAATGGGTGCATGCACTGATGTGCAGCAAAAGATTCTTGGTGGAAAAAAAAAAAAACACACAAAAAAAACACTGAGTGCAAAAACTCTGCGAGTCTAATTATCATATGAGTGAACTGAGCCCGCGAACTCTACCACATGAGCGTCGCTTCGTTCACGTACATCGGTACTTTCTGCTTTTACCGCGAACCCCCCCAAAAAATTGACTGATAAAAAATATCGTTGTTTATCCTTGGCTGCCAGTAGTTACTAGGGATCTCTCAACCCATCGCAAAATCATATCGCTAGTAAACCATCCCGCTTTAGCAACATCGATAGGAACAGGAATGTCAATTATTTAACTCATTCAGCCCGGCGCACGCATTTCCCAACTTTTGGAGGCGTCATCTAACGACTATGCACCTGTTGCAGAAGATGGATCGACCATGATAATTCAAGGGCAGTGCCAGATTAGCTTGGCGCCGACACCCTTGAACTATCATGGTCGATCTGTGTCCTGCACTGCAATGCCTGTCGGCGCCAAGCTAATCTGGCACTGCCCTTGAATTATCATGGTCAAGCCATCTCCTGCTGTAGTGCGTCAGGGCTGGATGGGTTACTTAGTTAGTTAGTTAGTTGGATTTAACGCCGAGCGGACGACTACGTCCATCTCAGTCACGGCGGGTGATATAAATGAGACCGTCAAGAAACATAGATCCACATCAGCGGGGGCTCATGAAGGTCTATGTCTCTTGCACTTGTGTGATCTCGCAGAGGTCAGACAGTAACCTGAACGCAATTTTTTGTTCTTCATTGATTCGAAGAAATTTCAGATAAAAGTAAGGTACCTAAAACGGTCTGACTAAAAAGAATATGCGAACAACACGAGTCACTCGCATAATCCATACAGTCTGAATGCCCTTAAATTGTGTCAATTAGCACACACAAAATCTTGAGATGGACACGAAATAGCAAGCGGGGTGTAATATATGTCATGCATAAAACATGGCAAACGGCTAAATATTTACTAGAACACCTGAAGATCTCAGAAGATCTCAGAAGACAAGTGTAAAATATAGATCACTTGTTGTTTGCTTTGTGGCGCGCAGTGTACAGGCTTTGGTTGTGCTTTGACTCAACAGTCCCAAGCCACAAAAAAAAATCGATACTTTTATAGAACTTGACTGGTACACAAACCCTAGATTAACTCATTCTACCGCAGACACACCACAGCAAGATATGGATCGACCATGATAGTGCAAGGGTGATGCCAGAATAGCTTGGCGCCTATGGGCGCCAAGCTATTCTGGCATCACCCTTGAACTATCATGGTCGATCTGTGTCCTGCGCTGCAATGCAATCTTCAGAGAACAACGGCAACATTTGGGGATTTCGGTGTTGGGGTAGAATGAGTTAAAAGAATGTGCCGTCGCAAGAAAGTGCGTACTGTAAGAATGCAACGTCATATTGCTGTAGAGAGACCTAAACGTTTTCTCGTTTTATTTGATTATTTAATTTTTTTTAAATTAATTTAATTATTATTTATTTATTTATTTATTATATTGTCCCTGCTAATACTGAACAACACTCCGCCACAAATATGTGTTAAATAGATATGCGCAGCAAAAACAAGGATGTGGTAGCATTTTAGATACAATGGTTTCAAAACTCGGAGTGTGAGGAGAACAGTTAACACCACAGAACTGCAAGACACATAGATCCTCATGAGCCCCCGCCCATGAGGATCTATGCCTCTTGCTGAGACCACTGTGCACCCAGGTTCCCTGGACCGGGCTGGGGAGCTTGACGATGAATTAACTCATTCAGTCCGACGGCCGTATTTCCCAAATTGTGGAGGCGTCATCTAACGACTACGCACCAGTTGCAGGAGATGGATCGACCATGATAATTCAAGGGCAGCGCCAGATTAGCTTGGCGCCGACAGGCGCCAAGCTAATCTGGCGCTGCCCTTGAATTATCATGGTCGACCCAACTCCTGCTGTAGTGCCTCAGGGCTGAATGGGTTAAGACAGATTTCGGAAACACAATCCGCGTCCACTGGCAGTAAAGGGGTGAGAGCGATTCTCTCCAGGCAATAAAACAGGGGCGGATCAGTTACCTCGAGGGGTGGGGGGGTGCAACTTTTTGTTTGGGACCTTCAAACTGATACAAAAGGCCTCCCCGACGCTAGACCTTGCTTCCAGGGGCCGAAAAATCGAAAAGCGGGAGGGTGGGGGGGGGGGGAGAGGGGGGGGGGTGAGACAGAGAGAAGGCGCGTGCGTGTTCAGACTCTCACCGTTCGCCAAAATATCAAACAACGGGGGGAGGAGGGGGGTGGAGAGAAGGCGCGTGCGTGTTCAAACTCTCACCGTTCGCAAGAATATCAAATGGGATGGGGGGGGGGGGGGGGGAAGAACTCGCCAAAATTGTAAACGTGGGGGGGGGGGGGGGGCGGGGGGGGGGGGGTCCAAACACCCCAAAAGGGACGTTGTTATAGCATTTGTTTAAAAAAATTGGGGGGGGGGGGGAGGGTGGAATCCGGAACCCCCTCTCCCCAGATGCGCCCCTGTAAAGGATGAAATGTTCACGGTATGTCTTTCAATAAAATGCTGCACAAAAGGGCCGACTTAATGATGTCGAGATGCCTTTTCATCACGCTGCGCAAATAGGCCAGAACGCTGTTATCGGTTTGTTTTATGTTGTTTTTTCTGTCCAGTGCAGCAACAAAATGCTTTTAACAAAATATCCGCTGGGGCTGATGCTCTAGAGTGCATTACAAAAGAAAAGAAGGAATTTACTGACTTCAAGATCTCGGTCCATCATTTGACAAAGCTGAAAAAAAAAGGCTAAGTTAAAGTTCTCGTTACGTCTATCGATAAGCTGCGCAAACAGACTAACTTAATGTTCTGCGTATGTCTTTTTGATAATGCTGCATGATCGTAAAACGACAGACATTTGTTTGCTTGATCTCTTTCTTTGCAATACGTAGGAGAGTTCCCTGGGGGGTGAGGGGGGGGGGGGGAAGGGGGGTGGTAGCGGTTTAACGACACCTCTGCTACGTGCGCCTACAGTCTACTCACATGGTTCGTGATAAGAAGGGTAGGGAAATCTTAGTTAACTCTTTTAGCCCCAAGGTCCCATTTCTCAAATTGTGGAGGTGTTGTCTAAAAACTGTACCAGTTGCAGGAGATTGATTGACCATGATATTTCAAGTGTATTGCCAGATTAGCTTGGCGCCTTCAGGCGCCAAGCTAATCTGGCACTACCCTTGAATTATCATGGTCAATCAATCTCCTGCTGTAGGGACTCGGGGCTAAAAAGGTTAAGGCAAGACCTGAACGCCACAAATCAATGACGCCGCGTATGTCCTGCGCCCCTTATGGAACTCACTGACCTGCGAGACTTTTTCAAAAGGAGATATTTCAACATCAGAATCAGGTCAAAGACAAAAGGTAGAGACCATTGACAGCGAGGACAGCTCTTATATAGAAGCGGGCTTTGTGGGTTAAGGTTTATCCCATCTTGTTTTAATCGTAAATTCAGCGTGGCAGATCCCTAACCGTCCAAGCAGCATGGAGGATATAAAGCGGTGTCAGCAAGAGGCATAGTTCCTCAAGAGCCCCCATTACTGTGGGGGCTCATGAGGATCTATTTCTCTTGCAGCTGGTTGGTGGTCTTTTTTTTCTCTCTCTCTCGACGGCACAGCGGTTAAGTATCGTTTTGTGTCTGTCCATTTATTACAAAATACCGAGTATGCATTACTGATACATGTACATATAACGGACTGTGGTCACCAACGCACGTGACTGTGTACGTGTACAAACGCCTGTGCAGAAAAGGTCGTTTCTACCAAAAGTAACAACCAACAAAATGTCCAAATGAAGTAACAACCAACAGAGATGTCTTTAATCCATTCAGCCCTGACGCACTACAGCAGGAGATGGGTCGACCATGATAATTCAAGGGTAGTGCCAGATTAGCTTGGCGCCGATAGGCGCCAAGCTAATCTGGCACTACCCTTGAATTATCATGGTCGACCCATCTCCTGCAACAGGTGCATAGTCGTTAGATGACGCCTCCAAAGTTTGGGAGATACGTGCGTCGGGCTGAATGAGTTAATTAAAATAGGCTTATTGTAGGCACTGGTTAGTTTTGATGTATCTGGCATGTGGGCATGTGAAATTAATTAATGCGAATGCAGAAATAGATGATTTCCAGCAGAGAATAATCAAATCTGGCCCTTGCTGAAAATGTCGGTTGTTTCAGTGGGCATACGGTGATAGATATGATCACATTAAGTCAGTTTATCTTTTTTAATTATTCTCTTTCCCCCCAAAAAAATTGTGTAACCTGTTCTCACAGGTGGAAGTATGAAGACTATTTTATTCCTTTTGAAATTAAGTTTTCTGTAACAATCAGTGTTGGTTGTTACGGTGGTCATACTCAGTCAATCTAAATCAGAAAAACACAGTTCTTCGTGTGATTAGCACATTTTGCAAAAAAAAAAAAAAAAAAAAAAAAGGTCTTCGGTCATCTGTATTTCTGTTATATCATCTAAGGACAATGACTGAAGAACGTTTTCCTGTCACTCAGTAGAGAAAAATGTTTGTTGTCACACTGGACATACTATTGGACATACACACATGAAAATCATCTGTAGATTGGTGAAAAGGAAACTCCGCGTGAGAAGTGAAAGTGTTCCAACAACAATGTCTTCATAGCGGAATCACACCAAAAAAAAAAACACTAATTTTCTGTTGTAGTGAGGTTTCTTGACTAAAAATATGTCGGTTCAGTTACGTTCACGCCGTTTTGTCACAGGCCGGGCAGGCTCATATGGGAGACTGCTACGGGACCGGTGGAAACTAAACGTTAATTAGCCTGCCTTGTTCGCTTCCAAATAACCGTGCCTAGACAGGTCTGTACTGAGGGAGACTAAACGTCAGTCCATTAACTCGCCTGCATCAATAGCTGCAAAAGTGTCGTATAGCGTTGTGGCGGCAACGTTGTACGACACCTCCGCAGCTGTTGTTGCGGGTCGCTTTGAATGCGTTACTTATATTACAGAACAACCTTTATGTGACAATGTGGAAATTCCTGACATTTCGTATAGATGTGGGCCAATCATCACTCAGTAACTTCAGTGATCAGACAGATTGAGCTTAGACAGATGCATTCTCCCGCCACACGTACGTCGAGCATTACTCATTAGCTTAGGTGGAAAGTGGACCCCCCTCCCCCCCCCCCCTCCACCCCAAGACAAAGACAAACGAAAGAACAGCAAATGAAATGGTGTGTCTAATGAAAATGGCAGTTGGGCTCAAGGTAGCAAGGGTGGCCTAGCTGGATTCCCTTGTGCATGTATCCATCAGTGCTATCTATAGCACCGAGGCCGAGAGCATGCCCAGGCGGTCACATTTGTGTCTGTCCAGCGCGACTGTTCAGACCTAAACTTTGCTTGTCATTTGTTGTGTGTTCGAGCGGTGTGTGTTCTAAGAGAGTGGGGCGGGGAAGGAGGGGGGGGGGGGTGTAAATAGGATCGAGGGTGGGGTGGGGAGTACATATTTATGTGCTGTATTCTTTCTATACTTTTGGGTCTGTGATTGTGTAACTTAATTTGTAATGTAATTATGTATGTATGGTTTATGTATATAAATAAATGCACTCAATCAGAATAGCTCAAGGGACGTAATTTTTTTAATTAAATTCTGAGAAGGAATGACAGACCTATCATTTTAAGTCTTCCACTGAACACTTACTACATAAAGTAATGAGGGACTACCCCCTGGCGCCCCGCAATCCGCTGGAGAATATCCAGTCCCCCCCCCCCCCCCCCCCCCCCCCCCCCCGAGAGGGGAGGCTAGTGCATGAATATTCCCAAACAGATCTTGGACCTGCTGGATAGATTCTTCAGCGGGTTGCGGGGCGCCTGGGGGTAGTCCCTATTACTTGATGTAGCAGGTGTTCTGTGGAAGGCTTAAAATGATAGGTCTGTCATTCCTTCTCTCCCACTAACCCTCTCCTTTCTAGAACTAGTAGGCGATGCAGTCACAAAAAGGGCAGCTGATGTCCTGATGACACAATACAAGCTTACCAGCCTGGAATTCCATGGCATTAGCATAGCAAGTGCATTCTCAGAAATGCTTAATCCAAAAACTGAACTAAAGAACTCTGGGGGGAAAAAAAAGAAAAAAAAAGGCAGTTGGTCATGAACGCAGTAAGGTATGACCCTTTCAGCTACGGCTAACCGCAGACAGTATGGTGTTTAAAACTCATTCAGCCCGACGCACGTATTTCACAAATTTTGGAGGCGTCATCTAACGACTGTACATCTTTTGCAGGAGATGGATCGACCATGATAATTCAAGGGTAGTGCTAGGTTAGCTTGGCGCCGACAGGCGCCAAGCTAACCTGGCACTACCCTTGAATTATCATGGTCGACCCATCTCCTGCTGTAGCGCGTCAGGGCTGAATGGCTTAAACCAATCGAGCGCACGAGTCCCCCACCCTCGCCCTCACCGATGACTGGTGCAGATCAATGTGGCTAGCAAGACCCGCTAATCCTCATCAGCACCCGCGCAAGACGCTTACTTTAGCTTATAAACAGATTCTAAAGCCTATTGTACTGATTGAGTTGGACACATTATGGCTGGGCTGTCCGCCACGGTTATAATTATGATCGACAGGCTGGGACATAATAATAGGTTGTTCAGTTGAACAAGTGGTATTTTAGGGGCTCACGAGGATCCGGGTGTACTTACAGATGGATGGCGTTTGGGTCAGTTGCATGAATAATACGCTTCGTCCTGCGCCAGGCACTAAGCAAGGTGCTTCGCTATAGCGGCGGAGTACCTTGCTTAGTGGCTGGGGCAGGAACTAAGCGCTGTAGCGGAGCACCTTGCTCAGTGGCTGGGGCAGGAACTAAGCGCTGTAGCGGAGCACCTTGCTCAGTGGCTGGGGCAGGAACTAAGCGCTGTAGCGGAGCACCTTGCTCAGTGGCTGGGGCAGGAACTAAGCGCTGTGGCGGAGCACCTTGCTTAGTGGCTGGGGCAGGAACTAAGCGCTGTAGCGGAGCACCTTGCTTAGTGGCTGGGGCAGGAACTAAGCGCTGTAGCGGAGCACCTTGCTTAGTGGCTGGGGCAGGACTAAGCGCTGTAGCGGAGCACCTTGCTTAGTGGCTGGTACAGGACTAAGCGCTGTAGTGGAGCACCTTGCTCAGTGGCTGGGGCAGGAACTAAGCGCTGTAGCGGAGCACCTTGCTTAGTGGCTGGGGCAGGACTAAGCGCTGTAGCGGAGCACCTTGCTTAGTGGCTGGTACAGGACTAAGCGCTGTAGCGGAGCACCTTGCTCAGTGGCTGGGGCAGGAACTAAGCGCTGTAGCGGAGCACCTTGCTCAGTGGCTGGGGCAGGAACTAAGCGCTGTAGCGGAGCACCTTGCTCAGTGGCTGGGGCAGGAACTAAGCGCTGTGGCGGAGCACCTTGCTTAGTGGCTGGGGCAGGAACTAAGCGCTGTAGCGGAGCACCTTGCTTAGTGGCTGGGGCAGGAACTAAGCGCTGTAGCGGAGCACCTTGCTTAGTGGCTGGGGCAGGACTAAGCGCTGTAGCGGAGCACCTTGCTTAGTGGCTGGTACAGGACTAAGCGCTGTAGTGGAGCACCTTGCTCAGTGGCTGGGGCAGGAACTAAGCGCTGTAGCGGAGCACCTTGCTTAGTGGCTGGTGCAGGACTAAGCGCTGTAGCGGAGCACCTTGCTCAGTGGCTGGGACAGGAACTAAGCGCTGTAGCGGAGCACCTTGCTCAGTGGCTGGGGCAGGAACTAAGCGCTGTAGCGGAGCACCTTGCTCAGTGGCTGGTGCAGGACTAAGCGCTGTAGTGGAGCACCTTGCTCAGTGGGTGGTGCAGGACTAAGCGCTGTAGCGGAGCACCTTGCTCAGTGGGTGGTGCAGGACTAAGCGCTGTAGCGGAGCACCTTGCTCAGTGGGTGGTGCAGGACTAAGCGCTGTAGCGGAGCACCTTGCTCAGTGGCTGGTGCAGGACTAAGCGCTGTAGCGGAGCACCTTGCTTAGTGGCTGGGGCAGGACTAAGTGGCTCACTCTTCGTGCAACTGGCCCCTGGCGACAAAGATCTTAAAGTGCTTCCTGAAAATCTGCATAAGCGTCGAGCAGCGTTGCACAAAGAGATTCTACTAAGCAATTCTTGCGAATGGTCATATTGAGCCTCTAGAAATGAAGCCGATTGGTTGTGAATGCTATGCTTGCACAAGATATGCATTCAAAAGTTGGCTGGTTAGTTGTACATTGCTTAACGTCCCGACAGCAACAAGCCTTTCTCAGGACGTGCCTGCACTGCTTGTTAAAAAAAAACTAAACCACAGAATATTGAATGCATGTCGCCAGCCGCTCTAATACGCTAAATAAAGCCAAGACCATTTAGCAACACACATCTAATATCAAAAGCTACAGGCAGCGCAGACAGGGAGAGTTTAAAAAAGGCAAATACAGGTGAATGGACCAAGGGTAGACAGAAACACATGCCCCAGAACAGGGAAAACCCACCCTGTGGGGCTGACCAGGGTGACCCTGGGAACTAAAAAGTAGTTAACCCCACCCAAGTCCGCCAGGGCAGACCCAGGTGGGGCTGCATGCAAAAGCACCTCCCCCCCCCCCCCCCCCCCCTCACACCCCAACCTGTGACTAAATCTATCAGTTGTGAAAGTGCACATGCACGTACACATATATCACACACATAGAGATTACAAGCAGAAAATAGCTGACATGTTTATTTGTATGACTTGGATCACATGTACATATTCATTTGTTATATAACGTTCAAAAGCAATAAATGTACGCAATTGCATGGACGAAAAGTACTTGGCAGTATATTACATGAAGCAGGCAAAGTTGGTTCTGAATAATAATACTTAATAGCAATGTTCGTGCACTCTTCTTGAAATAATAATTAAAAAAACAGTAATAATAATATAATAATGATAATACAATAATAATAATGATTATTACTGCATGATGCAATAATGAGAGAAATAATACAAGCAGCATACATCATCATTTCTTACTTTAATATCTTATGCAGCAACATTTTAACAGCAGACAACTGAAGGCAAAAACAATCAAAAGTTTTTATTCTTTCAAATCCTCTTTAATCAAAATGCTATTATTCCCCAAAAATGTGTTATGGACAATGAGAATATTGCTAACAATGTCAATATATATATATATATATATATTTGAAAACATGTTATTCACAATGGAGGTACAATTACTTTCCTTGTGTATGCAGTCATCAATACTTTAAATTTATGCCTCATAACTAGATTCGACACATCTCAAACGAGGCAACCCCCTTGTGCATGCAGCCACTAGTACTGTTAACCTTTGGGTGTTGGTAATGGTTTTAGTTGCGATGATTCCTGCACAAATCATCACAACTAAAACCACTAACGACACCCAAAGGGTTAACAGTACTGGTGGCCGCAAGCACAAGAGGGGTGATCAACATACAAACTAAACAGCATAGCATATAATGATGTCCTTTACACAACACTCACCAACTTCTTTGTTCAAAACATGGAACATAACACATAGTTTTAAGAAAAGCAACAGGTAAATGATGACATTTGCATGAATAATACGCAGTTCAAACAACTAATAGCAACTCGGATGGAAAATGAAACAAGATGGGATGAACTATAACCCACAAAGTCCCTTCTATATGAGAGCTGTCCTCACTGTCAATGGTCTCTACCTTTTGTCAATGACCTGATTATGATGTTGAATTATCTCCTTTTCAAAAAGTCTCGCAGATCTGCCAATGCGTCAGTGAGTTCTATAAGGGGCGCAGGACATACGCATCATTGATTTGTCAAACGTCATGATGTAAGTTTTAGTTTTTGCGTAATTTTATGAGTTTCACTTTCGTTTCATAGGCTTGAGAAAATGGTGACAAAACTAGAACTTCACGGTACAATTTCAGTCTTGCTATAATTGTGTCAAAGCAGGTTGACTTTACCTAGCTACATGATATACTAAGTACAAGGGTCACCTGCAAGCTCTTCTGAAAGCGTGTCGATGTGTGTGTGCGTGTTAGTGCTTGCATGAGTGCGCTCCAAACATCTCCAAGAGGCATAGATCCTCATGTGCCTGGAGGGCACATGAGGCTCTATTCCTCCTGGAGATGCACACGTTTGTGTGTAAGAGAGAGAGAAAGAGCCGCATGCGTGAGAGAGAATGACGTCATATTTAGAGTATTAGAGTATTATGTCAGTGTCTGCATGGTGACGGAGTTGTCTCTTTTACGTCACTACCACTGTCTGAATTTCTCTAGAAATAAAGATTTTTAATTGATTGATTGATTGTACATTGCTTAACGTCCCGACAGCAACAAGGCTTTCTCAGGACGTGCCTGCACTGCTTGTGAAAAAAAAACAAAAAAACAGAACATTGAATGTATGTTGCCAGCCGGTCAAATACATTAAATAAACCTAACACATGGGGCCTAAATAAAGCTAAGACCATTTAGCAACACACATCCAATATCAAGAGCTACAGGCAGTGCAGACAGTAGGGAGAGTTTTAAAAAGGCAAATACAGGTGAATGGACAAAGGGTAGACAGAAACACATGCCCCAGAATAGAGAGAAAAACCCACCCTGTGGGGCTGACCAGGGTGACCCTGGGAACTAAAAAATACCTAACCCCACCCAAGTCCCCCAGGGCAGACCCGGGTGGGGGTAATAAAGATTTTTAGTCTTTTAATTCTTTTCTGAAAAGAATTAAATTTTAATAAAGAAGTTGAAAGGATACAAAACTGGCTAACAAATTCATCTAATGTCTTTCTCCAAACTGGCTATATGCAAAAGTTCAAGTAAATATGACAACAATTACGGACTCTAATCTGGGTCAAATGACTTCCTATAAATGGTTGTTTATGTCTTTAATGAGACATTCAATTACAATATGCTCGGAGGCTCTCTTAGCCACCCACTTAAGAAAGTATTTTGCCAAGTTTCAAGCTTGTGGGAACAGAAATATCGGAGATTCTCTTGTTTACATACATATGCACACACATACATATGCACATACATACATACAGCACATATGGCGCTTCACGCTAAATGTACGTTCAGCAGCGAGGTTAGCGTAACTAGACATGACGTTAATTTTTATCTTGTTACTTCAATTGTTAGAGGTTTAGCCTGCCCACCTTTGACATCATGGACATGCTATTAAATTCGGCCCAGCACGACCCATCCTAAAATGTCCCTTCTATAAATAGAAGGGACTTAAAAAAGAAAAAGGAAACTTGCAAATAACAGTTAGACCCAAATTCTACCTACCGATAAAAGTTAAAGTAAGGCCAGTCAAAGATATTTTCTACCAGAAGTCCAAAATAGGGACTGCAAATACAGCAAACAAAGAACAAACACAATTTGCTTTAGAATAATGATGACAAAAATGACATCTTTACGATGCCAATTTCTCATCATTCTAAAGCACAAATTTTTTTCAGCCAGTGGTCCTACGGAAATCCATTAACAGACATCTGAGAGCCAACACAAATGTGCGACATGAGCAAGGCTTGTCACTGCAGCAACCATCCACTTCATGAACTCTGCTTCAGGCGACCGACCCAACTCCTGGGATCATCCCTAGAGAAAAAGAAATAAACGCATACATTTATCTGTGCTAATTACATACTATCAGTTCACAAATAAAACGCAACGGAAATTTTAATAAGACAAGAAAGAAGATAAGGTGAGAAAGAAAAAAAGAAAACTCACAAATTTAAAGTTTAAAAAAACACACATATTCAATATGTAAAACACCACAGCCACAGACTGAGGTGACATGATAGCTCAAGGGTGGTGTCGGATTAACTTGGAGCCTTCCATGTCTAGTTCTCGGGCAGAGGAAGCTATCAGGCTTTACCCATTTAACCCTATGGCTGCATTGTGTACATTTTGGAGGTGTCACTGAATGACTATGTACCAGTTGCAAGAGATGGAATGACCATGACAATTCAAGGGTAGTGCCAGATTAGCTCGGCACCTGATGGTGCCAGGCTACTCTGCACTACCCTTAGATTATCATGGTCGATCCATCTCCTGCTGTAGTGCATCCATGCCAAAAGGGTTACGTTAGCAATTGCAAGGTTAAAATGTGTGCTGGTCTGTGATTTTGGATCTTAGGGCTCTTAGCCGTAAGGTCCAAGATAAGAGACCAACATACACATTAGCGTTTCCAATTACACCAAGGGAAAAACACTCTACTTACATGATCTCTGACTTGAGGATGACCTCTCCCTGTTCCATGAGTGAAGCAGCCTGAGATACGATTGGGTCAAACTGCAAACTAGCCACGGCTACAACCCTGTCGCCTCTAGTAACAAGAAAACAAAATGAATAAATAAATGGACACACTAGTGCTTTTGGTACTTACAGGACAGAGCTATGGACATCTGTAATAAACAACAGTTTTTAGTGCCATTGGCTTGTGTGCTGGTCTGTGGTTTGAACTTTATGCCTCAAGGACAACATCCAAAATCACAGATCAGAACGAACTTATGATCAAACACACCACCATTCGCTTAATGACCTAAACCCAAAATCATTAACCCATTTAGCTCCAGGACCCTGCAGCAGGAGATGGATTGATCATGATAATTCAAGGGTATTGCCAGATGAGCTTGGCGCCTGAAGGCGCCAAGCTCACCTGGCACTACTCTTGAATTATCATGATCAATCGATCTCCTACAACTAGTCGTTAGATGATGCCTCCAAAAGTTTGGAAATGCGGCCATGTTTTTAAGAGGGTTAACTTGCAAGAGGGCAAAGCTAGGGATCAGGAGGAGTGGCAGGTGGGGGCAGGTGGCAGGCTGCCCGACTTACTTGGTGTAGAAAGCAGCAAATTGCAAGGCGTCAACATCTCCATGTACCACTATGTCATCATATCCTGGTCCATAACCTGAAAACAAAGGCACAATGGGAAGAAATGGGTCAGATGATGAAGGTATAGATCAAATGTAACAGTATGTGTGTGACCCTGCATGATGCCCTCAATGCGAGTACATTGTAACTGCTGAAGCAGTCGTTGCCTAGCAAGAGGCTTAAATTCACATGAGCCCCTGCAGCTGCAAGTGCTCCTGAGAATCTGTGCCTCTTGCAGATGGTAGGACCTGAACAAGGGACTAGTGTGGACCACAAGTATATTTTTACAAAACCATACATTCTACTAAGATTAACCCCTTCACTACCGAGAAAATGTGAACATTATCCAACTACAAGAAACATACCGGTAGATCCTCATAAGCCCCCACAGTTGCTGGGACTCGTGAGGATCTTTGTGTTCATTTTCCTGTGACAGCTGAAGCTCTTTGGTATTCAATTAACTCATTCAGCCCGACGGCCGTATTTCCCAAATTTTGGAGGCGTCATCTAATGACTATGCACCAGTTGCAGGAGATGGTCCGACCGTGATAATTCAAGGGCAGTGCTAGGTTAGCTTGGCGCCGACAGGTGCCAAGCTAACCTGGCACTGCCCTTGAATTATCACGGTCGATCCATCTCTTGCTGTAGTGTGTCAGGGCTGAATGGGTTAATGAAACGATTACAAATGCAATCTGCACCCTCAGGCAAAGAACTTTTTAACGGAATGCACTGTACACAACATGAAGAAAATGCAAACAAACGCACGCACCTGTGTATCTGATACTCTTGCCATACATGACAGTCCAGAAATATGGCACGCTGTGGACATCCACGTTTTTGCCTAGCATATTTAGAGCTGCCACTCGACCTGCAAGTAAAATGAAATTCAACTGCTTTCTTGTGAGCTGATTCGTGCATGTGTGCCTGTCTAAATACACTGACAGTTGATTTGTCTGTGCATGCGTGACTGCGTATGGGGGGAGGGGTGGGGGGGGGGGGTGGGGGTGGGGAGGGGGGGTGGGACTCCCCATTTTACCCTGAATCCGTCATCATTAAATTACACACATTAACTCATTCAGCAGGACGACTGTATTTCCAAAATTTTGGAGGTGTCATCTAATGACTATGCACCAGTTGCAGGAGATGGATCGACCATGATAATTTAAGGGCAGTGCCAGATTAGCTTGGCGCCGACAGGTGAATTTTTTTTGAATTTTTTTCTAAAATGTATTTTTTTGAAAAATACTTACCGATGGCATTACTATCTGGAATACACTCTATTGCCTATAGATTTCAGCCAAAGTTGTGTGTAGCACACAACTGGGGAGGAGACACCGGGGATCCAAGCACTAGGACCCCGGGTGGCCTCCCCTTACTACCCTATCCCGGCGAGCACAGGGTGACCTCGTCAGTTTCACACTTAGCCACAAGAGGCAAGCGGGGCAGGTGGGAGGGCCATCCGAGTAATGCCATCGGTAAGTATTTTTCAAAAAAATACATTTTAGAAAAAAAATTCATTTGTTTTTTCAAAATACATTACCGATGGCATTACTATCTGGAAGAATGGCGAACAGGCGGAGGGTGCCGTATCTAACCATAACCCAACCACTCCGCTGGCCCCCTCAAGAGAGAACTCCCGACGATTTCAGCTATGACGTACCTAAGACGCCAGCGGCGCTCGGAGGGAGTGCTGGGCCGCGGAGATGTCGCCCACTCGTGCCAGGGAGTCACGTTGGCCGGATAGGTCTCTAAGGTAGAAGCGTGCGAAAGTGGAGTCTGAGCGCCAGCCACCCGCTGTCACAATATCTTTGACCGAGCAGTTGCGGTCCAGGGCTAGACTGGTGGCTACTGCTCTCACTTCATGCGCCCGGATTTGTAAAAGCTCAGCGCCGCGTGGGGAGAGGTCCTGGTAGGCTGACCTAATCACCCACCGCAGCCAGGATGACACGGTCTGGGCCGAGATGTCGTGTCTGCCCGCGGACAAAGGTAAGAAGAGGCGCGAGCGCCCCCGGCGCTGCGGCTTAGAGCGTCGCAGGTAAATCTTTAGCGCCCGCACTGGGTCCTGTTGCCGCGATCCAGGGGAGAGGTCCGCTCCACGGAGGGGCCGTATAGTTAGCACCTGAGGAGCCGCTGCGAGGCGGCGGTTCTTGGCCAGGAAGGACGGATCGGGGAGCAGCTGCGCAGAGCCGTCGGAACGAAACTGCAAACAGGCTGGGAGCATCGAGAGCGCGTGAAGCTCGCTGACTCGGGACGCTGTAGCGAGAGCCAGAAGGAAACAGGTTTTCCGGGTCAAGTCTGAGAACCAAGCCAAGGGGAGGGGCTCAAACCGGTCCGTATTCAACCACGTCAGTACCCAGGCAAGATCCCACCGGGGTACTAGGGAACGTGAAACCGGACGTCGGAGTTCAAAGTGAGCCAGTAAATCCGACAGATCCTTGCAGGCGCCTGGGTCCGGAAGACACAGGTGACGGTAGGTGTCCGCGATCATAGCGCGGTAGCCCTTGATGGTGACCGGGGCTAAGCCCTGGTCGTCGAAGAGCCACAGGAAGAACTCCGCCAGTTGGTGGGAGGCTAGGTTAGTGGGAGGGAGCCCATGGGAGGTGCACCAGGTCTGAAAGACCCTCCACTTGCCTTCGTACACCTTCCTTGTAGAGAGTCTGCGGGCTGCTGCAATTGCCGCCACTGCAGCATCCGAGAAACCTCTAGCGGCGAGGGCTTGCCGGACAACCTCCAAGCGTGTAGGCGGAGGCGTTCCGGGCACGGATGGAAAAGCTGCTGACGGGGCTGCTTGAGCATCGTGGGAGGGGTAGGAAGCTCCAGGGGAGGGTCCGTCGCAAGCGCGAGGAGGTCCGTGGTCCAGCTCTTGGTCCAGTTGAAGGGGGCCACCAGCAGGAGGACCGCCGAGCATCCCAGAAGCTTCCGCAGTACCTTCGGAACGAGGACTGACGGGGGGTAGGCGTAAGCAATCAGGCCGTCCCAAGGAATGGCGAGCGCGTCCACTGCCCAAGCGAGTGGATCCGGGACTGGAGAGACGTAGACCGGGAGCTGGTTGTTCCATCTGGTGGCAAACAGATCCACTAGCGGCGTTTCCCAGTGAGAGCAGATCAGGCGAAAAATATCCAGGTGTAGGGACCACTCCGTGTGGAGCAACTGTCCGCGATGAGACAGGGCGTCCGCAATCACGTTGAGGTGGCCAGGGATGTGGCGGGCTCGTAGGGTAATGCCTCGATCCCTGCACCAGAGGAGAAGGTGGTACAGAAGAATGCAAAGGGAGGGCGAGTGAGTGCCCCCCTGATTCTGTATGTAAGCCACCACCGTCGAGTTGTCGGAGAGCACGAGGACTTCCTGATTGGCCAAGGTCTCCTGCCAAACGTCGAGTGCCAACCCAACTGCCTTCAGCTCCAGCCAGTTGATGTGATTCCCTAACAGCTCCCGAGGCCAAACGCCCGAGGCCGAGAGAAAATCCGGTAACAGGTGCGCGCCCCAGCCGGCCTGGCTCGCATCTGTACAGAGAGACCACCGAGGCGGCGGGGAGTGTAGGGGCACCCCCGAAGCCAGCCAAGCGAGGTCCGCCCACCTCTCGAGGTGAGGACGAGCCAGAGGCGTGACTGGTACTAGATCCGACAGAGCGCCCGAGGAGGGTCGCCAGTGAAGAAGGAGATGTAGCTGGAGAGGCCGAGCATAAAGTCTGCCCAAGGGAAGCAGGTCCGCAGCCGCACTGAGGAGGCCCAGGAGTTGAAGCCAGACCCTGGCGGTGAAAGAGGATCCCATCCCCATCGAAGTCGCTAAGTCGACGATCTTCTGTCGCCTGGCCAGAGGCAGGCGGACAAGGTTGAGGTCGGTCAGGAATTCCATCCCCAGATGTAGAAACCGTCGAGAGGGAGAAAGATAGGATTTCCCCAAATTGAGTAGGAAACCGAGATGACGCAGAAGGGAAAGCAGGGCATCCCTGTCCGTCTGGAGGGCTGCAGAAACCAAGTTGCACAGTAGAAGGTCGTCCAAGTAATTGGAGGCCGGGCTCAAGGAACGCTGACGGCAGTAGGCTATCACGGCGTCGAGCAGTCTCGTAAATACCCACGGACTGATGTTGAGGCCGAAAGGAAGGGCGCAGAACTGGTAGACGATCCCCCCAAAGGCAAGCCGAAGGTACCGGCGAGACGACGGATGAATCGGGACATGCAGATAGGCGTCTGACAGATCGAGGCTGATCGCAAAGTCCATCGGCCGGACGGCCGCACGGAGTGTCCTGGCCGTCTCCATCCTGAAGCGAGGGGCCAAAATGAACTTGTTTAGCGCTGATAATCGTTTGGGGACTAGAAAGAGTCGGCTGTAGATCGCCGGAGAGTCCTGCCGCGAAACCACCTCTGTCGCCGCTTTGGTGAGGAGGGTCGCCACTTCCCCGCGCAGAGCGTCCGCCTGTGTGCCGTCGAGCGGTTCCTGGGTCCACATGGGTGATCTGCGAAGAGGTGGAGGCGACAGGAACGAAAGCTGCAGGCCTGCGGTAACGGTGGAAAGAATCCAGGGGTCGTCCGGGAACAGCGATCTCCAAAGATCGCTGAAGAGCGACAGCCGCCCGCCGACAGGAGACCCGAGTACTGAGGGCAGGGGCGGAGGCGGGGGCGAGTCAATGAGCCCGACCGCGGCCCGATCTACGGGCACCGCGGGGCCAGGCAGGGCGAGGGGCGGGGCCGGCCTGAGTAGCCTGGAATGGACGGGCCCGACTTTGTGAAAATCCGACTGTCGGAACGGAGGGCCTGAAAGACCGCCGGGCACGACCCCCGGCCGGGCGGGGGGCGCGAAAGCGGGTCGAGGCTGGGTTAGATGCAGGCTTGGGCCACAAGTCCTTGGAAGATTCCTTAACGGTGTGTCAAGTGTCGCCGAACAGCTGAGGACCACCTAAGGGGGCTTGACGGAGCTGGGACTTCACTGACAAGGGAAGGTCCGAGCAGAGGCGCAAAAGGGTATCCCTCCTCCAGAGGTCGCAATTGGCAGCTGCTGCCATGGCGTTGGCGGAAGAATGGTAGGCGGCCCGGTTGGCCGCTATCAGGATGGACTGCACGTCACAAAGCGGGGACTGAACCTCCAGGTCCCAAGTATCCTGTAGGCACTGCAGGGCTGCCTGGGTAGCCAGTTCCAAAAAACCCGAGCACGCCAGCGAGTTTCGCGCTAAGGAGGCGATCCTGTCGAGAGGCCGAGGCCACGAGTTCTGGACGAGTCTGCGGCCGCCCGCCTGTACTAAGGCCGCCGCATCCACCGCTGGAAGAGGTATGGCGAAGGCTTGGGAGTGTCCAGCGTACAAGGCCTGACGGAAGCTTAAGTTGATTCCCACCGGCCATCGAGCGGCGGTAAAGTATCCCGTGTCGCCGAAAGCGTCGTTTCGCAGCTGGGCGGAGAAAGCATCGGTGAGGTCCCGGAAGCCGGCTGGCTGCGGGAGGGACTTGCGGCGCTTGACTTGCCTCTGCGCGTCGACCATGGCCGAAGCCTGTCTCTTCGGAGGAGGCGATAAGCCTGGAAGCCTCACCCAGAGCGTGGACCGTCTGTGATCCGAGCGAAGGGCCGGCAACGTCTGACGAGGCGGAGGCCGACGAGACAGCGGAAAGGCGGGAAGGAGAACCAGCCGCCGAGTCCTGCAAGAAGATCGCCGAGTCCGTCGGATGAAGGCTGAGGACGTCCGGTTCCAAAAACTGATCTTCTCGCGGCAAAGACGAAAGGGGCGAGCGGCTACGAGAGCGCCGCACCGCCGCGCGCGAGGTAGACGCAGCCGCCCGCGACGCACGCAAAGAGGGGCGCCGCGGCGACGGAGGGACCGTGGCAAAGCGACGGTCCACCTCGCAGTCGGGATCCGCACGCGGAAGCCGACGTGAGTGACAAAACCGCGATCGGAAAACCGAGGAAGTGGCCTGGTCACCCCTGGCCCGCCCGGGAGAACCGGTGCGGGGGGGGGGGGGGGGGGGGACCGCAAAGCGTCTCTCCTAGCCCGCTCAGGAAAGGCGGAGCGGGGAGGGGACGAATACCGGGCACGCGGCCCCCCGTCCGATGCCTTGGACCGTGGAGGACGCGCGATGATGTCACACCGGGCCCGCCTGGTCGATACGAGGCGGGGGGGGGGGGGGGGGGGGGGGGGAGGGGGGGGGGGAGGGGGGGACAGTCTAGGGTCACGCCAAGCCCGCTCAGGAAAGGCGGAGCGGGGAGGGGACGATTTATGAGCCCGCTGCCCCAGCTCCGAAGCCTCGGAGCGAGGGGGGCGAGGGTCCAAGTCACACCGGGCCCGTCTGGTCGATACGAGACGGGGGGGGGGGGGGGGGGGGGGGGACAGTCTAAGGTCACGCCAAGCCCGCTCAGGCGAAGCGAAGCGGGGAGGGGACAATTTATGTGCACGCGACCCCCGCTCCGATGCCTCGGAGCGTGGGGGGCGAGAGTCAACCACACCCCGGGCCCGCCCAGGTGAGACGGGGCGGGCGGGGGGGGAAGAAAGCGAAGCATGCCGTGCCCGTTCGGAAAATACAGAGCGGGGAGGCAGCATTAATAACGGTCTCGTCACTTTCCGAAGCCTCGGTGCGTGAGCGAGAGCTTTTCTTATCACGTTTACTCTCTTTCTTATGCTTGCGTTCAGTCACCCGCCCCCGCTCCGGAGACCTAGAGCCGGGGGTGGACGACGAACGCTCATCTCTCCCAGACCGCTCGCCCGAAGCAGAGCGGGGGGTGGGAAACAATATGGGGCTCAAGCCACGCGCTAACAAAGCAGAGCGTGGGGAGCGTGACTCCGAAACTCGCCTACCCTGCTCCGAAGACTCGGAGAGGGGAGGGAGAACCTGCGAGGTAACGGTACAAGAAGGGGACTTACCTGTGGGCCGGACAGCCCGAACGACGGAGCGGAGAGGAGCCCGAAGCGCCGAGGGAAGTACGTCCACCCGTGGAGGATCCCGGGGAGACAGAAGCGGGCGAGGGGCCCGGTCACGCCTGTAGAAGTCCCACATGCGCGACCACCGGTCTTCCGTCCAAGCGGCGCAAACGTCACACGTTCCGTCCGAAGAACAGCCCGAACACGGCAAGCAAGAGTCGTGTGCATCGTCCGGCCACTGTAAGTCCCCGCAAAGGCGGCAAGTCTTCGACACAGAAGAAGCCATAAGGCCCTAAGCCCACTACGCCGGCGAAGAAAGTCAACCGTGCACAAAACAGCAGGGCACAAGTCACGTGCGTCGTCGAACCCCAAGGCTAAGCCAAGGGTGAACTCACAAAGTCAGAGCCGGTAAAAACCGGTCGGCGCACAGTTCACAATGAGTCCAATTGTCAAAAGAAAAAGCCACGAATGTAGTGAGTCCAGGGCTGAATCGAAGACTCCAATTCAAGCCCACAGTCAAAAACCACTGAAGACGAAAAAACCCGTTGAACGGAGAAAGGCAAAAACTCGACCGTCCCCGGTCGAGCTATGAGTGAAACTGACGAGGTCGCCCAGTGCTCGCCGGGATAGGGTAGTAAGGGGAGGCCACCCGGGGTCCTAGTGCTTGGATCCCCGGTGTCTCCTCCCCAGTTGTGTGCTACACACAACTTTTGCTGAAATCTATAGGCAATAGAGTGTATTCCAGATAGTAATGCCATCGGTAATGTATTTTGAAAAAACAAATATCATGGTCGACCCATCTCCTGATGTAGTGCATCAGGGTTGAATGGGTTAACTGCTGGACATACCATGTTTATGTGCCATCTGCCAGTGCTGAATGTTGGACGGCTGATTTTCATTGATGAACAGCGGGAATTTCACAATGTCGCCAGCAGCAAACACACCTGGTTGGTTTGTCTTCATTTGCTGCAGGAAAAAAACAAGCACAGATTTACCATGAACTTCTGTTTCAACTGAAATGTATAAGTCACAGTCCAGAATTGTCCCCCCAGTCAAAAAGTATTACTTTGGCAGGGAGGGAAATTTTGGATTGTGCAGAAATTAAAATCCAACCCTAGTAATTTAACGATTACATAATAATTCAACCAATACAAATTGTAAATGTGTGTATAATATAATTCAATGTACCCAATCCATAAAGTTTTTCCTTCTTTGACACATGTATTAATATATTGTATAAGGAGCAAATTAATAGTCATGAATTTGCTCGATATACTTTCCTTCCCAAAATCCCTTGCGCACCAAGAAGACTCGATCTTGATGATACTTGCATTTTCAAAATGGAAACGCGAAATATGCTCACACTGGAGCATTAACAAGCTCCTTATTAGTACTAGTAATGAAATACTTTTTAGTGTGTATGAACGCTCAAAATTTATATCCTACACACACACACACACACGAACAGAGAAAAGATGCCAGGAAACGTGCGAGTCGCTGGACTGACAAGTGAAATTGACGAGAAGTCAGCAGGCGATATTGACAACCTGAGAAAAGAATTAAATAAACAAACCTGCTGGCATTTTCTGGAATTAAGCGTGATCTAGTTACAAATAGAATTTACTCAGTAACACTCACGGTTATACAATTCACCGATGTCTTCACAGTCAGACGAAATCTACGCCGTGAGTCAACAGGCCACACGGGGCAATTGCTTCCAGTGCATGTAGTAACTTTTTTCCGTAGGAAATAGTTAAACAAATTTCCCTTTTTGCAATTGTTTTAGGGTGTTAAACTTCAATTTTTTTTGCCTTTTTAGGCGTTTTGAGCAGCAAAAGGCATGACATGTGGTGTGAAAAATTCATTTTTCTCTAAAAGGTATTTTTTCGAAAAATACTTACCGATGACATGACTTTATGCTAGAATTGAGTAAGTAGTAGACACTTCCATAAAGTCATGTCATAGAGTCATGTCATCGGTAAGCAAAAACATTATCGATGACTCTGGGCGGTCCGTGGCGCAGTGGTTAAGGCGCCTGCCACCAATGCTAAAGGTGCGAGGTTCGATTACGGGTTCCGGCGTCGGATTTTTCTCCTCTAGTAAGTGTCACCGTTAATTCGGTTGGACCGCCGGGGGTTCTTTCTCCGGGTACTCCGGCTCTTTCCTCCCCCACGACTTTGGTATCAGTTTCAGCCCACTTCATCAAATTTCAAATACAAACGATTTTAAATTTCCAAAAACTACAGTAGCTCGCTTGAGCTTGCCCTTAGCACCACGTGAATGTTCTGTGTTTATGTACAGTGTGTGAGTGAATGCGCGTGATTCACGTGAACGTGCTTGTTGGGTTCAGTTCGCGGCGGCACTATGAGCCGATTTTTGATTGGGATAAAGCACCTATTTAATGCGCTAATTATTATTAATTATTATTATATGACTCTATGACATGACTTTATGGAAGTGTCTACTACTTACTCAATTCTAGCATAAAGTCATGTCATCAGTAATGTTTTTGAAGAAACAAAGAGCAAAATCTGGGTAATTTTAGTCGACCTAGTGTGTTCTTGGGAGCCTTATATGGTGCATGAGACAGTTGTATGCAGGCTTGCAGACAGTTTTGTCTTCGGGTATTTAGTGCATTAGTGTTGCGGAAAACGCTAACAGACAATTTGTTTAAGAATTGCTGGAAATGTTTCTCCTGTGATATGCTCCACATGGATTTTTTGTTTTGGCAGAAAGGTTCTTCGTTCATAGCTTTGTGTTGCAAGAGGCTAATAGAGAAGAGTGTGTGAAAAGGGGGCGTAACCTAATTTCCCTGTGTGGCCACAGCGTTATGCAGTCGTCTGCCATGAATGTGTTTTGTCTCAACACCACAATCAGCAGCAAAATGAATGATGTGAGGCACAGTTTTGTTTTGGACTGGGTACATAAATTATACTGAACAACAGTTTTGTTTGATATAGTGCCAATAAACAGACAGATGCAGTGTTCCCCAAAACGCACAGCTCTGTGTCACAGCTCTGGGGCGGTCCGTGGCGCAGTGGTTAAGGCGCCTGCCACCAATGCTAACGGTGCGAGGTTCGAGACTGGCTTCCGGCGTCGGACTTTTCTCCTCTAGTAAGTGTCACCGTTAATTTGGGCGAACCGTTGGGGGTTCTTTCTCCTAGTACTCCGGCTCTTCCTCCCCCTCCCTTGTGGTACCGTTTCAGGCCACTTTATAATTTCAAATACAAGAGATCAAAATTTCCGAAACCTCAGTAGCTGAACTGACCCTTCGCACCACGTGAATGTCCTGTGTTTGTCTTCAGAGTGAATGCGTGTGTGTCACGTGAGCATGCGTGTTGGGTGCAGTTTGCGGCGCTTTGAGCCGATTCGCAGAATTGGGAAAAAGCGCCTATATAATAACCGGTATTATTATTATTATTATTATTATTACACACATAAATCTGAAAAGGACACATAGATTTTCAGTCTGTACATCCGAAGGACGCACGCAAATCATAGCACACAAGCTGCTATGAAAAGTGCTCGCTCGCCTGTGAAGATAAACGCTTTTCAGATGAACTCATTTTGGCGAATCCGTTCAGAGTTCTGAAATCTGATTGGCCATTAGCAGTGAGCCAACGTATTCTTTTCAGCGATTGGCTGAAAGTGAACCCTGACAGAGAGCAAAGCGACTACTTTTCATTGAACTTTTTGTGCATCAAAGACATGCTGGTTCAAAAGCAAACACAGCAATTCTGCAGGGCTGCAAAACAGAGAAAGTAGCTGACTGAGAATGAGGTGAAAGTTATAGACAATTTCATATGCCAGCAAATTTTCTGAAGACTTTCAGTTTTGACAAAAAGGACCTTTCAATTTTCTGGCAGAGGGTCCCAGGGACCCTTAGTTTAGAAACAAATGGGGAACACCGAGATGTGATTACTTGAATCAAATCAAAATGTTGTCTCAGACATTTTGATTCGGGTCTTGTAATCACATCTGCCTGTTATCGGCACTGTATCAAGCAAAATGTTGCTCAATATATTAATATAGTGAAATATGTACTTTTCACTCTTCAAACACCACTGTGGGAGATGGATCGGTCACGATGGTTCCATCAACCATAATAATTCAAGTACATGTATTTTCAAATAATTATGTATTGTCCTGAACAAAGGCTCAAATAAATTTATATCGGAGACTTTGATTTAAGACACAAACCTTGTCAACTGTGACAAATCCTGGAGGAGACAATTCCAGTCCAGAATCCTTCAAGAAATCAGTGGCTGGCACAACACCTACAACAACAACAAAAGTTAATTAGTCCCATTTTCATTTACAGCTTATCATTTCTTTGTAACCAATAGTGAATGAAATGGGATATATGTGGGGGAGAAACTCTCCACAATGAAACTTAGGCACATTCGCACACACACACTGTGACCAATTGCCAGTGCACAGAGATCAGCCTGCAATGAAACTCTTTCATGTCTATATATCACATTTAACCCTTATCATTCGCAATACACCAGTGTGTGAAATAAGTTTGACTAAAATAGTTCAAGGGTGGTGCCAGAATAGCTTGGCGCCTAAAGGCACCAAGCTATTCTGGCACCACCCTTGAACTAAAGCGAACAGTCTATATCCTTATCTGTGAGTACTATAATGTAGCTTGTATATGGCAGTGTACAAACTTGAAGCTTTTAGTCTCGGTGTGATATGGGTGAACCTCATGACTGCCACTGGACACAGGCTGTGTGTTTCAAACCAACCGTAATTCAACGTGAAAGATCCCCAGTCATTTAAGGAACACAGGTACAGAGTGGTTTCAGCAAAAAGCTTAGATCCTCATCAGCCCCTGCAACTGTGCTGTAACGGAGCTGTACTTTTTGCAGTTGGGTGGTATTAACTCATTCAGCCCGACGGCCGTATTTCCCAAATTTTGGAGACGTCATCTAATGACTATGCACCAGTTGCGGGAGATGGATCCACCATGATAATTCAAGGGCAGTGCCAGATTAGCTCGGCGCCAAGCTAATCTGGCACTACCCTTGAATTATCGTGGTCGATCCATCTCCCTCTGTAGTGCGTCAGGGCTGAATGGGTTAACCTATTGTCAGGAGAAAACAAGTTAACACACATTATACATGCATGCATGCATGTCCTCTACTGGACTGACCTATTCCCAGCACACACAGATCAGCCTCCAAAACCGTATCATCACTCAGAACAGCCTGCTTCAGTTTTCCATCCTGTCCCCGGAATTCCTTGATGCCGCACTCAAAGTAAAACTTCACGCCTTTTGATTCATGCAGCTGCCAAGGAAAAAAATTTAGTTTTTAGTTGTTTAAAATCAATCTAGTTTTGTACTTTTTCTTTTTTTCTGATACAATTTACCACTTAGTAGTGACTGTGAACTAAACTGTGTAAGTAAGAAAAAATCGAATGCTTACATATATTCTTTTTTTGTCACTAACATTTCTCTTTATAATACAAAGATGCCAGGCCCTCCCGCCTTCCCACTACTGACTGGTTTTTTGACACACTTGTTGCAAGAACGACTATCCAAAGATTTATTTACAGGTGATGGTTAGTATGATTATAAACCTGAAGGAAAACACACACATCAATGTGAGAATTTATGAGTGAAATAACAAATGTCGGCTTATGAAGACATTTTCAACATTCATAAACATGACCAGGTATGCATTCCAAACCACAGATGTTACTGATGTGAAGCCAGTTCTAAACATGAACAAGTAAACAGGTGTAATCATGGGTATTTTCAATGTGAATCAGAGTGCCCAGATCACCAAATATCAAGTGCTGCACAAGAAACGTCATGGGCATTAAATGTGACCCGGTGCACACAAATCACCAAATATATTCTAATAACCAGTACGCACAAATCATCAGAGGCATGCAATGTGTGAACCAGTGCACAGATAACCCCTGATATTCTAACCATCCTAACCATGAACTGCTGTGCAAGTTTTATCACGGGCATCCTGTGTCCACAGATGACCTCAGATGTTCTAAACATGAACCGGTGAGCTCACATATCACAACTGTTATACTAAACTGGTTGCACATATTACATCACATTTTTTTTAAATGAAGCAGTGTGATAAAGATGTGCTGGAAGGGACCCCTCCCCCCCCCCCTCCCCACCACTGCCCCCTCCCCCCCTCCCCCCCTTTTTCCCTGTCTCTGTGTTGCATCTTGGCATGCTTCATGGTTGTACCTTGGCTATTGCAGCACCTCTGACGACAGACCAAGTCAACAATAAGAGTGCAGCAGTCAGTTGCAAATTCGAGAAACTGAGAGCATAAAGACCAGTACTAGCTACTCCTAAATCAGAATCATGTGTTGAGGAAACGTGATACACTCATTGCTCGACCCACCTCATCCATTCTCAAGAGACATAAATTATGATGAGCCTCTGCAGTTGCAGGGGCTCATGAGAATCTATGCCTTTAGTTGGAAGAGCTTGACCTCCTGTATCTTCATAATTAGGGAAATATCAATCAAAACTGAATGAAGACTGAATGCAGTGTAAGTAGATCACACACACAGTTTTCTGTTGATCACTTCATTGCACCCCTGATTGCATGCACCGCCATACATCGTCCTTGTTTGACCGAATTCTGATTTAGAAATAACACTATTAACACTTTAGCTGTCACTAGAGCATTTTATCAAGGCGATTCCTGCAAGAATCACCTCAACGAAACGTGCTACAGACAGCCAATTAGGGTCAAATCGACAATGGGGTGGACCAGTATTGTAACACAGAAGATTATCATCAAGAGAAATTAGTTGGGGACAGAAAGAGAGAATATGTGAGAGCATTTGCCTGTGATAAAGATAGAAAAAAAAAATGAATACAACCTTGTTCCCAGGTCTGTTGACCTGGCCTCTCTTCCACACTTACACTCAATGAAAAGCATTAAAGACCAGGCAGTTGTTAATTAATGCTGTCCGAGCGTGTGTGCACAATGTGCTTCAAGCTCCTGCAGCTGCTATCACTAAAGTGCTGATCTAACTAGTCCACTACTGTCACCACAAACACTACAAATGTGTTAATAACACAAAAAAGGCAAAGCCCTCATGGCTCACGTGTATGACCGATCCACACATGTGTGACAATAAGTAATGGGATGGCTTCTGCACTAACAAAATCCAGGTTTTTTAAAAATTTAATCAGTTTTCACATATCTATCAAACCCCCGTGACCCTTGACCTTTACAATGAGTCGACTAAATTAGTACACAAGAAGGTCTTATAATCGGCTACCTTTGTGCCAAATCTGATTGAAAAGTTTGCAAAAATGTTGATAATACCTACAATTCCATCCAAAATTGGCATTTTATACACATTTGTCAACCTCTTGTGACCCTTAAACTTTTCAGAGGGGTCATCCAAATTAGTAAGCATATATAGGTCTTACCATCAGATATCTCCATACCAAGTTTGGGTTTGAAGTTGTGAATAGTAATTGAGAAAAAACATTTCTTGTCAAAATATGGCTATTTTGTTTACCTATTTCTTGAGCTCATGTGACCCTTGACCTTTCCGAGGGGTCATCCAAATTAGTATGCATAGATAGATCTTACCATCAGGTATCTCTGTACCAAGTTTGGGTTTGAAGTTGCCAATAGTATTTGAAAAAAAGACATTTTTTGGGGTCAAAATATGGCTACTTTGGACATATTTCCTGGGCTCTTGTGACCCTTGACCTTTCCAAGGGATCAACCAAATTAGTATGCATAGAAAGGTCTTACCATCGGGTATATTTGTACCACGTTTGGGTTTGAAGTTGTGAGAAAAAATAAATTTGGTTAAATTATACCTTTTCTTTAAAAATATATTTCCTGATCCCTTGTGACCTTGACCTTTGTGAGACTGAAATTGGTATGTTTAGAAAGGTCTTGCCACAAAGTATCCTTGGGCCAAAGTTTGAAGACTGTAGCTTAAATAGTCTCCGAGAAAATGCCAACGTTAAAGTTTACAACGGACGACGGCGGATGGACGACAGATGACGGACGAACGATCACTGGCCTAGAACATAGACTCACTTTTGCTTCGCACGTGAGCCAAAAGTTACACACACTAATCCTTCTCAGTTTGATTCAGATCATTTCACCCATGCAGACCTGATATATACACACAACAAGATATGCAACTGGGAATATGGCTCGGTGTATGGTAAAAACTCATGATGACTGATATGAAGCGATGGAACAGGATGGAGTGTACGCAACATGCCTAGACAGCATAAAACATAAAACATATGCTGATCTGCGTCATAAATCAGCACAAAAAGAATGCTCCTCCTCAAGAAACAGAAATCTCCACAAAAACAACATCACCCACTTTAACATCACAAATAATGGTTCCACCCTAGCAAGCAAATGATAAAACGGTACAACCACAAAAGGCAGACCATTCACTCTTCTAACACAGCAGTACAAAAACCAATTTTTGCAACAAAAATACAACCATAGATCAAATAAAATATCGTTATTGGAACACTGTAGGCACAACTTTCAGTGATATCTTCAAAGAAAGATAATTTCTGCCATGAAAAATACCTGTGGATGAGAGTCATCATGCAACAAGCGTGTCAAATCAGACTACTGGACTAATCTCTACGTTTACTTTTCCCCACCAAGTGACAACACAATTCTTCAGCAGACTTGCAACGTACACTTCATGGATCTGTCTAAACATGTTCGTATGCAATGAAAACACGTACTCCACAACCCTCACTTTCTCCATATGATCGTGAGAACGCACCGTTACACTATTTACAGGTAACAGTGACAAACCCACGATGGGGTGTTAATTCCCCTGTGCAAGCAGCAACCGGTATTGTAAACAGTGTGTGTTACTTTTTCTTTCTTTTTTTTCAATAGTGTGTGTGTGTTACTGTAAACAGTACTGGCGGCTGCTTGCACTCAAGTTAACCCTCTGGCTGTTGGTAGCCCTTTTTGTTGAGGCCAAATTGAACTAAAAAGTGACAGGTACCTTTTGCAAGGCAGCACCAACTTTTTCTCCCAGCACAAGTTGGAAAGGCACCTTAATGAGATCGACCACGGTTACGCTCTTGGCTTTTTCCGCCATGCATGAGGTCACCTCCATGCCTGCACACGCCCAGTAAAATCCAAACTTTAACACCCAGACAGGCAGGTTTAGGCACAAGGGAGGACAGCTTTAATGCTATCACAAATTGTCAAATGTAATTCAAATTACAGCCTGGTGCGAAAAAACTTAATGCCTCTGATGAGCCAAAATCATTGCACAAATGATCACACAAGTGTGTTGATCTGTGATTGCATACCTTACAGAATTGAGCATGTGGTGCAAAATCAGAGATCATGACCTTTGATGGACAGGTACCAGAAGAAACACAGGCCCCTCAAATTGATTCAGCTAGCAGTTCTGAGAGTTGCTCCAATACCAATCTAGAGAAACATCCTTCAGGCCACACCCCATGGCAAATTCAAGATCAACTTTTACCACAGCCAAGTTTACATTTCATTTCCAGTAGATGTATTGAAAAATGTGGTAAATGAGAAAGTGTAATTCTTCATCACTTCCGATTCAGAATAACAAAACGTGACAATCAAAGCAAAAGGAAGCCAAAGAAGCAGCAAGTAAGCAAAGCTTTTCTGTCCTTGCCAGTTAACTTGACAGTGTAAGCAAGCTGCATAACAAGCGATACACAAACAGTACAGTACACTTTGACAGTAAACATAAAATCATAGTACATGTAGAAATGAAAATATCACTAAGCATCGCTAAGAGCATCGTTAATGCCAGTACTTAACCCTTATTATTTGGTATACACCAGTGTGTGAAATAAGTTTGACTAAAATAACTCAAGGTAGTGCCAGGACAGCTTGACACCTCTAGGTGCCAAGCTATTCTGGCACCACCCTTGAGCTAAAGCCATTGGTCTATACCCTTATGTGCAAGTACTATAATGTAGCTTGCATATGGCAGTGTACAAATTTGAAGCTTTAGCCTTGGTATGATATGGGTTACGTGCACTTAAGGTGAGGTAAGGAGCAAATGGTCTGTGATTTTGGACACACATTTTAGGCTATACAGTCCAAGATCACAAACCAACAAACGAACATATCCTGTAATGTCTACAGAACTGAAACCCAAAAGGTTTTGTGCTTGTACATTTTGTTTAGTAACATTTAGGAATCTATTTTAACATTGTTCCTGCAGGCCCCAACACTAACTCTTTGCCTACTAAGAAACTTTTCTGTATTACGTACTCTAGCACCAAGTAATTGTGTTAGAAGTTCATTTCCGGATCTGGTGCGCATGCCAAGTAATGGCTTGTAAGGACACATTCAACACTAAAAATAGCCCAGCACATGCACTGCAAGTGAACCATGGCTGGGTGAATAGCAGATCTGGCCACCGACAGTGTTCTAGGGGAAGTAATCTAACACAGGCTGAAGTCGACACCTGTTGGCAAAGAGCTTACACATCCACCCAAAGTTTTCGGCAAATAATAGCAAAATGTGTCACTGTAGCACACAATCTGCCTGAACGCATCAAATGTGTGTCGGACTGTGATTTCAGACCTAACAGCCTTAGGCCCTAACGTCTGAAATGACAGACCAGCACACAAATTTAACACATACACAACCAGCCAAACGCGGGACTTACCGATGAAAGATGACCCAATAACGACAACATTTTTGCCTTCACTGTTAGCAGCAATACGATTGGCGTCTTCAGGAGTTCGCAACACACACACATTCTCCAGCTCCATGCCAGGAATGGGCATAGTGCGAGGCCTGGGGAAAACAAGAAAAAAGCTGCACTTTTCTATTAAACTCCCTTGTGCCTGCAGCACCAGTACTGTGTATAGTACCAGTCACCATGCACTCAACGTGGTTAACCCATTTAGCCCCGAGTCCCTACAGCAGGAGATGGATTGATCATGATAATTCAAAGGTGGTGCCAGATGAGCTTGGTGCCTGCAGGCACCAAGCTCATCTGGCACTACCCTTGAATTATCACGGTCAATCCATCTCCTGCAGCTGGTACATAGTCATTAGGTAACACCTCCACAATTTGGGAAATGAGACCCTGGGGTTAAATGTGTTAATGTGATGCTTGCGGATAAAAACTATGATGAACCAGTCAGCAAAAGGTCCTATAGCCAGATACAGCTGAAAGTCTACCTGAAGACTTTTGCTTGCTGATACTGTACGGTCAAGGGAAGAAAATGTAAATATATTTTCATCATAAATTTGATGATAGTAGATTAAATGGTGGTCTAATGATCTAGTATGCCAATGTCAGCCCTAAGGAGGCACAGCCAACTGCCAGTAATCACACACTGTGTCTCTGAAATTTACTTCACCCATTCAGTGACACACTACAGCAGGAGATGGATCGACCATGATAATTCAAGGGTAGTGCCAGATTAGCTTGGCACCTGTCAGCACCAAGCTAATCTGGCACTACCCTTGAATTATCATGGTCAATCCATCTCCTGCAACAGGTGCATCATCGATAGATGACACCTCCCAAATTTGGGAAACACGTGCGTCGGGCTGAATGAGTTAAATTCAACATCAAAGATCCCAGCTGTCAAAAAAAAACATGAATACAAAGTGCAGTCAGCGAGTGGCATACATCCACATGAGCCCCAACAACTGTGGGGGTTCATGAAGATCCATATTTCCTGCTGTTCAATTTAGTTTACCTTTCTCAAGAACGAAGGGCTTAAATCCAAATTAGTGAGGTGTATATTCCATAATAATTAACTCATTCAGCCCTAACACACTACAGCAGGAGATGGGTCGACCATGATAAAGGTCGATCCATCTCCTGCAACAGGTGCATAGTCGTTAGACGACGCCTTCAAAATTTGGGAAATACGTGCGCAGGGCTGAACGAGTTAAATTTGATCTCAACAATCTTCTAGTGTTTAAGCCGTACTTGCCACCCGTAGCCAGCAGCAAAGCATCATACGACACAGGACCATTGGCTGTGAGGACTTCTTTCTTGGACGTATCGACACCAGTCACCTGATCACAAAAAACTGTCATAGTCAATAAACCCTGAACATCTGTCCACCTGACAAAATCTACTCACAGCCAGCAAGAACATTGCAAAGATGACCTGATCTACACACATGCAGTTAATTTGTCATTAAACTCTAGGTACACAAGATAACATTTTATCATCATATCTGTTCATGATTCATTCATACACTGGAAATACTGGAGTAGAATATTTCATTCTTCAGTGAGCAATTTACCTCAGTGCCAGTGCGAAACTCGATGTCACAGCTCTTATAAAAGTCCTGGTTGCGCAGGGCAATAGATTCTGCTGTTGAGGTCATGGCCTGAAAAAAAACAAGAAAGGCAAAGCCCTTATGGCTCATGTGTATGACCAATCCACAATTGTGACCTTTGTGACAATTAGTGAAGGGATGGTTCTGCCAAAGCAAAATCCATGTTTTCTCAAAATTTAATCAGTTTTCTCTCTCTCTCTCTCTTGGCTTGACTTCGCGAACGAAGATTTTATAGGAGTTGCCCACGACGTCTGCAGGCTTGTTCGTGGCTGCGGAGGCCAATCCGAGACAGGCAGGTTCGACCGCAGTGGCTGCAGGGGAAGGTATGGCCAGGGTTCTGAGCTGCGGCATCTCTGTTTTTTCTCCTGAGCCGCTTGTCCTTAAGGCTAGCTCTGCGAGAGTCCTCAAAGGAGACAGCTGCCTTGTAAATGGTGGAGCGCCAGGTGTCACGGTCCGCAGCAAGCGAAGACCACTGGTGGTGGTCGATTTGGCAGGCACTAAGTGACTTCTTGAGACAGTCTTTGTATCTCTTCTTTGGTGCCCCTCTGTCACGGTGTCCAGTAGCAAGCTCGCCGAACAGGGTGATCTTTGGTAGGCGATGATCCTCCATCCTGGAGACATGCCCCGCCCAGCGGAGCTGTGTCCGCAGCAGCAAAGCCTCGATGCTCACAGTTTCAGCCTGTTCAAGGACCTCGACGTTGGTGACATAGTCACTCCAGTGAATGCCCAGGATGGTTCGCAGGCAGCGCTGGTGGAAGCGTTCGAGGAGTCGTAGTTGGCTGCGGTAGAGGGCCCAGGACTCGGAACCATACAGCAGGGTGGTGAGGACCACAGCTCTGTACACGCTGATCTTGTTTTTTCAGTTTTCACACATCTGTCAAACCCCCATGACGCTTGACCTTTGAGATCAGTCGACTAAATTAGTATAGGTAGGAAGGTCTTATCATCAGCTTCCTTTGTGCCAAATTTGATTGAAAAGTTTGCAAAACTGTTGATAATAACTACAATTCTGTCAAAAATTGACATTTTACACACATTTGCCAACCTCGTGACCCTTGACCTTTCTAAGGGCTCATCCAAATTAGTATGCATAGATAGGTCTTACCTTCAGGTATCTCTGTACCAAGTTTGGATTTGAAGTTGTGAATAGCATTTGATAAAAAAACATCAATTTGTCAAAAATGTTCTTTTTTTAAACCTATTTCCTGAGCTCTTGTGAGCCTTGACCTTTCCGAGGGATCAACCAAATTAGTGTGTGTATAAAGGTCTTCCCATCTTGTATCTTTGAACCAAGTTTGGGTTTGTAGTTATGAATAGTATTTGAGAAAAAATAAATTTTGTCAAAATACAGCTATTTTTTACCTATTTCCTGATCCCATGACTTTTGACCTTGTGAGAGGTCACTCAAATTGGTATGGTTAGAAAGGTCTTGCCACAAAGTATCCTTGGGCCAAGTTTGAAGACTGTGGCTTGAATAGTCTCTGAGAAAATGTTAACATTAAAGTTTACCACGGACGACGGATGGATGACCACTGGCCCAGAACATAAACTTGCTTTGCACATGAGCCAAAAAACAAATTTTGTCAAAATATGGCTATGTTTTTTACCTATTTCCCGATCCCCTGTGACTTTGACCTTTGAGAGAGGTCAATAAAATTGGTATGTTTAGAAAGGTCTTGCCACAAAGTATCCTTGGACCAAGTTTGAAGAATGTGGCTTCAAACAGTATCCAAGAAAATACCAATGTCAAAGCTTACAACGGACGAAGGCGAACAACGGACGGATGACCACTGGCCATAAACATAGACTCACTTTTGCTTTGCACGTGAGCCAAAAATACACATTTTTCACATTTGCCGATCTCTTGTGACGCTTGACCTTTCAAAGGGGTCATCCAATTAGCATGTGTAGGAAGGTCTTACCATCAGGTATTTCTGTAGCAGATTTGGGATGGAAGTATTCAAGAAAAAACATTTTTGTCAAAGCATGGTCATTTGTGACTTATTTTCTGATCTCTTTGACCCTTGATCTTCCCGATGGGTTATCCTAATTAGTATGCATAGAAAGGTCTTACCATCAAGTATCTTTGTACCATGTTTGGGTTTGAAGTTGTGAATATAGTATTTGAGAAAACACATTTTTTGTTAAAATATGGCTATTTTTTTATAACCTATTTCCTAATCCCCTGTGACCTTGACCTTTGAGAGAGGTTACTGAATTTAGTATGTTTAGAATAGTCTCCGAGAAAATGCCAATGTTAACCCTTTTAGCCCCAAGGTTACATTTCTTAAATTTTGGGGGTGTTGCCTAATGACTATGTACCAGTTGCAGGAGATGGATTGACTATGATAATTCACAGGTAGTGCCAGATTAGCTTGGCGCCAAGCTAATGTGGCACTACCCTTGAATTATCATGGTCAATCAATCTCTTGCTTTAGGGACTCGGGGCTAAATGGGTGAAAGTATACCACAGACGACAGGCGGATGACAAATGACCACTGAACACACTCACTTTTGCTTCGCACGTGAGCCAAAAATTGCCCACTGAAAACATACAAGTAATCAACAGTTCAGCAGACAGCCCTAAAACAAAAAGCTTTTTTTCCTTAAAGATCTGCTATCACAAGGTTGAAATGGTGAATTCCCAAGCTTTCATTGGCTTTAACACTACATTTATCCATGACTTTTTCCTTCTAAAACTTCCGCTTAGACCCACCAACCCCACCATTTCAACTTTAAAATACAGTCACCTACGCTTAGAGGAAGGCTACTGTATGTATAACAATTCTTCTTCCGCCATCCCAACCACTTTTACCATAAAAATTATACTCAACACCTTCACTGCCAGGGGTCGCAGATTTTATATCTAATTCAACTCAAAGGAGGCCCAGCCATTATATCTAATTCAACTCAAAGGAGGCCCAGCCATTATATCTAATTCAACTCAAAGGAGGCCCAGCCATTATATCTAATTCAACTCAAAGGAGGCCCAGCCATTATATCTAATTCAACTCAAAGGAGGCCCAGCCATTATATCTAATTCAACTCAAAGGAGGCCCAGCCATTATATCTAATTCAACTCAAAGGAGGCCCAGGCATTATATCTAATTCAACTCAAAGGAGGCCCAGGCATTATATCTAATTCAACTCAAAGGAGGCCCAGCCATTATATCTAATTCAACTCAAAGGAGGCCCAGCCATTATATCTAATTCAACTCAAAGGAGGCCCAGCCATTCAGTTTGAATGGATAATGGATACAAAGTGTCAGCAAGAAGCATGTATCGTCATGAGCCCCTGCAACTGAGAATGTATGTCTCTTTAGTTGGATTGTTCACATTTTTCTCGGCAGTTATAGGGGTTACAACAAACTTTGCACAGAACACAAATGGCCCCTTTGGATTTCATTTCATAAAGTTCATAAAGTATTACAGGCAGTGTTCCTGACCTTGCTAAGCTTAGGACGGTCATAGGGCAGACTGGCTTCCTTGGTCAGCACTACAATACGGCCAGTGAATCCCTCCTGTCTCAAAGTCTCTGCGCATGCCACAGTGGCAGCTCCTGAAAACATATCCAATAATTTTTCAATAATAATTTATACTGATAATTACAAACAAACCCAAAAGTGAATATTGCAGAAGTTTGGAGCTGCTGTCTTCATGTATACTATATGTATGCCAGTTCAGGAGACAGAGTGACTGTACCAGTTGCAGGAGAAAGATTGACCATAATAGTACAAGGATGACACCAGAATAGCTTGGCGCCAAGCTGTTATGGCACCCCCTTGAATTATTATGATTGATTCACATAAAATTATGGTAGGTCAGGGTAAAGGTTTTCATTATGTCGCCTAAATAGTTTGTTGTTGTTTTTGAGAAACAGCGAATGGTTTGGGAAGGGGAGAGAAAAATAATTTCTACAACCAGACAAAAAGCAAACAAGATGGGATGAACTATAACCCACAAAGTCCCTTCTATATGAGAGATGTCCTCTCTGTCAAGCGTCTCTACCTGTTTATCATTGACGTGACTCTAATATAAAAAGAACTACTATTGATAAAGCCTCGCAAATCCGCCAATACCTTATTGAACTTTATAAGGGGGACAGTGCATATGTGTCATTGGTTTGAAAAATGTCATTTGTCATGATGAAAATTATAGTTTTTAGATTTTAGGTAATATGCATTTCACTTTAGCTTCCAAGACTTTAGACAAACGGTGACAAAATTACAATTTCATGGTACAGCTTTAGTCTTGATATAACTTGTATGAAGTCCAGCTGACTTTACCTAGATACATGACACACTACTGGGGATATGCATGGTCTTCTGTCAGTGCATCAATGTGGTTGTGTGTGTTTGCGAGCGCTCGTTTGTGCATGTGTGCGTGTGTGAGAGAGAGAGAGAGAGAGAGAGAGAGAGAGAGATTACGTCATATATAGAGTATTGCGTCAATGTATGCGTGGTTACGAATTTGCTGCTTATACGTCACTGTCTAAATTTCTGACTGATATTGAATTCGCTCCACCACGACCCATCCATAAAAAGTCCCTTCTGTAAATAGAAGGGACTTTTAAAAAAAGCAAAAAATCCAACAACAGCAAAGTTTAGACAATAGACAGATTAGATTTTTTTCTGCCACATTACCCTGACACTGCCCTTGAGCTACTGAGCCCACTCCCACTACCATCACTAAAAGTGGGAGAGCAAAGCTCACCTCCACCAACCAAGACGAAAGTTTGCTTGTTGCTGGCATCTGCCTTGCACATCGGCTTGACTCGCTTTGCATTCTTCAGGATATCAGGGTCGGCTTTGATGAAAACATCACCACCGCGAACATCAACCTACAACATAAAGAATACAGGTTGCCACTGAAAACTTTACCCACTTGTGCAGGTAGCCACCAGTACTGTTTACAATACTGGTAGCTGCATGCACAAAAGGGTTAACTAAACCCTTTGTCTGTCCAAAGCACCTATTGTTGAAATGATTCCTGCAGGCAGCAAGAGAATAATGGTCAGCCAAAGCGTTAAAGAACAAAAAAGGCAAAGCCCTTATGGCTCACGTCTATGACCGATCCACACGTCTGACAAGAAGTAAAGGGATGGCTTCTGCACTAACAAAATCCATGTTTTCTCAAAATTTAATCAGTTTTTCACACATCTGTGAAACCCCCCATGAACCTTGACCTTTGCGACGAGTCGACTAAATTAGGATACATTGGAAGGTCTTATCATCAGCTACCTTTCTGCCAAATTTGATTGAAAAGTTTGCAAAAATGTTGATAATAACTACAGTTATTGGCATTTTATACACATTTGTCAACCTCTTGTGACCCTTGACCTATTCCGAGGGGTCATTCAAATTAGTATGCATAGATAGGTCTTACCATCAGGTATCTCTGCAGCAAGTTTGGGTTTGGAGTTGTGAATAGTAATTAAGAAAAAACAATTCTTGCCGAAATATGGCTATTTTTTTACCCATTTCCTGAGCTCTTGTGACCCTTGACCTTTCTGAGGGGTCATCCAAATTAGTATACATAGATAGGTCTTACCATCATCAGGTATTTCTGTAGCAAATCTGGGTTTGAAGTTGTGAATAGTATTTGGGAAAAAAACATCTTTTGTCAAAATATGGCAATTTCTGACCTATTTCTTGAGCTCTTGTGACCCTTGGCCTTTCAGAGGGATCAACCAAATTAGTATGCATAGAAAGATCTTACCATCAGGTATCTTTATAACAAGTTTGGGTTTGAAGTTGTAAATAGTATTTGAGAAAAAATAAATTATGTCCAAAAATACCTATTTTTGATATATTTCCTGATCTGTTGGTGAGCTTGACCTATGTGAGGTCACTGAAATTGATATGTTTAGAAAGGTCTTGCTACAAAGTATCCTTGGGCCAAGTTTGATGAATGTAGCTTGAATAGTCTCCGAGAAAATGCCAACGTCAAATTTACCACGGACGACGGATGATAGATGGACAACCACTGGCCCAGAACATACTCACTTTTGCTTCGCATGTGAGCCAAAAATTAATGACAAAGCACAAATGGCTCATGTGCATGGCAAACCAAATAATTTGGATGATTATTTTTCTGTCATATCTGAATGAATAGCTACGGTACAGTTTTTAGCCAGCCCCTCATCTGTGCGAGCCAATGATTCTCACAGGCCAATGCAGTCGCAGGGGCTCATAAGAAGCTCTGCCCCGTGCTCAGCAAAATCATTCCTAGCAGTTCCTCAGAGTTAAGGTTCAATTTCCAGGCTCAACATCTAACAATTGACCATTGGGTACTGAAGCAGCAAAAGTGCACTATATTCTCTCAACTGTCAGACGTTTTTTGGACTGCATGTACAGCAGTAAACTCACATCAAATCACAGCATTTAGGCGTATGACTGTAAACTCACATCAAATCTGGGCAGACTGTCAAGACCAGGGAAGTCCTCAATATCTCCTGTCTTTACGTTGAAACAAGCACCATGCCAGGGGCATCGTACAACACCATTACAATAGGCACCTGTCAAAACCAGTGTAAACATTCAGAAATTCAGTGGACGTTAATGTCAGTGCTATTAGACTTTGCACATGACATTGATCTACTGTCAAACAATGACATGCAGGAATAGGAGACTTACTGACCATGATTGTTCAAGAGCAGCGCCAAAAGTTATTGTGGTACCACCCTTGAAGTTGAACTACAATGGTTGATCTGCCACCTGACCTGGTATATGTGGCCTTTAGTGAACAACATCAAATCTGTGTTTACTGTTTCTGTAGCAATGTGTTCAATGCTAGCATCCCTTAGCAGAAGACAGACTGATCATAAAGAGTACTGTCTAGATCGTTTGGCACAAGTCTCATTTACAGACACTATTAGGAGACTACAACAATAATTAATAGCAAATGACAAATAATGCACCTTTCCTACTAAAATGCTTTTTGGTATACATAAATCATTCACAAAAAGGTAGCAATTAATTTAAACTTCATGGCTTATATCAGACATGAAAAAAGCAAGCTGGGATCCCTGGCATTTCATTATGTAGGCCAGCCTCAGTACCGAGTGCCCCAGTATCCTGTAGTAGTATCTGATGTACCGCACAGGTCTCTCATACCAACGTGAGTGACAGGTGAGCAAAAGGTCTTTGAGCCCAACATCAGCTTTAGCTGGTCTGTGCACAGCTGTGTGCAGGCAAAGGTAAGACTGACATACGCCTGAGGACCTTTTGCTTACCAATTTTTTCCCACCAAGCCTACATATATTCAACACCGCAAATAACATAATCACAAAAAATGCAATAGGACTTTTATGCTGAGGCTCACCTGTATTTGACATTCACTATATACACACCTTTTGAGAGGGGAGCACCATAATGCGAGCACTTGTTGCCAACAGCGTAGAATTTCCCTTTTTCTTTCACCAGTAGCACTGAGGTCTCTCCAATCTGCACCTCCTTCATTCTAAATTAAGAATCAACAACAAGATGTACAAACATGTTGATAAGGAACCACCACCTCATGATAAATATTTATGCTCTCCAAAATGCTAACTGAGAATGAAATTGCTGAAGGACCAATATTCACAAATCACTGGACACAGAATGACGATGATAAATTTAGTAAAGTACCTGATTAACCTGATTTTCCTATGCCAACATTCGAGTTTACCACAGATTACTAGTTGAAAAAAACAAACAACAGAAGACAGACAGCAGCTCTGTGCAGGTAAGATAAATTAAACAAGACCGTCGCCAAATGTGGCATTTTGTAACAGGTGAGTGAAAGTTGTGTTTCTGGAGGTGGAAGCTCAACTGGTGAATGCAGTTTCATATGTATACACTCCATTGTTTGGGCTACCAGAAAAAATGCTCCCTTATTTCACTTGCATGGTAGTCTAAATTACTAAGGTCCTAGGACACTTATCTTCCCTGTCTATGGCTTCTGATGTGAGCCATGAAGATCTATATCTCTTGCAGTTGGATAGTATACATATTTCTTCAAGAGGAGGGGTTAAATTGTTCTGCTTTATTTTCTTCTTATTGTCTGTCGTACTCACTCTCCATCGCCGAGTTCGTCCACTTTACAAGCCACAGCTTCAATGGGTGCCATTCTGTCAACTGCTGAACTGGAGAAGCTCCCTTGAGCCTCCTGACGTGGAGAAAAGTTGAGTCCCTGTACCGAGCCTGCAGACAACAACAAAAAATGTCAAATACAGATGAGCATGCAATTGCAAAGACAATCAACATGATAAACACAGGTTTTTGATTTAATTACATGCGTGCTGGTATACAATACAGCACATTAGCCCCTCAACTGTCAGGCCAAAATGAAAGCTACCCATCTGGAAGAGACATAAATCCTCATGAGCCCCCGCAGTCGCGAGGGCTCATGAGGATTTATGTCTCTTGTTAGTCCTGTGTTCTTCATGCCTATTTTCTTTATGCGAACATCAGTCAGTGTACAGAGGTTTCAGATGTGCAATTCATGATCACTGGCAGCAAATGGGTTACAGCTGAAGGCACTAAGGTCCAAAATCACAGACCAACACATAATGTATTCAGAGAAGACCAAACCTACACATCCATCACAATATGTGAGGAAATTTCTTGTCTGGTGAGGCAAAGTCAGGTTTCTAGGAGCTCAAATGGCAAATGCAAATTTCACAACACCTGCACACATCAAAATTGTTCAGTCTACCAGAAATAAATCGGGCTCCCAGATTTCACTTGGATGACTACAATTACATGTTTCATAAAACATTTAATCCAGACCAAAAAGGTCACCTCCTTCAGTTGCCACATTCCTTCTGCCAATGAAGATAAGTAGCGGCTAATCTCTCTGTTTGTTTGTCTATTTTGACAAAGGGTATTTATCCGAAATATTAATAAATTGTGTTGTACCCGTCTTTTCTAAGCGTGTTTCTTCTCCGTTGGGTACTTCTTTGCATAAAACATTTGGTCCTCCCTGGGTTTGTGTATGATAAAGTGGTTGAGTCTATCAGTTTTCAATCCAGACAAGAACATCAGTTTAGTCGCATACACCTGATATTCACAACTTAAGGAAGCATTTGCATGGTCACCTACAGTGCGACTATTATAGTTGACCACAATAGTTCAAAGATTGTGCAAAATTAGCTTCCTGGCACCTTCCAAAGTACCAAACTTGTGTGGCAACACCCTGAAACTATCAAGACCAGTCCACATCCCACTGTGGTGTCTTGCCCCTTTGGCTGTCAATAATACTTTTTGTCGAGGTGATTCCTGCAGGAATCACTTCAACTAAAAGTGTTACCAGCATCCAACAGCGTTAACAGCCTTCTGCATGTAGTCACCCTATGCAAGGAGATTTAAAAGGGTGAATGCATACAGCTTCAGCAAACCGTTTGCAGAAACATTCAACTTGGCTAAAAGTTTTAGACCAGGCCAAAGTCAAAAATTGACACACAGTTTACAACTCAATTAAATTGCATGTTTTAACTCTACATGTGCAAAGTAAATTTTTATATTTTTTTTTAAACAAGCAACTTACCAGATGGCTTACTGTAAGTTTGCCTATACATAACAACAAACAAAATAGCAGGGGTTCCTTTCTATGTGCCTGTCCCTGCAAAGTCTTATGATCTCTTATCGAACCTCTATACCCTTAAACTCATACCTAACCTCCTCTATCCTTCCCAGGGCCAAACAGGTGAATGCATTTGTACTGGGTACATACAAGCCCCAACAACACAAGGGCTACTTAGAATGCTTGAAGGGAGAATTGGGTAGTGTCAAGGCACTACTATATTTGACCTGCATGAGCAACAATGATAGTAGTTCCGAAGTAAGTTATAACCCTTATCTATGCTGTATAACACAAGTACATTGCAATCAGACCCGAATAATAGAGTGGTGCTGTAAAAATAAATCAGGCGTGAAGATTATATGATCTAGCCAGCTATGTGTGTGAGCTAGGTCTTTCAACTTTGAGAAAAATAGAGACCATGAAATTGCTGTATACACTCAATCAGCTATATAAAAAAAAAAAATTTAAAAGCCTGCGTTGCTGAAATCACAGACCAGCAGACAAATTAGATGAAATAGGCGTATACATTTGATTTTCAGGTTCCTATGGGCAGCTCACCAACAGAAGTATGTGAACGGAAAGATTCACCCAAACAGTATTACTGACCTCAATAGATAAACTCACAATCTCCAACATGCCGTCTGGGAACCAAACCATGCCATGTGCAAAAGGCACAGAATCTCGTGAGCACCTGCAGCTGCAGTGGCATGTGAGAATCTATGGCAAAGCTTGGCTTCATTTACACAATTATGTCTCTGATAATTCAATACAGGGAGTAACCAAATAATGTGCAGATGACTGTCGCTAAGCAAATTATATCAACAAACTATAGATACCGGACATGAAGAAACTGGTGGACTTTTACCCATTTCTAGTACAAAGTGTAGAAGTGACACTGCAGCTCCTAATAATTAACCGACTGGAAATGCTGGGATGTTTCTCCTGTCAACGGCGTGTGTGTGTGTGTGTGTGTGTGTGTGTGTGTGTGTGTGTGTGTGTGTGTGTGTGTGTGTGTGTGTGTGTGTGTGTGTGTTTTTAAGTCACACTTGTTGAGCATCTCCTAGTCCGACAGACTAAGCTACCTTCTACGCACTAAAACTGACACCATCTAAAGAACAAACCACAAGTCTTTGACGAGGGGCACTCTCATCTCAGTCCATGTGTGTGTGTGTCTTCAATTCAGTCTGACAAGACTAGCTACTATCTAAAAACACTGAAGAGAACAAACTGCACAAACTGCAACAACTCTATGACAAGGAACACTTTCATCTCAGTCCATGAACTGGTCAACGGTGATCGAAGTACGTTTCGCACCGTTTACTTTTCCTGGTGAAATTGTAAATATAGGACGAAACCTTCAGCATAAAGGTTACGCATCATACAAGCTACAATCGACTCGACTGACCAATGCTGTTGAAACGGGAAGCTTGCCTTTCCGCAACGGCTTGAGCAGACGACTGGCACACTGAACAGACGACAAAATGCCGGTCAAGCGGATTTTCACCGACACCGCTCAAGACAGAAGACCAGGTCGCTCTTACTTCGACGGAATGCTGATCGATTTCTGAAAATTGCTGCTTTGAAAGAGATCAATCCGGCGCCTGCAATATGTTTGCTTTCAAAACTAAACAAGCAGCAGACGCATAGACATTCTGGGGCTGATAGGGCAGGCAATACTTTTCAAGGGGCACAAATCTCCCACGTGCGGTGACGCAAGAGCACCAAATACGCCGCGAAATCACGTGCACATAATCATGTGACCTACAGATAACTATGCAGATCAGTAGATTGCGAAAAACCATTTGACAATTTTGACAGGCGTATAAACAATATGTACCCGCTGTGGCAGATGGATTGGCAATGCTGTTTCATTCACTCTAGTGCCAGATAGCAAAAATCCAAAACTGACTCATTTTAAGTTCAGGTTCCCGGCCATATGCTAGTCTAGTCACGGATCCGCCTTTGGTCGCACTGACTCAGCGACTATACTCAGTCTGAGATATCACTTGTGTCCACCAGCTGCTGTGTGTATTAGTAAAACGAGATTGGCATCACTAAAACACACTGAGATACTCACGATGATATAACAGATCAGAAATGATTGCGGCAACTCAGTAAAGTAACAATCATGCGGGTCTCGGTCCGGCTGGCACACAACCCTTCAGACGGCTGAAATGAACTCAAATGCACAACTGAAATCGCTTGGGAACCGCTGACTGGCCTGCTCAATCAGTGATTCAGTTACTGATGAAATAATGATCAATCTAGAATGACAGTTAATGAGCCATGACTGATGTGTTTATGCCTTCAAGCACAACCTAAACTTATCAGCTGCAGGTCTTCTCAGATCTAGTTATTACATTTAAAGTGACACGTTGAATCTAGCAATCACTACGAGCACTTCGTGACCGGCGACGATAGCGGCCCTACGATCGCTAGCCGACTACGTGTCGATAGCACCATGATCGCCGGCTAGTATTACGTGTCAATAGCACCACGTGTCAGTCAACACTGAGGACATGTCGATACGTAGTCATTAGCACTACATGTTGATAAAACTATTTTGGCTGTACTGCTATCGACACGTAGTGCTATCGACATATAGTGCTATCAACACGTAGTGCTATTGACACATAGTTCTACTGACACAAAGTTTCAATGATCCACAGAACCGCCACACATAAAAAAAGAACGTTCCAATATGTACGCTGACTGCCTCACTCCAAGAGAGAGAGAGAGAGATACATACATACATACATACATTCTGCCAAATTCATACATACATACATGTATATACTGAGAGAGATAAAACAGAACAAAATAAAATAAAACAGAATAATATAAAATAAAATAACCAACTATACAGCCACTCTAAGCCTGACCATCATCCATCAGTTCCACCAAATATCTCTACCTCACTCATTCCCTCCATTTCTCCATCCATCCATCCAGGAAGCGACACTGACACTGACAGAATTGCCTTTCAATGGATTCACAATAGGTCAGCTGATTACAAATTGCACTATAGATATTTGATAGAGCATTACAAAAATAATTATTGAAGCCGCATTTCATCTTGAATTATTTTTTTCTGTACTAAATCTTCTCAGTCTTTCCTTTCAATTCCCATCCATTTCAGGATTCTGAATGCGGATCAAAAGCATAAGAGCCTTGATTGTTTGAAGCATCCAGAATGCCGATAGCTTCAACCAGAAGAGATATTTTTTTTAAGTTAAGAAAAGTTATTGACAAGATGATAAGTGACTGTTTTAGTCAAATAAAGATTACTAAAATTGACACATCAACACCATCCTTCATAAATAATGCATCGCTGTGAAATTGTCATGTTATCATTTGGGGTTTTTTTCCTACAGAAAGCGGAGCATCTGTACTAATGATCTTATATGACCTTGAACTAAAATTTCCTGGCCATGCACCATTGCACATCAGAGTACATGTTGTATCACTGTAGTCATTGACACTTGCGAAGTCAGCAGAGGGGAGGTGTAAAGCGTGTTGATTCTGAACACTAACTAATCCGCAAGAGGTAAACGTCATGGGAGATCATGACTTATTAATTGATCTGCATATACATTCCTCATGTGGAGGAGGTTATTGGGTGCATAGTGCAGTATCAAGGTTCTCAACAAATGCAGCGTCAGTGTAGTGTATGGCTGTGGTGTCCCTCATACGGAGGAGATGATAATTGGGAGTATTGTATTTTTGACAAACACATGATGGTAGCCTTTGCTGAAACTCCAAGAACAACATTAGCACCATAAAATAATCAGAAGTGCCCATTTCCATCCATTGTGTTAGAGAGTTGGGGTGGAGGCGGGTAGGAGAATAATTGTATGTAGATGTGATCAGCCTCTCCTTGCAAAAACGTGCTTACATCAGTGCTGTGTCATGATTTTTTTTTTGTTTTTTTTAAAGTAATGTTTCAACAAACAAAAATGTTTAGCTCTGAAAACTACAAGTGTGTCTGAAAATCACCAACAAAGAAAAAACACGCATAGAAGTATATTTGAAAATAAAATCCACAAAAATTATTTTAAAAAACACCAAGAGAGAACAATTTCAACACAACTGAGTTGTAATTGTTCTTTTTAAGTGAGTTTTTTCCTGTTTGTTCGTAGAGATTTATTTGTATTAGAATTATGTGCTTACCAGCCACCGTTTTGGTCTGGATTTAGTCTGTTGTATGTTCATTTAAATTGTTGTCCTAAAAAAATGACCCAGTTCAGAAAACATGCACACGAAAGGGGGGGGGGGGTGTTTAGAAGCGAGGGGGGGTGTCGGTTGTGCCCCCCCCCCCCCCGCCCGACACCCTCTGGATCCGCCCCTGCGTAGTGCTAACGGGATTCACCTCCAATCTAGCAAGGACTTCAAGGACGTCATATACTGACTGAACTCTATACCGTCTTTGGCATAGTGTAGTCAACTCCGCCTCACGCATACTCGTGTAGGTATCCGCGGTTCCACACAGTGATAGTCGGGACGCACACTGCGGTCTCACACGTACAGTGGCATATCGGCACACACTAGGGGCTCACACACACACACACACACACACACACACACACACACACACACACACACACACACACACACACACACACACACACACACAGCGGCTCACACGTACACATATCGGCACACACTAGGGGCTCACATACACACACACACACACACAGCGGCTCACACGCACACACACGCAGGGGCTTCCGTCGCGGTTCCGGCGTCGTGAGTTAGGCCAGTCGTGTATATTCACGATACATATAGACCTATGAAGGCAGCACCTAGTACTTAACCCCCTTGTACATGACGGCCAGATAGTCACTTGATAAAACTATGAATACTAATATGCTGTCAAGTCAATATTACTTTTGTCAACCTGCTAGGCGGCGCAGACTCAAGTGACTCAACGAGCGCCTTCACCTGTACTCAACTTAACCCAAGCCGGCTGGCAATACTAACAATTATTAACCGTATCATACTGAGGCTAAAAGCTTCAAATTTGTACACTGCCATATGCAAGCTACATCAGTTATAGTACTTACAGCGATAAAGATATAGACCAACGGCTTTAGTTCAAGGGTGGTGCTTGGCTCCTAGTGAGGCGCCAAGCCGCTATTCTGGCACTACCCTTGAACTATTTTAGTCAAACCTATTTCACACACTGGTGTATTCCGAATGATAAGGGTTAAGCCGGCTGGCCGGGCAATTCCGCACTGACCGCGTACCGCCGGACCTCGACCGTTGAGTCCGGTGCAGAAACTGTGACTCAATCATAAACCTAGTGCGGACGGACTAGATACGCCGGCGCTAACCCCTTCCCGACCTCAGGAACACAGACCTTCGTGAATTAGCCTATTTCACAAGAGGCAGAGCCTCACGAGCCCCCGCATTTTGCGGGGGCTCATGAGGATATATGCGTCTTGTATGTCATCGATACAAGTATAAGTATACCGGCCTGGCACTGAGACGGCGCCAGTTCAGAGTTTGAAGTACAGACTGTGACCAAGCCCCGTAAGTAAAGAAGTACCCAACGGAGAAAGAAACACGCTTAGAAAAAACGGTACAACACAATTTATTAATATTTCGGGTAAATACCCTTTGTCAAAATAGACAAACAAACAGAGACACATTAGCCTATTTCACAAGAGGCAGAGCCCTCACGAGCCCCCGCATTTTGCCACATAGAGTTGCCACATTCCTTATGCATATGAAGATAAGTAGCGGCTAATGTCTCTGTTTGTTTGTCTATTTTGACAAAGGGTATTTACCCGAAATATTAATAAATTGTGTTGTACCGTTTTTTTCTAAGCGTGTTTCTTTCTCCGTTGGGTACTTCTATGCATTTCACACGCTTGGCAGTCACCTTTTTGGTCTGGATTGATTAGACTGTGACCAAGTACCGGTATAATACAGGAAGGTACCAAATACTGGTTCACATCACACATGCGCTAATCGTAGAGAGGTGAAACTGTACTTCTATCTATCTATAATCCCTACTGCGCTTGATTAGCCTGGCACGCACGAGCGTGTCACGTGTGTCATGCGCTACTGCGGCACGGTTAACCCACTCAACCCCGAGTCCCCACAGCAGGAGATGGATTGACTGTGATAATTCAAGGGTAGTGCCAGATTAGCTTGGCGCCCGAAGGCGCCAAGCTAATCTGGCACTACCCTTGAACTTATCAGTCATCTCAGTCAGTCCTGCAACTGGTACAGTCATTAGGCAACACCGGCATCCCAAATTTGAGAAATGGGACCTTGGGGCTAAAAGGGTTAAACATGGCGATTGACAGTGCCCATGACAGTTCGACGGTGGTGCCAGAATAGTCTGGCGTTTCAAGCGCAAAACCAGCTGTTCTGGAACTGACCATCTTCCCTCAGTAATTTCATGGTCAGTCGATCTGTCTTTTGCCATTACTGAACTGTCGTCGTCTGTGGACAACTCTCCCACTGGAGACACCGAGTACCCAGTGTCAAGAGAGTAAGAGGATGGATGGATAAATACAGTGCAGATCAGTGGATTGATGGATGGATGACAGAGTGGATGCCGGATGGACTCATGGATGGACGGGTGGATCGGGATGGAAGCATTAGTGAATGGATGGATAGACAGACGGCTGGTGGTCACTGAGGTAGGCACATATCTCCATATAGTGTTGGGCAACTGATTTGGCTAACCTCAAGCTGTCGTGGGTGATCGTGCACAACTGCCCGACCCACGAAAGAGATTCATCAGAAAATGACATCAGTTTACTTCACCACCTTGACTGAGAATGCAGCCACCGGTACCGTTAAGCGCCCCGATGGCAGCACTGACGCACAAAGACGCACATTTTATCTCAGGACTGTCCGAAATGTGGTGAAGTTGCCCTCTGAAGGACTGTATCATTACAATCAGAGCCAGATCATCGAGCATGATAGTTCCGGCATGGGTGGCCGGTGCCAGAATAGCTTGGCGACTTTGACGGGGCGCCAAGCTATTCTGGCACCACCCTTGAACTATCATACTCGACCCATATCTTGCTGTGGTGTGTCGGGGCTGAATGAGTTAACCCTTTGGCTGTCGGCAGCGCCGCTTTTTGTCGAGGTGATTCCCGCAGGAACGACACGGCACTGAAAGCGCTACACTGAGGCAGCCAAAGGTCTAATACAATGCACACAGCTTACCCGTTCTATTTTTAGACTGTTGTCCTCCCATGGTAACTGCGCTTGCAGGCAGTGAGTGAAACTCACGATTCCAGACCAAAATCTCCTCTCTTGAACTGCAGACGTCTGAAAGCGGCTTTGAAAAAGAACAAGCTTCCGGCAGCCCACGGTGAGATTTCAAGAACCGTCTACCTCTGAGCCTCCGGGAACCCAGTACAGGTGCACGTAGATTTTCAGTTCTCAGTACAGCAACACCTGCTGTGTGATTCCTTATTGCAGGCGCCCCTCGTTTGTCGGTGGTATTTTGCGGTGCACTCTGTGTTTTGTGTCCAAGTGCAGTTGCACTCTGTGTTACAGCACCGAGTACAGTTGCACTCCTTGTTTCTGTCCTGAGTACTGCTGCACCTCTGATTAAAGCGCTGTGGGTTGCGAGGAAGCGAGACAGTACAGACAATAATGCTGAGGAGGCAGATCCCTGACTTGGCACCAGCATCTGTAAAAAAAAAGAGAAGAATTTAACCCTTTTAGCCCTGGGACCCTGCAGCAGGAGATGGATTGATCAAGATAATTCAAGAGTAGTGCCAGATGAGCTTGGCGCCTGAAGGCACCAAGCTTATCTGGCACTACTCTTGAATTATCATGATCAATCCATCTCCTGCAACTGGTACATAGTCGTTTAGCAACACCTCCAAAATTTAAGAAATGAGACCTTGGGGCTAAAAGGGTTAACAAACAAATACCTACATGTATATGAATTACAGCTGACTTAAAGTACTATTACGCGTAAATCTGAAGACACATTTCAGCACCATTTGTGCTCATTATGCTTTGTCAACACACGTAATGAACTTTGACGGCAGTTTGGACATGCAGCAAACACACATACGTAATCGCACTTATATATTCTGTGCAGTCGTTAGCGAGCCAATCTATTTTTAGCTGTTTCTTGTACTGATACCATTGTATTTATAGAATGGAGTGGAGTCATTGACAGGTTACTTGATATTAAGATGACATGTGCTGAACTGGATTCTCCTGTGTCTAAATGAACCATAACTAGACCCGTGTGTAATGTTTCGTAACCATATGTTACAAAAGTGTATATGTGAAAGGTTACTCTTCCCTCCGTCCTTTCAAAATCATACTTAAAGTACAGAACTTTCTGCTTTCTTTATTCTGGTTTTACAGTCCTTCCCTCTCAACTAACTCATTCTTCCCATTTCTCACACTCTACACCCTTCCTTTCTATCTTGATTAAAACTACCTGACCCTATGGTCCATGACACCTGACAGTGGAAAATAAACAAACCACTACCCCCCTTCCTCCCCCCCCCCCTCCCCCCCCCACCTCCTCCCCCCCCCCCCCCTCCCCCCCCCCCCCCCCCCCCCCCGTCTCCCCTAAAACTAATTGCTAAGCCTTCACCTCGTTCCAGCTGCACCACTGCACTAATGTAAACACTCTCACCCTGCCACAGTCACACCCTAAATATACTGGTTCCTTCCACAGGACCCTGAATATCTCTACATCTTGACAGCATATTTGAACAGTTACAGCGGTAGTGGGCCTTTAACTTATACTACAGTATACTAGATACTACAATGTTGGATACTTAAGTACACCTACGCACTGCTACTGACAATACTGCTCAGTACAAAAGGCACGGCACATGTACATGTCTGTTCTCACCAGCAGTAAGCAGGTGTCAAGGAGTTACAATGCTCTTTCTTCGGTCCGCAGTCCACACAATTCTGTGTACTAGTACATCACTCTACTTCAGTCTAACAAACTTCCAACATAACTTTCAACATTTCAACCCACCTCAATGTAGCTCAGTTCTTTGTCATTATGTACCTGTGTGTGTGTGCGCGTGTATGACCCTCTCCACTCCCACTCTTTATTTGTAAAGCGCTTAGAGCTTATTTAAGGATAAGCGCTATATAAGTAGCCATTATTATTATTATTATTATTATTATTATTATTATTTGTCCCGACATGTTTGTTACTGCATGTTACAAGTAAATTTATGAAGCCAGGAAATGAAATTCATAAATCTACTGGTTTTATAAATTTACTGTGACATAAAAAGTATACAAACTTGAAGTTCACTGGAATGACTTTCACAGCTTCGGAAGGTGTGTGTGTGTGTGTGTGTGTGTGTATGGGGGGGGGGGGGGGGGGGGGGAGGGGGCGGCCATGGAAGCAGTGTTTGGAGTTACCTTCTGACGACTGCATTACAATTCAGGAGACAGACTGACCATAGTTCAAGGGTGGTGGCAGAATAGCTTGGCGCCTATGAGGCGCCAAGCTATTCTGCCACCACCCTTGAACTATCATGGTCGAGCCATAGCTTGCTGTGGCCTGTGTGTCGCGGGCAGACATGAGTTAAACTGAGCACGCGATTGAATGTCAGTCTTGTAGCACATCTCCCTCTTTAAAAAAAAAAAGCTAGGTATACTTTGTATCAAGTGTGGCACCAAGACAGTTTGACTGAATTGATCAGCGCGTTTAGGCGGTCTGGTCATGCCGTGCTGTCATAACCAGGAAGGAAGCGGCTATTACATGAGCAATTCATACATTAACTAATTCAACCCCGACGCCCTGCCGCAGGAGATGGGTCGACCATGACTATGATAATTCAAGGGTAGTGTCAGATTAGCGCGGCGCCTGTCGGCGCCAAGCTCAGTAATCTGGCACTACCCTTGAATTATCATGGTCGATGAATCTCCTGCAACTGGTGCATAGTCGTTAGATGACACCTCCAAAATTTGGGACATACGCAAGTGGGGGCCTGAATAAGTAAGGGCGGTGCACTTGGCTGCTTTCTTTAGTGCGCATTTCCCTCCGTCTTGCTATAGGCTTAAATCCACATCATCTCCCCCCACCAAGCAGGTGGTTCAGAAGTCCTCTAGCAAGAGGCATAGATTCTCATGAGCCCCTGCGGTCGCAGGGGCTCATGAGACTCTACGCCTCTTGCAGATGGTAGGTATTGTGGGGGTGTTTCTTGGAGGGTGTGTCTGGCCTGTGTCGAATCGCTAGCGGCCAACAGTTATCTGTCACTCGTTCAGCCGTGCAACGTAAACATGTAGACTTTAATTTGCAGCTGGGTTTGGCGGGTGTATGTGTGTGTGTGTGTGTGTGTGTGTGTGTGTGTGTGTGTGTGTGTGTGTGTGTGTGTGTGTGTGTGTGTGTGACGGTGCACGGTGTGAGAGAGTGTGTCTGTGAGAGCACTTTCAAGTTGTGTCAGTGCGAGCGTGCATGAGAGAGAGAGAGAGAGAGACTAGACAGACCGACCGACAGAGCACTGATGTCACGCCGCCCGTGTCAAGTCTGTGCGTTCTAATGTCCTCGTTTGTCTGTGCGCATGTGCGCCCGTGCCTTGGTGTGTAGTATGTGTGTGTGCCCGAGTTTGTGTGCATGCGATCTTATGTGTGTCAGTGTCAGTGTGTTCGTCAGTGCTTACTAGTGGCTGACATTCATGCGATCGGCATTCCGGTGTGTGTGTGTGTGTGTGTGTGTGTGTGCCAGTGTGTGTGTGTGTGTGTGTGTTTGTGCCGGCCGGCGCGCGCGTGGGAGAGAGTGCGGCACCGATGTCACGCCCGTGTCAAGTCAGTCAGTGCGTGTGAATGCCCGTGTTTGTGTTTGTGTGTGTGTGTATGTGCGTGTGTGTGTCCGTGTACGCGCCGCCTTCGCCCGCGCATGTGTGTGTGTGACAGTGCCCTTGTTTGTGTGCATGCCGCCGCGACCTGTGTGTGTCCGTGTGTGAGTGCGCGCGGGCGGGTGCGAGCCGCCGTATGTGTGTGGTCCAGCCTACAATATATTTTGAAGCTGACAGTGAAATACGGCAGCAGGCGGTGTAGACTGAACTAATGACAGTTGTATATCACACTGAATCAGACACGCTCCCATCACGACATGTGTCAGTAAATCGCGCGGAAAAACGTGACACCTACCTACTGGATCATCATAATCGTAACCCTTTTAGCCCCCAAGGTCCCATTTCTCAAATTTTGGAAGTGTTGCCTAATGCCTATGCCGGTACCAGTTGTACTGAGGACCGAGATGGGTTGATCATGATAATTCAAGGGTAGTGCCAGATGAGCTTGGCGCCTGTAGGCGCCAAGCTCATCTGGCACTACCCTTGAACTATCATGATCAATCCATCCCCTGCTGTAGGTTCAGTCCCGGGGCCTGAACCAACAAATGGGTACTACTGTGATCTCGGCCCAAACATAATTATCATCACAGACCACTACACAACACAGTACACTGTAGAAAAAGACTACACATTTACGGGTAGTGCCTGTCGAAAAAGGGTGAAAAGCTGCCGCGAGCGTGAATTGGTTCAACTGTTACAAATGCCGTACAAACACCACCTGATTAAATCTTTTCATCCAAATACACAATTGCTCGAAATAAATTTTACTATGATAGCGTTCCAGTTCAAGCCTGAATAGCTTGGCGCATCACCCTTGAACTACTGAAAACCGATGGTGGATCTATCTCCTAATCTGTAATACAGGCTGGTTGGTTGTACATTGCTTAACGTCCCGACAGCAACAAGACTTTCTCAGGACGTGCCTGCACTGTTTGTGAAAAAAAAACACTAAACAGAATATTGATTGTATGTCTCCAACCGGTCTAATACGCTAAATAAACCTAAGACCATTAAAATTTAGCAACACACATCCAATATCAAGAGCTACAGGCAGCGCAGACAGTAGGGAGTTTAAAAAAGGAAAATACAGGTGAATGGACCCAGGGTAGACAGAAACATGCCCCAGATTAGAGGGAAAAACCCACCCTGTGGGGCTGACCAGGGTGACCCTGGGTACTAAAAAGTAGTTAACCCCACCCAAGTCCCCCAGGGCAGCCTTCTTAAGACAATAATCCAATTTGAAAAAAATCAGCCTCAGTATGAAATGGGTTAACTCATTCTACCCCAACACCGAAATCCCCACATTTTGCCGTTGTTCTCTGAAGACTGCATTGCAGTGCAGGACACAGATCGACCATGATAGTTCAAGGGTGATGCCAGAATAGCTTGGCGCCCATAGGCGCCAAGCTATTCTGGCATCACCCTTGAACTATCATGGTCGATTCTTATCTTGCTGTGGTGTGTCTGGGGTAGAATGGGTTAAGAAAAGGTGTGAGTAGGGTGGGGTGGGGGGGGGGGGGGGGCTGGGGAGAGAAATCTCACAATAGATTTGATAACAGACTCGTGATCATGAAACGCATTGCATTTCACAGTGCATAACACATACAACACTCACGGACCTCCTCCTTGCATTTAACACGGAGACATCCCAGCAAGAGGCAATGGCGGATGTGTGGGGGTGTGGGGTGGCCGTTCCAGACCGCCCCCCCCCCACCCCCAACCCACTTACTTACTTACGCCTATCACCCCTCCCAGGGTATAGGCCGTCGACGAGAGACCTCCAGCGACTCAGGTCCTGTGCTTCTCCTTCGATTTTACTCCAGGTGGTTCCCAGTCTCTTGATGTCTGCTTGGAGGTCTCGACGCCAGGTGTTTCTCGGCCTGCCTCTTTTCCTCTTTCCCTGGGGGTTCCATGACAATGCCTGCCTAGTGATACTGGAAGCTGGCTTTCTCAGACTGTGACTAATCCATCCCCATCTTCTTCGCCCAATTTCATTCTCTGCTGTTATCTGCTCTGTTCTCTCCCAGAGTCTGACGTTGCTGATCTTCTCTGGCCAGTGGATTTTCAAAATTCTTCTAAAGCAACTGTTTATGAAGATCTGTAATCTGTTGACTGTGGTTTTTGTCAACCTCCAAATCTCTGCTCCATATAGGAGAACTGCTTTTACGTTGGAGTTGAAAATCCGGACTTTGGTGTGTTGTGACAGCTCTCTGGAACTCCACACTTTTTTCAACTGGAGAAAGGCTGCTCTGGCTTTACCGATTCGTGCTCTGACATCTGCATCAGTGCCGCCTTTTATGTCTATGATGCTCCCGAGATAGGTGAAGGACTCCACCTCCTCCAACGGGGTGCCAGCAAGCAAGACTGGTTCTTCCTTGGTTGCGTTCAGCCTCATTGTCTTTGTTTTCTGCTTGTGGATGGAGAGGCATACTTGGGACGAGATGTCAGCAAGCCTCGTGGTCTTGTCCTGCATTTGTTGATGAGTGTGGGACAGTAAAGCTAAGTCATCTGCAAAATTGAGGTCGTCAAGCTGTGTCCACAGTGTCCACTGTATTCCACTTCGTCTGTGCTCTGTGGTCCTCTTCATGACCCAGTCTATGGCCAGTAGGAAGAGGAACGGAGACAGAAACACCCATGCCTGACACCGGTTCTGACCTGGAGCTCCCTGGTGAACTGCCCTTCGTGGATCACACGACATGTCACATGCCATCGTAGCCGCTCTTTCTCAGGCGGACGAGCTTTGTGGGCACACCGTAGTGTCGTAGGAGTTTCCACAGTACAGAGTCTCTCGGTCCACGCTGTCAAATGCTTTCTCGTAATCCACAAAGTTGACGTACAGCGGGGAGCTCCACTCCAGAGACTGTTCCACGATGATGCGGAGAGTGGCGATCTGGTCTGTACATGATCGGTTTTTCCTGAATCTTGCTTGCTGGTCTCTCAGCTGGGGGTCAACGGAGCTCTTCGTTCTCTCCAGGATGATCCTGTTAAAGTTTCCTGGTACTGACAGCAAGGTGATTCCTCTGCAGTTGGAACACTTGCTGAGGTCGCCTTTCTTGGGAAGCTTGATTAGGTACCCCTCCTTCCAGTCAGCCGGCATCACCTCCTCTTCCCAGATCTTTCCAAACAGTGCGTACAGCAGCTCTACTGTTGTCTCTAGGTCTGCTTTCAGAGACTCCGCTGGGATGCCATCTGACCCTACCCTTTGCCGTTCTTCAAAAATGCCACTACTCTTCTGATCTCTTCCCGGCTGGGTCTGTCACAGCTGATGGGTAGGTCGGTTTCTGCTGGCTGGATGTTTGGGGGGTCGGGTGTTCTGGGTCTGTTCAGTAACTCTTCAAAATACTCGGCCCATCTGTCGAGTTGGTCTGCTCTGTCTGCAATAGGCTTGCCTTCTTTGTCTTTTACTGGTCTTTCTGTATGGCCATACTTGCCCGACAATCTTCTGGTAATGTCGTAGAGCTGTTTCATGTTGCCGCTGCCTGCTGCCTTTTTTGCCTCTGCTGCTAGGCTGTCTGTGTAGGCCCTCTTGTCTGCCCTGATACTCCTCTTCACCTCGCGGTTGGCTTCCCAGTATTCCTCCTGTGCCCTTGCTTTGGCTGCTCTCGTGCGACTGTTGTTGACAACTGCTTTCTTCTGCTTTCTCACTTCTATCTTCTTCGAGGTCTGTGCCGACAGCCAGTCCTTGTGATGGTGTTTCCTGAACCCTACAGTGTCTTTGCAGGTTGAGTTCAGCGCCTCTCTAACTGCCTTCCACTGCTGCTCTGTGGTGACCACCTCCTCTTCATTTACTAGCTCCTGTAGCGCTTGAAACCGGTTGGACAGCACCAGTTTGAACTCTTCTCTCACTCCAGACTCTCTCAGGAGGCCTACATTATAGCGCTGTCTTCTTGTTGTCTCTGTGCGGCTTTTCTTTAACTTGAGCTTTATTCTTAAGGTAAGCAGATGCTCCCCTCCTCACTCGAACATCTTGAAGGGATCTTCTAAATTTCTTGCTAATGCAGATATGGTCTATTTGGTTCTCTGTAGTATGGTCAGGTGAGACCCAAGTTGCTTTGTGTATTCTTTTGTTTGGGAAGATGCTGCCTCCAATGACAAGTCTGTTTAGAGCACAAAAGTCTACGAACCTCTCCCCGTTCTCACTCATCTCCCCTAGTCCCTGTCTCCCCATCACCTCTTCATATCCGGTGTTGTCCTCCCCTATTTTGGCATTAAATTCACCCATGACGATGGTGATGTCTCGCTCCGCACATTTGTCCACAGCACTCTGGAGTCGGTCGTAGAACTCTTGTTTCTCTTCCTCGTCACTGTCATTAATGGGCGCATAACACTGGATGACGTTCAGCTTGATCTTTTTCTTGGTTCTAAAGGCTGCTGTGATAATTCTTGGCCCAAGAGGTTCCCAGCCCATCAGCGCTCTATGTGCCACTGGTGACAGCATGAATGCTACTCCTTCTGTATGGGGGGCATTCTCCTCTTCATGACCTGAATAGAATCATCTCCCCACTTAACTCATTCTACCCCGACACCGAAATCCTTAGATCTTGCCGTTGTCCTCTGAAGACTGCATTGCAGTGCAGGACACAGATCGACCATGATAGTTCAAGGGTGATGCCAGAATAGCTTGGCGCCCATAGGCGCCAAGCTATTCTGGCATCACCCTTGAACTGTCATGGTCGATCCTTATCTTGCTGTGGTGTGTCTGGGGTAGAATGAGTTAACAGCCTTTTCTGGCCAGACTGCGTCCATCTGGCTTCGCTGATACCTAGCAGGGAAAGGTTGTACCTTTGCATTTCCGCTGCTATCTGGGCGGCCTTGCCGCTCTGGTACATGGTCTTGACATTCCATGTGCCCATGGTTGTGTCCCTGGATAGAGAGAGGCGGCTCTCGGTCCTGTGGCTTCCGAAGACTTCCGGCTTTCACCACAGGACGTCATAAACCTTCTGGTAGAAGAACCTTCCTCCTCCAGGAAAGAAATTGCTGTTTTTTTTTTCTTTTCGTCGGCGTTTTTGTAGCTATTTCCTTATTTGCAGGGTGGGGAAGCTACCCCCACGCCCAACCCCCTTACTAGGAGGACCAGGGGTTTTCTGTCGGGGTCACCTTCCCTTAGACCATGTTGGTTCACGGCACCTTATTTCATTCGGTGCACCCCTCTCGCGAGGGACCCCCTATCCACCACCCAGGCTCAACGCCGTATGGTCCCAGCGCGAGGCCCCCAAACCACACACACCTAAAATTCTTTAAAATGCTATCCCTTTTTGTGTTAACCCCCCCCCCCCCTGACCCCCCCCCCCCCGACCCCCCCCCCCCCCCCCCAACCCCGCGGGGGCTCATGAGGATCTATGCCTCTTGCAGATGGATAGTTTTGCGATCTGACCAAAAATACATGTATTGAGAATCTAATACTGGCGTCCCCACGCTACTCAGTGTGACGGGTAAAAAGGTATGGCGGCACTCGAGTTTTCACATACAATGTCAAACAATGGAGACGTTTCGATTGTTATACAACTAAAAAGTATTGCCGACTTGCTGGACTGAAGGTCAAGCTGATAAACTGATCTCACCTTTCAGCTGTCATTGGTAGTGCCAGATTGGCTGAAGACCAGCAAGCTAATCGGCCGCCTAACCTACCTCATGGCGGGTCCACCTACGCTCTGTACGTGAGATGTGAAAACCAGACACCTTGCGGACTGACTACTACTGAGCCGTCACGTCATGGTCGACTGGCCTCGACTAAAACGCGCCGCTTTATCTCTTCACAGTGCCGAGACAATGTACAACTGCAAGAGACATAGATCCTCATGAGCCCCCGCAGATGCGGGGGCTCATGAGGATCTATGTCTCTTGTTGATCTCACTCATATCCACGTTGCTCAGACGGCTGCGTTATCCATCACGCTGATCAATCTGTGCTTTAACCGATATTGTATCATGACCCTCTGGCAGTGAAGGTTCCGAGCCACCAGTACTGTGAACAGTACTAGTGGCGGCTGCATGCGCAAGAGGGTTAATAGCCTAACACGGCACAGTCAGCCCGAGATCAGACTGATTAGAGGCCTTAGAACGAATGTATATTTGCTTTCTTAAGGGGGTACAAAGTTTGACTCTTTTTCCTCAGTGACAAAGCGAAAATAACACTGATAACACGCGCAGGCAGCTAGCGGCACAACTCGTCAATCACTGAGGCGGACGCAAAATGACTCGACACATTTTTGTGTGGCGACAACCGCAGTAGGTCTTGTAAGCATACAATCAATTCAAAGTGCTGTGTGTGAGTGTGTGTGGGGAGGGGGGGGGGGGGCTAAAAATGCTTTTAAATGCCAACCCCCCCCCCCCCACTCCCCCCTTCCCCTCCACTCCCCCCTTCCCTCCCCGCCTCCCTCCGCTTTTCGGTTTATGACTGAGGTGTTAGAGGTTGGAGTCACACGCTTGGTGCGCATACCGGCCCCCTCTCCCCCCACCTCCTCGGGGGTGGGTAACTGGTGCGTGTGTGTGTGCGTGCATGCATGCGTGCGTGTGTTTGCACCAAGTTTCTCTATGTGTGTGCGTTGCGTTGCGTTGCGTTGCGTTGCGTTGTGTTGTGTTGTGTTGTGTTGTGTTGTGTTGTGTTGTGTTGTGTTGTGTTGTGTTGCGTGCGTGTGCTAGTGTAGGCTGTCAGTGTGAGCGCTTTGAGTGCGTGCATATAGGCTTATGCGTAGGAGAGATTGGTCGGGGGATTACAGGCAGATAAGCAAAAGGAAAAAGGGATGTGAACGGGAGGGGGGGGGGGGGGGTGGAGGCATACATATACCGACTTCCATTAAAAACGCGAAAAGTGTCTGTACGTGTACCCGCAAACAAAAAGCCACCCTGACAGCAAAACAAGAAAATTGTATTTGTTGCTTACTTCAGATGTTCAGCCTACTGTCTGAGCTATCTTCACACAAAAATTGGATGACACAGGATTTCATTAGTGGTGAAAATAAGCAAAACAGGACACACTCCGTGAAGCAAGTTTCCTGTGCGGATATGTTAACTGCCTCAAACGAAATTTGACTCAAAAAATTCATTAGAGAACCAGAACTTCCGGTGCACATCATTTTCTTAATAAATCTTATTTGATTTAATGTGAATTTACTTTCAAACCATTTTTTTATGCTCCAGTGACTGCCGACAGAGAGATACACCCATATTCATTTGATCAGGGAAATATGGCCGCTAACCTAAAAATAAAAAACTTTTTGATTTTCATGTTTGTAGGTCATGTTGATTATTTAGGTGCCTTTGACAAACGAAAAGTAGGTCAAGACCAAACAGGCCGGATTTTCAGGCACACGGATCCTAGTGACACTGCACATTGGTTGGCTTTCAGCTGTGGCCTCTGCAGATGCTCCCCATTTCACTTTCAATATCCTGTGATGGTAGTGTCACTGATGACGTCATAAGTCACCGATGTGCGATTTTCAAGACTAAACATTCTATTTACACACGACATCACACACTCTTCATAACATTTTCTAATAAATGACGTCGAAATAACCCGGGGATGAAAAGCATATTTACAAAGAAATGCGACTGGTGGAAAAATTCGCGTTTTTAATGGAAGTCAGTATATAATCATATACACCAGGGGCCAGTTGCATGAGCGAGCTTAGTCCTGCACCAGCCACTAAGCAAGGTGCGCCGCTATAGCGGCGCACCTTGCTTAGTGGCTGGTGCAGGACTAAGCTTGCTCATGCAACTGGCCCCAGAGACTAAAAACGATGTGATCAAATTTGACATCATTCATGCCCGTGTCAACCTTGGCCTGCGAGGCAAACGAAAATCGTAACCCCTACCCTGCCAGTCGACGCAAAGCGTGTTTCTGAAACAGTCAATGTCAAAATCAAAGGAGTCTCAAGCCGTCAAAGAAGCATGGACACAAAGTGGTTTCAGCAAGAGGCATAGATCCTCATGAGCCCCCGCACTGCGGTGGCTCGGAAGGGTCTATACCTCTTGCAGCAGAAATGGCTTTCAAACATTGTCAGCGGTGAGCGGCCGCAGCAAAGCTGAGTTTCCTCTACCGGTTACATCATTCAGTGCGCTTACTGACGACACAATAACACCAAGCCTAATTATCGTCCATGGCCTGCGAGTCACTTTGGACTTCACCGCCTTCAGTCGTAAGGTCCATAATCACAGACCAGCTCGTAACTCATTTCCCCATAAGGCCGTGCTGGCTTCAAGACCCCGGCCGACCAGTAAACATTTCATTTACCTCTGACAAAGCCGAAAAAAGCAAGCCACCGGACATACCTGATAAACACACACCTCAGAGTGAATATTTACACAGAAAATAAATGTGTAATATTAGTGGTGGGAAATGATATGATCACACAATCCCCATCGTGCTTTAATTTGTTTTCGCGAAAATATATACCCCCGACGACATGAATACATCCATTGACAATGTCAGTTACCGAGATAAAGCTTTGATACGGCAGCCGAACCTGAGTAACCCCCCCCCCCTCCCCCCCCCCCCCCCCCCCCCCCCCCCCCCCGCCCTGACAGATCCCCTGTCATTAACCCTTATCATTCGGAGTACACCAGTGTGAGAAATAAGTTTGACTAAAATAGTTCAAGGGCAGTGCCAGAATAGCTTGGCGCCTCTAGGCGCCAAGCTATTCTGGCACTACCCTTGAACTAAAGCCATTGGTCTATATCTTTTATCTGTAAGTACTATAAGGTAGCCTGCATATGGCAGTGTACAAATTTGAAGCTTTTAGCCTCAGTATGATATGGGTTAACGGCCAACACTTAGGTGGCTGTAGCGGTGTGGTTGTAGCCATCTAAATGACGGTCTTCAATGACAGCCGACACTGTTTGCCCTTCAAGACTTCTCTTGAGCAAGCCCCTGTCTTTGAAGATCACTTCTGTTCTGGCAATAAAGGTGACCGTCTCTTTCTTTTTTTTTTTTAAAGCTGTCCGCTCAAAACAGGTTTTACTGTGCCGCTCGCGCGCACCTTTTTGCCAATGGTGAAAACAATATTGGAAAACTGCTGACGGTCGCATTTCACACACCAAATAAACCTGTCATTATCATTCTTCCAATAATGTATACGATATACACAGAATGCTGAAATTGCTACGCGATCATTTCTCTTTAGTTCGCGTCATGCAAAAATTATACGGTCGACTGATGGGCATTAATGCACGCATATATGCGTGCTGCGTGTGAATAACAAGTGGATGTGTATCTAACGCTTTAACTCATTCAATCCCACTGCCGTATTTCCCAAATCAGTTTTAGAGGCGTCAACTAACGACTATGCACCAGTTGCAGGTGATGGAATCGACCATGAGAATTCAAGGGTAGTGCCAGATTAGCTTGGCGCCGGGCAGGCGCCAAGCTAATCTGGCACTACCCTTGAATTCTCATGGTCGATCCATCTCCTGCTGTAGGGCGTCGGGGCTGAATGGGATAAACCGCAGGAGAAAAAAAAACTTTGTTACTGAACATGAAAACGCACTCGGCTAGCCTGATCTCTCTCTCTCTCAAAGTTCTTTCTATCTAAAAAAGGAAAGATGAAATAAATGTAAAACTCCCACGGTCACCACGCACCTGAAATTCTTAACAGACAAGGACAGATTCCTCCGTTCACGCATCGCGGAGATCAAGTCATGCATACTAAGAATGAAGTGCGGCAAGTGGTAAGAATCGCTCAGTAAAGGTCGATACAGACGAAAAGCATTTACTTCTGAACAATCCACCGTTACGTATGAAAACAAAAAACAACAACAAACAAAAAACTCAAGCGCAAGTCATTTGCAAAAGCAAACACAACAGGTATTTCACAATCCACTGTTGAATGTTGAGTCAGAAGACGGGGCCGTTCAAACATTTTGAGGTCAGGTGATAATGATGGCGGGGCTGTGAGAGGCGATTGTGAGAGCGAGCGATGGCCGGGGGTGGGGGGGGGGGGGGGTGAGGAGACTACAATGCAAAGAAAGGGATCCAGTGTCTAGCAGTGAGGACTGCCAAGCATGCAAAATACCACACTGAAAACATTAACCCTTTGGTAGTCGGTAGCGGTTTTCCGGAATCATCGCAAAAAAAAAACCCGCTACCGACAGCCAAAGAGTTAATATTTGCTATTTTTCCAGACTGTTAACTCTTTAACTGTTACTGACTGTGACGCGGAAGAGGCGTACTGAACGGTATCCCGCGCATTTGGATTTAACCCATCAAGCCCTGACAATCTACGACTGACCGGATGTGGATCGACCTTCGTAGTTCAAGGGTCGTGTCAGAATAGCTTGGCGCCTGTAGGCGCCAAGCTATTCTGACACCACCCTTGAACTATCATGGTCGATTTGTCGATCTCTCTCCAGAGTGCCACATTGACGGACGGACCTCAAAGGATATATCTAAAGAGAATGTTAATTTCATCCAGGATAAAACTAGTTAAGAAGAACATGTGCGCTGCCTGGTCAAAGACTTTGGACATCACGAAATAATACCGAGGCACTCGGATACGGTTCAAAATAACAGATCCGCACAAAGTAATCTACTGGGTTTGTCAGTGTCCTTCCTGTGAAGTTCAAGAATTGAATACAAAATTGCCTCCCTCAGTCGTTTTCCCATCACTGAACATGTATATATCTGACCAGGCTCTTGAAATGTTATAGTATTTCAGTATTGTTGTCAGTGTGCACTCCCGCATTTGAATGATTGCCTATTTGTACGTTGTCCGCGGTACCTTAGTTAATTTCAATTAGATCATCTAGATGTAAAGCGCTCCGAGCCCTTCTTTGTGGGGATATTGCGCTATAGAAGAGTTATATATTATGATTAATATTCGACCGTCTTCCCAGTTGGCAGCAGCGTTTGCTTTCTTACACTCGGTCCGTGCAATAATGTTTACTTATTTCAGTATTGGTGTCAGTGTGCATTTGAATGATTGCGCATTTCTACATTGTCCGCGGTACCTTAGTTAATTTCAATTAGATCATCTAGATGCAAAGCGCTCTGAGCCCTTCTCAGTTTGTGGGGATATTGCGCTATAGATGAGTTATACATTATGATTAATATTCGACCGTCTTCCCAGTTGGCAACAGCGTTTCAGTGCGGCTTCAAGTTTTTACATCGGTCCGTGCCGGCCGCAGTGTGAATACAGGCGGCTGCATGCCGCACAAGGGCTGGGTTGCTGACTGATCATAGGTTGTGCCAGATTTAACTGGCACTACCCCTGAACTATCATGGACTTTCCATTGCAGCGCACGTCACGCCGGCGAGCGATGGACGTGTTTAGTACAGTCGTGTCGTGACTCAACATATCTTAGCCGACCCAGAAATAGGCCCGGCCCACACAAAGCCATCATTCACAGGGCAAACAATTAAAAATATATAAAAATACAAGCAGCGTTAACCATTTCAGCCAAAAGGGCCCATTTCTCAAATTTTGGAGGAGTGTTGCATAATGACTATGTACCAGTTGTAGGAGATGGATTGATCATGATAATTCAAGGGTAGTGCCAGATGAGCTTGGCGCCTGAAGGCGCCAAGCTCATCTGGCAATACCCTTGAATTATTATGATCAATGCATCTCCTGCTTGCGGGGTTCCGGGGCACAAAAAAATGATTAACGTGCTAGCTTTTTTTTTTTTTTTTAATTTGCGCACAACTTTAATAATAATTTGCCAGCAAAACAGCCGGCAAAAGAATTGCCGTCTGTGTAATAAATGTCCCTCCTCCCCACCCCATCATCACACACACACCCCTCAAATAGTAGCAGATCGTAAACTAAACTCAGTGTAACATGTCCCATTTAGCGATCTTATGCTAATATTTAGAGTAGTGAAACATGTGTGGGACAACGGCCGGGTGAGTCATGCCGGTTTTATTGAGCTGGTTCGTCTGCAAAGAAATATCTTTATATCAGTTACGTCATGTCAAAGGGGGGAGGGGAGGGGGGGGAGGGGGGCGCGAATCTAGCCGGCGTGACAGCTCAAGTTTCGTGCCTGCTTAGTGTGGCTCCTGAACTGAGCCTAATAATGTGCAGCCCCGGCATCATATCTGTTCACACTGTACTATCACGTAGTCGCTACTGACATCTCACTGAGGCTTCTATGCGCATTCCAGTGAACAAAACATTTTCGGGCCGACGTTGCCGACCGTTGAAGACGGTCGACATCTGCCCGTGGATCTTTTGCTCAAAGTCCCGGATCAACTGACGCTGAGAGAGAGAGAGAGGCAAACATTATTTCAACAATAACACGGATGCAAAATCACTTCGAAAAAAAAAAGTCAAAAAGAAGAAACACTTACATGCCGGTCCAAATTCAGTTGACGAAACTGTTAAAAAAAAATCAGCCCACGATACGGAGTGTTTTTCAGCGTATGATAAACTCTAAAACAGCTGTTGCGATCCAGCAATGCCGCTCGCTTACACTGTCTGGAGCGGACGCAATTTGCAATTCTTGTCAACTCAACCTCGTGCAGCTAACGTGCTAGAATCAAACCCCGTGGACTTCCCTAGTCTAAGGCGGGGATATGGAGGTATTTGGGGCCGCTCCTTCACAAACGCAGCAGACTTAGATCCTCGGGAGTCCCCGAAAACTTATGAGGCTGTAGTAGTTACAGCAGTAGAGATACACATAATCTCAACAACTTAAATAGTGGGGCCTCTCCATGTCACAGATACGAAATGTATGATGTACGAGATGCATGAATGATACGCGTGAGACCGTCAAAGAACAAGGGGCGGCGTAGATTTACATGTGCCCCTGTATCTGCAGGGGGACATGAAGATCTATGCTTATTGCAGATGGGAGAGCGTTACAAAAGTCTGCAAAAGTAGTTTCTTTGGGGTGCTCTCACCCTCCTGGGTTTCCGAACACAGAGTTATGGAAAGCAAGAGGTGTAGATTCTCATAAGCCCCTGCTAGTGCTTGGGCTCATGAGAATCCATGCCTCTTGCAGATAGGACATGACCGAGGGACTGAACATGAGGTTTTTTTCACTTTGTGTAGAGGGGGAGTTCAGACGTGCACTTTGAACCTAGGTCCCTCCCCACAATCTGCCCCTCCCCCCACTTCTCTCTCACACCCCCTCCCACCAAAGCATCTCCACATCCAATCTTCATCTCCAAAAGTTGGTGGATGCTTATTGATATCAAAGATCTCATATCTTCTAACACAGACAATTATTTTTTCTGCCCCACACGCCCATACATACCTTCATCCTGGTAAAAAAAAAAATTAAAAAAAATCTCAGCGAAGAATGCCAAAAATTTCAAAATGGACAAAAAAAAAAAAAAAAAAAACAGACTGGGAAGAAAATGAGCAGACACAAAGGAGACGGGACTGGACAAATAACAAATACCCTCTCCTCTCTCTCTCACACCTACACACGCACATACCAGCATACATCACGACCCACTTAGCCCTGATGCACTTAAGCAGGAGATGGAATGACCATAATTCGAGAGTAGTTCAAGGGGTGCAATGTTAATTTGAGGGAAGTGCCAGATTAGCTTGGCGCCTGACGGCTAATCTGGCACTACCCTTGAATTAACATGGTCGATTCATCTGCATAGTTGCTAGATGACAACTCCAGAATTTGGGAATTGTGGCTGTGGGTTTAAACAATATCTCAAAGAATTGTGTACAAGGTCTCTGCTATTTGTTACAATGCTATTACTGGTTCTGCTCCCCCATATTTATCCGACCTGTTTCATATTTACACGCCTTCAAGATCCCTCCGTTCAGCATCAGACATGCGTATTTTCAGGGTTCCTAGGCGAAAGAAGTCTAGCCAGGGTCAGCATGCCTTTTCTGATTTCGGTCCAGTCGCCTGGAACGACCTTCGAGCCCATGTCAGACTCCGTCTGCTTTTAAATCACTGCTCAAGACCTATCTGTTTTCTTATGCATATAGTTAGATGCATTTTCAGTGCATTAGCAATCTTTGGCAGTAACTGTTCTCGTCACGGTGTGTGTGTACGTGTGAGTGTGAGTTTTGATATGTGTCACTTTAGTGTTTTTTTTAACATTTATTGTAGCGTTTTCTTTCTTGTACTTTTGTTCTGTGATTTTTTATCTTGTAAAGCGCTTAGAGCACCATTCATTTGGAGGTTAAGCGCTATATAAATGTACATTATTATTATTAAACAGGCTAACATGACTTTAAAACATGAGCTTTCTCCTGCCTTCTCAATCTTTTGGCAATATTGTCCCCCGTTACTCACCCTCATCATTCTCACACACACATGCATACATGTATATGCAGTCTTTCTGTCAACAAAACAATATCTGTATTTGACCGTAACATGTTGACAGGGATGGAAAAAAATAGTAGGCCCTCCATCATCTGGACTGACAAACTTTGAATAAAAAGGTCTTGTGACTGCAACATCAGCCACACATATTTTATGTTGCTGCAATTTGCAGAAGGTTCGAACATATATAAAAATGTCTGTAACATGAACCCCGCCCCAGTCCACCCCCTTCTCTCAGTATACTTACATCAAACATCTGTTTGTGCGCATGCACAGTATTGCAACTGATGCTGATACATGTACATGTAAGTATTTATCCTGGCCATGGCAAAAAGTATGCAACAGACTGTAAAGCCCCTGTGATGGATTTTTTAATCATGCTGTCCATTATAGCAGAAAGCCTCACACACACACACCTAACAAGATGTCCTACACTAATGTCCTAAGAACTTCAGAGATGAGAATCCTAAAATGACAAAAAGGAGGAAAGCTTGGTGGATCGACGGAAACGAAGTGAGAGCGAACCAAATGACAACAATCCGCATGGGAACAACGAGTGGGAATAAGCTGCGAGATCGCAAATCAACAACTCACCCTAGTCATATACACTAAAATTTTCTCACCGGTTTTAAACCGATCTCAAAAATGACCCTGGGACCTTCCGAAAGAGCGGATTTCCGCTAAAAGGCGGAATATTCTTATCTCTGAGAACTTGGAGACATCAGCATGGCTCTGTCACCTAGCAGTTGTTTATCTTACAGCTCGGGACAACCTTAACCCCGCTGTGCATGCAGCCACTGGTACAATTCATAGTACCAGTGGCACCGTGCACAAGGTGTTAACCAATGCAAATGATTAAACCTAATGATTAAACCTGTACTGGGAAAAAGAAGATAACAAATATCTCAAAAGACAAAGATCGTGAGCCCCCGCAAATGCGGGGACTCATGATGTTCTTTGCCTTTTGCCTGTGCCATTTGTAACCATGCTCCTCAGATGGATGAGGTTATTTGTCATTAACTCTGCATGGCTCCACAGACAATGATTTGTGAACAGTGGCAGTGGTAAGGGTCGCCACAGTTGCAAGGCCGATGCATGTGTGTGCAGTTGGACTACAACAGTGTCATTGTTATAAGTAACACGCACAGCGCTGTATGTGGCATACAACTCGGCATACAACCCACCACGACATGAGTATGCTATCATTCAAGATCACGCAGCATGCATACATTTTTATCACATTACCTTCGTAACAGAAAGTCAACACTGATGAGCTGTCGAGTCAGAGTTAGCTTCCTTGGAGATTACTGCAGTGACTTCCCTTTAAATATTGTACTCGTCTAAAAACACCAATGTACTCCTTTGATACAATTTTACAGTAATTTTTAAATACAGCATAAAGTCATTTTACACAGGAATACAAAAATGAGATGCAGTATTAAGAGTCTGTATTTATGCATAAACTATTGTTCACAATTATTTATCATTTTAAAATGTTACCACTTTGTTTTATATTTTAAAGTAAATTTCCATGAAAATTACAGAGTTATAGTTTTAAATTGTTTGCATTGTTCGGCGAGATTCGCCGTGAGATAGTTCAAGGGATCTTTGAAAGTGGATGGATTTGATCCATCCTTTATTTATCCAATGCAAACAAAAGCGCTGCTACATACTTTTGATATGCAATGGCATGCAGAAGTGATATTGACAAAAAATCAACAGCACATAGAAAGAAAAAGGAGTGTATGCATAAATGCAATGCGAAAGCAGTCAGCAGGCACGGAGTGGCAGATGACAGCAAAACAATACTTTTATCATCCCAAGGAGGGGGAAAAAGTTGATTCCACCACAACTCAGCAGATAAGGGTGCGTGGCTTTCAGTATGGAAACACACAAAACTTTTCTTCTGTCTGCCCCTTAGCTATTTTTGGGTCATGTCGCTAGAAGGAAAAATAAGATCTCAACATAATTTAATACAATCCTGCAAATGAGACATGTACAATGCTTCTCTTTTAAAAAAAATTGTAGACAGCTAGCTTCACCCCAGCAGTGTATACCAGAGCAAAACACCTAGAGTAAATGCAATGCCACATCACACCACAGCGCATTATACAAAGGAAAAGACATTCCCAACACCTCATTGTCTTTTATTCAATAGATTTAACAACAACTAAAAGGATTAAGCCTACATGCAATTTCATGTGCATTTAATTTACTGTGTAAACATTTTCAGCAGTAAACGTCTGCCATGGGGGACCGAACGCCTTTGTAGCTGAAATACAAGGGACAGCAAAAGGTATAGATCCTCATGAGCCCACATACTGCATGGGCTCATGAGGATCTAAGCCTCTTGCAAACAGGTGACATGCTGTTTGGAATTTATTCACACACACACACACACACACACACACACACACACACACACACACACACAGAGACTTCTCGGTGTCCCAAAACTATCAGTCATCCAGCAAGTCTTCAAATTGTTTATCAAATTCATCTTTCGTGATCTGCAAGAGATTAAAAAAAAGCACTGTTATTACTGTTTTAAAAGTGAATGCGAATGAAACCATAAATAAATGGATCATTCCATGAATCAGAGATGAAAAGAATGAAATAGTGAACAGCAGAGAAGGTTACCAAGGGGAAGTAATTGCAATTGTTTCCCTTAGACTGGTGTTGAGAAAGGACAGACGTTTCCGGGGATTTTTTTTTTTTTTTAGGGGGAGGGGGAGGGGAGGGGGGGGGGGGGAGTGTCTTTTTCTTATTGTTTTTTTTTAAATAATTTGTACTAAACAACAAGCAAATGTTCAACGCTTCCTCATTTTTTTTCTGCCCTACCTATCTACCTACCCAGCCCACCCTTTGTGGAACTGCACGATTTACCATTTACCCTAATCTGAGGATGCTGATGGGGCTGACTGCTGCCATCAAGAAGCATAGATTTTCATGCACCCCTGCAACTGCAAGAGCTCATGAGGATCTGTGCCTCTTGTAGACAGCAGAGACTGGATGAGCCACTCAGACTCTCAACACCAAACATGTCAGCAAGAGGCATTCATTCTCATTAGCCCCGACGCACTGCAGCAGGAGATGGATCAACCACGATAATTTAAGGGTAGTGCCACATGAGCTTAGAGCCATCAGGCGCCAAGCTCATCTGGCACTACCCTTAAATAATCATGCCTGATTTGTCACCAGGAACTGGTATATAGCTGCTTAAGTGAGACCTCAACTTTAAGAAATCTGGCCTAGTTAACCCATTTAGCCCTCAGTCCCTACAGCAGGAGATGGATTGACCATGATATTCAAGGGTAGTGCCAGATTAGCTTGGCGCCTTCAGGCGCCAAGCTAATCTGGCCTACTCTTGAATTATGGTCAATCCATCTCCTGCAATGGGTAAATAGTCATTAGTCAACACCTCCAAAATTTGAGAAATGGGACCTTTGGGCTAGGAGGGTTAAATCTCATGAGCCCTTGCTCGCTGTTGGGGTTCATGAGAATGCATGCTTCTTGCAGATGAAACAGACTGGGGAAAAACACTTTCCAGAAGGAACAAAACGGCACTTTAGCTTTACCTTTCCTTTCTTCAGCTTTTTCATCAGTCGCAAATCTTTTCCAAGTTCATCCCAGTCATCTCCCCCATCATCATCCGCCAGTTTGCGTTTCCCCTGATTCTGTTCTTTCACAGGTTTCCCTTGTTTTTCATCCTGCGTGCGCTGATTTTTCAACTTCTTTTTCTCTTTTCTGTCAAGCCGCTTTGCCTTTTTCTCCTTCTTCTGAGACCAGGCTTCTGACTGAAAAAAAATTCAATGGAGGAACTGATGGACGTGATCACATGATACAGCCTTATACATGGATACCAGTTGGTTACTGTGAAATACATGGATACCAGTTGGTTACTGTGAAATACATGGATACCAGTTGGTTACTGTGAAATACATGGATACCAGCTGGTTACTGTGAAATACATGGATACCAGCTGGTTACTGTGAGATACATGGATACCAGTTGGTTACTGTGAGATACATGGATACCAGTTGGTTACTGTGAAATACATGGATACCAGTTGGTTACTGTGAGATACATGGATACCAGTTGGTTACTGTGAAATACATGGATACCAGTTGGTTACTGTGAAATACATGGATACCAGTTGGTTACTGTGAAATACATGGATACCAGTTGGTTACTGTGAAATACATGGATACCAGTTGGTTACTGTGAAATACATGGATACCAGTTGGTTACTGTGAAATACATGGATACCAGTTGGTTACTGTGAAATACATGGATGCCAGTTGGTTACTGTGAATTACATGGATACCAGTTGGTTACTGTGAAATACATGGATACCAGTTGGTTACTGTGAAATATATGGATGCCAGTTGGTTACTGTGAAATACACAGATACCAGCTGGTTACTGTGAAATACACATGGATGCCAGTTGGTTACTGTGAAATACATAGATACCAGCTGGTTACTGTGAAATACACAGAGGTGGTCAAGAGGCACCCTGGGCATGCATGGCGTGCCAGAAACAATATTTCTGTATTTTCTGGGAAAAAAAGTGCATGACTTTTGCAAGCTAGACATGTAACTTCGATTTTTGCTTTGCGGGTTCAAATTTGAAAATACATGTCCACAGCAGAGATTTCAAATGTACAGATCGCTGTCTTTCCATCAGCAGCAACAGCCAAAGCATATCTGCTGTTACATGGAAAAAAACAGTCAATCCATTTTGAGAAAAAACAGATTTTGACTGTATAACAAAGAACATCTTGTTTTCCAACAAGAACATACTGGCTTTTAAAGCGATTCTCCCCAGGTTTAATCATCTCAACACAGTCGGATTGACTGACTGATTGTACATTGCTTAACGTCCCGACAGCAACAAGACTTTCTCAGGACGTGCCTGCACTGCTTGTGAAAAAAAAACTAAACAAAACATTGAATGTATGTCGCCAGCCGGTCCAATACGTTAAATAAACCTAAGACATGGGGCCTAAATAAAGCTAAGACCATTTAGCAACACACATCCAATATCAAGAGCTACAGGCAGCACAGACAGTAGGGAGAGTTTTAAAAGGCAAATACAGGTGAACGGACCAAGGGTAGACAGAAACACATGCCCCAGAATAGAGAGGAAAACCCACCCTGTGGGGCTGACCAGGGTGACCCTGGGAACTAAAAAGTAGTTAACCCCACCCAAGTCCCCCAGGGCAGACCCAGGTGGGGACTCAACACAGTCAGAAAACTGTCTGCAACAGATACTGCTGACAGTATTATGTATGGGTCCTTTGTGTACTAGCTTAGAGCTTTATGATGTAAATACAATGCCAAATGTCGAAATTCATCGTTTGATGGGTGTGTTGTTTTTGTACCCGAGAGTGCAAATTATCGTCTGTATCGGCCTCGTTTTGAATTTGTACATATTAACTAGCCTACATCACAAGGCAGAACCCGATCAATCGATACTGCAGACGACGGAGGCGGTCATCGTTGTCCAGTGGGTACACACGCGTCAGTGTAGACATGTACTGATGTTCTCCGGCATCCCTTTGACATAATTTTCCACGAGAATGTAAAATAAATTTTCCACTTATTCGCTATGCTGTCAAAATCAATGCGGGTTCCGCTTGACCTGCTACCCTGAGTAACGGGCAATCGTGCTGTGGGCGTGGCTTCAAGTTCTTCGACTCGGGTCTCCGCGCCAAGCCGGCGACTGAGCCAGCGTCACGAAACAGAACAGTGGTATTTTACCCACTTTTACCCATTTCTGCCTTGCAGTTTCACATCACACACATCGAAGTCTACGTAACTGAAAGCATCTCTGGAAACGACAAATGCACCATCGCAGCAGAAACACTACCTCTGTGAATCGAGTGAATGAGAGCCCGCACAGACAAAAACGTGTCACGACCTGATCGATGTCGGCAGCCGGTGCCTCAATTTTGACACACAGGCCGTAGTTGTCTGATCCTTGCAGCATAAAATCTGATGAACTAGCTCGTAACTTCATGATAAAACAGGTTTAAAATCTTGCAAAATCAGTAAGAGATAAATTCTACTGAAGATCATGAATTCTCAGTCTCTAGCGCTCGTGAAACTATAGGAAGATCATAACCGGATTACTTACTGTTTCACATAGCAAGAAAGCGACAAATTCCGGATGGGCGGTCAAGCCAAGCTCTATATTCCCTTGTCCGATGTCAATTCTACTTAGGAGTATCTTGTCTCTCTTTCTTCTCTTCAATTACGAGTCTGTCATTGTCGGCCGGCGCGAGTCGACTGATACTTTCTTTTTTTCTTTGCTGGTTCATCCGACATCTTGTCTCTGATTGGTTATAATTATGCATATGACCTAAGGTCGTATAGAATAGTTATGACGTCAGCTACCTGATCGTCTATCGGAAGCAATCTTTTGACCGGGTCCAGCCGCACGATTCCGCTGGCCTCTTTCGCTTTGAACGGACGAAAGAAAGCATTTGGTGGGACAATGGGATGGTCACTGTCTAAGTGGGTATGTATACTGAAGCCCAGTAAAAGCTTTTTGCGAACTGAAGCATTAAAAAAGGTTGGTCATGCCCCTTTAACGATTGATACAAACTAACACGCTGCCTGCAAGCAACATACTGGCTTTGAACGAGAGATACAAACTAACATACTGCCTGCAAGCAACACACTGGCTTTGAACCAGAAATACAAACTAACACACTGCCTGCAAGCAACATACTGGCTTTGAACCAGAGATAAAAACTAACACACTGCCTGCAAGCAACATACTGGCTTTGAACGACAGATACAAACTAACACACTGCCTGCAAGCAACATACTGGCTTTGAACCAGAGATATAAACTAACATACTGCCTGCAAGCAACATACTGGCTTTGAACGACAGATACAAACTAACACACTGCCTGCAAGCAACATACTGGCTTTGAACCAGAGATACAAACTAACACACTGCCTGCAAGCAACATACTGGCTTTGAACGAGAGATACAAACTAACATACTGCCTGCAAGCAACATACTGGCTTTGAACGAGAGATACAAACTAACATACTGCCTGCAAGCAACATACTGGCTTTGAACAAGAGATACAAACTAACACACTGCCTGCAAGCAACAAACTGGCTTTGAACCAGAGATACAAATTAACACACTGCCTGCAAGCAACAAACTGGCTTTTAACGAGGCTAAAAGGGTTAAATAGGTTAAACAAAGGCCACACATACAGACAGAAGCCACCTACCCCCTCCAAAATGAGTTCCAGCACCGCAGACAGCACAAGGTATGTTGTTCTGTGAGTCTGGGCCTTACAACTTCAAGCCATAAGGTACAAAATCACAGACCACCACACATACAGTCCTAAACATGAAAAAGTCTGGCACTACTGGCACCTACCCGAGGCGGACGTGTGAGTGTTTTCTTCTTGCTCTCTCCAGTCTGTAGTAGTTGTTGCTGTCTCAGTTTCTCTCGAGCTTTGTCTCTGTACCCAAAATAATAATGTGGACAATCAAATCTGCAGAATCATTGCTGGAAAAAAGCTGACACTGTTACCCTTTCAGCCCCAAGGTCCCATTTCTCAAATTTTGGTGTTGCCTAATGACCCATTGCAGGACATGGATTGACCATGATAATTCAAGGGTAGTGCCAGATTAGCTTGGCGCCTGATGCTCCACCCTGAAGGTGCCATGTTAATCTGGCACTACCCTTGAATTATCATGGTCAATCCATCTCCTGCTGGGGGGACGCAGGGCTAATTGGGTTAATTCATTCTAGATGCCCATGTCAATAGCTGCGAATGTGGTGTTGCTAGCAGCAACGCGATATGACGCTTCCAGGGCTACTGATGATGGCCGGCGCCTTGAACAAGATAAATGCAAGATGCGTACATGCTCATGAGCATGAATACACAGGCGGCTCATGAGCATGAATACACAGGCGGCTCATGAGAATGAATACACAGGCGGTTCATGAGCATGAATACACAGGCGGTTCATGAGCATGAATACACAGGCGGCTCATGAGCATGAATACACAGGCGGCTCATGAGCATGAATACACAGGCGGTTCATGAGCATGAATACACAGGCGGCTCATGAGCATGAATACACAGGCGGTTCATGAGCATGAATACACAGGCGGCTCATGAGCATGAATACACAGGCGGTTCATGAGCATGAATACACAGGCGGCTCATGAGCATGAATACACAGGCGGTTCATGAGCATGAATACACAGGCGGTTCATGAGCATGAATACACAGGCGGTTCATGAGCATGAATACACAGGCGGCTCATGAGAATCTGTCAGTCTTGCTACTGAAATAGATTACTCAAACGGAAATCCTGGAACTGAATGGATAAAAAAAAAAATTAAGGTTGAGCGAAAACCTTACGTATCACCACATGGCTGACTTTAAAATAGACTGACGAGCAAAAGAAATGCAACATTATCAAAATCTGATACACATACACGCTTCTTTTGCTTGTCAGTATCAATTAGTCTATTTATGGACAGTTCATCCATGGACAACAAGTTATTTTTTTATATCAGGGGTAAAAGGCCAGCTGGAGCTCATAAGAATCTTTGAAGAATGACAATGACAAGAACAAGGAACTTTTATTTTCCAACGGTAGAAGTTATTGGTTGCAGGACCAGTTTTCAAACGTGCCGTTGTTACATCTAATACGTAACAAGGACACACACGTAAAACACAAAAATGATACCATAAAGTAATTTGTTGATAGTAGGAAACATATAATAATAGTAATAATAATAATAGTAATAGAAAGGTACTGGTACTGTACAAAAATAAAATATCTATGTCCACAAAAACTGTATGTTCTCACCTGAAAGGGATGGCCTTAATGTCGACTTCCGCAGGAGTGAAATTTGTGACAGATTTCCCTCTAAGTTCTGGCATCTTGGGGATTCTCAGCAACCCAAAGCCCTGCGCCAGAAGGCCATAGTCCAAATCTGCAACAAAAACAAACAAAAAAGACCCAAGCAGGTAGCCGAGATGTTTCAACCCATATCATTCGCAATACACGAGTGTGTGAAGTAAGTTTGACTAAAATAGTTCAAGGGTAGTGCCAGAATAGCTTGATGCCCTTAGGCGCCAAGCTATTCTGGCACTACCCTTGAATTAAAGCCATTGGTCTATATCTTATCCGCAAGTACTATAATGTAGCTTGCGTATGGCAGTGTACAAATCTGAAGCTTTTAGCCTCAGTATGATAAGGGTTAACCAATTTAATACCAACACACTACAGGAGATACATCAACCATGCTAATTCAAGGTTAACCCATTCAGCCCCGAGTCACTACAGCTTGAGATGGATTGACCATGCTAATTCAAGGGTAGTGCCAGATTAGCTTGGCGCCATCAGGCGCCAAGCTAATCTGACACTACCCTTGAATTATCATGGTCAATCCATCTCCTGCAGCTGGTACATAGTTGTTAGGCAACACATCCAAAATTTGAGAAATTGGACCTTGGGGCTAAAAGGGTTCCTGCAGGATTAGCTTAGCGCCTGATGGCACCAAGCTAATCCGGCACTACCCTTGAAGTATCATGTTGACCCATCTCCAGCAGCTGGTACATAGTCGACTGGTGACACCTTTAAAGTTGGGAAAATGTATTTTTCTCTAAAATGTATTTTTGGGGAGAAAATACTTACCGATGGCATTACTATGTGGAAGTAGCACTTAGCCTATCAATTTCAGCCCAGGGATTGTTGTGTACAGCAACGCCACCGGGGAAACACCCGAGTGAGCTGTACCAACATCCCTGAGTAGCTTCCCTTCACTGAGTAGCTTCCCTTACCTCATACGGGTAAGTGCGCAGCGTCAACAGTTCCGCGCTTAGCTTCCAGCAAGCAGGTTGTCGTCAGTGAGGAAACAAATGTATTTTTCTCTAAAATGTATTTTTTCGAGAAAATACTTACCGATGGCATTACCCGGGCCCCGCTCGCTGCCAGTTAAGCTAAGAGCGAAACTGGTGACGCTGCGCACTTACCCGTATGAGGTAAGGGAAGCTACTCAGTGAAGGGAAGCTACTCAGGGATGTTGGTACAGCTCATTCGGGTGGTTCCCCGGTGGCCTTGCGGTACACAACGATCTTACTTACTTACGCCTGTCACCCCTACCCGGGTATAGGCCATCGACGAGAGACCTCCAGCAACTCCTGTCCTGTGCTTCTCCTTCGATTCTACTCCAGGTGGTTCCCAGTCTCTTGATGTCTGATTGGAGGTCTCGACGCCAGGAGTTTCTCGGCCTACCTCTTTTCCTCTTTCCCTGGGGGTTCCATGACAATGCCTGCCTAGTGATACTGGAAGCTGGCTTTCTCAGACTGTGACCGATCCATCCCCATCTTCTTCGCCCAATTTCATTCTCTGCTGTTATCTGCTCTGTTCTCTCCCAGAGTCTGACGTTGCTGATCTTCTCTGGCCAGTGGATTTTCAAAATTCTTCTAAGGCAACTGTTCATGAAGGTCTGTACTCTGTTGACTGTGGTTTTTGTCAATCTCCATGTCTCTGCTCCATATAGGAGAACTGCTTTTACATTGGAGTTGAATATCCGGACTTTGGTGTGTTGTGACAGCTCTCTGGAACTCCACACTTTTTTCAACTGGAGAAAGGCTGCTCTGGCTTTACCGATTCGTGCTCTGACATCTGCATCAGTGCCGCCTTTTTTGTCTATGATGCTCCCGAGATAGGTGAAGGACTCCACCTCCTCCAACGGGGTGCCAGCAAGCAAGACTGGTTCTTCCCTGGTTGCGTTCAGCCTCATTGTCTTTGTTTTCTGTTTGTGAATGGTGAGGCCCACTTGGGACGAGATGTCAGCAAGCCTCGTGGTCTTGTCCTGCATTTGTTGATGAGTGTGGGACAGTAATGCCAAGTCGTCTGCAAAATCGAGGTCGTCAAGCTGTGTCCACAGTGTCCACTGTATTCCACTTCGTCTGTGCTCTGTGGTCCTCTTCATGACCCAGTCTATGGCCAGTAGGAAGAGGAACGGAGACAGCAGACACCCCTGCCTGACACCAGTTCTGACCTGGAGCTCTCTGGTGAACTGCCCTTCGTGGATCACGCGACATGTCATGCCATCATAGCTACTCTTGATCAGGCGGACGAGCTCTGTGGGTACACCGTAATGTCGTAGGAGTTTCCACAGAGTCTCTCGGTCCACGCTGTCAAATGCTTTCTCATAATCCACAAAGTTGACGTACAGCGGGGAGCTCCACTCCAGAGACTGTTCCACGATGATGCGGAGAGTGGCGATCTGGTCTGTACATGATCGGTTCTTCCTGAATCCTGCTTGCTGGTCTCTCAGCTGGGGGTCAACGGAGCTCTTCATTCTCTCTAGGATGATCCTGTTGAAGACCTTTCCTGGTACTGACAGCAAGGTGATTCCTCTGTAGTTGGAACACTTGCTGAGGTCGCCTTTCTTGGGAAGCTTGATTAGGTACCCCTCCTTCCAGTCAGCTGGCATCTACACAACGATCCCTGGGCTGAAATTGATAGGCTAAGTGCTACTTTCACATAGTAATGCCATCGAAAATGTTTTTCGAGGAAACAAAGCGGCTTTTGGGTCTGGATTGCACATGCGAAGCCCCAAAGATTACTTACTTACGCCTGTCACCCCTACCCGGGTATAGGCCATCGACGAGAGACCTCCAGCGACTCCTGTCCTGTGCTTCTCCTTCGATTCTACTCCAGGTGGTTCCCAGTCTCTTGATGTCTGCTTGGAGGTCTCCACGCCAGGAGTTTCTCGGCCTACCTCTTTTCCTCTTTTCCTGGGGGATCCATGACAATGCCTGCCTAGTGATACTGGAAGCTGGCTTTCTCAGACTGTGACCGATCCATCCCCATCTTCTTCGCCCAATTTCATTCTCTGCTGTTATCTGCTCTGTTCTCTCCCAGAGTCTGACGTTGCTGATCTTCTCTGGCCAGTGGATTTTCAAAATTCTTCTAAGGCAACTGTTCATGAAGGTCTGTACTCTGTTGACTGTGGTTTTTGTCAATCTCCAAGTCTCTGCTCCATATAGGAGAACTGCTTTTACATTGGAGTTGAAAATCCGGACTTTGGTGTGTTGTGACAGCTCTCTGGAACTCCACACTTTTTTCAACTGGAGAAAGGCTGCTCTGGCTTTACCGATTCATGCTCTGACATCTGCATCAGTGCCGCCTTTTTGTCTATGATGCTCCCAAGATAGGTGAAGGACTCCACCTCCTCCAACGGGGTGCCAGCAAGCAAGACTGGTTCTTCGAAGCCCCAAAGATGCTTCACTTCTAAACTTTGGTTTTCATCTTCTGAAGACTACATATCAAGTTCAGGTTATAGATCAACATGAAAGTGCAAGGGCAGACACTGATTAGCTAAGTGCCTCCAGGCACCAAGCTAGTCAGGGACTACCCTTGAACTATCAACCTCCATCAATCTTCTGCCATGGCGCATCAGGATGGAATAAGTTAACTCAGGTGGGATAAAAACATACTTATCCAGTAATAATGAGAATAATGAAACACAGCAAATTCTAAAGCATTTTCCTAAACACAAATTGCTCAAAGTGCCACAAGCAGAACTCAACACACACACTCATGAAAAAACGCATGAATTCAAAACAGGTAATACCTTTCAGCCTGAAGATCATACTACACTCATGTTTGATGTAGCTCTGAATGAAAGACACAAACGCCCGCACACCTTTTTCATAAACAGCCCTGTGGATTAAAAACAGAACAGAAACAAATAAATTTTCTACTGGTTTCAGTTTTAGGAGCATGGCATGCCTACATGTGCCGCATATACAGTCACTGACATTGTAACCCCGCAGCTGCATTTCACCAAACGACAATGTTGCAGGAGATGGATTGACCATGATAATTCAAGGGTAGTGCCAAATTGGCATCGACAGGCGCCAAGCTAATCTGGCACTACCCTTGAATTATCATGGTATCAGGCCCAAGCTAATCTGGCACTACCCTTGAATTATCATGGTCGATCCATCTCTTGAAACTTGTACACATATAGTCATTAGATGACACCTCTCAAATTTAGCCGTGGGATATTGTGCGTCCACTTGTCCAGGTATCCGGGTTGTTGTCTCAAAGAGTGTGCCCGAATGCAGGGATCACACAAAAAATGCACCTAACATCTTACAGCACAATTACAGAATTAATTCAAGGGTAGTGCCAGATTAGCTTGGCGCCAACAGGCGCCAAGCTAATCCGGCACTACCCTTGAATTATCATAGTCAATTCATCTCCTGATGTAGTGCATCAGGACAGCCAGAGTGTAAGTATCGTGCTGCTGAAGCTGCGTGTTTACCACGTAGTCGGCCGTTGTTCCTTAAACACACAATAGCAGGAGCTGGATCAGCTATAATAGTTCAAGGGTAGTGCCAGATTAGCTTGGCACTCTCTAAAATGTGCACTTTCAAAATAGGCAGTTCCCTTTGGTGTGAAAAGTTTTGGGCACACCGACAGGTGCCCTTGTGCTTGCAAGCTTACAGATAGGATTCAAATGACACGCTGCAATTCTGGGCACCTTGTACATGTTGAACATCACTATTTGTTATAAAATACAAAACCAAATTCCAAACACTCAAACCCACCGGTCTTTGATGGCAAGTGACCGAAGTTTGTTCACCATACTGACTGCTTCTCCATCCTTTTCCATTTCTGTCAGGGGGACCTGTTCAACGAAAACACATCAAACAATACTGAACCAACAGCAAAAATGAAAACAATTACAAAATGCCAACCAGCGTAATCCCAAGGCCACTTTTGTCAAATCTGGTGTGGCCTGACGACTAACACATCAACCATCATAATTCAAGGGTAGTGCCAGATTAGCTTGGCACCATCAAGTGGCAAGCTAATCTGGCACGATCCATCTCCCGCTGTAGTGCGTGAGGGCTAAATGGGCTAAACTTGGAACAGCCACAGTGCAGTCCGCTTAACACAAATTTCTGGGGACAGAGAAAATTAGTTCCTGTAAAACGTATTCCATGTTGACCGATTTAGACTAAAAAATTTTCACAGTCTGAAAGAAGAGCGTGTGTGGGTGATGTGTATCTGAGTGTGCCCTCCCCTGGAGGTTAAACGTGCAAAAGCATCATTCTTCACCTGCTTACTCTCATCTCAATAGGACAACAATACACCACATGCGTACAGCTCGTGAATTTATTGTACAATCTATCAGGAAAACAATAATCCATCTGATAAAAAACTCCGTAGCCATGTGCAGTGTATCAACTAGTGTGCTATTTTTAGCTGTGTACCAATGTGTACAGGCAATATTTTAAATGCTTCCTCTTGCCAGTCAGTGTGTGTACACAACCTGCAGTGGATATGTGTCTGTCAACGTCCTCTGAGGTGTGTACCAATACATGTGAGCACACCTGTTGAGCATTAAATGTTGATCACAATGGATAACCTCGGCCATTGGCGATGCAAATCGGACTGAGGTGTGAAAGCTAACATGCGGTTGTTCAAGCGTATTAGCCATTGCATAACGGAGTTCGCGGGTACTTCTGTAAACAAAGCTTCCGCGTGCAGTGTTACACAGAGGACGGCATCGTCTCCGTCCTTGGAATGGTTGTTCATGTTAAACAGGTGAAAATACTAACAACTGCTCTGTTGGGGAAACAAAATCACCTTTGTGTTAAGCAGGAATTTCATGTTAAGCATTTTGTGTTAACCATGAAATTTTAATAGAGAACAAGAGGGCTGTCTACCCGGAATTCAAAAAGGTTTTGTGTTAACCAGAAATTCGTGTAATGTGTGTTCGTGTTAACTGGACTCCATTGTACATGCCTTACCAAGCAAAAGAGTACAATTCACACAATTACATAATACCATTCGGATATACCGCTTAAGCTGCATATCTGGATGCCGTTAGTCTCGAATGAGTTAACTTTCCCCTTACCTTCTGGTTAATCTGAATAAACTTGATGAAGGTATCCTCTGCAGGCAGCAACATCACAAGCGCATTCCCTGTGTTCCCAATACGCGCCGTTCTTCCACAACGATGTACAAATGCACTGATGAACACAAAACAGGAAGTCTGTAAGCACTCCTTCCGCATCTATCTGGACATCAGACATTCCATCAAACCTGCCGCTATGGTCACCTGTATAAAGCGGTCAACTGGTGACAGCAGCCATGTAAACCTGGTGACAGCAGCCATGTAAACCTTTGAGTGGCAGCGCTTCTTAGCAGGAAAAAAGTGCTTCCATCAGCCATTTAACCCCAAGGCTGCATTTCTCAAACTTTGGAGGTGCCACTTAACAACTATGTACCAGTTGCGGGAGATGGATCAACCCTGATAATTCAAGGGTAGTGCCAGATTAGCTTGGCACCATAAGGCACCAAGTTAAACTGGCACTACCCTTGAATTATCACGGTCGATCCATAACCTTCGTTAATGCGCGTATGGTTTTAGTTTACTTCTGAGCGTTTTTAGCACATAAATTGCCCTTTTATAAAAACGAGCACTACAAGTCATCCATAACTTGCAGCCGGCTGTCGCTCAGGACCACTTTTTGACCCTCAGTATACAGGTCAAGTATGTATCTGGTTTAACCCTTTTAGCCCCGGATCCCTACAGCAGGAGATGGCTTGACCATGACAATTCAAGGGTAGTGCCAGATTAGCTTGGCGCCGTCAGGCGCCAAGCTAATCTGGCACTACCCTTGAATTATCATGGTCAAGCCATAATCCTGCAACTGGTACACAGTCGTTAGGCATCACCTCCAAAATTTGAAAAATGGGACCTTGGGGCTACAAGGGTTAATTGCAAGCGGCATCTGTGTAAGCTCCGTCATTCTCATGAACGTGATCACTGCCCATCATCTGAAGGCCCCTTGCATGGCTGACCTCTACCAGTGGGGTGCACTGGCAGAATCTAACAATTCTGTGCATTCCTCTGACCCACTCATGATTTAGGGCTAAATGCTAGTCACCTGGCCGAGCTTGGGGGATCGTACTGTATGACCCAATGTACATCGGGAATGTCGATCCCTCGAGCCATTACGTCTGTGCACACCAGCAGGCCACTGTAACATGCACACAACCAAAGTGTGAATACAAACAAAATGTTCCCCTCAACCATGCAAAATCTGCGTCACATCTAACATAAAATAAAACTGTGATCTTAACCCATTCAGCCCGGAGTCCCTACAGTAGGTGATGGATCGACCACGGTAATTCGAGGGTAGTGCCAGATTAGCTTAGTGCTATCCGGCGCCAAGCTAATCTGGCAATACCCTTGAATTATCATGGTCGATCCATCTCCTGCAACTTGAACACATTATTGTCGTTAGATGACACCTCTAAAATTTGGCCATGGGATTAATTAGGTTAGCTATAAGGGGTGGGGGTTTGGGAGCAGTATCATGGTTTCTCAACCCAATTAAACCCCACCAAACATATTGTGCGTCCACTTGTCCAGGTGGGGTGTTGTCTCAAAAAGTGTGCCCGAAGGCAGGCATCCCACAAACAATGCACTTAGCATCTTACAGTACAATTACAGAATTAACCCATTTAGCCTCGACATCCTACAGCATGAGATTGATTGACCATGAGAATTCAAGGGTAGTGCCAGATTAGCTTGGCGCCTGTCGGCGCCAAGCTAATCTGGCACTACCCTTGAATTATCATGGTCAACCCATCTCCCGCCACTGGTACATAGCCGTTAGGTAACACCTCCAAAATGTAGGAAGTGCAGCTGTGGGGATAAATGGGTTAAAATGAAGTAGATGCTGTCCACGAAGACGCTCTGAAAAATGACAAATAAATTAACTGACCTTGTCATGGTACGAAATTTTCCAAACACTTTGTTTCGTTTCTGCTTCATCTTGCTGTGTATGGCCAGAACTTCAACACGCTTCAAGATTCTGACCGGAGATTAAAAAAACAACTAAATACGATTTATAATAAATCTCAGATTAACACTTTCACACTCACATCTTTACAGCCAGAGGATTGATCAAACATGATTATTTCAGGGTACAGCCAAGGCACCAAGCTAATTTGCACACTACCTCTGAACAAGCATGCCTGATCAATTGGATGTCCAAGTAAACCCTTGAGCTATCAAGGTCTATCATCTCCCACAAATGGTAAAGACACATTTTCATCAACTCAGTCTTCGGACAAACTACTGAACACCTGCAAGCACATTTTCCAAATACTGGCGACATTTTCTAATGAATACACACACAATGAAAACAGAAAATAGAGGTTGAAAACCATTTAAGTTAGAAACATAAAACAAGACGTTAAAGATCTTTCTTCACAAAGATATGGAAACATCTATTTTCAACTCTATTTTCTGTTGTTTTTTTTGCACATGAAACCCTAGAGGCAACAGTTTAACTACATTTTGAATACACACACAACTTTTGTGAGATATATGTAAATGGAAAATGATAGTTCAAGATTAGCTTGCTGCCTGAGGCCAATTTGGAGACAAGCATGCACACGTGTGGCAAATGGATTGACCATGGCAGTTCATGAGAAGCTTTGCTCCTCAGACAAATGATGCACACACACTGGTTTCAGGTGTGGTGAATGGACAATCAAGAGAACTCACAACTGCAGACATTTTGAGAAGTAGTCAACGCAGGCACACGTACTGAAGAATAGAAGAATCTTCTCTTTCCCATGGCTCCTGAGAAATGTCACCAGCTGGCTGAACTTTTCATCGGCTTCTACGATCTGCAAATAAACAGTGACATAATAGTTCAAGGGTAGTGCCAGAATAGCTAGGCGCCCTGGAGGGCGCCAAGCTATTCTGGCTCTACCCTTGAATTGTCCATGACAAAAGACACCTCGCACACTTATATACAATGACCTGGTGAGAGTTCTCAAGGATAAAAGACACGGTGTATAAAACATTGTATTATTGTCATTTGAAATGAGTGACTTTTACCATGAAGTAATTTTTCAGAGTGGAAGGTGTCCTCTGGCCCAGGTTTTCAGCGTCTCTCTTCTCCTTCACAGTTATACGCAGAGGATTTCTCAGTCCTGCTCGGATTAAATTCTCCACCTCATCTGTCTGTGTTGCAGAGAAAAGCCCCGTCCGTCGCAGTTTTGGCAGGTAGCCCAAAATTGTGTTGATGCTAAAAACAAAACATTTTTTCAGAGAATCACTCTTACATCTACAATTGTTAACCGTTTGGCTGTTGGTAGCAGTCTCCGTCATGATGACTTCAATTCACGACAAAAAACACTACTGAAAGCCAAAAGGTTAACATGCTGAGCAACGAGGTCGCAATTCCAAAGTTTACAATTGGTTGTGCATTGCTTAACGTCCCGACAGCAACAAGAGTTTCTCAGGACGTGCCTGCACTGCTTGTGAAAAAAAAAAAACCAGAATATTGAATGTATGTTACCAGCTGGTCTAATACGCTAAATAAACCTAAGACCATTTAGCAACACACATCCAATATCAAGACCTACAGGCAGCGCAGACAGTAGCGAGAGTTTAAAAAAGGAAAATACAGGTGAATGGACCAAGGGTAGACAAAAACACATGCCCCAGAATAGAGGGGAAAACCCACCCTGTGGGGCTGACCAGGGTGACCCTGGGAACTAAAAAGTAGTTAACCCCACCAAAGTCCCCCAGGGCAGACCCGGGTGGGGGATCCAAAGTTTACAGGTCGCCCTGTGAACAGCTTGACCAAAAGAGCTCAAGGATGGTGCTGGAATAGCTTGGGACCTGGAGGCACAATGTCAGTCCAGATCTACCCTTGAACATTAACCCTTATCATTTGGAATACACCAGTGTGTGAAATAAGTGTGACTAAAATAGTTCAAGGGTTGTGCCAGAATAGCCTGGCGCCTCTAGGCGCCAAGCTATTCTGGCACCACCCTTAAACTGAAGCCATTATCTGTAAGTACTATAATATAGCTTGCATATGGCAGTGTACAAATTGGAAGCTTTTAGCCTCAGCATGATATGGGTTAATGTAGGGAATCTGAGCTGAATGGGTCAATATATCAACCCATTTTATCCCATTTAGCTGCAGTTGCCCAAATTTTGAAGGTGTCTATGTACCAGTTGCAGGAGATGGGTCGGCCATGATAATTCAAGGGTAGTGCCAGATTAGCATGGCGCCTGTCGGCGCCAAGCTAATCTGGCACTACCCTTGAATTATCAGGGTCGATCTATCCCTTACTGTTGCGCGTCGGGGCTAAATGGGTCAATGTGAACTTGCACATTCCTTTGCTCAAAGTGAACTGGAAATAGGTTGTTAACACTTTCAAGGTATGCTGTATCTGGATATACTGCTTTATGCTGCAGATGCAGCAGGACTCAAATGAGTTAACAATAACATGTGAAGGAGGCAAGTAAAAGAGTGGTCACACACCTGGCCTCAAATCCCATGTCCAGCAGGCGATCAGCTTCATCCAGCACGAGCACCTCCTGTGAAAGAAAGCGATAGCACAGTCAATGATTTCAGTACATGTATCTTATTTGTTATCATATGTTGTAACATGTGCGGGCCAACGCCGGCCCGATGGCCTTTTTGCGCATTGAGTAGGTGGGTTACACCTTGCGGATTCAGACTGATAGAGTTATGTCTAAAATTATAGGTGGAATCACATTGCAAATCTGGTGGATTTACACCCTGGTGGATTCATGCTAGTAGATTTACACTGGGCAGATTCACGCAGAGCAAATTTTCATCTAAATATAGCTAAGTTGATCCATTTCCTGAGCCAAAGTGTCGCCTCCGTAGCAGAGGTGTGAGGAAAGGCAGTGGGTGTTGGGCAGATTTGAAAGGGTTTGAGAGATCCATAGCAAGCCAGACCAATATTACCACTATACTGAAAGAAACTCTGGGATATGACTGAGGAAATGGGGCGTGGGTGGGGGGAGGGGGGAGTGCACGTATGGGCCTTTCTGAGCGAAGAGATCCCATCTTGACCAAACTGAACTCAACTAAACTGACCCATTCAGAGTTACATACCAGCGCCTTCACACTCATTGCCAGATTGAATTCTCCCTGCTTTCTGCTGAAGAGGTCATCCAATCGCCCTGGGGTAGCAATAATGATATTTCCCCTGCCAACACAAAACAAAAACTGATATACATGTAGTCTCAAACTGAAACCTCACCATCTCCTTTTTTGAGGAGCAGATGTAGGAAAAGCAGGCCCTTTTTCCAGCACCAAGAGGCACAGATTCTCCTGCGTTCAGAGAATTCATGAAAATCCACGCCTGTTGTTGATGTAATTTAAAGGCCTTACAGAGTATATACACAATTTTTATCTGAACGTGTCTGGAAACTATTTAACCCTTTTGCCGTCACAGGTGCTAAAATGTTGTATTTCCCAGCGCCACAGCTGTTTCGCCAGACCGCTGTGGCGCAACACCTCTTACCTTTAAAAGGCTATAACTCTTGAACCACAGAACCGAATTACTTCATTTTTTTAAAAAAATGGAAATAAGAAAACAAATTTGTACACTGGCACCTTTTCTCTTTCATGTGACTCACTGAAAGTTTTATATCTAGCCTGATGCAAGAAGAATAAACAAAATCTGTGTTCTCAACACACAAGGCAGTCACCAACACAGTAACAAACACATGATAATATACATATCAAGAAATATATTGAGAAAATGGTCAACTCACTAGTAGAGAATAGTTGGTTTTTCAGAGCTCTACAGATAATCCATAACATACCCACTCACAAGCATAGTCCATGAAGAAAACACAACACTTTTCTGCATGAGATCTGCTCGCGAGAGTGCTCATACTCGGTTCTGGCTAATAGGTCGGATCGTTATCAGAGCTATCTTGCAAACTTCCAAAAAGCTTTTTGTCAACTTCGCTGCCACATGGATGCTCCTCGTCCGAATCAACATCAGTTTGTGATGTTAGGAGGTTCAAACAATGCAAAACTTCCTCCTTAGGGAGTCACTTGTGCTGTTCAAATCGCCCTTTCGATGTTTCAGCCATCACGAAAAAGCACCGCTCCCAAACAGTTTGAAAAACTCGCAATTTCTTCGCTCAAAACTCTCAATCGCAATCAAAGTTGGCGCCGGAATGAAAGAGGGAATTCCCCTGTCCCATGATGCACTATTATTGACCAAAACTACCTCACACTTTAGAGTCATGATCAAGTGCAGTGAACTCGACTGTGTTACTCGCCAAAAGGCGAGATCGGCGGCGAAAAAAGTTAAGGTGATTAATCATCAGCTCAAACAGAGGTATTGCACACCACATCGCTCAAACAGAGGTATTGTACACCACATCGCTCAAACAGAGGTATTGCACACTGCATCACTCAAACAGAGGTATTGTACACCACATCGCTCAAACAGAGGTATTGCACACCACATCGCTGAAACAGAGGTATTGCACACCACATCGCTCAAACAGAGGTATTGCACACCACATCGCTCAAACAGAGGTATTGCACACCACATCGCTCAAACAGAGATATTGCACACCACATCACTGAAACAGAGGTATTGCACACCACATCGCTCAAACAGAGGTATTGCACACCACATCGCTGAAACAGAGGTATTGCACACCACATTGCTGAAACAGAGGTATTGCACACCACATCGCTCAAACAGAGGTATTGCACACCACATCGCTCAAACAGAGGTATTGCACACCACATCGGCCATACACAATTACAATCTATTCTGATAGCTCATTCTATGAATTTTTCTTTTGCGTGCTTTTTTCTGTTGATTAGACTGTTTTTGTTCTGCAGAGGTGTGAGCATGTGTGTGTGTGTGTGAGCATGTGTGTATGTGTGTGAGCGAGAGCATGTGTGTGTGTGTGCAAGGGAGAGGAGAAGTAGACAGAGCGGGCCTGACCACAACAATTTTTGTTTGGACAGAAACTTACACCTTCGGCTGTTGGTAGTGACTTTTGTAGTGATAATTCCTGCTTGAATCGTGTCAAAGGTCGCTACTGACACCCAAAGGGTTAATAGTCAAAACAGCAACCCGAGCTTACTTACTTTACTTACGCCTGTCACCCCTACCCGGGTATAGGCCGTCGACGAGAGACCTCCAGCAACTCCTGTCCTGTGCTTCTCCTTCGATTCTACTCCAGGTGGTTCCCAGTCTCTTGATGTCTGCTTGGAGGTCTCGACGCCAGGAGTTTCTCGGCCTACCTCTTTTCCTCTTTCCCTGGGGGTTCCATGACAATGCCTGCCTAGTGATACTGGAAGCTGGCTTTCTCAGACTGTGACCGATCCATCCCCATCTTCTTCGCCCAATTTCATTCTCTGCTGTTATCTGCTCTGTTCTCTCCCAGAGTCTGACGTTGCTGATCTTCTCTGGCCAGTGGATTTTCAAAATTCTTCTAAGGCAACTGTTCATGAAGGTCTGTACTCTGTTGAGCAACCCGAGCATCAGGCACTAATTGCAACAATTAATGTACAAAATATCAGCACATGCACCTACCCATTATTTAAAAAGTGTGCAATGTCTTGTTGTGGCTTGGATCCACCAATCAGAAGGAGTGAGGAAAACTGAGTGCAGAACTTCAAGAAGTGAGAAATGACCTCATCAATCTGGGTGGCAAGCTCACGTGTTGGTGTAAGAATGATTGCTCCGACCTTGAAAACATCATAAGAAAAAATCAATAATAATGCATTAAATTATATGAGTACGCAAGATAATAAATAAGCTGACTCAACCATTTCAAAGTCACACATACACTGTATGCTTTCTTTTGTTCTTTTCAAGTATGCAAACTCCCCAAAACAGGCATCATACTTATCAAAACAGAACTACTACTGATTTTCAAGTATGCAAACTCCCAAAAACAGGCATCATACTTATCAAAACAGAACTAACAGAACTACTATTGATTTTCAAGTACGCAAACTCCCAAAAACAGGCATCATACTTATCAAAACAGAACTACTATTGAAAAGACTGCCAGTGCTAATATTTTAGGAAGGTTACAAAGTAAAGTAGTAAAGTAGATAATAGCATTGTCAGGGGAGAGAAATGTGCATGATCGACCAGTGATCATAGATCTACTGTGGCCAAAGCACCAAAAATAAAAGAGATAGGAAAGAGAGGGGGCGCTAAAAAAGTGACTGAAAGCAATGCATATGGAAGCCCCCCCCCCCCCCCCCCCCCGCCCCGAAGGGGGGCGTATCACATATCCCACTGTTCCAGCCACTCAGTGCATGGAAATTTAAATCTAGGTCCCCCCCAAGGGGACTACTATACCAGAACTACTATTGATTTTCAAGTATGCAAACTCCCCAAAACAGGCATCATACTTATCAAAACAGAACTACTATTGATGGAAAAATGAACATTGAATTCTGCTGCCCACTGTTTGCTATGTGTGTGCTTGTGTGTGTGTGTGTTTAACAACAATCATGTGTACATTTACATTTTTGATACTCACTGCCCAACAAAACATGACAAAAACCAACAAAAAAGAGTTTATGACAAGACAAAGATGAGACAACAAAGGTTTTTTTGTTGATGCTTCTTTTTCCTTTCATAAGCATGCTTTAATGTTTGATCTTCTCTAACAGTCAGTCAATGCAGATACCAACCTCATGCTTTTTGAGAGGGGTCTCCCTGCGCATGAGAATTTCGATGATCGGAATAACAAACGCTAGTGTCTTTCCACTTCCTGTGACAGCCTCCACTGCTACATCTTTGTTTTTCATGAACTGTGGAATACATGCTGCCTGTAAAGAGAAATAATCAAAATTAACAAAAATTGAAACTAATGCTAAATTGCTCATAGTTTTATGAAAACGAAATCTTGTCATATGCACAGGGTAAACAGTTCCCGGTCAACAAACGTAGATCTCTGCCATAGATCTGTAATAACCCATGTCTTTAGCAAACCGCCAATAAACGGTCACCACAGTTGCCTATAAAAGTGACCATAAACAGCAGGTGACCATTCATGATACGTTTCAGGGAAACAGACCTCGGCATGCTTGTGACACTCGGATAGGAGCATATGGATACACCAAAACAGGACCTCCGTCTACCTCTTCACACTTCTGTAAAGTGTGATACATGTTCTACTTCTAGTGACGCCAATGTGTACTACTAAGGAAGAAAGAAAGAACATTGCATGTCAGTATGTCCCGCTGCCGTGTTTGACTTGTAACAACTCATTCAGCCTGACGGCTGTATTTCCCAAATTTTGGAGACATCATCTAATGACTATGCACAGTTGCAGAAGATAAAATGAAATGAAATGAAACTTTATTTTCCAAGGATAAAAGAATAGGTTCGCAGACCTGTTTTCATTCTTGTCCTTAGATGGATCGACCATGATAATTCAAGGGCAGTGGCAGATTTGCTTGGCGCCAACAGGCACCAAGCTAATCTGGCACTACCCTTGAATTATCATGGTCGACCCATCTCCTGCTGTAATGTGTCAGGGCTAAATGGGTTAAAGTTTTATTCCCCAGGATCAAGCATCTCAACACAGTCACAAAACTGTCTGCAACAGATACTGCTGACAGTTTGTATATGGGTCCTTTGTGTACTATCTTAGAGCTTTATGATGTAAGTACAATGCCAAATGTCGAAAATCACACTATATGATAAAATAGGTCTAAAATCTTGCGAAATCAATAAGAGATAAATTCTACTGAAGATCATGAATTCTGAAATCACTAGCGCTCACAGAACTATAGGAAGATTGACAAAGACCTAGATTACTTACTGATTCAGCAGGAAAGCGACAAATTCCTGGTGGGCGGTCAAGCCAAGCTCTTGCTTTAAAAAAACTCGTTGCCACATGTCCACATTCCCTTGTCCGATGTCAATTCTACTTAGGGGTATCTTGTCTCTCTTCCTCTTTCTTCACTTCAATTCCGAGTCTGTCATTGTCAGAGCGAGTCAATAATACTTTATTTTTTTCTTTGCTGGTTCATCCGCCATCTTGTCTCTGATTGGTTATAATTATGCAGATGACCTAAGGTCATATAGAATAGTTATGATGTCAGCTACCATTGCCTATCAGAAGCAATTTTGTTACATGTCCCGTCAGAAGATTCCGGTGGGCCTCTTTTCACTTTAAACGGACGAAAGAAAGCATTTGGTGGGACAATAGGGTGGTCACTGTCTAGGTGGGTATGTATATTGAAGCCCAGTAAAAGCTTTTTGCAAACTGAAGCTTTAAAAAAGGTCAGGCATGCCCCTTTAAACAAAAAAGAATAGAGGGGGCAGATGGCAGAGCAAGGAGGGCATGGCACTGACACGAAGCGGGGTCAAAATCGCATTAGTGTCTTGTCCCAAAAATTTTACTGGAGGCAAAATGCGCTGCACTTTTTCCCAGCCTATGTGTTAATATTTTATTTCTCTCACAATTTTTTCCCCACGTCTAAGCACCCGCTTGTGTAGCATGGAATTGTTAGTACTGGCTGTTCATGTTTTGTGACCAGCACATAGAAACTGGCAAAACATCTATTTCATTTCAGTACTGACTGACTGTAATTGATTCATTTTCATGCCGTGTTTTCTTGACATATGAGGCGCACAATTCATACATCTCCTGAGGAAACAAATGTTCCTGACATGCATCAGTCTCCAGTAAAATTACAAACACAAAGATATGCATGTTGGCGCATGTATGCACTAGATTCTCATGAGTCCATGTGGTCTGCAGGGCGCATGAGCTGGAATGTCAGTCCACAGTCCTAAAATCGATCTCAGTAGCACTGTTATACAATACACTTACTGTATAGTATAAGAGTTACTTACTTAATTACGCCTGTCACCCCTTCCTGGGTATAGGCCGTCGACGAGAGACCTCCAGCGACTCCTGTCCTGTGCTTCTCCTTCGATTTTACTCCAGGTGGTTCCCAGTCTATTGATGTCTGCTTGGAGGTCTCCACGCCAGGTGTTTCTCGCCCTGCCTCTTTCCCTCTTTCCCTGGGGGTTCCATGACGATGCCTGCCTAGTGATACTGGAAGCTGGCTTTCTCAGACTGTGACCAATCCATCCCCATCTTCTTCACCCAATTTCATTCTCTGCTGTTATCTGCTCTGTTCTCTCCCAGAGTCTGACGTTGCTGATCTTCTCTGGCCAGTGGATTTTCAAAATTCTTCTAAGGCAACTGTTTATGAAGATCTGTACTCTGTTGACTGTGGTTTTTGTCAATCTCCAAGTCTCTGCTCCATATAGGAGAACTGCTTTTATGTTGGACTTGAAAATCCGGACTTTAGTGTGTTGTGACAGCTCTCTGGAACTCCACACTTTTTTCAACTGGAGAAAGGCTGCTCTGGCTTTACCGATTCATGCTCTGACATCTGCATCAGTGCCGCCTTTTTTGTCGATGATGCTCCCGAGATAGGTGAAGGACTCCACCTCCTCCAACGGGGTGCCAGCAAGCAAGACTGGTTCTTCCCTCATTGTCTTTGTTTTCTGTTTGTGGATGGTGAGGCCCACTTGGGACGAGATGTCAGCAAGCCTCGTGGTCTTGTCCTGCATTTGTTGATGAGTGTGGGACAGTAAAGCCAAGTCCTCTGCAAAATCGAGGTCGTCAAGCTGTGTCCACAGTGTCCACTGTATTCCACTTTGTCTGTGCTCTGTGCTCCTCGTCATGACCCAGTCTATGGCCAGTAGGAAGAGGAACGGAGACAGCGAACACCCCTGCCTGACACCAGTTCTGACCTGGAGCTCCCTGGTGAACTGCCCTTCGTGGATCACGCGACATGTCATGCCATCGTAGCTGCTCTTGATCAGGTGGACGAGCTTTGTGGGTACACCGTAGTGTCGTAGGAGTTACCACAGAGTCTCTCGGTCCACGCGGTCAAATGCTTTCTCATAATCCACAAAGTTGACGTACAGCGGGGAGCTCCACTCCAAAGACTGTTCCACGATGATGCGGAGAGTGACGATCTGGTCTGTACATGATTGGTTTTTCCTGAATCCTGCTTGCTGGTCTCTCAGCTGGGGGTCAACAGAGCTCTTCATTCTCTCCAGGATGATCCTGTTGAAGACCTTTCCTGGTACTGACAGCAAGGTGATTCCTCTGTAGTTGGAACACTTGATGAGGTCGCCTTTCTTGGGAAGCTTGATTAGGTACCCCTCCTTCCAGTCAGCCGGCATCACCTCCTCTTCCCAGATCTTTCCAAACAGTGGGTACAGCATCTCTACTGTTGTCCCTAGGTCTGCTTTCAGAGACTCCGCTGGGATGCCATCTGGCCCTGCTGCTTTGCCGTTCTTCAAAAATGCCACTGCTCTTCTGATCTCTTCCCGACTGGGTCTGTCACAGCTGATGGGTAGGTCGGTCTCTGCTGGCTGGATGTCTGGGGGGGCTGGGTCTGTTCAGTAACTCTTCAAAATACTCGGCCCATCTGTCAAGTTGGTCTGCTCTGTCTGCAATAGGCTTGCCTTCTTTGTCTTCTACTGGTCTTTCTGTATGGCCATACTTGCCCGACAATCTTCTGGTAATGTCCTAGAGCTGTTTCATGTTGCCGCTGCCTGCTGCCTTTTCTGCCTCTGCTGCCGGGCTGTCTGTGTAGGCCCTCTTGTCTGCCCTGATACTCTTCTTCACCTCGCGGTTGGCTTCAGAGTATTCCTCCTGTGACCTTGCTTTGGCTGCTCTCGTGCGACTGTTGTTGACAACTGCTTTCTTCTGCTTCCTCACTTCTATTTTCTTCAAGGTCTGTGCCGACAGCCAGTCCTTGTGATTGTCCTGAACCCTACAGTGTCTTTGCAGGTTGAGTTCAGCACCTCTCTAACTGCCTTCCACTGCTGCTCTGTGGTGACCGCCTCCTCTTCATTTACTAGCTCCTGTAGCGCTTGAAACTGGTTGGACAGCACCAGTTTGAACTCTTCTCTCACTCCAGTCTCTCTCAGGAGGCCTACATTATAGCGCTGTCTTCTTGTTGTCTCTGTGCAGCTTTTCTTTAACTTGAGCTTTATTCTTAAGGTAAGCAGATGGTGGTCTGAGGCGACATCTGCTCCCCTCCTCACTCGAACATCTTGAAAGGATCTTTTAAATTTCGTGCTAATGCAGATATGGTCTATTTGGTTCTCTGTAGTATGGTCAGGTGAGACCCAAGTTGCTTTGTGTATTCTTCTGTGTGGGAAGATGCTGCCTCCAATGACAAGTCTGTTTACAGCACAAAAGTCTACAAACCTCTCCCCGTTCTCACTCATCTCCCCTAGTCCCTGTCTCCCCATCACCTCTTCGTATCCGGTGTTGTCCTCCCCTATTTTGGCATTAAAATCGCCCATGACGATGGTGATGTCTTGCTCCGCACATTTGTCCACAGCACTCTGGAGTCGGTCATAGAACTCTTGTTTCTCTTCCTCATCACTGTCATTAGTGAGCGCATAACACTGGATGACGTTCAGCTTGATCTTTTTCTTGGTTCTAAAGGCTGCTGTGATAATTCTTGGCCCAAGAGGTTCCCAGCCCGTCAGCGCTCTCTGTGCCACTGGTGACAGCATGAATGCTACACCTTCTGTATGGGGGGCATTCTCCTCTTCATGACCTGAATACAGAATCATCTCCCCACTTAACAGCCTTTTCTGGCCAGACTGCGTCCATCTGGCTTCACTGATACCTAGCAGGGAAAGGTTGTACTTTTGCATTTCCGCTGCTATCTGGGTGGCCTTGCCGCTCTGGTACATGGTCTTGACATTCCATGTGCCCATGGTTGTGTCCCTGGATAGAGAGAGGCAGCTCGGTCCTGTGGCTTCCGAAGACTTCCGGCTTTCACCACAGGACGTCATAAATCTTCTGGTAGAAGAACCTTCCTCCTCCAGGAAAGGTATTTCTGTTTGTCTTTTCGTCGGCGTTTTTGTAGCTATTTCCTTATTTGCAGGGTGGGGAAGCTACCCCCATGCCCAACCCCCTTACTAGGAGGACCAGGGGTTTTCTGTTGGGGTCACCTTCCCTTAGACCATGTTGGTTCACGGCACCTTATTTCATTCGGTGCACTCCTCTCGCGAGGGACCCCCTATCCACCACCCAGGGGACGTGCCTCAACGCCATATGGTCCCAGCGCGAGGATAGCATAAGAGTGCTGAGATGGATTTGTAGACCTGTGGTACACATGCGCATTTGTGCATGTACGGACTCAATTCTCATGAGCCCTTTCCATCTGCAGGGGCGCATGAGAGTTTCTGCTGCCCTGGTTGACAGAGCAGTCAATTTGGTCACCTCCAAAGATTACGTGACTGCAATCCAAACCGAACTGAAAAACAGATGTGGACACTGTTGGATAGATAGCACAACCTTTGGTGTGGACTGCTCACACAGCTGGCAAGCTGATGGCACGTTCATTATTGCATAATAACATGACGTCTGGGCTTTGTCACTAATGTCAGAGTATGTGACAGCTGGTTAGGTGTCAAGCGAGCTGTCACCAATACATTGAGCATGACATATTTACTGCACCATTCTGGTAAAGGCTGTAAATTTAAGGTATTTTTGACATTTTTGGCTCAGATACGCTGACCATTGGCTGCAGTACTTTATAATATAGTAAACATCATCCATGCAGACGTATTGAATGAAGTGGCAGACTTCGAGTACCCAAAAGTCGTACATCACGTCATGACAACTCTTTTGTCCCTCAGGCTGTTACCCTTTTCAACAGTAATATCAGTAGATAGTGTCGGTCAACATTCTTCAGTTCTTGAGTACTAGCCCTTTCAGTATTATAATTATTATTATAATTTTTTTTTTTCCTACAAATGAGTGATGATGCCATGTGTTGTATGGGCAGACAGTGAATTTCCCTGTGAGGGATTAATAAAGTATTATTGTATTGTATTGTTAATGTGACTGTAAACACCAGGTGACCTTAAAAATCCCCTGACTGTTCATAGAAGGTTCCACTGTAAATGATATTTACAGCACATGCATCCAATTACATACGTTAACCCATTCAGCCCTGACGCACGTACAGCAGGAGATGGGTCGACCATGATAATTCAAGGATAGTGCCAGATTAGCTTGGCGCCTGTTGGCGCCAAGCTATTCTGGCACTACCCTTGAATTATCACGGTCGACCCATCTCCTGCAACAGGAGCATAGTCGTTAGATGACGCCCCCAAAATTTGGGAAATACGTGCGTCGGGCTGAATGACTTAACCCCTTCCCTACCAGTGTAATAGAAACATTGCAAATTCAACATCAAAGATCTAGTCCATAAAAGCAGCATATATTCAAAGTGTCTGCAGCAAGAGGCATGAGCCCTGCAACTGCACGGGTCCATGAGGATCTCTACTTTTTGCAGTTGCATTTTGTGTTCAATTTTTTTTTCATCAAAAGGGTTTCAATGGATTTACAACTGCATATGCCTCATCATGTCTTTGTGGATTTTAAGAAGGCGTTTGACAGGGTGTGGCATGCAGCCCTTTGGTCCACCATGAAGCTGTACAACATCAATGCCAACCTGATCAAAGTCATAGCAAACCTTTACAACAAGACCACTAGTGCAGTCTGCTTCAACGGCAAAATAGGAAACTGGTTTAGGACAACAGTCGGAGTCAGACAAGGCTGCTTGCTCTCACCCACTCTTTTCAATATCTTCCTGGAAAGAATCATGATCGACACTGAAAAATCATGAAGGAACTGTCAGTATTGGAGGCAGAATAATCAAGAACTTGCGCTTCGCGGACGACATTGGTGGCCTTGCAGGAACAGAGGAGGAGCTAGCTCAGCTGGTGGTAAATCTGGATAGTACGCCAATGCGTTTGGAATGGAAATCACAGCAGAGAAGATCAAACTGATGACCAATGACACCAGTTGCATTGGCACCAAAATCATGGAGGCCAAAAACTGGAAACCGTTAAGAAATTCAAATACTTAGGAGCCATTGTGACAGACGAACTTCATGAAGGATCAAAACCAGAAATAATGTCTAGGATTGCGCAGACAACAACAGCACTGACAAGACTGAAGACCATATGGAGGGACAGAAACATCACACTCTGCTCCAAGATCAGACTGATGCGCTCCTTAGTCATCTCAGTGTTCTTATATGCCTGCGAGTCATGGACCCACAGCAGACCTCAAAAGGAGGACACAGGCCACTGAAATGAGATGTTTTCAAAGGCTGCTTGGCATTTCGTACAGAGATCATATCACGAACGAGGAAGTGGGAAGCAGAATCAGGCAAGCCATCGGGCCCTATAAAGACCTATTAGCCATTGTGAAAAAACGCAAACTGAATTGGTATGGGCATGTCACGCGATCATCAGAGATTGCCAAGACAATCCTGCAAGGCACTGTGCAAGGAGGACGAAGGAGAGGAAGACAGAGAAAATGATGAGAGGACAATATCTCAGAGTAGGCAGGACTGAAGCTGAGCGACACACTAAGAATGGCAGAGAACAGAGTGGAATGGAGGGAGCTCGTTGCCAAGTCATCAGTGGTGCCCGAACGGTCGGCAAAACTATGTGATAGATAGATGCCTCATCTGACCAAAGAGACTAAAGTCAAATATGATTCCACTGAAGGCATCAACTTCACTAGATTTATAGTTGTAAATCCACCTAGCAAATATCCAATTAGGTGAATCCACACAGGCCTGAATCCTACAACCTGATAAATCTGTGTGGAATAGTGACAGCAAAGTATACTGGGTAGATGCATACCTGGGAGGATTCCTGTTGTGTAGATTTTCACCTGACAGATGTATGTAAGTAGACCTCTGATTTAAATTATATTAAAAGTGAAACACTGAAAATTTCAGCCATGTCACCTCCCCTCCCTGCAATGCTGTTACCACATTTTTTAACATTAATATCTACAGGATGTAGCTTCTGACAGTCCATTCTGACATGATTCTCTCCACAAAATGTTACCTTCAAAACTCTGAACCATTATACATAAAATATGGGGTGGCACTGGAGTAAAATTTAATCTTGTCTGCCCAACTTGTCAAATTCAATCTTCAGACAAAAAGATAACAAGTCATTAAGTGTGGTGAACTGTGATTTTAAACCTTACTGCTGTAGTAAGATCCAAACTCACAGACCACCACACAAATGTATTCTTTGTACCTGGACGGGTGTCATATGAGAGAAGTTAAGTGCTTGAACGGCATTCAGTGTGGTGGCACTCAGTACAGATTTGACTGATTCCCAGCTGGAGTCCATTGGAGATGCTGCTGCTTCAGGCACTTCAATATCAGTCCTGGAGGGAAATATAAAGGGTTTTTTAAAGGTTTTTGTATATTTATAAGTGTAAAACACCTGTATAACCTGCACTGATTATAGTAATATAACATGAATCAATGAATGATTCAAGGAATCTTTATTTTACAATGGTGAAGATATTAACAGTAACACACAGTGACAATATACTTTTTTGTACCTGCCGTTGATACAACTACAACTAAGTACAAAATATACATAATGATAAACCAGGGACATCAAAACACAGTGACACAAAATAATGGGTAGACCATCGACCATGATGTCGTCATTGTGCATGACTTCTATTTGTGGGTGCGGGTGTGGCTGGCCAAGCCAATCCTGGAGCCACACCTGCGAGGGCAATGGGGGCACTGCAACGCAGCTGTGGGGAGAGTCGAAGCTGTCTTTGTGCAAGCTCTGGCACTGGTGATCCGTTCGCGCCGATTGTGTTCAAAGAGTGTGTAGGCTTTCCTGGTGGTGGCACGCCAGCCAGATCTGTCTTGTGCTTGTGCTTCAAGTTCCTTACCGGAAAGACGCAGTACTTGAGGCTGTCCTTTATGCAGTCTTTGAAGCGTTTCTTTGGCCGTCCTTGCTTCCTGTGACCTTTTGAGAGTGCACCATACAGGAGTTGGCGTGGCATGCAAGAATCATCCATGCGTATGACATGACCTGTCCAGCGAAGTTGTGTCTTTAAGATCAAGGTTTCAACACTCACCAAGCCAGCATTGTCCAGGACTTTCAGGTTTGTCACCTTGTCTTGCCATTTGATGCCCATGAGTGAGCGCAGGGATCTCATGTGGAAACATTCAAGCTGCTTGAGATGTTTTCTGTACAGTGTCCATGACTCACAGCCGTAGAGGAGGCTGGGAAGGACTACTGCCTTGTAGACTTTGATCTTGGTGGAGAGCTTGACGTTATTCAACACACAAGTGCGCAGATGACCCAGGGCTTGACTGGCTTTGCTGATGCGAGCTGCGATTTCCTTGTCGATAGTACCATCAGAAGAGATGATGCTCCCCAGGTACCTGAACTAGTCGACAGTCTTCAGCTCAGTGCCTTCGATATACACTTTGGGGGGGGGGGGGGGGGGGGGGGCTCTTGCGCATGGGGCTGGTTGGTGCAGGACCTCAGTCTTGCTGAGACTGATGGTGAGGCCAAACAGTTGAGAGGCTTCCGAGAACCTGTTGACGATGGTCTGGAGGTCAGACTCTGTGTGCGCCATCAGCGCACAGTCATCGGCAAACAGCGCCTCAAGGATCAGTCCCTTGATGGTCTTGGTCCTGGCGTTCAGTCGACGGAGGTCTAAAAGAGCCGTCTAGTCTATACTTCAGGTACACTCCCTTCTCAAGGTCACGTACTGCATGGGTCAGGACACACGTGAAGAACAGGTTGAACATCACGGGGGCAAGAACACAACCTTGTTTCACACTGTTGGAAATGTCGAAGGGTGCGGATGTGTCGCCGTTTGACTGGACAACTCCTACCATTCCATCATGGAAGAGGCAGATGATGTTGGTGAATTTCCTGGGGCAGCCAAGCTTTTTGCGAGGATGACCCAAAGCGCTTCTCTGTTCACGGTGTCGAATGCTTTGGTCAGATCTATAAAGACAGCGTAGAGGTCCATGTGCTGCTCAATGCATTTCTCCTGAACCTGTCTCACAGAGAAGACCATGTCGACTGTGCTGCGGCCGGGTCTGAAGCCACACTAAGCCTCTGGGAGTGCTTCCTCAGATACAGAGCTGATCAGGCAGTTGAGGATCTTCTTCTTCTTCTCGAACGCCGTCACACTTGGAGTTTGGCTCTCAAAATGAAATCTGTGGTCTTCTGTAGCGCCTCCACAGGCCCGTACAGTTTCTCTTGTAGAGTGGCGGGCTTCGGCCATTTCTCCTCCCTCAGCGGCTGGTGGTTCCCACAGTCCTGGAGGATGTGCTCTGCGGTCTGCTCTGCTTCTCCACAAGGGCACAGGGGAGATGGCACGAGGTGGAAGCGTCTGTGCAGGTGGAAATTGAGTCGGTTGTGCCCGGTCCTCAGACGAAAGATGGTCACCTGCTCTTGTCTGGACAGCTGATGGTAACTGTCTAGGGGCCGTTGTGGTGGTCTGTACACAGACTTAATGATGGTCTTCATCTCTGTGAAGCTGACTCCATTTTCATCTTGTTCTTTCTCTGCGCCCACTTTTGCCATTCTGTCAGCTTCTTCATTGCCGTAGATGCCACAGTGTGAAGGGATCCAAGCTGGCTTCAGAAGCTACAAGAGTACTGAAGACCAGACAACACACCTTGCACAGGTCATAGAAGATGCCTTTCAAGATCAGAAGGTGACATTAGCTGCCTTCATTGACCTACAGAAGGCTTTCGACAAGGTGTGGAAGGATGGTCTCCTTGTGAAACTCCTTCGCAGTGGCATCCAAGGGAATATGTACCGGCAGTTGAGGATGACTCTCGCGAAGATCTTGCCAGCAATGGACAAGAGTGAGATCCCTCGGTAATTGGCACAGTCTGCTTTGCTGCCCTTATTCTTTAAGAGGGAGACGATTGTAGCATTTCAAAATTCCTGTGGCATGTTCTCCTCTGCCTAGATGCATGTCAGAGTGTTGAGGAAGGCATCAAGGGTCTCAGGTCCAGCTGCTTTGAAGAGCTCTGTAGGGATGCCGTCCATGCCTGCAGTCTTGCCGGAGCTAGTATGGTTGATCGCTTTCTTGACCTCGTGCATGGTAGGCGGGAGGTCAAGGTCATCCAATGTCGGCTTCTGGGGAATCATGTCTAGGGCTGCGGGGTCGACAGTGGAAGGCAGGTTCAGCAGATTTGAGAAGTGTTCTCTCCAGCGCTCAGTGATTATGCCTTTGTCCTTCAGCAAGGTGAAGCAGTCGGAAGAAAAGAGAGGTGTTGTGCTGGGTCTGGCAGGGCCGTAGACAGCTTTCACAGCACTGAAAAACTCCTTGGAGTTGTTGGATTCAGCAAAGTGTTCAAGTTCTTTTGCCTTGCTGTCCCACCAGGTGTCCTGCATGTTGCGGAGCTCTCTCTGGGCTTTTCTCTGGAGGTGTTTGAAGCAGTCTTTTTTGGACAAGGAGTTGATGTTGTTCTGCCACTCAATGAAGGCACTGCACTTCAGCTCCAGTATCTTGTTGATCTCTACATTGTTCTCATCGAACCAATCCTGGTGTACCCTCTGCTAGGGTCTAAGCACGTCTTTGGCAGACTCCGTCACCATCCCCTTGAACTGGTTCCACATTTCAGTTGGGTTGCCAGTCAACGGTCCATGGGCAGTTAGCAGGTCATCAAGGTGGGACTGGAAGTTTTCCTTGACGTCTGGGCGCTTCAGCTTGGCCAGGTTGAATGAAGGTCGGGTGAGCTTCGGCCTCTTCCTGTGTGCTGGTGCAATGTGCAGGTTGAGGACAGACCGCACCAGCCGACGGTCGGTCCAGCACTCGGCTCCTCTCATGGCTCTGGTGATTCTGACATCATGAGTATCCCGCTGACGGACAATGACAGTCTATGAGATGCCACTGCTTGGACCTGGGATGCATCCATGTTGTCTTGTACTTACTAGCCAGCCTGAAGAGGATGTTGGTGATGGCGAGTCCATTCTCAGCGCACAATGTCAGCAGCAGCAGGCCATTGCTGTTCATCTTGCCTAGCCTGTGTGGGCCCATCACTCCTTCCCAGCAGTCACATTCACGCCCAACTTGAGCATTGAAGTCACCAAGCATGATGAGTTTGTCACTTGCAGGAGTGGACTTCAGGAGGGAGTCGAGGCTCTCATAGAATGCCTCCTTGTAGTCATCGGCGCTGGTGAGTGTCGGAGCATAGGCACTGATGATAGTGGCATGTCGGGTGTGGGAGATCGGGAAACGGAGCTTCATCACGCGTTCACTGATGCCAGTGGGAAGAGAAGGCAGCTGTCGGAGGAGCGTGGTGCGGATGGCAAAGCCAACTCTGTGTATCCCATCCTCGTTCTCAGCTTTGCCCTCCCAGAAAAAGGTGTACCCACCCTCAGGTTCACAGATCGAGCCTTTGTCAGCAAATCTGGTTTCACTAAGAGCCGCAATGTCGATCTTATATCTCACCAGCTCCCTGGCTATGAGGGCTGTTCTTCTGTGCGGTCTCTGCATCTGATCTCTGTCCAAGAGGGTTCATACATTCCACGTACCGAGGATAAGTTTCTTTCTTTGTTTTTCTTTTCGACCGCATAAAAGGGTTAAACCGCCAGCCGCGGTAAGCTGACCAGTTTGGTGTAGGGCAGGCAATGTTTGGAACACCTTTTCTAGTTCCCTCCCTTACTAGGGTGAGCAGTGCTGTCCTGAAGAGGGCTGCTCAGTCACCTGGGATGCTGCCGAACTTCCCTACTCCCTCTGGTACAGGGAAGAGTGACCACTGGTCCACAGGCTGCCTACGTGCAGGTTCGGAGCTACGACTCCCAGTAGTAACCTCTACCTGTCAGTTCGCCCCTTCCCCATCGCCGCAGGGCTTCTGGAGGAGGCAGAAGAAAAAAAAAAGATGAAGAAGCAGATTTGCTGAAGATGACGATCCATGCACAAAACCTGCACGTGAAGGAGATTTTGGTGGAGAAGCTGTTGCGCTGGAACAACCCCACCCTCTCGGCCACAGAAATCAAGAGTCCAGTGGCACAATGAGACGTTACAACTGGTAACTTCCTTGGCTGCAGTGGATGGCCATGTCTGTGGTGTCTGAAGTATTCAAGGAGGGGGTTTCACCTATAATGGGGGGGACAAGTCATCTCTCGAAGGTTAGAGAGTAGTCCACCAGTATAGGTCCCCACTTTGACACTCAACTCTCACTTGTGGATCCACGTAGCTGCAGCATGCGCAGCGGCCACACCACGGGCAACAGCTTTGACTGGCTGGCTAAACCAAGTGAGGGGAAACCGAGGGTCTCAAACCCTTGGTGAGGCAGGACCTGCTCGTCCTAGCATGCAAAGTCTGTCACCGACTGACTGGGCGGAGAAAACTCAATCAAGGGTTCAACGGCCAAGAGGGCGGGTCAGCAGTGCGCTGTGGAGTGCATAGGGCATGTCAGAGCACAGAAGAAGACACAAAATATATAGTCCACTAAACACAAGGTTAGTTAGTTATTTGGGTTTAACGCTGAGCAGGTGACTAAGGCCATCTCACGGCGGACTAAACACAAAGGACATACACGCACAAAAGCACTCGCGTGCGCACACACACACACGATTATTAGAATATACATGTGCATTCGTGTGTCTATGTATAGAGATGTTGTAATTAGAGTGTTGTCAGGTGTGTATAAAGACTTGTCTTAAAACGAGATAATGTCGGAGTGGCTTTATTTTAAAGTTATGAACCTGAAGCTGAATATAAGCTGTAAAACGTCAGTTTCAATCATACAATATGTGCGTTGCATGAAATAATTTCAGATGTGTACTGAAATGTATAGTATTACTATTACACGAAAACTGCATTTTTACATTAGTTCTAATAAACATTTAGAAATCACGCTTTATGTGTAAAACCAAAAATAATCTCGACCAGAGGTCATATCAATGCAAATAAACATACGAGACAGATTTTACAAGCCTAAGTTTCACTCGTCATATTTCACTTTGTCTTGCCGTATACGCCCACAATCAAACGTGTTGATCATTATGGCACTTGAGAGGAACGTTTTGTATGCACGTCAAGTACGAATGCGGAGCTAATAATAAATCATGTCGCTACATGAATCAGGCCATGGAAAATGTGAGTGAAGGGGGGAAATGCTGGGGATGGCGGGTGGTGTGGGGGGGGGAGGAGGGGGGAACTGGAGGGCTTTATTGGGAGACCCCCGACACCAAGGTGTCAGCAGTCAGAGCCTCCAGCGCCTCACTGTTGAGGGCATTCCAGTCCTTTATAGTTCGTGGCAGGAAAGAGGCGGCTCTATATTGGGTCCTGCAAGAGACTTGTTTGTACTGCTTGTTGTGGCTGCGGCGTTGGCGCGATATCGCCTGTTCCACTTTCCCATTGTTGATGGGGCAGTTCGCAGCGCCACTAGTGATCTTGCGCAGCATCTGAAGGCGTCCAGTGCGACGTCGATCCTCCAGGGACGACCACCCCAGTGACTCTAGCATGTCCCTAACACTCGATGTGTCGTGATAGCGGTTAGTAGCAAACCGGGCGGCGTGTCTCTGAACTGCTTCCAGCCGGTCGATGCCTTTCTGGGTGTGAGAGTCCCAAACAGATGCTGCGTATTCCAGGATAGGACGGACGTAGGCCATGTAAGCTCGCTCCTTGATGGCCGTAGAGATCACCTTGAGATTCCTTCTCAGGAAGCCCAGTGTCTTACTGGCCTTGTTGGCGATGCTGCTGACATGTGCGTCCCAGGTAAAGTTGCTGCGGAGGGTCACCCCGAGGTACTTTGCCTCAGAGACTGACTCAAGGGTGTGACCGTGTAGGGTGTAACCAGACTGTAGAGGACGTCTGCTCCTCGTGACTGGCAGAGTTATGCACTTGTCAGGGTGGAACTGCATGTCCCAGCTCTTCTCCCATTGCTCAAGGCGCTGGAGGTCTTGCTGTAGCTGGGCTTGCTCTTGGTTGCTAGTTACCACTCTGTATACGGCTGTGTCGTCTGCAAACAGTCTTGTCAGTGCAGTCAGTCGGTCCGGTAGATCGTTGATGTAGGCCAGGAATAAGCATGGCCCCAGCACTGACCCTTGGGGGACCCCAGATCGCACACTGACAAAGGAAGAGCAGCTGCCGTTGACCACCACAGCCTGGCGCCTGTCGCTAAGGAAGCTGGCGACCCATGTGAGCATGGTGGGCTTCAGTTCTTTCACCTGTGCTCGGAGTTCTTCTGAGCCAGTTTTCTTCATTCGCCGGTAGAGTCTGATTCGGCGGTTGATGAGTCGTCTGATGTCTTGAGTGACCCATGGGTGGTTGACCTTCTTGCGTGCGAGCTTGTGTGGAATGTGCTCCACTGCTGCTTTAAGCAGGCCCTGCTTGAAAGTAGTCCAGAGCTCCTCTAGTGATGCTGTGGCCTGCATCTCCTGCACTATAGTGCTGATTTCCCTTGCAGCCGACTTCAGGTTCTGCCAGTGCGCTTTGGAGTATAGAGCAATCTGGCGAGGGGCCTGGCGCTTCTTGTGTGGGGTCAGGGAGAATTCGCAGTATGGGATGCAGTGGTCAACTCCACCAGGGAGGCCCCTTTGGGGGCTTAACTGCCTGTCCCAAGTCAGGATAAAGGAGGAGGGTTAGGCGTGGGGCTAGCGACTCCGTCCTGTAAAAAGAAACTTGCTACGGAAACGACAACAAGGGAAAAAGCGACAACCGGCGCTGGGAGCGAAGCAGACCAGGAAACTGGACTTATGACGGATGGGGACCAAAGCCGCAAGGACGTCTCCACCCCGATAGCGGAACTCCTGACGCCAAAACGATGGATCAGAATTGGATGCTGGAATGTGCGAACGCTCTACCAGACTGGAAAGCTGGCGCAAGTCGGATAGGCCTGGGACTACTTCTGTGCGGGGTACAAGTTGGGGGGAGTTAGTGATCAGAAGATCAAGGGTATTGCGGTCTCTTGTGGGCTCTTTCACAAGCTGTTCAAGGCCGTTATCATGAATCATGCTGAGGAAGTCATTGTGAAGAGTAGGGTAATTTTCGTTACCTTTCAGTGTCTCAGTCTCCCAATCCCATCCTGGAAGATTGAAATCGCCTCCTATGAATAGGTAAGCGTTATTTAAGCTTGATGCTCTCTATAATATGTTCTAATGGAAAGCAGACAGAAAGTATTTACATTTATTGATACCTACCGCAAACAAGCAGACTTGCAGACATGTGCTTTTCACACCCGGAAGTAAACAGTTGCCGGTCAACGGAAGTTGGTATCAGTCATGGATCTGCGATGGCTCAGTGACACATGTATTAGTACGCATTGTATTTATTGCAAACGCAGTAAATTTCGTTTTCAGTTTTTACACGACAGACATGTTTTCCATGTCAAAACAGTAAATAAAACAGCATGTGTAGTAAATGCATCTGAATACATGCATGAAATAGGCAGAAGATTGCATCGCTAGCAGTGTTGCCATCCAGATTTCACTGCAGCAGAACAAAATGCTTCCTGAAACAACACAATTAAATTATCTCATTACGTAATAGTCTATCTAGAGGTGTAGTTTCAAATATGATGAATTTCAAATAAATTGCCCTCTCAGAGAGTGGCATCACGCTATTCGTGAGAGAACTATATTTTGTCCGCGTATCACAAATTCCTTGTGGCGTTGTAATGCGGCCAATATGGTTGACTGCTAGGACTGACGACTGAAGTGTCCCGCTATCAGATTGAAGTTTTGTAGTGACGTTTCAAGAACATTGCAACGTTTGTGAACGATTGAGAAGCTGGACTCTAAAGTTGTTGAACGACAAGCATCGTGAGAGATTCCATAATGGCGCGACTTATATCGGTTTGTCGGTCGAATTCTGAGTACGTTTTCGACAGGCGACAGGTTCCTCTAGAGGAAAGCGGTTTGACGGTAAGTTGATATTGTATTTGTAATAGATCGAAATGTAAGTGATTTATCTACTTACTAATCATATTGTGTATGTTGTTGTGACGTCTCTTATATGGATGTAACAATTAGAAAGGCTTCCTGGTCTGTCCTGGTCAAATACGTTGTGACTTTGAAAATGGGTACTATTACTGTTCCTAGCTTTGGCCGCCCCTTTTCACTTTTAGTGATGAAAAATAGGAATGGAAAGTTAAAGAAGAATTAATGTAAACACGTTTTTAGCTGGATGATCAAGGCTAAAAGGTGACTGCCAGGTGTGTAATATGCACAGACATTTCCAACTTCTAAAGAAACATGCTTAGCAAGGACAAGAATAACACAATTAAATGTTCAGGTTAAACCCCATTCTCAAAATAGACATGACATCTCTATCGTACAAACATAAAAAAGGCTACTTATCCTTAATTTTTCAGTAAGGCAAGAAGTGCTTACCCTTTCTAAGCTGGACAAATTGAACATCATGAAGCACAATAATAAATGACTCTCTGGTCTCAGCGGATTTGTTGTATGAACCATCTAGTTGGACTTGGAGTGTCATCTATATATTCCAATCATCTCCATTTGTCAGTTACACAGACACATGTATAGATCCATGTGTGATTATGAAACTCTATAATTCCCCATAAAATTCAACAATTTTTCATTGATTTATATATATAATTTCATTTCCAGATGGTGTTGCAATTTGAGGATAAGTGTCAAGACTGTGAGGGGCACATCAAACAGAAGGAGTTGGAGCGATTTATCAGCAAGGCAGAGGTTTTGACCAAAGACGAACTGGCAGTGGCTCTTCTTGTCCCAAGCAAAGATATCTTCTCACAGTTGTCCCAGACTGTCACGTGTGTCGGCTGTAGACGCAGGTAGTTTATAAAAATAGTTTTTTAGGTACCCCTCCTCTGTTAGGGGGGGAGGGGGGCAGGCATATAGCTTTTACATCAGATTTGGGGAATTGCTTGCACAATTTAGCAATTTAAATACTTACATCATAAATCACAACAGTCACACTCAAAGAACTTTTCTGGAGACTCTCCCAGTCTTTCTGTCCATTGCACTTTTTGTCGAGTTGATAATTGATTGTTACACTTACAGGAATCACATCGACAAAAAGCTCTGGGACAGAGAAAGGGTTAACCCCACCAGCAAATGACGTGGATCCTAAGACTGTAAGAGTATTTGTGATTGTATTGATAAGTGTTGGCCCTCTTTCATCATATATAATTCATGTATTCTCCAACAGCAGGTTTGAAACTAGCTGTCAACACCTTATTTAACCCCATAGCCGCATTTCCAAAATTTTAGAGGTGTCGTCTGATGATGATGTACCAGTCGCAGGAGATGGATCAATTATGATATTTCACATTTAGTGCTAGATTAGCTTGGCGCCTGATGGCACAGGTTAACCTAGCACTACCCATGAATTATCATGGTCAATCCATCTCCTGCTTTAGGATGTTGGGGTTGAATGGGTTAATAAAGATTCATTGATTCTCACTCATCATTGTTATTTTCCAGTGTTGAGCGGTTGTTCAGTGAGTTAGCCAAGTCCGGCCACCCAGCTGTGGAGCCCCTGGTAATCACCAAGCACTCAGAACTGTCCATTAATCGTGAACAACTCTTTGATCCCAGGGCTCTCTACTGTCTCTTCTACATTCATGGGTAAGCAAACTTCCATTCATCTTTTTCTTCAGAGGTAGATTTGTAGCTCTAGGAATAAATCAGCATTCATGACTCATGAACAAATGAACCCTATAGTGCAATTCCCAAATTTTGCAGTTGTTCTCTAAAGACTACAAGCCAGTTCAGGAGACAGATTGACCATGATAGTTCAAGGGTGGTGCCAGAATAGCTTGGCACCTTTGGTGCCACGCTGTTCTGGCACTACCCTTGAACTGTCATGGTCAGCCCATATCTTGTAGTGTCATTGTCTGGACTGAATATTTTGCTACATCATCTTGGAATGAACTATACAGTTATTGATCTCATACATGGGTTTAAAAATGCATGCATGTCTGTGATTTTGGATCTTATGAAGAGAGTCTTAAGGTCCCAAATCAGAGACAACAGGCACAGTTCATTGCAAAAGGCAATTTTCTGCATTTACCAACAAGTTTTGCTGTTTGCACAAATGATGCCGCCATCCCTGTGTTTCATCTTATGTGTTGTGATGATTTCAGGCCTCAACATAGTACAGTGTTAGAGTCCCTCAGCAAAGGCAAAAAGAGCAAGAGGTGTGTACTCCATTCGCTGGATACACACAAAGTTCGCACTCCGAGGTAATGTTGTTTTCTTTTTTACACACTAGGATTTGTTTTCAGATTGTTGTTTGAGTGTCCAGTGTCCGACAAGTACAAAGTAAAAATACTTGATCAGGAATAATTTGGAATTTTTACAGTTCTTATTTACATAACTATTATGTTGGTGTAATAAATGTCCTTCGGGGACCTAGATTTAAATTTCCATGCACTAAGTGGCTGGAACAGTGGGATATGTGATACGCCCCCCTTCGGGGGGGCTTCCATATGCATTGCTTTCAGTCACTTTCTTAGCGCACCCTCTCTTTCCTATCTCTTTTTTTTTGTGCTTTGGCCACTGTAGATCTATGATCACTGGTCAATCATGCACACTTCTCTCCCCTGACAGTGCTCTTACCTGCTTTACTTTGTAAACTATTATTTTGGTGGATTGAGAGAATTTAGCTTTTATTAAACTTTTTTTTTAGAAAGAGGGGTGGGGGTGGTTACTAGACTAGGAATTGAAAGAAAAATGCATATTCCGGGAAAGATTTGGGAATTTTCTTTTAAAAAGACACAGGCATATGAATTATCCGCAATTTTCTGCGGAAAATAATTTCACATTCCTCCCAAAATATGCTCAGATTGCACAGATTTTCATTGCTTATTTTTTTTTCCGGGGGGGAGGGGGGGGGGGCATGCCCCCGGGGACCCCCCCCCCCCCCCCCCCCCCTAGTTTCAGCTGATTTTTTGCTTTGGCAATTCCCATGCTTGAAGACAGTAATTACTCTGCTTCATCTTTTATTACTTTTAGTAATTACTCTGCTTCATCTTTTAGTATTATCCTTGCTGTGCGTCTTTGGATCACGCAGCAGACCATGTTTAGAAGGAACAAATTAACCCATAATGCCCTGAAAGATTACGACAGGATGTGGATCAACCATGATATTTCAAGATTGGTGACAGAATGGCTTGGCGCCTAGGCGCCAAGCTATTCTGACTTACTTACTTACGCCTGTCACCCCTACCCGGGTATAGGCCGTCGACGAGAGACCTCCAGCAACTCCTGTCCTGTGCTTCTCCTTCGATTCTACTCCAGGTGGTTCCCAGTCTCTTGATGTCTGCTTGGAGGTCTCCATGCCAGGAGTTTCTCGGCCTACCTCTTTTCCTCTTTCCCTGGGGGTTCCATGACAATGCCTGCCTAGTGATACTGGAAGCTGGCTTTCTCAGACTGTGACCGATCCATCCCCATCTTCTTCGCCCAGTTTCATTCTCTGCTGTTATCTGCTCTGTTCTCTCCCAGAGTCTGACGTTGCTGATCTTCTCTGGCCAGTGGATTTTCAAAATTCTTCTAAGGCAACTGTTCATGAAGGTCTGTACTCTGTTGACTGTGGTTTTTGTCAATCTCCAAGTCTCTGCTCCATATAGGAGAACTGCTTTTACATTGGATTTGAAAATCCGGACTTTGGTGTGTTGTGACAGCTCTCTGGAACTCCACACTTTTTTCAACTGGAGAAAGGCTGCTCTGGCTTTACCGATTCGTGCTCTGACATCTGCATCAATGCCGCCTTTTTTGTCTATGATGCTCCCGAGATAGGTGAAGGACTCCACCTCCTCCAACGGGGTGCCAGCAAGCAAGACTGGTTCTTCCAAGGTTGCGTTCAGCCTCATTGTTTTTGTTTTCTGTTTCTAAATGGTGAGGCCCACTTGGGACGAGATGTCAGCAAGCCTCGTGGTCTTGTCCTGCATTTGTTGATGAGTGTGGGACAGTAATGCCAAGTCGTCTGCAAAATCGAGGTCGTCAAGCTGTGTCCACAGTGTCCACTGTATTCCACTTCGTCTGTGCTCTGTGGTCATCTTCATGACCCAGTCTATGGCCAGTAGGAAGAGGAACGGAGACAGCAGACACCCCTGCCTGACACCAGTTCTGACCTGGAGCTCCCTGGTGAACTGCCCTTCGTGGATCACGCGACATGTCATGCCATCGTAGCTGCTGTTGATCAGGCGGATGAGCTTTGTGGGTACACCGTAGTGTCGTAGGAGTTTCCACAGAGTCTCTCGGTCCACACTGTCAAATGCTTTCTCATAATCCACAAAGTTGACGTACAGCAGGGAGCTCCACGCCAGAGACTGTTCCACGATGATGCGGAGAGTGGCGATCTGGTCTGTACATGATCGGTTCTTCCTGAATCCTGCTTGCTGGTCTCTCAGCTGGGGGTCAACAGAGCTCTTCATTCTCTCCAGGATGATCCTGTTGAAGACCTTTCCTGGTACTGACAGCAAGGTGATTCCTCTGTAGTTGGAACACTTGATGAGGTCACCTTTCTTGTGAAGCTTGATTAGGTACCCCTCCTTCCAGTCAGCCGGCATCACCTCCTCTTCCCAGATCTTTCCAAACAGTGGGTACAGCATCTCCACTGTTGTCTCTAGGTCTGCTTTCAGAGACTCCGCTGGGATGCCATCTGGCCCTGCTGCTTTGCCGTTCTTCAAAAATGCCACTGCTCTTCTGATCTCTTCCCGACTGGGTCTGTCACAGCTGATGGGTAGGTCGGTCTCTGCCGGCTGGATGTCTGGGGGGTCGGGTGGGCTAGGTCTGTTCAGTATCTCTTCAAAATACTCGGCCCATCTGTCGAGTTGGTCTGCTCTGTCTGCAATAGGCTTGCCTTCTTTGTCTTTTACTGGTCTTTCTGTATGGCCATACTTGCCTGACAATCTTCTGGTAATGTCGTAGAGCTCTTTCATGTTGCCGCTGCCTTCTGCCTATGCTGCCAGGCTGTCTGTGTAGGCCCTCTTGTCTGCCCTGATACTCCTCTTCACCTCGCGGTTGGCTTCCGAGTATTCTCCCTGTGCCCTTACTTTGGCTGCTCTCGTGCGACTGTTGTTGACAACTGCTTTCTTCTGCTTCCTCACTTCTATCTTCTGCAAGGTCTGTGCCGACAGCCAGTCCTTGTGATGGTGTTTCCTGAACCCTACAGTGTCTTTGCAGGTTGAGTTCAGCGCCTCTCTAACTGCCTTCCACTGCTGCTCTGTGGTGGCCGCCTCCACTTCATTTACTAGCTCCTGTAGCGCTTGAAACCGGTTGGACAGCACCAGTTTGAACTCTTCTCTAACTCCAGTTTCTCTCAGGAGGCCTACATTATAGCGCTGTCTTCTTGTTGTCTCTGTGCAGCTTTTCTTTAGCTTGAGCTTCATTCTTAAGGTAAGCAGATGGTGGTCGGGGGTGACATCTGCTCCCCTCCTCACTTGAACATCTTGAAGGGATCTTCTAAATTTCTTGCTAATGCAGATATGGTCTATTTGGTTCTCTGTTGTATGGTCAGGTGAGACCCAAGTTGCTTTGTGTATTCTTCTGTGTGGGAAGATGCTGCCTCCAATGACAATTCGGTTTAGAGCACAAAAGTCTACAAACCTCTCCCCGTTCTCACTCATCTCCGAGCCTAGTCCCTGTCTCCCCATCACGTCTTCGTATCCGGTGTTGTCCTCCCCTATTTTGGCATTAAAATCGCCCATGACGATGGTGATGTCTCGCTCCGCACCTTTGTCCAAGGCACTCTGGAGTCGGTCGTAGAACTCTTGTTTCTCTTCCTCGTCACTGTCATTAGTGAGCGCATAACACTGGATGACGTTCAGCTTGAGCTTTTTCTTGGTTCTAAAGGCTGCTGTGATAATTCTTGGCCCAAAAGGTTCCCAGCCCATCAGCGCTCTCTGTGCCACTGGTGACAGCATGAATGCTACACCTTCTGTATGGGGGGCATTCTCCTCTTCATGACCTGAATACAGAATCATCTCCCCACTTAACAGCCTTTTCTGGCCAGACTGCGTCCATCTGGCTTCACTGATACCTAGCAGGGAAAGGTTGTACTTTTGCATTTCCGCTGCTATCTGGGTAGCCTTGCCGCTCTGGTACATGGTCTTGACGTTCCATGTGCCCATGGTTGTATCCCTCGATAGAGAGAGGCGGCTCGGTCCTGTGGCTTCCGAAGACTTCCGGCTTTCACCACAGGACGTCATAAGTCTTCTGGTAGAAGAACCTTCCTCCTCCAGGAAAGGAATTACTGTTAGTCTTTTCGTCGGCGTTTTTGTAGCTGTTTCATTTTTTGCAGGGTGGGGAAGCTACCCCCACGCCCTTACTAGGAGGACCACGGGTTTTCTGTCGGGGTCACCTTCCTTAGACCATGTTGGTTCACGGCACCTTATTTCATTCGGTGCACCCCTCTCACGAGGGACCCCCTATCCACCACCCAGGGGACGCGCCTCAACGCCATATGGTCCCAGCGCGAGGAAGCTATTCTGACACCAACCTTGAAATACCATGGACATGGTCGATCTGTCTCCTGAACTGTGATATATAGACCTCAGAGGATATCTACAAAAAAAATGATAATTTCGCCATCAGGGCCTAAGGAGTTAATGAGAGATCACCTGTCGTTGAAGACTGTAGCCACCTAAATGATGGTCTTTTAATGGCAGATGATTTTTTTACTCTTCAAGACTTTGTCATAAGTGGGACTTTTCCGGCTACAGCCGAATTTCCAGATTAAAAAAAAAAATCTCGATCTTTTTTTTCACTTAAAAAGTACCCCCTGACCGCTGCTTCAGGATTCAACTTTTTTTTGTTGAAATTCAACTTTTTTTTCTGTCCCACCCATGCATTGTTTTGACAGAGTACCTGCCTTTTAAGGCTCTTTGTGAGTTGAAAGAAGGTGGTGGTTCAAAACAAGTTCTACTGAAGCGTTTGATGATGGTTTTGTGTTCTTCCACAGTTATTGGCTAGATGTGTGGGACCTGTTGTCTGAAGAGTGTCGCAGCGAAGTGCTCATCATCGACAGCAGCAAACTGGAAGATACCCTCTCCTCCTACCTTACAAAACACAGGTGAGACTTGACGGCTTGTGTTATAAACATGTTTGTGAGGTAACTGTAGCCTCTGTAGAGAATGGTTGATGTCATTTTGATGGTGTTTGCGTGCAGCGTCACAACTAACAAATCTGTGCAGGGCTTCTGTTTTCACAACAGGTTAACTCACTCCGCCCTGATCACCGCGATCCCGGTGATGGCCTGCACATCGCTTGCCCTCTGATCGCCGCGATCGCGGGTTGTGACGTAGGCCTATTTGTACGAGAACTGGGGATTACTGAATACGAAACTAACCTGCCTAGTTTTGCAGCTCTGTTTTCGTACAATGACCTCATTCCAATTTTTATCACTAGGCCTCACAGTTACTGTAGTAGAGCGTGGTTTTCGAACATACTAGCTTTGTTTACATTTGCGAAACAACATGGCATCTCCACGTGCTTCACTCACAACAAGAGCGCAAAGTAATCGTCGATTTACTGTCAGAGAAGTGATAGAAATCATCCAGATTGAGGGTTCTGATGCAGAAGAGGCTGAGGAAGACGGTAATAGCGATTTTGAACCAGCAGAGAGTGAGAAGAATGCATCTGATTGAACTGTTCGGTGGGTCACAAGTGAACTGATAACCGATTACACTTGGAAGTGCAATGTGGAAAATAAATGGTATCTTTACTATGCTCCAGAATATACATTTTTTGGGTTAGTAACTCTAAACTTTGTATATGCATGCACTCATTTACTAATCAACTAACCTGAAAATTTTATTTACATTTGTCAGAAAGATTTTTTTTAATGATTTTTTTCTAACCCATTAAAACGGCCAGTATACAGAGCATTGCTAAAAAAAAGGCCAGCCAGTGCTGAGTGAGTTAAAGGGTCTGTAGACCCCCAGGTATAAATTTTAGAGGGCACACAGACCCCCATCTGAGCATTATAGAGGGTCCGCAGATTTATTTAAGAAAAACTGCATCATCTGTATGTTCCTTAAAATAAATTAACTCTTTTCGCACTCTCCTCTTTAAATTTGTTGTGACAGTGCGTGGCACGTCCTTTCCATGATACTGATTCTTTAACTGGTGAGCTATCGTGCAAAAGCCTGTCTCCCTCGCTCTCTCACACAGAAAAACATATATCTATTTATTTATTTGTATGATCGTTTGATAATGTATTGTAACAGAGAATATAGCGTTTTCTGCTGAATGCGGCAGATTGACAACCAAAGTGTGACTTGTTTAAACTCTCTCTCTCTCTCTCTCTCTCTCTCTCTCTCTCTCTCTCTCTCTCTCTCTCTCTCTCTCTCTCTCTCTCTCTCTCTCTCTCTGTGTCACTGTGTGTGTGTGTGTGTGTGAACTGATGTACATAAAAGTTTATTTCAACCCATTTAACCACCCAGAAAGACGTGTTTCTCCAATTTTTGCCTAATAACTATACCAGAAGATAGATCGACCACGATTTTATAAAAAAAACTGACTAACTTATTTCTGTTTAAATTTCTGGACTTGCTTTTTGAGTTTGCCTCAGTGCACATTGCGCATGCCATTCGTGTGCCGTCGTGCTTTAGCCATGGAAATACATGCAGCGCAGCCACGAACTCTGAAAACTGCGTTGCAGCGGCGGTGCCACACAGGGCCCAGATGTGTCATTTCTGGTACTGTTGCTTGTCGATGGAGATGGCGGTGTCGAAGTGCAACTTTCTTCTTAGCGATTATCAAGATCAGACGGTGCCGGATTGAAGAATCCGAAGCATTCTAGCTTCCTTTGCTTTTTCTCTACCATTTACAACTTTGTTCAAGATCGAAAGTGAAACGCACGATGCCGTATCCCATAATAGTATGTATGGTGACGTCACAGCAAGTAACGCGTTCAACATGTAGCGCGCACTTTGTAATAACATGCTGACAACACACATAAACTAACAGTTTGCCCGCCCTGTTACACTCGCACGGACCCCGGAGTCGGGTCGATTCTGAACGCAGCCGCGACTGAGCGCGCAGCTAAATGAACCAACTCATCACTAAAAATAGAACGACTGTCACCGACCTCTGTTATGGTACGCACGGTGGCGCAAGGATAATGCGTCTCGGACACAGATGCACTGCATTTTAGTGCGTCTGACTACCCTTTAGTGACATTTTCAGTACGTGATTTTGAGTTTTAATGAGTCATAGATGCACAGACGCACTAAAACCGGAGCCCTGCTGTGGTTCCAATAACACAAGAGAAAATATTTATGTTTTGGTCTAAATATGTAATAATAATAAAAATACGGGTCATTATATAGACGCTTTACTATGAATCGCCTCAAGCGTGGTGAAGTTGCAAAACCTTAACACACACACACTCGCATGAAACACGCGCATTCACTCTGAAGACAAAATCAAGGTACATACAACAAACACAAGACATTCATTTGGTGTGAATGGTCAGCTCAGATATTGAGGTCTCTGAAATTTTGATTGCTTAAATTTGAAATTATAAAGTGGTCTGAAACAGACACCAAAGTGTGTTTCGATGCTTTCTTTACAAGGTGGTTATTAGCATTTCCTCTTGAGCTACAGGCTTCAGATTTTGTTAGAAAATGGGAAGAAATCAAAGAAAACAAAATCAACCCCAAAGAAATAGATTTGTATATCGAAGGTTACTTACTTACTTACGCCTGTCACCCCTACCCGTCGACAAGAGACCTCCAGCGACTCCTGTCCTGTGATATCGAAGGTTGACATTCAAAATATGTTTTGAACGGTCCTCTGTTCAAAAGACAGGTCACCTTTGACAGTTCAGATTAAATTAGTGTCGAATGGTTGATATATTTCTCGTTGTGTGTCATGTCTGAATAATTGTTTTTAAAATGGTATGTGCTGTTGTAATGCCAGATAAAATGTTACCCTTCTGCAGTCTACAGCGGTTTTTCTTGCAATGATTTTTTGTGAAAATCATTGCAACAGAAACCGCTACCGACAGCCAAAGGGTTACATTATAAGTATTCATTATTGGTCATCATGTTTCTTCATGTTTGCAATACGTCTACCTCCTTCCCTAATCCCCCCCACCCGGGTCTGCCCTGGGGGACTTGGGTGGGGTTAGGTATTTTTTAGTTCCCAGGGTCACCCTGGTCAGCCCCACAGGGTGGGTTTTTCTCTCTGTTCTGGGGCATGTGTTTCTGTCTACCCTTTGTCCATTCACCTGTATTTACCTTTTTAAAACTCTCCCTACTGTCTGCACTGCCTGTAGCTCTTGATATTGGATGTGTGTTGCTAAATGGTCTTAGCTTTATTTAGGCCCCATGTGTTAGGTTTATTTAATGTATTTGACCGGCTGGCGACATACATTCAATGTTCTTATTATTTATTTTTTTTCACAAGCAGTGCAGGCACGTCCTGAGAAAGCCTTGTTGCTGTCGGGACGTTAAGCAATGTACAATCAATCAATCAATCCTTCCCTAATCCCATAAACACAAATTATAGGCCGGTTTAATTAGTCTCTGTTGCCAGCACCAGTTAGGATATACGCTTTTTTTTTTTTTTAATGTCTGTTTGTAGTGCCTTAACCCTTGAAGTAAATTTGACTGATAGTTCAAGGGTGGTGCCAGAATAGCTTGGCGCCTCTAGGCGCCAAGCTATTCTGGCACCACCCTTGAACTAAAACAGTTGATCTATCTCCTAATCTGTAATGTATCCTGCATAGAACGCTAAGTCAATTTTACTAAATCAGCCTCAGGGTGTAATGGTTTAGCAATTGAAGAAAATATTTTTGGTATGCTTTTAGGTTCTGCACGGAGTGTCGGTCCAAAGTGATGCTGGCGTTCAACATTCTGATTGGTGAGCATGACAGCATGTCGGAGAAAGGCTACTGCCCCGTGCTGTACGACAAGCTTCGCTGCTGCCCAGATGACGGACACATTCACATCGCCAGCGAGTCAGACTACCTGGCTCTCTTGATTGAGAAGGCTGAACCAGAACTGTCCGGCATGTGAGTCACACAGCTGTGCTCATTCGTCCCGCACACAAAGTTGCCAAATGCCCGCTGATGTCTACGTAGCAATTTAGGAGATCAATTGACCATGGTCGTGAAAGGGTGATGCCAGAATAGCTTGGCGTCTCTAACCCGCAAGCTATTCTGGCGCCAACTTTGAACTCTCAGTGTCATTGATAACGGGAATTGTCTTTCTGAAGACTACACAGCTGAAACAGACGAAAAGGCATCAAAGTTAAAGGGTGCTGCCCAAATAGCTCAGTACCTAAAGGTGCCAAGCCATTCTTGCAGCACACTTGATCATTGTCATTTGTTGATACATCAATGTTGTGTTTTGTTTTTAGGCTCAGTTGGTTAACCCTTATCATTCGGAATACACAAGTGTGTGAAATAAGTTTGACTAAAAAAGTTCAAGGGTAGTGCCAGATTAGCGTGGCACCTCTAGGCGCCAAGCTATTCTGGCACCACCCTTGAACTAAAGCCATTGGTCTATATCCCTATCTGTAAGTACTGTAATGTAGCTTGCATATGGCAGTGTACAAATTTGAAGCTTTTAGCCTCAGGATGATAGGGGTTAATGTCTGTGTCATTTTGATGGCTACATTTGTTTCCTCGAGAACATTACCGATGCCATTACTACAAGGAACTGTCTCTTAGCTTACACCCCCACCCGGGTCTGCCCTGGGGGACTTGGGTGGGGTTAACTACTTTTTAGTTCCCAGGGTCACCCTGGTCAGCCCCACAGGGTGGGTTTTCCCTTCTATTCTGGGGCATGTGTTTCTGTCTACCCATGGTCCTATCTATCTATCTATATCCCATAGTCTTGCCGACTGTTGGGGCGCCACTGATGACTTGACAACCAGCTCCCTCCATTCCTCTCTGCCATTCTCAGTGTATCGCCCAGCTTCAGTCCTGTCCACTCTGAGATATTGTCCTCCCATCTTTTCCTCTGTCTTCCTCTCCTTCGTCCTCCTTGCACAGTGCCTTGCAGGATTTTTTTGGCAAGCCCTGCTGAACGCGTGACATGCCCATACCACTTCAGTTTGCGTTTTCTCACAATGGCTAATAAGTCTTCATAGGGCCCGATTGCTTGCCTGATTCTGCTTCCCACTTCCTCGTTTGTGATGTGATCTCTGTATGAAATGCCAAGCAGCCTTTGAAAACATCTCATTTCAGTGGCTTGTATCCTCCTTTCAAGGTCTGCTGTGAGGGTCCATGACTCGCAGGCATACAAAAACACTGAGATGACTTAGGAGCATCAGTCTGATCTTGGAGCAGAGTGTGATGTTTCTGTCCTTCCATATGGTCTTCAATCTTGTCAGTGCTGTTGTTGTCTGCGCAATCCTGGACAGTATTTCTGGTTTTGATCCCTCATCTGTCACAATGGCTCCTAAGTATTTGAATTTCTTAACTGTTTCCAGTTTTTGGCCTCCCACCATGATTTCAGTGCCAATGCCACTGGCGTTATTGGTCATCAGTTTGGTCTTCTCTGCACTGATTTCCATCCCATATGCAATGGCTGTACTATCCAGCTTTTCCACCAGCTGAGCTAGCTCCTTCTCTGTTCCTGCAAGGCCATCAATGTCGTCTGCAAAGCGCAAGTTCGTGATTGTTCTGCCTCCAATACTGACAGTTCCTTCACGATCTTTCAGAGCGTCCGTCATGATTCTTTCCAGGAAGATGTTGAAAAGAGTAGGAAAATAAAAGGAAAATACAGGTGAATGGACCAAGGGTTGAAAGAGAGTACTCTTTACTCTTTCAACCCTTGGTCCATTCACCTGTATTTTCCTTTTTTAAACTCTCCCTACTGTCTGCGCTGCCTGTAGCTCTTGATGTTGGATGTGTGTTGCTAAATGGTCCTAGCTTTATTTAGGCCCGATGTCGTAGGTTTATTTAACGTATTGGACCGGCTGGCGACATACATTCAATCTTCTGTTGGTTTTTTTTTTCACAAGCAGTGCAGGTACGTCCTGAGAAAGTCTTGTTGCTGTCGGGACGTTAAGCAATGTACAATAAATAAATAAATCTTAGCTGACATAATTTTAGCCAAAAACTTACGATGTGTACCTATAGGGCCAAGGGAGGCAACCTAAGTGTGTCGTGACCCAGTACCCCGAGTAGCCTCCTGTCCCACCCCATACGGGTAACTGCCCGCTGCAGTGTTACGCCTACGGCTGTGTATGGGTCTGCACCGGTTGTACCTGCGACTTAGAGACTTGGTTCCCGGCTGTGTGTTCATAGCCTTGCCTCGGAGCCCTTGGACTGTTGTCACTTGTGTGCTTCTTCTTCTAGTGTTCTGCACCGGTTGTTATCGTCGACTTGGAGACTTGTTTCCCGGCTGTGTGTGGTGCCTGGCCTCGGAGTCCTTGAACTGTTGTTACCTTGTGCTCCTTCCTCTGGTGCCCTCGGACAAGTTCGCGTCCCGCAGCCTCACGCATGCCTCGGCCACGGACTGTCCAAGGCGCACCTGCACTGCTGTTGGGGGACAGCACACAAAGGATCCCCCTTTGCGCACCAACTTGTTCGAGTCTGGTCCGCAGCGAGTCCGCTCGCCCTGCTTTGCGGAAAACAAATGGCTGCCAAGCCCTGACGTTGGGGGACATACTACCCCCTTGCGCACCGCCCCGCCTTGCGGAACACAAGCATCACAAGAAAAGAGAAAGAAGTAAACCACATGCCGTCCCGACGCCAGACCTTCGGCATCGTCTTGCGGCCCACGACAGGCGACCCCTGGTACGCAACAGACTGGACACAGCCGCTGGACCTTTGGACGCCTGCTCGCGCGAACGGGGCCCTCACCGAAGTGTTTCTTCTCAGACTGCGGACTCACGCCAGCAGCCCCGCGGCTCTTCGTTCCCGGATCCCCAGCGTCTTCGCCCGCCCCGCTCTTCAGTCTCTTCTCGCTCTCCTCACCTGGCGTCACGGTCTGCTTCGGGTTCGCGGACCCTCGTCATCAGTCTTCCCCGTGCGGCCCGGAGGATCGTCCCTGCAGTCGTAGCGCGTCCCACTCGGTGGCTTCTTCCGTCGTCCACCCTGCCCCCTCTCCTGCTTCGCGGCCTGTTCCATCCCCTCTCCCTCCCCGGCGGGTGTCCCCCTGTCGCCCCCGTTCCCCCTCCCTGTCGCGCCTTCGACCACACTCTCACCGCTCCTCTCCCTGTGGACGCTCTCCCCTCTGGACTCGCCGCTCGCGCCATCGCAGTCACACTCCTCGGACTTGCTCCTCGTCACGGCGGCACCTGCCGCCTTTGCCCCCTCTGCGTCGTCCCCCCGTTCCGCCTGTGGATGATGACGCCTTCAGCATCTTCCCGGAGGATTCCACTTCCACGCTCCTTAGCCGTTCGGCCTCCCCACGCGCTCGCTCGCCGAAGGCTCCTTCGTCGCCTACGCTTCAGACAACTAGGGCGGAGACCCTATGCTCCCTGGACGAGGCCGCGCCCTGGTCGCTTCGTCTCTTCCCCCAGAAACCTGCCCCCCCCCCCCCTCCCGCCCCCCAAGAGGAAGCTCTTGGCCTTTGTGGATGTGGATCGGCCGACTAATCCTCCGCAACCTCCTGGGTTCCTAGGTCTTCGTGATGCCTTCTCCGCTCTCCTTCAGCAAGGCTCCGGCTCCGATGCGGTCTTCTTCTTTTCAGATGCCCATTGGCCGGCTGACTTGGATATCGCCTTTCAGCAGAGTTGGTACGCGGGACACTCGCAGAGCTTCGCAATCGCCCTCCCAGCGGCGGACCCGCCGGCACAGCTACAAGCAGGTGGACTTCGTGCTTTGTGCCGTTGCATCCCACCCGGTCTAGAACGGGCAGCAACCCTTATCCGCAACGCCCTCGCCTATGCTGGATTTCTCGACTTAGCCACGCAAGCTGTCGTCTCTTGAGTAGAGGAGTCCTGGCACCCGTCGATCTCGCCACTGTTAGGGGAAATCCTCGCCGTGGCCCCCAACCAGGTGGCTTACCACGCTTCCGTCAACGCCATGGCCGCTGCCGCGAATTGCGACCTGCTCCGCCGGGATGCCATCCTTTTCATCTGCCCCGACCTTCCACAGGACTTACGGAGACAGCTGCGACAGGCTCCTATCGGCGATCCACTCCTCTTCGGTCCTACCTGGCAGGCGGTTAAGGACGCGAACAAGGACCTCTGGCCTTCACGCACCACCTCCACCCGGTTTCAAGCCGCCCGCAAGGCCATGGACCGTTAGACCCTCCTCTCGCCCGCCCTCCCGGCGCGACCGCCTGCCCCCGCGCGCCCCTGCCACCGGACGTTCCCACCCGTTCCCCAAACCTGGCCCAAGCCCGCCCGTCGCCCGGGGCGGGGTAGGGCCCGGCGACTTCCTCCCAGCGCCGCCCCGCGACCGCTCCCAGGTCTCCTGTCGGCGGGAGGCTTGCCCTTCGCAGCGCCGTGTGGCGGTCGCTGCTTCCCAATGACCCGTGGATTCTCTCCACCGTTTCCGATTGCCTCCTGCTCTCCTTCCGGACACCGCCTCCACTGTGCCGCAGGCCTGTGTGGATTTCCGCCCCTTCAGACCGACTCAAGGCAGCCGCTCTTCGAGGAGAGATTGGCGCCCGATCATCCACCTCTCGGCGCTGAACAGGTTCATCTCCGCGCCGTCCTTCTGCTTGGAGACCGCCAGAGCTCTTCGCGCCTCCGTGCAACCCATGGACTTCGCCGTCAGCCTGGACCATTCAGACGCTTACCTTCAAGTGCCCGTTCACCCGGCCTCCAGACGCTATCTGCGCTTTGCCTTCGACGGTGTAGTCTACCAGTTTCGGGCTCTCTCTTTGGCCTCAACCTCAGCCCCTGGGTTTTCACCCGCATCATGGATGGCGTCATCGCCAAGGCCAGAGGGACAGCCTCGAGCCCAAATTCGAATTACCTCGATGATCTGCTCCTGCGCAACCAATCGGCGGCCGCCTTGGAGAAGGAGCGAGACGCGTTGCTGGTTCTTCTCGACAGACTCAGCTTTATAGTCAACGTGGGCAAGTTGGACCTCGCCACGTCCCGCCGCTTCGTTCACCTGGGCATGGAGTTCCGAACTGACCTCAACCTGGTGAGACTCCCGGAACCGCGGATACAGAAATTGGCCAACCTGGCTCGCCTAGTGTCTCAGGAGGAGGTGGTCTCCGCCAGAGTGTGGTTACAGCTCCTGGGCCTCATGAGTGCGGCAGCGGGCCTCCTTCCCCTTGGCCGTCTATACTCTCGTCCGCTTTAACTGCACCTGCTTCTTCACTGACGACCCTCGAATGGCGACATCGAGACTCGTGTACCGGTACTTCCCATGCTCCTCCCGCACCTCTTCCATTGGGCGGACCCGAACTGGCTCGCGACCGGAGTGCCTCTCTACACACACACACACACACCCCCCCCCACACCTCCCCCCCCCCTCCCCCGTTGTCCCTCAGCGTCGACGCCAGCCGGTCCGGCTGGGGTGCGCACCCTCTGCCGACGGTCGCCACAACTTCCAGCAGCTGGCCCACGGACCTCGCGCACAAGCATATCAACTGGTTGGAGCTACAGGCGGTTTGGCAAGCCCTCCTCGTGTGGGAAACGTCTCTCGGACACCAGGAACTGCTCGTCCTATCCGACAATTCCACTGTGGTCTCCTACATCCAGAAGCAGGGCGGGACTCACTCCCCCACCCTCTTCATTCTTCTCTACCAGCTCCTCCGGTGGTGTGAAGACCGCGGCATCTCTCTGAGCGAGACATATCCTGGGCCACCTGAATGTCCTAGCGGACTCTCTCTCGCGGCACGGACAGCTTCTCCACACCGAATGGGCGCTTCGGCCGGACATCTTTCGGATGATCTGTACAGCATGGGAGACTCCTCTGATCGACCTCTTCGCGACGAGGTGGAACCGCCAGCTGCCCCTCTTCGTCTCACCCATTCCAGACCACCTAGCCTGGGCGGTCGATGCGCTCTCCATATCCAGGGACGGTCTCATCGCATATGCCTACCCTCCCACGGTGCTGGTCCCCAAGGTCCTGCTCAAGCTCAAGGGATGCAACGCGATCCTGTTGCTCTTGACCCTGTTCTTGACCAAGTCTTGGACCACCGACCTTCTAAACCTCGCCACGGAGCCCCCTCTGCAGCCCCCCACCCCTCGCATGCTGCTCAAGCAACCATGGCAGATTCTATACCATCCATGCCCCAAGCGACTCCTACTCCTACTACTCCTACTACACTCCTACTACACGCCTGGAGATTGTGCGGCACACCCTCGCTAGAGGCTTCTCGAGTGCAGCAGTGGAAGCTATCGATGCAGGCCGCAGACCCTCGACCCTTCAAGTCTACGAAGGAAAGTGGCGTGTCCTGCAGTCTTGGTGTGACGACCGACACCTCTCCTCTACCGATCTGATTTCCCCCCCAGCTGGCTGAGTTCTTCCTCTGGCTCTTCGCCGAGCAGCACTTGGCGCCGATCACCATCAGGGGCTACCTCACCATGATTGCCGATACGTACCGACACTTGGACCGCTCGGATCCCGGCAAGTGCAAAGACCTCGCTGACCTGATGGTCCAATTCGGAATACAGCGGTCGGCCCTCCGCTTCCTGGTCCCGCGCTGGGACTTACCTTGGGTACTCACCTGGCTTAACTCGAAACATTTCGAACCGCTTCCCCTAGCGACCTTGGCCGACGTAACGCAGAAGGCCTGCTTTCTTCTCGCCCTTGCCATGGCCTCCAGAGTGAGTGAGGTACATGCGCCTCCTGCTTCTAGTTCAGGGCGGACGGCTCTGTGAAGCTACTGAGGGACCCGGCCTTCCTGGCCAAGACGCAGTCCCCATTGACTGCCCCCCAGGTGATCACTGTACGGCCGCTGAAGACGACGAGCCTCAACCAGGAAGCCGGACAATAGGACCCGGTGAGAGCCTTACACGTGTACCTGTGCCGGACCAAGCTGCTCCGCAGGGGACGCACCCACCTCTTTCTTCCTCTGTCCCCAGGTAGATCTGACATCTCGGCCCAGACGATTTCGTCCTGGCTCCGATGGGCGATATGCTCAGCCTACCAGGACCTCTGCCCCGACGCTGCCAAGCGGCTACACAGGGCGCACGAGGTCAGAGCCATGGCTGCAAGCGTCGCCTTCGACCGCAACTGTGCCGTCAGAGACTTTGTGGCGGCTGTGGGGCTGGAGAACAGAGTTGACCTTCACCCGATTCTACCTCCGAAACCTGGCAGGCCAGCGAGACAACCTGACCCCGGTGGGGAACATCGCGGCGGCGCAACACTCCCTCCCGGCACCCTTGGTGCCACAGGTAACCCTTAGCTAAAATTATCGGGAGTTTGCTCGGGGAGGGAGGGTCTAGCTAGCTTGGTCGTGTCCCGGGGTTTTCCACGTCTGTGTAGGTGTGGCGGCATCGGGCATCTTGTGGACGGAAGCGTGGTAAGCCGCCAGGGCGAAGGCGAGGACGTCTCTGAACAGCAGAGTGAAACGACGGGCGCCAGGCCTCCTCCACACAAGAGACGAGGGCTTGCGTAACCACGACGAGCAATCCTGCACAGGTGAGGACGTAGCGGAGGAGGGACTCTGTCCGATCCAGACCGGGTGGGAAGCAACGCCGCGGAGCGCGAAGTCCATCCACGCGTAACTGCGCCGGGGGATCCACAAGGCCGAGAGCATCCTCTTGGGGGGCGGGAAGGCCGAACGGCTAAGGAGCGCTGAAGGGGATTCTTCCGGAAACACGATGAGGGCGTCATCATCCTCGGGACGCCGACGCTGAGGGTGCAAGGTGGCGGGCTCCGCTGACGACGAGGAGCGAGTCCGAGGAGAGCGACCGACGGCGAGGGGACGAGCGGGAATCCTCCGAGACCTGCAGGGAAGTCTGAGGCCGAGGAGTGCAGGAACAAGGAACCCGAAGCAGACGTGGTCGCCGGATGGGAAGAGCGTGAACGACGTGCAGAGACCAAGGAGCGGGGCGGGCGACGACGCTGAGGGTCCGGAACTGTGGAGCCGCGGAACTGCTGGCAGGAGACCGTCGTCTGAGAAGAAACACATCGACGTGGGCTCCGAACGTGCGAGCGGGCAGCCAAAAGTCCAAGCTGTGTCTGTCCAGGAGCGTTCCAGGGGTCACCTGTCGTGGGCCGCCAGACGATGCCGATGGTCAGGCGTCGGGATGGCGCGAGGTGTACTTCCTTGTCTTGTCGTGTGATGCTTGGGTTCCGCAAGGCGGGGCGAGCTAGCTCGCTGCGGGCCAGGCTCGAGTGAGTGGGTGTGCAAGGGGGATCCCTGGTAAGCTGTCCCCCAACAGCAGCGTGGGTGCGTCTTTGTTGGTCAGGGGCCGAGGCATGCGTGAGGTTGCTGGACGGCAGTGGACATTCACGCACAGATAGCAGCTCCAGAGCTGGGACCAGCTCCTCTACCAAGGGCGCACGCACATCACAGGTGCGGCCGGAGGCACAACAGGAGCAGGAGAGGCACACTGCATGCATACTCTCGGCCACAGGAAATTGCCACATCGGGTGCAGGTGCAGACTTGACAACTGCAACATCAGATCAGAACAAGCACCTATGTAGCGTCCCAGTAGCCCGTTCTACGGCCTCTTAATGGGGACGACACGCGCCGCCGGTCTCAGCTGCTATGGACAGTGCTTATAACAAGCCAGGGCCTTCCTATATGGATGCTTGTTATCATTTGTATAGGCGAAAAGGACTATGGTGCACCAGAAGGTGTGTGTCGTTTTTATTAATTATTTAGTTATTGCACTGCAGAATAGTGGCTGACTACACAAAGAAATGAATGGTATAATATTGTTATGCCAGCATGAAAGTGCGCTGTGCACAGGAGTGCAGTAGAAAATCTTCTCTTCGTCCAGTCCCAAGGTACGGGAAACACTGTGTAAATCTGAACATGGATACTAGCATGTCAGGATACATGGGTATGCATGAAACAGACATCGCCAGAGTGTCTTAAAAATGCGATGAGCACACTGGGCGTCTAACAAATGTGGGTGTATGCATCATGTCCATAAAATGTGTGTGAATACCAACATAAGTGTGCATACACCAGCGTGATCGTAAAAAATATGTGTATCTATAACGTGGGTGAGCACACCAGTGTGTCTGCAAGAATGTGGATGTGCATGCTGGTATGGGTGCGCAAGAGAAAGGGACACCATCATCAAGAAACAGGTGGAAGTGGCTGCTACGCCACGTGACGAGTGCACCCGAGCACACGAAACACCGACCGTGATGCCGGTCACTGGCACACATCGAGACCTTACCTAGCCATCTTGCAGAGGCTGGGGGAAGGGAATAACCTGACACGCAGAAGCGGGAGCGCCACACCAAGAAGCCGGGGGCTGCACAATTCAGGCAAGGGCGCAGAGTCCGCGACGGAAGTCCCAGAGGACCGGAACATAGACGAACTTGTCTGAAGGCACCCAGAAAAGAACCACAGAAGTAACAACAGTTCAAAGCACCCGAGCGCAACACACCACCGGGAACCGAGGCTCCAAGTCGCAGGCACAACCGGCGCAGAACCCTACACAGCCGTAGGGAACCTGCAGAGGGCGAATGCACGCCTGCACTACATATCCTGCGCGCTAACAGTGCACCAGAGAAGAAGAAGCACACAAGGAACAACAGTCCAATATTGCCGGGCAAGGCTACGAGCACACAGCCGGAACCAAGTCTCTCAGGGCGCAGGGAACACGGCGTACAACACCCATCTGGAAGAAGCACACAAGCAAGGATGGGCAAACTACTTTTGAAAAGTAGTCCGCTACACTACAGTTACATTTGTAAAAAATAGTAGTTCGCTACTTTACAATTACATTTTGAAGAAATGTAGTTCGCTACTTTTACGCTACTTTACAAAAAGTAGCTAACTACTTTTCAAACTACTTTTTTTTAAAATCTGTAATCACAACTGGGTCTGATAAGTATTTTGAAGTTCAAGTAAATAATCAACTTTCAGTAATGTCAAAAATAGGAAAACAAAAGCAGCTTATATATACACTGACAGTGATGTCTAGTATAAAACATAAATACAGCCACAAGGTTGTATAGGCAGTTGAGAATAAATGGGCTAAAGAAGTTAATTGATCATTCAATGATTGATGAAAACACTGACACTTCCTTATAAACCTTTCTTAGAGTTGTACTTAACCAACACTTTTGCCTCAAAGTTAGAATCAGTAACTCTGGCTCTAATCTTTGTTAAAATAAGTCCAGCCTGACTAAACAGACGCTCAACTGCTGCACTGCTGGGCAATGAGGTGTTCGTCCTCAGGAAGACAGCTTTGACGCCAGGGTACTTGTCCAATTCATCCAGGGATTTGGCCAGTCCCTCTGTCAGGTAGGCTGTAGACTCGGCCACGTCAGCGACATTATCAAAGAGAATGAAGTCCTCATCGGTTTGAGACTTGACTGCTGTCTGGGCTGGTGGCTTCAAGGACATCACTTCATTAGTCAGCAGCATCTTCGCTGTCTCCTTAAGATTTACATTTCCTGTCCAGGAAAGCTTGAGTCTGAAACAGAGACAATAAAAAATATTACAATCATCGTCATAAGGCCATAAATAAAGCAACAGTATATAATTCACTAACCATAAAAAAGCAATTAATCAATGTTTAATTTAACAGCAAAATTCTGAGGAAATAACTTAGGTGAAGAACACATTAAAACAATACCTTGGATCCGATACAGCAGCTAGCAAGGTGTCCCTGTCTTCATATGCCTCCTTGAATCGGATCGCAATCCCTTGGAGAACAGCATCTGCCAGGGGCCTGCAGATTTCGAGCTTGCACTTCTCCAGCTCAATTCTGGCCTTCATAGTCTCAAGCTGAGGCAGTAGGCTACCCAAGCCTACACATTTCTCTCCTTGCAGATAATCGAGGCTCTTTGCAACCGGACCCATCACCTAAAACAGAAAAAGATAAAATTCATGAAAAAAATATGGCCATTTCATGTGCAGACCTTTTCGCACTTAGTCATAGACATAGTATAACATTTTGGACATATACAATGCATTGTTAAGTACTCACCATGACAAATTCTTTCATAAAGAGATGGTCCCTGCTGGTGAAGCGTGCAAGGCCCAACTTGTCGCAGATCTTTCCCAGGCTGTCAGGGGACAGATCACTGAGGCACTTAACTGCATCAAAGGTGGAATTCCACCTGGTCTGGTTTGGGATGATAAGCTGTTTGCCCGTCTCTTCCTTGATCTCTGAAACAAACAAGCAAACGAAATATACATGATCTCATTCACTGAATGAAATATAATAAACACACTGAATCAAATATAATAAATATGGAATAACAAGCAGAATCTGCAAATGCTAAGCAAACGCATAAAAGCAATGATAGACAAATATGAAAAAAATTACCTGCTGCAAGCACAGTTTTGGACTGTTTAGTCCATAATGCAGATGCCTTGCCAAACATTGACCTGCTAGCGGTCTTAAAAGTGTGGCCCTGGAGAGCCGCCTCAGAATCCTTGCTAGCAACAAGGTTGATGGTATGTGCTGCACATCGCAGATGAGGGGGGAGAACAATTGTTGACCCTGATGATGGCCCCTCCCCCAAAAAGTCATATGAAGTGACTTCATCCTGCTCCTCATCATCATCACTTTGGTCGTCTGCGCATGGACTACCGGTCTGCCCAAAGATTCTGCAAAAGAAAAATAAAATGTAGACAAAATACAGGTCAAATAAATGAATTTAAACAAAATAGCAAAAGAAAATTTATATCAGTTGAAATTTTAAAAATGCAAAAGAAAATGCTGCTTTATAGATATGATAGAATAAAATATTTTACTTATATGTTACACACCTGAAGGCCTTGACAAAGTTTGATCCATTGTCAGTCACTATCCGATGAACTTTGTTCTGGATCTTGTATTCCTTGAGGATGGAATCTAAGTGCTCAGCCAGCACATCATATGTATGAGGCCCTTTGATGCGCCGACATGCAAGGGCTGCGCTTTTTCTTTCATAGCCGTGCAGGTACTCCAGGTAGTGGCATGTCACTCCAAGGAATGATCTAAAAGAGTAAAAAGACAAACAAAACCAGTTGCTTAGTTGAAAATTAATTTTAAAAAATTCATGCACCCACCCCCTCCTGAAAAAACTCGACAAAAATGAAAAGGACACAAAGATGTACTTAAAAAAAAAAAAAACAGTCATCTGGCAACTACCATCACTCATAGTCATACTTATGACAGGTGAACATGAATATGAGCAAAGTATCACTTGCCTATGATGAGCAGTCCAGCAATCAGCGGTGACACACACTTGCTCAACTCTTTCAAGATCCTCAATGATTATTTTCTTCAGCTGCTTCATCTTGTCCTATAACAGAAATCAAAGCAACTGAGAAGTTGGAACAACAGTGTTCATCATCTTAGTATCTTTTAATCTGTATAATTTTGTAAAACTAAATATACCCCACTTGAGGCTTATCCCATAGTGTATTACTAAGGTAGACAATAGGCATGCGTTATCAATCAAAATGTACTGTTCTTACCTCCAACAGAGTATTTGCCTTCTTTCTGCTGAGAAGGTCATCTGCTGGCTGGCCGGACAATTTGCTGACAAATTCCTTGAAGTTCTGGCTATCAAGGAGGCTGAACGGCATGTTGTCTCCAAGGAGAAGGTCCACAACTGCTCTGTCAATTTGCTCCTTAGACAGTTCAGTCTTCTTGGACAGCTTGATCATTTTGGTGATAGGCGGCTGTTCGACACTGTCCTCCCTCTTTCGTTTTCTTGTTTTCTCCTGAGCTTTCTGCATTTTCTCCAAAAGGAGAGGATGTTTCCTCTGAAACACAGTTAAATAACTATTTGAGCTTTGTTTATTTATTTCTTACTAATATTTTATATATATATATATATATATATATATATATATATATATATATATATATATATATATATATATATATATATATATATATATATATATATATATATATTTTGGCATATACTTGTTTTAGCCCCACCCAGCAGTCAGTTACTGGGACAACAACTCCCCTACTAAATCTGTTTTAATTTTAACTTTTAAACTATACAGAAAAATCAGCATTTTATTTCCAATTTACATTCAATAGCCTATCCCAAACAATGAAATGAAAGTATTTCCCAGTCCGTAATGTGGTTCAGTGACACAGGTGCCTTTTCTTAAATATACAATATCTTTAGTATTATTTCAAATTATTATAGTCATAGCCATCAATACTTAGGCTTACCTATTTATTTTCATCATTATGATTATATTTATTATTATCATTATTATTTTTCTTTTGATTTTCCCCCCTTTGTTTTGTTCATAAATTTGTAACATACAAAGGCGTAGCAAATATCATTTTTGTTCCCATTACCCCCTTCCAAGACCATCCATACTCAACTTGGTCTAAACGTTTTATCACAATGTCATAACGTAAATTAAAAAATTGTGTTCAAAAAGACTAAGCTAAATAAAATAAATAAATGCAAAAAAAAAAATTTTTTAAATGAAGTATGCCAGGCATTGCCAACATCATGCATTTATTCTAGGCTTTTCTGTAATATAAATTAATTCCGAAGCTTTGTGTTCTGTTTTGTATCAAAAAGTACAGAGATCAAAGGGCATGATTGATGATTCACCTGTTGTGTTCCCAGCCATTCTAATAATTCTAATACTAGTAATAGATGACAATAGATCGGCATTCACTCAGACAACTCCCCTACTAAATTTAAAACCGATTAATACGGAAAAGCCGCCATTATGTTTTATAGGCTATATCAGTATATACTGTTCAGCACTCCAAACAAGAAAATGGAATTCTTTCCGTAAATGAAAATAAATTAATATAGCTTTTGTCATCCCAGGTGAATGCCGATAGAATAAAACCGGACGCATTTCTCATAGGCCTATAAATGTAAGAAAATCAAAATAGGAAAACTCAAAAATTCAACAAACCTTGAGATGAAGCCTAAGATTGGATGCTGTCGTCTTGCTCGCTGAATACTCTTTGCATCCGTACTTGCATTTGAATATAAATGCATTGTCCTTTTCTTCTTTGAGATGAAAAAATTCTAGATACGGTTCAAACAAAGTGGGAAGTTTCTCCATCTTCTGCGGTCAAAAATTTGTGCGTTCTGTGCTTGATTTGAAGAACAAAGAGCTGACTGACGCGCGCTTCAGTTTTGAAAGTCATGTGGCTTGCTATTGCTATCAGCCAATCACAATCATGCTTCCATTCGCTGAGCGAGCGATCAATCTCGCGCGAGACAGTAATTTCGCCACTCGCTTCGGCTTGGCTGAAAGGGATCCCGGCAAGTCACACGGCAAGGAAAGTAGCGTAGCGAAAGATACATTTTCGCTACTTCGCTACTGACAAATTAGTAGTTCGCTGCTTTACAACTACTTTTTTAAAATATGTAGTTTGGATCGTTACAAACTACTCCAAATAGTAGCGAAACTACAAAATGTAGTCGCTACTCTCGCTACTTGCCCATCCCTGCACACAAGTGGCAAAAGTCTAATCCTCTGAGGCCAGCAAGAATAACCAAGCCTCGTAGGTCGCAGGTACAACCGGTGCAGAGCCATACACAGCTGTAGGCTCAACACCGCACTAGGCTTACACACGTCTTAACTCCGTAAGCTAAAAGAATAAACTGGTGTGTCTGCGCAAGGCAGTTACCTGTATGGGTGGGAAGGGAGGCTCCCCGGGGTACTGGGTCAGGGCACCCCTAGGTTGCCTCCCCTAGCCCTATAGGTACACATAGTAAGTTTTTGGCTAAAATTATGTAAGCTATAGGATGGTTCCATAAAGTAATGGCATCGGTAATGTTTTTGAAGAAACAAATTCATGTTTCTTTTTTGTTCAGTGGAAAGAGGTTTTTTTTAATATTTGAATGTTACAAAAGTGAGCTTTTGCACCCATGCACTGGTCTGCCAAGATTAAAATCCAAGAAATGACCAACAAAGAAAGAAACATTCTTCGAATGAACAGGTACTTGTCCTTTCTAGGAGTATTTCTTTCTTTGTTGTCAATTTTAGGGAGTCATTTTGACCTTCCTTCTCTTTGTGGCAGGAATCGACGTGACAGGCACGCTAAAACACTGGACATTGCCCAGGAGGAGGTGTTAACGTGTCTGGGCATCCACGTCTACGAACGCCTTTTCCGAATCGGGCAGAAACTGCGAGCGGAAGAGCAAACGTGGGAACTTCTCTTTTACCTTGGTGTGGAAACATTGAAAAGAAGTTTTGAGGTAGGCTGAACATGAGTGTTACATTTTTTTCTTTTGCATGTTTATCTTCTTGTTAGTATGTGGTAGAATGTGCAAATGTTCTTCGAACATGTTCTTTTAAAAAATAAAAAAAATTGGCAAATGTGTGACAGCAAATATGAATATGTGTAGGTACCCATCTGTTGTCTGTGGTCACCTGTCATTTCTCACTCTCAGAGATTTGAAATTTAGGTTTCCAGTTTCATCCCCATAAGGTGAAGGTCACAGATGGGCACAAGGCAAAGGTCACAGATGGCCACAAGGCAAAGGTCACATGGCCACAAGGCGAAGGTCACGGATGGCCTGGGTATGGTCAAGAAATGCCATATTTTGACAAGCATTGTGGCTTCTCAAGTACTGTGTTCATCTTCAGCTGATTAGCACCGTCACAATAGTGAACGTCTCTGCCCACATTCAGCAGTGCTAAAGGAGCTAACCCTCTGATTTCTCTTAACCAATTTAGACCCAATGCCCTACGGCAGGAGATAGATCGACCATGATAATTCAAGGGTAGTGCCAGATGAGCTTGGTCCCTTGACACCAAGCTCATCTGGCACTACCCTTCAATTATGGTCAATCCATCTCCCGCAACATGTACATAGTCTTTAGGTGGCTCCTCCCATATTTGCAAAATGCGGCCCTGCGGCTAAGGGGGTTAGCCAAGCCTAGTGATATTATTTTTTCCGTTTGGAGCGCATGTCAAATCGGTGCAGACGTGCTGGTCTGTGATTTTTGAGCATGCAGCTAGAGCTGTAAGGTCCAGAATCAAAGACCGGCACCCTTTTCCCATTCCATTGTGGTTGCAATGGGACTACGTCTGCTTGTCAATGTTGCAGTGTGCTGTGGAGCACAAGCAGGGTATGTCCAACCTGGAGCGCATGTGCGAGGAGCTGCTGGAGGAGGAGAGGGCCAAGGAGCAGCGGCGCGAGCTCAAGAAGCAGAAGAAGAAGCGAAGAAAGGCCAACGCCAAGAACGAGCGCGAAAACGTCATTCAGCAGCAAGAAACAGAAGCAGGCCATTGCGAGGTAAGTGAACCATAGGGAGTTCCAGACCTGAAACAGAACATCCCGACAAGAAAAGAAGCATGCTAGAAAGGCCAGCACAGTTTGTTAACCCATTTAGCCCGAGTCTCTGCAGCAGGAGATGGATTGACCATGATAATTCAAGGGTAGTGCCAGATTAGCCTGGCGCCTGAAGGCACCAAGCTAATCTGGCACTACCCTTGAATTATCATGGTCAATCCAGTCGTTGGGCAACACCTAAATTTGAGAAATGGGACCTTGGGACTACAAGGGTTAAAGACCTAGGCCACGTGTTCCAAATTTGTGTGGTGTCACTTAAGGATTATGTACCAGCTCAAGTCAATTCAATCAACTTTATTCATGCCGCTAGGGGCAATTACAGTTGCAGGGGATGGATCGACCATGACAATGCAAGGGGTAGTGCCAGGCTGGCTTGGTGGCACCAAGCCAACCTGGCACTACCCTTGAATTATCATGTTCGATCCATCAGTGTACTGCTTCAAGACTAAAGGGGTTAAAGTTTTGTGTTAAATGCGTTAAACAAAAAATTAACAAACTGTGTTGTCCTTTCTTTCGTCGTTGAGATTTTCTTTGTGTTTGACGTGTTTAGCAGCCTTCTTCAACTGGACAGATGGACAAGAATACAGTGCGCTACTTGTCTGTCCTGCCTAATAAAGATCAGTAGATCAATGTATTCTTGTGCGCATGTCCATTTCCACTTAAGGGGGGTTCGCAGCTTTATATTTGTAATTCCCACTTTGCACGGCAAGATGTTGACCTGATTCAGTACTGCTTGACCCCCTTACATGTGTGGCCACCTCTACTGTAACGGTATCAGCAGTAGCATGCAGTGAGGGGTTGATAAAAAGCTAGATTTAACCATTTTGTACCAGACAACCAGATTAGCTAATCAGGCACTACCCTTGAGTTATCATGGTCTATTCATCTCTCGTAATTAGTTGGGTGACGCCTAAGAATTTGGGGAATGCGGCCATTTGACATCCTTCAGTTGCCACATTCCTTATGCGATAAGATAAGTAGCGACTGATCTCTTTACTTGTTTGTTTGTCTATTTTGAAGAAGGGTATTTACCTGAAATATTTGTAACGTATTTTCTCTTCATGTTTCTTTCTCCCTTGGGTTCTTCTCTGCATGTTCTATGGGTTGGATAGGAGCTCAAAATTTGCACTGCTTGAGGTGCAGAGAGCTCACTTGACATCAGATATATATGGGTAAAAACATTTCACTGATGGTTCAAAATTACAGACTAAAACACCTTTTTTGTCTACCGTATTTAAAAAATACGGTAGACTTTGAAATGGGTCTGGTCGGAGCACATTTCGGAGCATGCACATGATGTTTTTGGCGTGCGGGGCAGAAATTCTGGCAAAGAAGTAACTAGATAAAAATGACTTCAGTCTAACTACGCAAACCTTGCTCGAGACCGTCTTTTTGGCACCAAAGCGCCGTGTGTGTGTGTGAGGATGTGACAGTAACTAGAGCCCACGTTTGAGGACGGACAGGCTTGAAATTTTAGGATACTGTCACTAAAAGAATAATCTCGGGACCTTTTTTCAATGTTTTAATTTAGATGCTCATTGGCGAAAAAATGGCCATTTCACATAAACCGGTTGATCCACACTGGAGTCCGTAATCTTTTTTACAAAGAAAAATAATCTTCTCATTAATAATCGCATGATTTTTCGTATACGGTATTTACATAAGCCTACAGTTTGTCTCGGCTATCGGGTACAATTAGGTCAATTGTGACCTGTATGCCCTAGGTGTGAAAATCAGTTTTCTGCACCACTTTTTCGGAGTCATTTGTAAAACAGCTAACATAACTTTAATTTTTCTTTTATGAAAGAAACTATCTTCTCATTAATACCCGCATGTTTTCATAAACAGTGTTTGCTTAAGCCTGCTGTTTGTCCTGGCCCTGGGGTAAGATTAGTTCAGATTGTGACCTAGGCGTGAAAATCAGCAAGAAAATTACAAAGTTGATTCTCTGATACGTCAAATGTTAGTAGTGCGATGAATGACATATTAGAGCTGTTCTTAATTAGACGAACTTTTGATCGGCAAACCTAGATTGGAGAAGATCGGCGATCTTTTGGTTTGTTTCTTAATTGAGGTTGAACGAACCTAGGCGAACTTCAGCAAACCAGGTTTGCCATGGTTCTCTTTCTTAACTGAAGTGCTTGATTCGGTGTACTTACTGTCTGCGAAGGTGTTCAAAATGGCTGCCGCTATGCCGCTTCGCGGTTTGAACGATGTTTGTTTTTGTACTTCTTGCAGTAGCGACCCCACAAACAGCGTTGCGCCTCCCACAAATCAATAAAAATAGGTCTTGTTCTTCGCACGAGTGAAATATCACCGTCCGCCATATTTGTTTGTATCGGTGACTGTCTTCTTATCTCCAACGCAGAAGAGGGTAAAAGTTTTGACCAATCAGAGAAAAGGTTCGCCTTTGTTTGCTCAACACGTTGAGCGAACCTTTTTCGACAGCGAACTGTGGTTTGCCGAGGTTCGTGAACTACTTCGAACTAGGTTCGCCGTATCTTTAGATCGTCCAATTAAGAACCGACCTGGTTCGTCCGAGATCGTGAACTGTAGTTCGTCAGAGTTCGCGAACTAAAGTTCGTTTAATTAAGAACATGCTTAACATCGAGTCGAACAAACATGTTTGTACTGCGATGAGTGACATATAACATCGAGTCATCACTATGAACACGGCATCGTGGGACTAATGATGCCATGATGTGATGCTTGAAGTGACGTCATTTCACTGCTCATGCTATTATTCGGCTTCATCAGAATAGCTATGATGCGCCAGACCACAGAGCTTACGAACGGCGGCAATTGCCGTGTGTCTGTCTTAATTTCTGTGTGCCAGTGTGTGTGAATCAGAGGATGGGTTAGAGTAGAAGGAGATGGATTCCTGTCGCTACACAAGCCCACAGAGCGTACTAATGGCGGGAAGCCATTTGTGTGCGCCGACAAGTGTGTTGATCAGAGGCTGGCTTAGAGAGGAGGGAAATGGATCAGCAAAATAAACCTAAAAATATGAACAACTCTGAATGTTCCTAAAAGATAAACGCATCTGAGCTCCGAACAATACGATAGACTTTGGGATGATATCCTCATCCTGTTTTTTTACTGTTTTCCAGTGTTCGTCCATTTCCATTGCGACCAAGCCCCTCCAGACGTCCCACCTGGCACAGTGCGACAACCACAACAGCCACTCGTCCTCGCCCTCTCCCTCCACTCCCCCCACCGATGCTAATTGTAACCATAGCAATTGCTCACATGGCTTCACCCCCCACCACCATCACCACCACCACCACCACCACCACGACAACCCCGCCCATTCCCACCAGTCCTCGTCATGTTCGGGGAAAGCGTCCTCATGTTCGGGAAACGCATCCTCATGTTCGGGGAACGCATCCTCATGTTTGGGAAATGCGTCCTCATGTTCGGGGAACGCATCCTCTTGTTCGGGCAACGCACGTGTGTTTGGGAGTGTGGGGGAAAGTGGGTGTCGTAACTGCGACCATGGTTACGGCAGCGAGCAGGACGGCTGTGATAACTGTAGTGTGCCCAGCTCCAGCGACGGCTCCGATATCTGCTCCGAGGGAATCTGCATGCATGAAGGTATTTGCTTTTCATTGGTTGACTGTGTACTAACACATTCAGTGAGTGGGAGTTCTTCCCGGATAGACCCACTCAGTCAGTATGCCACAAGTACACTCGCTTCAAATCAGATACAGTACACCCAGTGTGCAAAGGTCCTCAGGCCCACAACGGCCACAGTCGGCCTGTGCACAGCTGTGCATGGATCCACTCAGCCATCGTGGGCCCTCAGACATTGTGCTGCTGGAGCAGGAATATATTAGTCACAAGGCAGTAAAATACAGTTTACTTCATAGGAAGTTATCCAGTGTTTTCTGCAGCAATCGATTCAGGTTTTCTGCTATCCATGCTGTCCGTTAATGGGAAGTTGTCTGTACTTGATGGACAATTTTTTAGAGGGACGGGATGGACAAATCTTGAGATAAAAATGCACTTATTGGTATTCTGCTGTGTTTTAAGTTTTGGTATTCTGCTGTGTTTTAAGTGCATGACGGACTGTAGAGCTCCTGGGATGGGTTTTTGGGTGGACAATTTTAAATCTTGGCAGAAAGCCTGGCTATTGCAGTGTTATTCACACACACTTTCTACCCCATTTGAAACCTAAGGGTTGCCTCCCTTGTGCCTGGGATGGACCTGTCATGTGCCAAGCCTTATTACCCCCCTTTAGCCCCAGGCCCCTACAGCAGGAGACGGCTTGACCATGATGATTCAAGGGTAGTCCCAGATTAGCTTGGCACCTAAAGGTGCCAAGCTAATCTGGCACGAACCCTTAAATTATGGTCAATCGATCTCCTACAACTGGTACATAGTCATTAGGCAACGGCTCCAAAATTTGAGAAATGGGACCTTGGGGCTGAAAGGGTTAACCCCACAAGCTGCATGTCCAAGATTTTGGAGGTGTCACCTAATGACTGCATAACAGCTGCAGGAGATGGATCAACCATGATAATTCAAGGGTAGTGCCATTAGGCACCAAGCTGATCTGACGCTGTCCTTGAGTTATCATGGTTAATCCATCTCCTGTTGTAGTGATTTGGGACTAAATGGGAAAGTTCTTTCCTGGCGTGTTTATTGTTTATCAGCATGGTGTTCACTATTTCCTGGCATGTTTATTGTTTATCAGCATGGTGTTCACTAGTTCCTGGCATGTTTATTGTTTATCAGCATGGTGTTCACTAGTTCCTGGTATGTTTATTGTTTATCAGCATAGTGTTCACTAGTTCCTGGCGTGTTTATTGTTTATCAGCATGGTGTTCACTAGTTCCTGGCCTGTTTATTGTTTATCAGCATGGTGTTCACTAGTTCCTGGCATGTTTATTGTTTATCAGCATAGTGTTCACTAGTTCCTGGCGTGTTTTTTGTTTATCAGCATGGTATTCACTAGTTCCTGGCCTGTTTATTGTTTATCAGCATAGTGTTCACTATTTCCTGGCGTGTTTATTGTTTATCAGCATGGTGCTCACTAGTTCCTGGCCTGTTTATTGTTTATCAGCATAGTGTTCACTATTTCCTGGCGTGTTTATTGTTTATCAGCATGGTGCTCACTAGTTCCTGGCGTGTTTATTATTTATCAGCATGGTGTTTTCATGTTCACTATTCAGCCTTTACACCCTATGGCAGGAGATGGCATAGCACAATGGTTCAAGGGTAGTGCCTGATTAGCTTGGCATCTGGGAAGCCACCAAGCTAATCTGCACTTCTTTTGAACTGGTGACGGTCCTCGATCTAAAGGAAGATGCGGCTGTGCAGTCATCTGTGGATATGGAGGTGGCTCTGCTGTCCCAGTCTAGGACTGCAGAACAGAACCACCTTAGTACCCACAGATTGTTTTAGGGTAGTTTCTGATTAGCTTGGAACCTGAGGAGGCACTAAGCTAATCTGGCGCCACCCTTGAATTGTGATTACAGTGAATCAACATCATTCATCTGGTACAAACTGATAACCGTGAGTAAGCAAATGCATTTTGGCTCACGTGCAGTAGCAAAAGTGAGTATGTAATGGGCTATCCGGCGTCTGTCATCTGTGGTAAACTTTAACGTTGGCATTTTCTCAGACTATTCAAGCCTCAGACTTCAAGCTTGGCCAAAGGGTACATTGTGGTAAAACCTTTCTAAAAATACCAATTTGAATGACCTCTTACAAAGGTCAAGGTCACAAGGTCCAGAAAGGGGTCAAAAATAGTCATATTTTGAAATAAATTGTTTCTCCTCAAATACCATTTTCAACTTCAAACCCAAACTTGGAACAGGGATGCCTTATGGTTAGACCTTTCTATGCATACTAATTTGGATGACCACTTGGAAAGTTCAAGGGTCACAGGAGGTTGGCAAATGTGTGAAAAATGACAGTTTTTGATAGAATTGTAGTTTGTATCAAAGTTTTTGCCAACTTTTCACTCAGATTTGCCACAAAGGTAGCTGATGATAAGACCTTTGTATGCATACTAATTTTGTGGTCCCCTCACAAAGGTCACGGGGGTCCAGAAAGGAGGCAAAAATAGCCAGATTTTGACAAAAACTGTTTTTTTCTCCAATACTGTTTTTAAATTCAAGCCCAAACTTGGTATAGAGATACCTGATGATAAGGCCTTCCCATGCATACTAATTTGGATGACCCCTCGGAAGGGTCACGGGTCAGCAAGTGTGTGAAAAATGTCCGTTTTTGATAGAATTGTAGTTTTTATCAATTTTTTTTCAAACTTTTCAGTCAAACTTGGCATAAAGCTGATGATAACACCTTTCTATGCATGCTAATTTAGTCGCCAACTACAAAGGTCACAAAGGGTTGACAAGTTTGTGAAAAATGCATACATTGTGAGAAAACTCAGATTTCACTGGTACAAACGCCAACCCATATGTTTAGACACATGAACACACAAAGGTCACAGTTATTATAATAATAATAATAATAAAGAGCATTTATATCGCGCTGAATCCCCAGGAGCAGTGGGCTCTAAGTGCGTTACAAAAATGTCTGCAGAATCTCACTGCCTCTAAAAAATTTAATCTATGCACACACATACAACTGAAACACACATAACATAACAAAATCATTCCCAAGTTAAACGCATTTAGATGATGCTGCTGATGATTATGCGGATTGGTCATACACGTGAGCCATAAGGGTTTTGCCTTTCTTGTTTTCTGGTAGGCTGATCAACTCCTCCCCCACCCTCTGATAGTTTTCTAAGCATAAATCACAGACCAGCATCAATGTGTGTGCAGGTGGGGAGTGTACGCTAAGCGACGACCTGAACTACTCAGAATGCAGATCTGCCAATGGTTCACCACTGAGAAAGTTAGGCACACTAAATCAGGTAAAGACTTTCAGTCAATTGTTCTTAAATACAAGTCATCCTCAGTATTATGCACATCAGAATATTGTTGGCCTGCTTGCAGCTGTGCGCAGGTTAACAGTGGGTGGAGTGGCCCCCCCAGGACTCTTTGATCACTCTGTATATTTTCTTCACGAACCGATGCAAGTTTAGCACCACATTAACCCATTCAGCCCCGAGTCCCTACAGCAGGCGATGGATTGACCATAATTCAAGGGCAGTGCCAGATTAGCTTGGTGCCTGAAGGCTAATCTGGCACTACCCTTGAATTATCAGGGTCAATCGATCCCCTGCGACTGGTACATGTAAGTTTAGCAGCACATTAACCCATGCAGCCCTGAGTCCCTACAGCAGGAGATGGATTGACCATGATAATTCAAGGGCAGTGCCAGATTAGCTTGGCACCTGAAGGCACCAAGCTAATCTGGCACTACCCTTGAATTATGTTCAATCCAACCCCTAGCCCTGTGACTGGTACATAGCCGTTAGGCAACACCTCCTATATTTGAGAAATGGGACCTTGGGGCTAAAAGGGTTAACGTGAACGCCTGTAATGTGGTGTGACTGTGTGGATGCCAGGTATCGCAATATGTGAGACCGACCTGTGTACTCGGGTTATCACATACTTCATGTTTGCCTGCAGGAATGTTTATTTGAAGTGCATCTTATTCAGCACGCACAGCATCATTAACTGTTTGGTTTGAAGTTTCCATTTATTCCAATACTCTCGTCCATGTTTTTTGCGGTGCCGCTTGTCCGATGTAGGTTTTTACACTACAACCAGGTCAACATTATCAAACCAACTGATGCTACTTCCATAATCAATTATCAGCTATGGTTTTCTTAAAGGAAACCAAACGCAGCACAGGCCACTTGACAGTGATGGTTGTATTGAAATAGTGTGTGTGTTTTCAGATGTCCAGCCACCAGTGTAACAGAGACAGTCCTTGTCACCCAAAACAGGCTCAGGCAGTTGCTTCGCTGCAAGATTTGTTAGAGGTAAGAGTGTTGATTATTGTAGCAGCTGGTCATTTGCGTACATGTAGATCCACATCATGCGTCAATGTAATGTGTGCAAACAGAACAGCAAAACCTGTTTTCTGCAACAGATCAGCTAGCATTAAAGACCATCATTCAGGTGGCTGTAGCTGTGACTGTGGTTTTAGCCACCTAAATGATGGTCTTTAATGACAGGTGTCATCTTTTGCTCTTTGAGACTTCTCTGGAGAGAGAACCTGTCTTTCAGACTGCCGTTTTCTTGCCCCCGAAAAAGTGGTTGCTGTGAACAGTTGTACTGTCCTTCATTTTGCACAGTGAGTCAAAACGTAAGCGATCAGAGATATAGGAAATGTACCTGAAGTCAAGTTTACAGTCCTGGAGACAGGTTGACTATGGTGGTTCAAACGATGGTTGTGAATGTTTAAGGGTGGTGCCAGAATAGCTTCAACTGTCATGATCATTCCATATCTTGTTACAGTGACAGGGCTGAGTGGATGGAAAGGTTGCGTCCGCTGACATTTTTTAATTGTTTCTGTCCTGCAGTCAGCGTGGTCATGCGAAGAAGAAGAAGGAGAAAGTGGCATATCTGAAGAGGACATCCAATTTTTCCGAGCCAATCAGAGCATGCTTCAGCAACAGCGAAAAGAACTGCGTGAGAATCTGCGGCGGCGTTTCAACGCCATGCAACAGCAAAGGGGGGCGTCTCCGGGTCCTTCCCCTGACCTTTCCCCCTCCCACTCTCCCCAGCCCCGTACTCGCGTTTCCCATGTGTAACTGATTGTGCTCCTCTTTTTTTTTTCCCCCTGCTTTTCTCCTTAACTTAGTTTGTAGGTTCTCCATTCTCTGTTTATCTTTATTTTTTGGTTTAACCTCCTTGTACACGCAGCCACCGGTACTGTAAATAGTGTATATACTGTAAACAGTACCGGTGGCTGCGTGCACAAAGGGGTTAATTTTCTGTTGCACTCACATATGACTCGCAGTTGCTTGATAAAGTTTTTGTTGCACGTCTCATGCAGGCAGGTCAGTGATCAAGGACGGTTACTATTTTTAGAAACTTGCTGTGTTCAGCATCAGAGGAATTTGCTAGGTCGTCCGGCAAGAATTGTACTGGCATTCGTCGAGTCCATTTGGCCCTCCCTGCTCGTCTCATTGTCTCAAACTCTCTATCTCTTGCTCTCACTCTCTTCGATCCCCATCCATTTCTTTGTTTCACTTCTTCACTTGACATGCAGTGACACACCTCACATAATAATAATTCAGAATGTTTGGCGGAGATTTTTGTACAGAAAAATGTGTTTTTATATTGCACATTTTCACAAGTGGCTTTTTCTGCGTATGTGTGCCATACCTGCCTCTGCTCATTCCAAACAGTGCATCACATTATGCAGAAACAATGTTTTAATTTTTCTCTGTTCTCTGTGGTTTTGTTAGCCTTCACTGCCAAGAAGACGTAAACACAATCCAACTGCAAGAGGCATAGATCCTCATGAGCCCCCGCAGATGCGGGGGCTCATGAGGATCTTTGCCTCTTGCTGACACTGCATTGTCTGTGTCTTGGACAGCTGGGGGCTCTGTGGTTTTGAGTTAACCCTTATCATTCGGAAGACACCTGTGTGTGAAATAAAGTTGACTTAAATAGTTCAAGGGTAGTGCCAGAATAGCTTGGCACCTCTCAGCGCCAAGCTATTCTGGCACCACCCTTGAACTAAAGCCATTGGTCTATATCCTTATGTGTAAGTACTATAATGTAGCTTGCATATATGGCGGTGTACAAATTTGAAGCTTTTATTTTAGCCTCAGTATGATGGGGGTTAATGAAGATTTAAGGGCACACCCTGCAGTCCACTGGCAGTGAAGGAGGCAATGCTACACCTCTCTTCTTTTTTAATTATTAATGGATTTATTTATTTAACAAGATTTTTATTATTATTATTTTTAATTTAATGCATTCTTCTTTATTTCTCTTTGTAGCTGTTCCTGCAGTATATCTCCTTGTATTTTGATAATCGTGTTTTTAGTTTGGCAATGGAACCTAATGGTGTTGTGTAGATTATATCAGTTCACAGCACCTTGATGCTGGCTTGTGTGGTGACACAATAAATAAGACCTCACCATTTTGCCATATTTGTTCAATAAGTATGGATGGAATTATCACTTTGAAATTAGTTTTTTTTCTGTTGTCGTTTGCCTTGGATCAAAGAAGCTTGTTGTGCAGCAGTTCACCTATCTGCATGGGACATAGATCTCCATCGGCCTCTACGGTTTGTTGGGGATTATGAGGCTGTGTGTTTCTTTGCTATCCTAGTTTATGCCGGTATTGCTTGTGGGGGGGGGGGGGTGGCGTCCCTTGCATTAAGTGTATGTCGCATGGCACAATGACGATTTGCTCAAATTTTTGATGATTTTTGCAAATTTCTGACATGAATAAGGTACATTGAAGGTTGTTCCATTTATTAGATTTTTCTCTGTTTTTGCAGTTGCGTTAGAGTATCATCAGCTACATCAGAAAGCTGCTAGTTAATTAGTATTGGACAAAACATAACTTGAAACACGTACTACCCTTACAACTATAATTACACAAGTTCAGCAAGACTTTTTCTTCCACATCCTAGTTGAAATCAGGGATTCATTTCTTTTTCATTTAAGTTTTACTGATCTGACAACTGAGTGGAAACGATAGTATGAGCGCACCTATGTACCATGTAATGGGCGATTTGACCCACTTAGCCCTGATGCACTACAGGAAGAGAGATGGATCGACTATGATAATTGAAGGGTAGTGCCAGATTAGCTTAGTGCGCCAAGTTAATCAGGCACTAATCTTGAATTATCATAGTTGATCCATCTGCAACTGGTACTTGGTTAACCCTTATCATTCGGAATACGCCAGTGTGTGAAATAAGTTTGACTGAAATAGTTCAAGGGTAGTGCCAGAATAGCTTGGCACCACCCTTGAACTAAAGCCGTTGGTCTATATCCTTATCTCTAAGTACTCTAAAGTAGCTTGCATATGGCAGTGTACAAATGTGAAGCTTTTAGCCTCAGTACGATATGAGCTAAGTGACACCTCTAACGTGTGAATGAAATGTGGCCTTGGGATTAAATGGTTAAGCGTTTCCCAGGGAAATACACTTGTCTCCTTTTGTTTTACATAGTGTACAGCAAGTCAGTCTGCTCTCTTCTTTTTGATTTGTTTGCTGTTAAAGCTGTAAGGTCCAAAATCACAGAACAGCACACATTTAAAGGTGGATGACATACTTTCTTACCAACAAGGATTTTTCGGTCTGTTATTCCTTAATTCGTTTCATCTTCCTTCGCAAAAAGGAATGGGATTGGGGAACTTACAGAGATAAAGGATTGGGGAACTTACAAAGATGTAGGATTGGGGAACTTGCAAAGATGTAGGATTGGGGAACTTGCAAAGATGTAGGATTGGGGAACTTACAAAGATGTAGGATTGGGGAACTTACAAAGATGTGGGATTGGGGATCTTAAAAAGATGTGGGAAAAGCCTGGTGCAGCTGTCTATTGGGTTTATGGGAACAAAGCATTGGCATTTGCTGTTTAACTCTTCGGCTGTCAATAGTGCTTTTTGTTGAGGTGATTCGTGTAGAAATCCCATGGACAAAATGTACTACTAACAGGCAGAGGGTTTTCTCTTTTTTTCTATTTTCTCCTGCACTCATTGTGTACTCCATACGTACTTCAGCTGATGGTGACGTCAAACAACAGAACAATAAATAGCTCCATACACGCTCACTTTTATTTTTCAAAAGTGGCTCGTTTCAATGTCATTGTGGAAGTTGTGTTCACAGTCTACTCTTCTTTGCCTTTTTTTCGTGCAGCAGTGTTGTCTTCATTGCTATCTTATACATATTCACTGCCGCCGTTTCTTTGTTGTGTTGTTTTCTCTGAGGTTTCTTTGTTGTTATTCTTTATTGGGGGGGAGGGGTGGGGGGGTTGAATCGGGTTTGTTTCGGGGTTTGGTGGTTTTTTGTAGTTTTATTTTATTTGTTTGTTTTTTTTTTTTTGGGGGGGGGTTTGTTTTGAGGGAGGGTGGGGGGTCTAAAATTACACTATAATCGTGTTATCATTGTGTCTCTGTGAGCATTGCATGTAAGCCATCTTTTAATTCAGTCTTCAGTTTGGGGGAGACTTGATTTAGTGGTTCAAAATTTAAACAGCTGTAAATGTTCACAAGTAGTGCTGGATTAACTTGGTGACTATAATGTTGAACCAACCAAAGACTGGTCTTGAACTATATGACTTCATCCATGTACTGTATCTGTCATGTAGTCATGATGTGATGCCTCGTACATTGGCTTGAAAATCTGGCCATCTTGCAAAACATGACTTTGACAGTGTTAATCCTCTGGCTGCTGTTAGCACAATTAATTTTGTCAAGGAGAGTCCTGGTGGAATCGCCTCGACAAAAGGTGCTACCGATAGCCAGAGGGTCTATGTAGACAGGTAACAAACTTATTAACATGCGGATCTATTACTGCCCATAATCATTTACATTTCTTTCGCTGCTTATATTTCACTTTTTTCTTTTCTTTTCGATTTGATGCTTATGGACTGTGGAGCTGAAAATGAAGGGTTACGGCCACAAAAACTGTACAGCCGTTCGTCCGTCATATACTTAACCTAGATGACTTCCGTCAATATGAGAATATAAATTGGGCCTGTCTGCTATCAAGAGGCATAGATTCTCATGAGCCCCTGCATGAATGCAGGGGCTCATGAGAATCTATGCCTCTTGTAGATGAGATGGCTCTAAAAAGCGACTGTCGTGCAGTCTTGATGCTTGTAACCCTTGCAATGGTGGTTTGTGAATCGTTGGCCACTTTTAGTGTGAAATGTTCTTGTTTGGACTTGTTACTATGAAGTGATAAAACAAGTGTTGACGTTTTCTTGTGTCAGGTATTGTATTTTTCCTGTTACGTTTCAATTTATTGTGCATTTGGATCAATTGGTTTCTGCTTCGGAGAAGAGACGCGATTTATGTGATTTCATGAGCATCACGAAGTGACTTGGAGGATGATAAATTTTTGCCTGACTATGCGGCCGTTATTGATTTTAATTAAATGAAAAGAGTTATAATAAACTGCCACATTATTTGTCATTTGTTTATGTGTGTGTTACAGTGTGTCGGTCAGTCTGTGTGGGTGCATGTGTGTGTTGCTTAAGCTTTTCTTACGTACTAGCTGTGTCTTGTCTGTCTGTGAGTGTGTGTGGGTTTGTATCACTGAGGACTGTAGCAGAATTTATCAAAACTACTAAAGTATGCCACATTTTATTTCTTGAGAATCAATTCAGAATTATGTGCATGATTCTAGATCTTTAGACTCGCGCCATAAGGTCAAGAAATATTCTTTATTCATGATGAGGTGTGCCTCTCTCTCACTCTCCCTCTCTGCATTATTTGTAGATTAGATTAGCAATGGCAAGTTTGAAAAATAGTTGTGCCAACCAAAACTTTCACCGTTCTAAAATAATCATTTCTCTCTCTCTCTCTCTCTCTCTCTCTCTCTCGTTTTTAATGGAAGTCAGTATATTTATGTATAGTGTGTGTGTGTTATAAGATGAATGTTGAGTGTTAATATTATTCTTGTGTATATAATCTTTTTTTAAAAATTGTTGCCTGAAATAATGTGTGTAAATATAACGTCTTTATTATTAGTAGTAGTATTAACCTATTTTATGTTGTAGATGTTAGCAACAGCAAGTTTGTAAAATGATTTGTTTCTGTCAAAACTTTTTACCGTTGATAAATAAAGTATCATCATCATCATCGCTCGCTCTCTCTCTCATTGTTCATTGTTCTCTCGACCCCAAGCCATAAGGTAGAAAAACAATCTTTATTCGTGTTGAGGTATATGTGTGCCTGCCATCCCCCCCCCCCCCCCCCCTTTGTCTCTCTTTAGACCCACGCCATAAGGTCCAAAAGTACTCTTTATTTATGATGTACATGTGTGCCTCCTCCCCCCCCCCCCCCTCTATCTCTGTCTCTCTTTAAACCCACGCCATAAGGTCCAAAAGTACTGGACAATACTAATCATCTAATCATTCGTGATGGGGTACGTGTGTGCCTCCCGTTTTCTCTCTCTGGAGGAGGAAGTTTTTGTGTGTGTGGGGGGGGGGGGGGGGGGGGGGGGGGGGCCTCGGAAAGTCACAGATAATTATATACATGTGATCAATTCATTCAATCTCGTGACTTTTCCATCCGGCCTTAAAAGCTAACGAGGAAAACAAAACGGAAACTAGATTTTCACACCACTAGTCAACCTTTCTTTCGAAGAAGAAAAACAATGACACCACCGCAAGCAGCATAGATCCTCGAACCCCCGCGATTGCGGGGGCTCATGAGGATCTATGCCGCTTGCACTTTGACGGGTTTTGTTATAACAGTGTTATAGACAGCTGACTAGTCAACCTTTGTCTTTATAAGAAAAAAAAACAATGACACCACCGCAAGTGGCAAAAATCCTCTTGAGGCCCCGCAATTGCTACCCACGCTTAGCCAGGGGCCGCAACCCAGCCTTGAGTCGGTCGGCTAGTCGGTGTATCTTTGTAGTACTTCGAAGGCTGTGCTAGTTAGTCCGTGTTCTAGCCTCTTTAACTTTTGAACGGCTTTACCGATTGAGAATCCGTAACTAACATCAGTTTCCTCATGAAATTTCCTAGGCCTTCTATTTGTGTTTAGTGGTTTTATGACCACCATGGTTTAATTAGCGATTTTCTTACGGTTACAAATTTCAGTGAGCTCACCCGGCTTAGCCCATTTTAAAATTAAATAATAAATTCCTAGGACTTCCCTCTAAAAAATATAGTTTACGGTAGTTTTTCGCTATTCACATTTTCTGTCCTATGCCTTCAAACCCGAAGCCCGGCTTTGCGCTAAGTAATCATTGAGTTATGGCTCTTTTTGTAGTACCTAGGAAGCACAGATTTACCCATTCCGGCTTCGGTCTGTCTGGAACCATTTTTCGGTCCGCGCCGTGTTGCTCATTCCTTTGTGGCTCGCCCGGCCAGTGTTTAAGCCCTGGAAGAGCCAGCGCGGGATGTCTTTGTCCTCAAACGAGTCGTCCCACTGACCGTATAGTTGCCATGACTGTGCCATCAGCTTGTCTTAAATGAACCGTATCTCCACTGGGATATCCGTGCTGTGTTTCTGCTTATTTGATAAACCACAAATAAAGTACGTCAACGCGACCTCTGCTTCGGGCTTCTTATTTCCCCAACCTTATTCACCCCCACCCGGGTCTGCCCTGCGGGACTTGGGTGGGGTCAACTACTTTTTAGTTCCCAGGGTCACCCTGGTCAGCCCCACAGGGTGGGTTTTCCCCTCTATTCTGGGGCATGTGTTTCTGTCTACCCTTGGTCCATTCACCTGTATTTTCCTTTTTTTAAAACTCGCCCTACTGTCTGCACTGCCTGTAGCTCTTGATATTGGATGTGTGTTGCTAAATGGTCTTAGGTGTATTTAGGGTATTAGACTGGCTGGCGACATACATTCAATGTTCTGTTTCGGGTTTTTTTCACAAGCAGTGCAGGCACGTCCTGAGACTGAAAGTCTTGTTGCTGTCAGGACGTTAAGCAATGTACAACCAACCAACCCAGCCTTATTCACCCACCAACACCGGGTGCACACAAGTTCACACATCAGTGAAAAGTACGTGCCATACTGTTAATTCCACTCTGAAGGTCCCCGTCAGTGAGCGGTTGACTGTGTGATTTTCCAGCCAATTGAAGGGGGGGGGGGGGGGGGAAGCTGTCCCTCTACCATCATTCAGGCCTAGCACTCACACACCCTTTGCCCCCCCCCCCCCCCCCCAACCTCCCCTTGTTTGAGTTTCAGGCGAGTAAAACTGAAGTGGTGCAGTACCTTCTCCCTCCGCCGTCTCCTTAACCCATTACGTCCTGAGGCTGAGTTTTTTAATTTGCTTATTGTCCTATGAAGGCTAGATTACAGATTAGGAGATAGATCAACCATTTTAGTTCAAGGGTGGTGCCAGAATAATAATAATAATAATAATAATGAGTATTTATATAGCGCTTAATCTTACTCAAAAGCTCTAAGCGCTTTACAATCTGTACACAAAAATAAAAATACAATGACATATGCACATAACAAACAAAGCACAATGCCCGAACACACCACTTTTACAATAAACTAAACAACAACACATACATAATAATTTATATTCTAATTAACATTCAGTCTAAACAAGGAGAATTGCAGAACTACAACTAAGGCATCAAACACTGGCAGTTATTCAAAGTAAAGCTTGAAGAGGTGAGTTTTCAACGACCTCTTGAAGTCAGAGACAGACTCACTGTCTCTGACCTCAAGAGGAAGTGTATTCCATAACACTGGGGCTTGATAAACAAAAGTGCGCTGACCAAATGTTTTAGTTTGGACAGAAGGTACACACAACTTCCGTTTATCAGAAGAGGAGCGGAGCTCACGAGAGGGTGTATACACATGCAGCAAAGAGGACAAGTATTCTGGGCTGGTGCCTGAAAGGCAGTTAAAACAGATTGACATAACTTTGTATTGAATACGTGAGGACACAGGTAGCCAGTGAAGGGACTTCAAGATGGGTGTGACATGCTCAGTCTTACGGACTCTCACAACAAGCCGGGCTGCATTGTTCTGAATTTTTTGGAGGCGATCAATGAGATACTGAGGGCAGCCACAAAGCAAAGAGTTACAATAATCTAGCTTGGACAGCACAAATGCACAAACTAGTGTTTTAGTGGCTTCCACGGTCAGCAGGTGACGAACTGAACTAATACGACGAAGTTCCAGATAAGCGGATCTACACACTGCACTGACATGCTGTGACATAGATAACTCGCTGTCAAGTGTAACACCCAGGTTTCTCACACTCACAGAGAAGCCAATGAGTGTTCCATCCACAGACAATGATGACGGTAAAGGCAGGGACGAAGATAATCTTGGATTAGCTACCAACATTGCTTCAGTTTTGCCATCATTTAACATCAGCTTGTTGGTGGTCATCCATGATTTGACATGGTCAATGCACTGGCTTATACTTTGGACGGCATTCACAGCTCGCTCGACAGTATCACTTTTGTACATCTGCGTATCATCTGCAAATGCATGATGGGAAATGGAGTGACTACAAATCAGGTCGGACAGGGGCTGAACATACAGTAAGAACAATACTGAGGTCCTAGGACCGAGCCCTGGGGTACACCAAACCGAAGAGGTGATGGCTCAGAACGACAGCCGTCGACAGAAACAATCTGGGATCGTTCAGTCAGGTATGAACTAAACCATGCCAAGACTGTGCCTTCGATGCCAAATACAGATTGAAGACGGCACAGCAAAATTTCATGGTCAATAGTGTCGAACGCACTGGACAGGTCCAGCAAAGCAAGGACTGTGATCTTACGCTCGTCCAAAGCACAAAGCAGGTCATTGAATATCTTCAGCAAAGCTGTTTCAGTGCTACGATGGGGACGATATGCAGACTGGAATACACTGAACAGACTATTAGAGTTGACATGCTTTAAAGTTTGAACAAGGACAATTTTCTCAAGAATCTTTGATAGAAATGTAAGATTGGAAACTGGGCGATAGTTTTTCAGTACATTTGGGTCTAAAGATGGTTTCTTCATTAGGGGTTTTACAAGTGCAGTCTTGAAGCTTTCAGGAAAAATACCAGTGGAGAGAGAGTTGTTGATGACTTGTGTAATGGCAGGCAACAAGCTATTCTGGCACCACCCTTGAACTCTCAGAAGTCAGAGTCAAATTTATTTCAAGCCGGTAATAGTGTATCAGGATGAACTGAAAGGGTTATATATGAACTGTGAATAATGTTATTTTTAATTCGTGAAATAAATCGAAGATAATCCATGATGGCCACCAGCACGCCCCCCACCCCCCTTCCGCGCCCCCCGCCCCCTTCCAATAAATGACCTTGCCATGTGGGAGAGTTTCCCCGTTATGTTCAAGGGGCAGTAGAAAACGCCCGTTGCGTGGCACACAGATTGTAAACACCAAGAAGGGTATAACTGTCTTATTTGAGACAAGACAACAGAGCAGAAAATACCTCACTACCGAAGCTGCCACCAAACTCGCTGTCTCTCTCATCTTATCTCGCATCGACTACTGCAACTCTCTCCTTTCCGGCCTTCCTCACTCTACCACTCTCACTCTTCAGCTCGTCCAGAACAATGCTGCCCGCCTCGTCCTCAGAAAGAAAAAATCCGACCACATCACTCCCCTGCTCAAGCTCCATCCCCCAACGCATCCAATACAAGATTCTGTCTCTCTGCTACAAATCCCTGAACAACTACGCTCCTACCTATCTCTCCAACTTACTTCATCCCTACACTCCTTCCCGCTCCCTCCGCTCCGCCCCTCTCCGCCTCCTCATCCCCCGCACCAAACTCAGCACTTTCGGCCCCCGCTCCTTCTCCGTCTACGGTCCATCCACCTGGAAAACCCTCCCACTCTCTCTCCGTCAGAAACACTCTCTCTCTCCTCCTTCCAGTCCGCCCTCAAAACTCATCTCTTTCAACAGTTCTAGCAGTATATCACCACACACCCCACCCCAAGCTGACCGTCGTAAAGTATTTTCACTATTTGTGGTACGTGAGTCATTGTCTAAAGCGTGCGCATGTGTGTGCGAGTTGTGAGTGCGCGCTTAGAGTTATAATTATTATAAGATAAGCGCATTATAAATACCATAATTATTAATTATTATTATAAGAATATTGGCGGATATTAGTAGCAACCACGAGCCGGCCAACCCAGGACTGAGCAGCTCGCTTTTAATTCAGTCTGGAAACGGCGAATTGCAATTTGCTCTTTACTAAAAATTTACTCGATCTGAACTGACGTAACCTTGACACAGACGCTGAGTTGATATACCTCGCCCTGTACCTAGGTTAAACGCACCAGCGGCGCCATTGTTGCTACATTATTTTCGCACCAGACCGGTCGCACGGACCCGTCGTGTGCACCAGAACCTAGTGCGCGCAGGTAGGCTTCTGCACTTGTAGTGTGGTCTCGTACGTTCACGCGGAAGATTGTGATTGCGGTCGAAAAACGGTTCGTTTCCGGGTTTACTTTTAGCGCCTTTTACCTCCCCTAACACGCCAGTTTAGTGTAGAGATGGCGGAGGCTGGTGTCATGCCCCACGCCACTCTGAATCAAGTCCGTTGTACTTGTAGTGCCCTCACTATCTCTCGAACTTCAACTACGACGGTGCTTTTTGCCTCAAACGACGCAGGTGTCACAAAATCACCACCATTGAGGAAAAGAGCTACTGATTTCATCAAATCTGTCAAATCGCGTAATGTTTCGTAGTCAGTGCTAGCATAAGGATGCATTATTGCCGGATTGCATATGGGAAAAGGTTTAATCTTTATTCATCTTAGTTTGCAGCAATCAAACGACGGTCACGCGATTCTTTCTCCGAGATTGTTCATTACAGGTGCAGAAAGCACACGCTCTAAACCGATCTGGTGCACATGACCGATCCGAGGCCGACCGGTCTGGTGCGAAAATAGCAACAATGGCGCTGGTGCGCCGGAGTTTAACTTAGGCACAGGGCGAGGTATACCAACTCAGCGACACTGACACCGTTGTTTTAGTTTGAGCTCAGTAATTCAATCCCGAACTGATCTGCCCACTAAGACACGACACGATACATAGTTCGCTCATCAGTCCACCCACTTTCATTTAAAAGACGCAGAGTCAGTCAACAGGGTGAAGGTTCTTCACAAATTGAAGCCCTGAGTAAGTCTTTCGAGACGTGCCGCGACCGGATTCGCGGCGTAAAGCCGGCTCCATATGTACACACGGCGTAAAGCCGGCTCCATATGTACACACGGCGTAAAGCTGCGAATCCGGATGCGGCACGTCTCGAAAGAGTTAATGGTGAGTCATGCAATGAAAGCCACCCACCTGAAAGAGGCGTAAGCCTCTTCCAGGTGGGTGGTGCTCGCTGCAGAAATAGCGTGATGTAGATCTGTGGCCTAGCTCCCTTCGGTCAGTCTCTTTCAGGTAGGGCAATGATGTTACTGAGCTGCGGAATAGCGGCGATGTAGATCTATGCCGTGACTGAACTAGCCCCATTAGATCTAGTTGTGCGATCTCTTGGCGTGAAGATTGTCGGGAGTTCCGAAGCACAACGCGACGCTCGGTGGCGCGGCAGGTGCGTTCTTGTAGGTCTCTGACTAAACCCATGCGACATAATTATATCCTCTACCCAATGCGCAAAAGGCCATCGGGCCGACGTCGGCCCGATGGCCTTTTGCGCATTGGGTAGGCTTTTATCCTGGCTAAATCCTCTAAGATAGTCCCCTCCATGACAAAGGCCGACCCCCCAGTCGCCACAACTGACTAATATATGACGTACATTGTACACTGCTGATGCGCGGCATGCACTTACTGAGAGGAAAAGTGACTGTATGTCATTGTGAGCAAAACGTCCTCAGAACGTCGTAGGCCGGTCTCGACTGACTGATTGGCCCTCGATCGCTCGCGATATTAACTTACCGCCGGTGGCCGGCGCCACGAAACCGGTGTCGGTCAGTAGTGCTGAGTTGGCCGGAGCCGTTACGGCAGTACCGGCCACACGGCCCTGTGCCTAGGTGACATGCACCAGCGGCGCCATTGTTGCTACTGATTTTCCCACAGACCTGACCGGTGAGTCGCTCGGACCGGTCCTGTGTGCCAGATCGGTTTAGAGCGTGTGCTCTCTGCATTTGAAATAAGCAATCACGGAGAAAGACTAATCACGTGACCGTTTGATTGCTGCAAATAAGATGAATAAAGAATAAACCGCAGTTTCCCATATGCAATCCGACAATAATGATCCCGTTTAGTGCTAGCACCACGAAACATACCACGATTTGACAGATTTGAAAAATAGCTTCATTTTTTTTTTTTCCTCAGTGGTGGTGATTTTGCGATATCTGTGTCGCTTTGCGGCAAAATGAACACCGTCCTAGCTGTAGTGCGAGTGTAAGTACAATGGTTGGTTGGTTGTTTGTACATTGCTTAACGTCCCGACAGCAACAAGACTTTTTCAGGACGTACCTGCACTGCTTGTGAAAAAAAAAAAAAACAGAATATTGAATGTATGTCACCAGCCAGTCTAATAGGCTAAATGATAAACCTAAGACCATTTAGCAACACACATCCAATATCAAGAGCTACAGGCAGCGCAGACAGTAGGGAGAGTTTAAAAAAGGAAAATACAGGTGAATGACCACGGGTAGACAGAAACACATGCCCCAGAATAGAGGGGAAAACCCACCCTGTGGGGCTGACCAGGGTGACCCTGGGAACTAAAAAGTAGTTAACCCTACCCTAGTGCCCCAGGGCAGACCCGGGTGGGGGGTGTAAGTACTGACAATGGACTTGATTCAGGAATACAACAAGTTCTGACGAGAATGCTGAACTGCCCCCGGAGACCTATCTTTTTTCAGTAGGGACAAAACAAGGTGGTAACGCTAAAATCGGAAACAAACCGTTTTTCGCCCGGGAACGCCACGGTACGAGACCACACTCAGGGGCGGATCCAGAGGGTGTCTCGAGGGGGGGGGGGCAGCCCCCTCCCCCCCCCCCCCCCGTTTTTCAAACTGTGTCATACAAAATAAGAGTGAGTATCAGGCGAGCATAAATTCATAACAAAAAAAGAAACGCGCTTAAAAAGAACAATTACAAATAAATCGTGTTGAAATTATTCCTTTTTTTTTTTTTTTTTGGTGCTTTCCTTTATGGGATTTTCTTTACTAATTGTACTATAGTGTTGTAACAGTTCTCTCTACGCGTGTTTCTTTTTTTTTTCTTTTCTTTTTTTTTGGGGGGGTTGGTGCTTTCGCCTCGTGTACACACACACATACACGCACACACGAACACAC